>CM053599.1:122037055-122093657 GCA_028646575.1 Pseudocheirus occidentalis
GGAAAGCATCCTTCAAGAAATCCTCAAAGAAAATTGCCCTGATGTCAGAGGGCAAAATACAACTCAAAAGAATTCACCAATCACCTCTTCAAAAAGATCCCCAAAAGAAAACTCCTAGAAATGTTATTGCCAGGTTTCAGAATACCCAGTTAAAGGAGAAAATATTACAGGCTGCCAAGAGAAAACCATTTGAGTATTGTGGAAGCACTATCAGGATGACCCAGGATCTGGCAGCTTCTACACTGAGGGATCAAAGGGCCCGGGATATGATATTTTGAAGATTAAGGGAGCTTGGATTAAAACCAAGAATCAAGTACCCAGCAAAATTGAGCATTTTATTCCAGGGGAAAATATGGTCATTCAATGAGGTGGAGGACGTTCAAGCATTCTTGCTGAAAAAACCAGAGCTGAACAGAAAATTTGCCAATCAAACACAAGAAGCATGAGAAGGTAAACATGGGAAAGAAATCATAAGGAACTTATCAAATTTGAATTATTTACATGCCAATATGGAAAAACGATAATAATAACTTACGAAACTTTTCTTAGTATGAGGATAGGTGAAGGGAGTACAAATGGATATATATGTATGCTTACACATAAGTCTATATAGGAGGCTATATATGCATATGAGTACATATCTGAGCATGTGTATATATGGGTATATAGAGGGCATAGGATCAATTGAATACGAAGGGATGATACTTTAAAAGGTGAAATTCTGAGGTGGGAGAGGACTAGAATTTGAGGAGACAGGGAGAAACAAAATGGGGTTAATCATACCATAGAGAAGGAGCAAGGGATAACTGTTACAACTTTACTTTCATTTACTCTCATTGAATCTGGCTTAGGGAAGAAATGGCATAAACTCTAAACTGGGCATCATGCCACACAAGAGAGTAGGGGGCGTGGGGTTGAAAGGCAGAATGACGGAGTGGAGGGCAGGGTCTGGGGAAGGGATGCTAGATGCTCACACTTCAATAAAGGGACAGGGACAGAGTAGAGAACAGAACAAAGGGGGGAGGGTTAGGAAGGAGGGACATATGATCACTGTCACAATATCTCCACTATGAAGATGTCCTGTATAATCACTCATACACAGCCAGTATTGAATTGGTTGTCCTTCCAGTAGGGGTGTGTGACAAGGGAGGAGTCAAAAGAATCTAGAATTTAAATCTCTGCAATACCTGCAACTAGGAATTAAGATATAAGGGGGCTGGGATAGGGAGATCCTCCCTGCCCTTCCAGAAAGTTAGAGAGCAGACTAGGGGAGGGGCTGTACAATGGGATCGCTGTTTTGTGGTTAGGGTAGAGGAAAGATGGGGAGAAAATTTGTAATTCAAAAATCTCATGAAAATGAATTATGTAAACCAGAAAACAAATAAAATTTATTACAAGTAAAAACAAAAACATTATTCTGCCAAAACAGCAGAGAAAATGTAGCAACTGGCCTGAGCTTTCCCAAATTCCCCCACAAACAATTTTAAACAATGTTTTAGAAATGAATTCTGGAGCAGCAAAACCCACAAAAGGGTGGGATGAAACAGTTTTCAGCCCAAGAATATTTAGGTCAGAGGCCAAGACCCAGCAAATCTTCAGCATACCTTAGAGTCAACTGAATCAATGGCAGCAGCAGTGACTTTGAGAGTCAGACAACTGCTTAGAAAGATTACAAGGGTCTCATTGCTGGCATCAAGGGCAAGATTCTGTTGCATTGACCATATATGGATCTAGGTCTAAGTCCGGGGTGCCAGTCACAGGGAGAGGTAGAGTGCTAACACACTAAAACTTGTGGCCACAGGGGAGTACAGGGCCCTGCTCACAAGTCCAGGATGGAAAAGAGTGCTTGTGATCACTCAAGAGAAGAGTATAGGCTAGGAGAGCAGTGACTGTGCTTCTCCATCATACCACTTTGGAAGAACTGACAATTTACTGACTCTGAGAACTAGGTATGAGAGCAGTAGCAAGAATGGTCTGAAAGTTGGGGCAGTGCCCCCATCTACCACTAGAGCAAAGTTCTGCTTTAACATTGAATTAAAAATCAAGAAATGGGCCAGAAAATGAGAAAGCAACAACAAAAAGACTTGACCATAGAAAGTCATTATGGTAGAAATAAACAAAAACTAAAAAAAAAGACAATAAATCAAAACTGCTGCAGCCAAAACCTCAAAGAAAAAATGTGAATTGGTGTCAGGTCTAAAGAGAAATCCTGGAAAAGCACAAAAAGGATTTTCAAAATAAAGAGGGGGGGAGGGAGAGGGAGAGAGAGAGAGACAGAGAGAGAGAGAGAGAGAGAGAGAAAGAGAGAGAGAGAAAGAGAGAGATAGAAAGAGAGAGAGAGAGAGAGGAAAAATTAGGAAAAGAAATGAGAACAATTCAAGAAAATTATGAAAAAAGAGTCAACAATTTTGTAAAGGAGACACAAAAAATACTGAAGAATATAACATCTTAATACTGAATAGGTCAGATGACAAAAGGGGCACAAAAATCCAATGAAGAGAAGAATACCTTGAAAAGCAAAATTAGTTATATGACAGGAAAATATATAAGAATTCAATGAAGAAAAGAACTCTTTAAAAAGTAGAATTGGCCAACTGGAAAAGGAGGTACAAAAGCTCAATGAAAAAATACCTTAGAAATTATGATTGGCAAGTAGAAGCCAATGGCCTCATGAGGCATCAAGAAACTATAAAATAGGGGCAGAGTCAAGATGGCGGCTCAGAAGCAGGAGAACTCTGTGGCTCCCCCCATAACCACCTCAAATAGCTATAAAATATGATTCTAAACAAATTTTAGAGCTCCAGAACACAGAAAATGACAGGCAGGAATCTGTGTCTCTCACAACATGACTAATATGGAATATTTTTTGTATGACTACAATCTACCCTATATCAAATTGCTTGACTTCTCAATGAGGGCAGAGGGGAGGGTGGGTAGAAAAGAATTTGGAACTCAAAATTTAAAAAAATGTTTAAGATAGTTTTACATGTAAATGGGGAAAAAATAAAACATTAAATAAAAAGAAAAGGAAAAAAAATGTTATCCTGAGCAGGGGTCATTTACACAAAAAAGTTTAAGAATCCCTGCTATAAATTCTCTTCCAGTTTTTATTCTGCCATCACATTATCTTATCCACTTATAATTCCTATTATATGCTGAACAATTTATTGATTGCAAAAACTCACATTTATTTAACACAAAGATGTGTAAAGTCTTGACTCACAACAGTCCCAGGAGGTAGAGAGTGCAGGTATCCTTATTCACATTAGGCAACTAGGTGGCACAGTGATAGCGTGCGGGCCCTGGAACCAGGTAGACCTCAGTTCAAATCCAGTCTCTGATACTTCCTAGCTTGGCAAATGATCCTGGTCATTTAACCCCTGACTGCCTCAGTTTCCTCACCTATAAAATGGGAATCATAACAGTACCTACCTCTCAGGTCTGTTGTAATGATTAAATGAGATCAGTTTTTGCAAAGAGCCTTGATACGGTGTCTAACACTTAATAAATGTTTCCTACCTTCCTACATGGATTAGAAAACTGAGAAGTCCAAACAGCTTGTGAACAGTATTATGGGATTAGAGCCTGGGTCCTAAGACTCTAAATCTAATGCCTTTCCTCTATAAAATGGTGTAAAAGAGCAAACTTCTGTGTAAAGGGTAAGCCCTCATACAATCCTTCTGTGTCTTTGTTTCCTCAGTCACAAAATGGGAATAATATCATGAATAGGCCTATCTGCCTCAAGAGGTTTTTGTGATAGTTAAATGAACTCATGCATATGAAATGCTGTACAAAGTATGACTTAAGTAACAACATCATTGTCATCACTATTATTGTTATTATTGATGATAATAATTATTATTATAATAAAGGAAGAGTACACAATTTATATGGTAGTTAATGCTTTTGATGAAGGAAGCAGGAAAAGTTCTGGCTACACTTCCTGGAATTCACTCTTCCTTCCTCCACCTCAACTCCATGATTCCCTTACCTCCTCCAAAATACTTAAGTACCACATTTTATGTGATGCCTCTCCCCCCACCTCGTCTCAGCAAGGCAATCAAGATTAAGTTACTTGCTCAGGGACACATAGCTAATAAGTATCAAGTATCTGAGGCCAGATTTTAACTCATGTCCTCCTGACTCCACAGTGGGTGGTCTATCCACTAAGTCATTAAGCTGACCCTGTGATGCTTTGCTTGATCCTTTTGATTGCTATTTCCCTTTCATTCCCAATTTAACTTGTATTTAGTATGTGTTTGTATATATGTGTGTGTGTGTGTGTGTGTGTATTTTATATGGACTTATTTAGGTATATGTTGTTTACCCCAGTAGAATAGAAGCTCCTTGAGGCCAAAGATTATTTCAGCTTTTTCTTTGTATCCTTACACAGCAACAACTAATTCAATGATAAACATCACACCACATGTCATCCTTACATATTCAAAGTCATTACAGCCACACAAAACTCACAAGGATGATGTCCAGATGGGTCCCAGCAGATGGTCAGTTGTAGGATCGGTAATAATACAAGCAATCTAGATGATAGATATCATCTTTACTTAGAGAAAAGCCACTAAATAGCAGATAAGAAATCAATTCATGTCCTCAAAGCTATTATGTCTTGTCAAAATGCCAATTGTCTGTATCTTAAAAATATGTTTATTTAGGCACAGTGTTGACAATCCTATTTATGGCAATAAAACCTAAAAGCTATTAAAAACCACTGTAAATGGATGTATCATTAACATTGCTAGAAGTAATATCTTTTCCTTTTAAGTTCAGGAAGCCAAAATTACTCATGCAATTATTTGTACATGTAGAATGGACATAATATGAAAAGCTGAAAAGAAATTGCTTCAAAGTAGAATAGCAACATGAAGTCATAATGTTCATCACCAGCATTTAATAATTAATAATAATATTCTTCAGATCATTTTTAAATAGATAAATGAACAAAAAGATCAGGTTTGTTCTGCATAAGATTTTTAAAAAGATTTCTAAATATCCTAGCTGTAGAAATAACACTAAGTATCACTGTATAAGCAATCTACCTGACTTCTCAAAGTATGACTCATTATAACTATTCAACAGGGTCAAATGATTTTCTAGTCTCATATTTCTGAGGGGGGAGGAGATGATAGCTACCTTTAATCATTTCAAGGGATTAGACCTGTTCTTCTTAGCCTCCTAGAACAAAACTAGAAACAGCTGTTGTTCAGTCATTATCAGTCTTACCTGACTCTTCGTGACCCCATTTGGGGTTTTCTGGGCAAAGATACTAGTAGAGTAGTTTGTCATTTCCTTCTCCAGTTCATTTTACAGGGGAGGAAATGGAGGCAAACAGAGTTAAGTGACTTGCCCGTGATCACATAGTGTTTGAGGTCACATTTGAACTCAGGTCTTTCTGAGTCCAGACCTGGAATTCTATCCACTGTGCCACCTAGCTGCCAGGAAATAAGTGGTAGAAAATTTAGGCTTGATTTTGGGGGAAGGAGGAGATTCCTGACATTTAAAGCTGTCTAAAAGAATAGCAAATTGTTCAGGCGTGTTTGGATGACCTCGTAGTCCTGTTAGGGCTGGAATCTCTTTCCAGCATGCCTTGGACCAGATAAAGTTTGTGTCTCTTCCAACTATCAAATTTTATAATTCCATTTGGGGCATGTGTCTGTTTGTTTCAGTTCTGAGAAGTAGCTGTTTCTCTGAATAGACAAGCAAAAGAAAAATTAATAATACTTGTAAGATTCACCTTCCAAACACTTCGTGCATTTGCAGTAATTTCCCTCTTTAAAAATTCCCTGTTTAAAAAAATTAGTATATGGACTAATTTAGCAAAGAGAGAGAATTTTCTCCCTTAAGTTTCTTTAAGTACTAAAAATTCAAAGGGGCAAAATAATGTTATTGACAGAAAGGATGTCTTAGGGTTTGAATCATCTGAATTAGTGCCTTTGTTTATCAGAGAATTAAATAATTGCTCCACTTTTCACTTCATTTTCCCTGTATAAAAAACATTCTGTGAGATAATTGCAAGCTATCCAATTCAATTCAGCAAACACTCAGCAATAGTAATAATCATGGCTGGAAATTACATAGATTTTAAGGTTTACAAAGCAATTGATAAATATTGCCTTATTTAATCCTCACAAGAATTCAGAGAGATAGGTTGATATTATCTACATTTGACAGAAGAGGAAACTGAGGTATTTAAAAGCTAAATGACTTTTCCAGGGTCGCAGAGCTACTATGAGGTCAGATTGGACTTTAGATCTAGTTTGAATGGTAGGTCTAGTGCTCCATCCACTGAACTGCCTAACTGCCTCAATTTATTATTTTTGATCATTTTGCTAATTAATGTACTTACTAGTCATTTATCTTATATTCTGGTGGGGCTTTTATTTTTATAAACTTGCTTCATATCCTGAGTTGAAACTATGGATACAATTAAGAACTGGAAATACCCAAAGATACATATAGTGAAATAGTCACTATGCATGAATATTTATAAGGTATTATCACAAACATAATTTCTTCACTCAGCAACCTTAGTACCCACAAGTGGGTCCCAGCAGAAGCAGAGCTTGTTTTGTTTTGTTTGCTACAGGTTGAAGGATATTTTAGAACACAGTTAATTATCTACTATTTTATTTTAAGATGATAAAATTGCATCATAAAGAACAGATTCATGAATTTCCTTATAAATCTAGCTATCATTGATGTGTTTTCAGTCAATTGTGTGTTTATTAAAATAAGTAATAAAAACATATTAGTGAGATTTAGTTCAATTTGTAAAAGGAGAGATTGGAGAAGGAA
The DNA here is from genome assembly GCA_028646575.1 of Pseudocheirus occidentalis. NCBI lineage: Eukaryota > Metazoa > Chordata > Mammalia > Diprotodontia > Pseudocheiridae > Pseudocheirus > Pseudocheirus occidentalis. The sequence goes on from CM053599.1 coordinate 122,043,866, forward strand.
ATACTAAGAAATATTGGGTGAGGAACATGATGAGAGGCACCATCTTCTAGGGCAGAGAGCTGACTTGGATTTGAATCCTTCCCTCATTTTATATGGACTATGTGACCACGGGTCCCCTCTCAGTTCTCTTAAGCAACTTGTCTGTATGTAGATCACCATGATCTACATTGCTGCATGGTTTTCATACAACAAAGGTTCAGATCCACCTCGATTCTCAAAAGACCCAATAAATTTGTTAGATTTTAAAATTTTATCCAAAATCTATGCAGTAGAGCAAGTAAGAAGCATTTATTAGGCACCGCTAGGTAAAGGAGATACAGATGAAACAGTCCCTCTGCTGAAAAAGCTTAGATTTGATAAGGAAAGACCACATGTTCACATATAAATATGTAAATTATACAAAAATAGTTTGTGAATGGAAGGATCAAATAGGGCCTCAAAATAGTGAGGAGATTTCTCAGATTACTTTAAAATTTATTCCAAATTCTTTATGTTTAAATATTTATACACACATATATGTATGTGTATACATATATACATTTATATGTAAATATATGTATTTGAATTCATAGACTCTCATGGGGTTTTTAAAACTCATTAACTAATCAAGAATTGTGCAAGACCTTGAAGTTCCCTAATAAAACAGACCTCCCCGGAGTTTGCAGACAAGTGGTATTTGATCAATGGTCCATTGTCAGTTTCAGCAGTTTGGACTTTATCCAAGACCTATTTATTATCTAAATCTATATATCAAAGTTTAATGTGTAAAAGGGCAGACACACTCATCACACAATCCTCTAAATTTCTGTTTCTACAGGACAGTAGGCATTTAAAAGTTAATCTCTGAACCTATAAAAAGAAACCGAGGAGCACATGCAGTTACTATCTAAATACAAGAGAGCTAGGCAACATTCAAGAGTCCAACTTATTTTAAATTAGGCCCTCTTTCATTTTGATAATGATCAGTTTACTCAGAATGTTGAAAATCTCAAAGACACTTAAACTTTCCTTCATGATAAGAAGACTTTTACTTGCCAAAGGAATGCCATTTAATCTCTACTATTTGACAATTTGCACTTTAAAAACTTGGTAAAAGCTTAGGCCCAATGGAATAGCTCAACTTGAATAAACTGAATCTGATCGAACTTGACTTCAGCTGTCCTTAACTATCTTTCCAAATCTTGGGAAGATTCCCAGAGACATAAAATATTTTTATTGACCTGGAAAGAGTACAAATACACTTTTGCTAATCTAGAAAGACTCAGTGAGACCAAGACGAGATTCTCACTGACCTGGAAAGACTGCCTTTGCATCCTTGGCAGTCTTACTGAGAGACAGTCCTTCCACAGCACTGACTTTCTTCAAATGTATTGTTTCCACTTGGAAAACTATATAGCTTTACCCACAAAGCTTTGCTCTTAGGTTGCTTATAAAAAAAGAGTTTCCTGGCAGCTAACAGAGGAAATCCCATATAACCATAACCATTAATGGATGAATGATGATGATAGCAGCTTGCATTCATATACTGCTTTTAAGGTGTACTAAGCATTTTATATACGTTAACTCGTTTGATCCTCTCTCAACAACTCTGTGAAAAAGGTACTATCATTATACCTAATTCTATAAACTGGGAAACTGACACAAAGAAAGGTTAAGTGACTTGCCCAAGGTCACATGGATGATCCATGAATAAATTCAGATTTATAAATAGATCTATATGTGTGGATGTATAGACAACTAGATGATGCGGTAGATAAGAGTGTTGGGTCTGGAGTCAGGAAGACCTGAGTTCAAACATGACCTCAGACACTTATGAGCTGTGTGACCCTGACCAAGTTACTGAGCAAGTAAAATGAGGTAGAGAAGGAAATGGCAAACCAGTCTAGGATCTTTGCCAAGAAAAGCCCAAAATGGGTCACAAGGAGTCAAACAAAACTGAAATGACTGAACAATAACAATTTATATTGATACATATTAATGTCAATGTACAGATGCATTACGGTTTTATGTAGTTACATGTACATACATATACACATGTGTGCGTGTGGGTATATATTCTGAAGACACAGACTATACTCTTTAAATCACATTATGTTTTTCTGTGTTCACATGTTCTTGAAGTCAACTAGATAATAGAAGATTAAACATATAAGAACCAAGAGAAATATACGGCACATAACAAAGACTAATTATAAGGAATTTGTAAGGACTGTTTACTTTTTATATATGTAAAATGAATGCATAAGATTATTATTAATAATTGAGTAGTTTATAAGAAAGATCAAGATAAACCTGGGAATGATATGATATCTAAAAAGTAAAACCATTTAGGAACAGCTTAGAAGAGTAATTATCTGAGGTGCAAAAGGAAGAATAGATACAGAGGAATTAAGTGGGGGAGGAAAGCTGGTAACCTACTTTCATCAGGAATGGGTTTAAGAGGGAACAATACATACGTATTTAGAAAAGTATAGAAGTCTTCTAAATTCAGAAGAAATAAGATGGCAGGGTCATAGGGAGGGGGGAGAGGACAAGGGAGGGATCTTTAGAGGGAAGGGTGAGGGAATAGGTAAATAAGGGTGTAGAATGGGTTTAAGAGGGAACAATACATACGTATTTAGAAAAGTATAGAAGTCTTCTAAATTCAGAAGAAATAAGATGGCAGGGTCATAGGGAGGGGGGAGAGGACAAGGGAGGGATCTTTAGAGGGAAGGGTGAGGGAATAGGTAAATAAGGGTGTAGAAGGGTATTAGATTATGGGAATGGGAGGATAGGGGAGGGATCCTTGGAGGGGGTTTGGCAAGTCATAGGAGGGCAATGTAGTTGGTAGAAGTAAAGTAGAGGAGGCACAAGGCATAGGAAACAAGAGATATAATACATAAAAATCAAAGATCAGGAGTAGATTAGGTTTAGGAAAGTATATGTCTATGTATAAATGTATATATGTATATGTGTATGTAGATATCTATATAGAGAAACGTATCTAAACTTTATTGTAGCCTTCTGGGGGGAGATCAGGGGGAGGGGAAAAAGAACAAAGTAAAAAAATACATGGCAGAGAACAAAAGAAAACTCACAAGGAAGCAAAGGAAAAAGGAATGGAAAGCTCTTAACACAAGTATTATATAGGCTTTCTTGAAATGAAAATTTAATGTTACATCTTTTGAATCCTCTCATATTCTGCAATTCACACAACATGCTTTTTTTCTTTATAACTTTGTATTTAAGTTTATCATATGTTTTTGTTTCTTTTCTCTATTCTGTATTTCTGTTCTGGCATTTGAGTCTAAAATGAAATTTTGAAAAAAAAAAAAAAGAAAGCCAACTATACACAATCCGATTAGGGAGGATCATACAACTTGTCAGAAAACAGAAAAATGAATTCAAAGATCCAACCAAATCTATAGGAAAGAATTGTTTCATGACTATTCATATGCCCAAAGACATATAAATGAATATGCACTAGTGTGTGTGTGTGTGTGTCTGTAATTTGAATATATAATCAACAAATTTTTATTGAATGCCTTCTACTTGGAGGGTATTTTGGTACACAGGACAATTATTCCTCTTAAGGAACTCATGATCTAATGCAGGCCTAAAGTGAGGGCTGAATTGAAACTTGGGGGCCTTTGGTTCAAATTTCATTCATGCCACTTAACTACCTTTGTGACTTTGAGCAAGTTATCCATTTATAGAATTAGGAGGTTGAGATTGCTGACTCGAAGTTTCCTTTCAGTTCTAAATCTGCCATTGTTTAGTTTTGCTTTATTTTGTTTTTCCAATCAGTCAACAGACATCAAGTGTTCACTATCTGACAGAGAATTCAAGTCAATTCATTAAAATAAATGGTTATAAAGAATCTGGAAGTTAAAGTTTTAAAAGCAAATGTTAAAAAATTATTTTTACATGCAACTAGGAAATAAGATATACAGGCACTGGTGTATAGAAATCCATCTTCCCCTACTATAAAGTTAGAGGGATTATGGGGGAGGATATAAGAGTGAGCAGATTGAAGGAGGGGTGTAATGCCATGCGCAAGCAGATTCCCCAAAGTATGCTACTGGGAAGAGCTTTGAAAGTTCGGATTACACAGTAATAGTGAACAATCTGTTTATTCAAGGTTCAGTACAATATTCACAATATAATATTCACAACATTACATCTTATCACAGAAGATCATAATATAGTGTTCAAAACAGCTTAACATAAGAATGGCCGCACAGTTTTCACTACAGTGGCCACAATATTTAGAATAAGGAACAAAATAATAATCACCTGGTTTCCCTAAGGGGGAAACCCTTCTCACTTAATCATTCAGTCAATCAATTCACAATATATCAAACTTCCACTCATGGAGAAACCATTAACTTAATCAGTCTCTCTGATTCCCTGGATCCCCTTCCATGGTACCAGCTCCCTCCTAAATCCACCAGTCACCTGGATTCAGAAGCAGACATCTCCCAGGTCCTTGTGCAGTCCTCAGGGCAGTCCCTGGCACATACTGAAGTTCACAGGATCTAGCACATCTCAAACCCTTCACCACTTCTCTTTCCTGGAGCTCAAGGATCAGCCAGGCCATGAAAAAAACAAAGACTTATCCTGGTCATGCTTCTTCAGTCCGGACTTCAGGAGAGTAGATCACCAGCAGCTGTGGTGGATTCCAGATTTCTCAACCCATAAATGCCAAAGACAAAGAGAAAGGTCAGTGTGGACTCTGTGGGAACAGGGAGACTGAGCATGCAGTCAGGCCACTGCCCCCAGGGCAAGAAGGTGAGAACCAGAGGAAGACAGCTCCTGGACCACAGATTGTAGGGGAACCAAGCAACCATTCAGAGAGTAATCTCTCTTGCTTTAACCTGTTTGAATCTGGACCATGGGCTTGGGTTGAGATGCTAGGGTATGTGACCAGTGAGTCAGAGCATTTGAGGGCTGTAGAGAAGGCACCAAACTAATAGCTCTGGCAGCTGTGAAAACCTCAACTATTTGGGACAAAGCTCTCCTGTAACTGGAAGCAGAGTTCTATTGTGGCAAAAAGCTCAAAAGTTGAGAAATTGAGTGGCAACATAAGAAGGCAAAGAAAGCAAAGAAAGCACAGCAATCAAACCTTGGATTCCTTTTTTGGGGACAAAAAAGGATCAAAGCATGGAAGACAACAAAGTCAGAACTCCTGCATCAAAAGCTTCCAAGAAAAATATGAATTGTTTACAGGTCATGGAGGAGCTCAAGAAGGATTTTTAAAATCAAGTAAGAGAAGTAGAGGAAAAATTGGGAAGGGAAATGAGAATGATGCAATAAAAACATGAAAAGAGAGTCAATAACCTGACTGAAGAAAATCACACCTTAAAAAATAGATTAACTCATATGGAAAAAGAGGCCCAAAAAGTTAATGAGGAGAAGAATGACTTAAAAAGCCAAATTTGCCAGATGGAAAAAGAATTTCAAAAGCTCACTGAAGAGAATAATTCCTTCAGAATTAGATTGGAGCAAATGGAAGCTAATGACTTTATGAGAAATCAAGGTACTATTAAACAGATCCAAACAAATAAAAAATAGAAGGCAATGTGAAATATCTCATTGGAAAAACCACTGACCTGGAAAATAGATCCAGGAGAAACAATTTAAAAATTATTGGACTACCTGAAAGCCATGATCAAAAAAAAAAGCACCTAGAAATCATCCTTCAGGAAAATTGCCCCAATAATTTAGAACCAGAGGGCCAAATAGACATTGAAAGAATTCACCAATCACCTCTTGAAAAAGATCCCAAAAATAAAACTCCCAGGAATATTATAGCCAGGTTCCAGAGTTTCCAGGTCAAGGAGAAAATACTACAAGCAGCCAAGAAGAAACAATTTGAATATTGAGAAACACAATTAGGATAACACAAGAACTAGCAGCTTCTCCATTAAGGGATCAAAGGCCTTGGAATATGATATTCCGGAGGTCAAAAGAACTAGGATTAAAACCAAGAATCACCTACCCAGCAAAATTGAGTATAATTTTTCAGGGGGAAATATGGTCATTCAATGAGGTAGAGGACTTTTAAGCAGTCTTGATGAAAAAAACAGAGTTGAATAGAAAATTTGACATTCAAATACAAGAAGTAAGAGAAGCATGAGAAAGTAAACAGGGAAAAGAAATCATAAGGAACTTATCAAAGTTGAACTATTTACATTCCTACATGGAAAAACAATCATTGTAATTTATGAAACTTTTCTCAGTATGAGGATAGTTGAAGGCAATATATCTATATCTATAACTATATATATATACACACACATCTATTATATATATATATATATATATACACATATGGGTCTATATAGGAGGGTATATGTACATATGAAAACATATGTGAGTGTGTGTATATTTGTGTACAGGTATACATAGACAGAGGGCACAAGATCAATTGAATAGGAAGTGATGATATTTTAAAAACAAAATTAAGAGGTGAGAGAGGAATATAATGAGAGGGGATAGGGAGAGAGAGCATAGGGTAAATTATCTCATATAAAAGAGGCAAGGGAAAACTGGTACAATGGAGCGGAATAACAGGAAGGCAAAAGGGAATGGGTCAACATTACTCTCATTAAATTTAGCTTAAGGAGGGAATAACATACTCACTAAATTGAGTATCTTACCCTATAGGAATGTATTGGGGAAGGGGATAAGAGGCAGAATGATAGAAGGGAGGGCAGATTGGGGGAGGGGGTTAAAAGCTCATACATTTGAAAAGGGACAGGGTCAAAGTAGAAAACAAAGCGAGTGGGGGGGGCAGAATAGGATGGAGGGAAATATAGTCAGTCTTTCACAATATTTTCATTACGGAAATGTTTTGTGTAACTACACATGTGGGACTACACTATATGGAATTGCTTATCTTCCCAGTAAGAGTGGGTGATGAGGGAAGAAGGGAAAGGATCTGGAATTCAAAGTTTTTTAAGTCAAATGTTTTTTTAAAAATTATTATTATTATCTTTTACATGCAACTGGGAAATAAGATATACAGGCACTGGGATATAGAGATCCATCTTGCCCTACTGGAAAGTCGGAGGGGGGATGAAGGAGGATGTAGGAGAGAGAATATTGAGGGAGGGCATATTGAGTGGAATTGCTGTCTTGGGGTAACGTGTAGGGGAAATACACGGAGAAAATTTCTAACTTAAAATCTTGTGGAAATGAATGTTGTAAACTAAAAATATACATAAAATGTATATTAAAAAATTCTCATTAGATTTATCTATCCTCACTAACTATTGTCTTACATCTGTCCTACTCTCTGTGACTTAACTCCTTGAGAGAACTGTCCAATCTTAATACCTGCATTTCTTCTTTTACTCAATTCTAAACCCTCTGTAATCCTGATTCCAACATCATCAGTCAACTGAAATTGTCCTCTTGAAAGTTGTCCACGATCTCTTAATTGACCTACTGTCATTCAATCAGATATTTCTTGACCTCTTTGCAGCATTGCATAATATTGATCATCTTCTAATCCAGTGAATTCGTTTCTATCTATGAACACTGTTTTGCCTAAATACTTCTCAGGAAAATTCTATTCAATTGAATCTAAGTTTTTTTTATATTTGCCTTAAGATGACAAAGAAAGGAGTTTGAAGAGTGTGTTTATTGCTCACCCAAAGACAATGAAACATTATACCACGAGATATTCACACCATTAATGATATTTGATGGTCAAAGGGCCATCATGAAAATAATTGCAATTTATGTAGCATTAGTTGTTCATGATGAAGTGGTAAAGAAATCTATCAAAAACTTTATAAGGCTCTCCAAGTCAAATCAGCTTATGCTCTAACATTTGGTGACTTCAGTGCCATTTGGAAAACAAAGGTAGGGTGGGGACAAGTATTATAGGAAAACATGATCAGGAAGAAGGAATGAGGAAGGTCAAAGTTTTCTAGATTAAATAAACATCTCATGCCCCTGTATCTCAAACATCTTCTTGAGAAAAATATTGTTTGGCACTAGAGATAGTGACCACCAAGTAATGTCATAAAGAACAGAATATATTAGAAAAAAAACTTGATCCTGAGAGAATTGTGGGAACTGAGAGAACCACATTGACTCCACCTTGTTACTCAATTACAGAGTTAGCTCAGTTCCATTTCTATTCAATTATGGGTCCAGTCCAATTTCTATCTCATAAGAAAAAAGTATTCAAACTGTGGGAACTGTAAGAAAACTTTATTGCATTATTTGAACCTAATTCTACACAGCTGGGATGCTGGACCACTTCTACCTGTTGCTTAGAAACCTTTAAACTAAGGATGCAGGTTATGCTGACAAGAAACCCAGTCAGATTTATGCAAGAAGTTTTCTTGCCATCATACATATCAAACAACTCATATGTCTTATCTGAAAACTGGCCCCATACTGATCACATTAGTTCTTGTTTCCATGTTGCTTTAATTGAACACAAATAGGGGAAATAAGACATCTCTTTTTGTGATTTCAGGGAATTGTACCTTTTTGCTCTCCCCCTCTCAATTTGGAAAGACCCTGAACTTCCGTCCAACTAGAAATCATCTTCTTTTGTATCCTAGTTTGTACCCTGTTTTCTTTTAATTAATTGATTCTATTTGATTAATTGGTGCTAATGCAAAAATAATCTGTCTCCTCCCATATTCCAAATGTAGTGCTAAAGCTGAGGAGGCCTGGTCCCAATTTGTTAGGAAAAACAGCGACTCTTCCATGATGACCTATAGCAACCTATAAAATACTTCTTCTGGTTAAAGGATTAAATTCAAGTTTTTTAACCTAGCATTTAATCCTTTACCTAAACTGTACTTAACATATTTATCCAAACTTGTCTCATACTATTGTCCAATGTGAATCTTCTACTCTAAATATGTTAGTTGGCTCATGTCCTCTTTTAACTCCATTCTCACCCCTGCCTCCCTTGTCATTTTTCATTGATTCCACACACTTACATTTCCCATTTTTTTCTTCTCCCACAGCATAAATCTCAGGGTCAAGTTCATGGACATTTCTCTGCCTACGTGCATTTTTCACTTTTGGGGGTGGCTAGAGTGTTTATTATCTATAGCACATACAGTAATGCTAGGTTGTACATTACATATTCTCTCATTCCATATGTTTTATCTCCCTAATTTTAAGTTCAAGGAAGGAGTCACAGTTTCTATTATTTTGTACACTTTATTGCATTGAACTGTGGGGGACATTGCTTAAATTCTCATAAATTTTCTTGATTATTTGGATTATAACAAAACAGAACTAGTCACAGTATCAAAATTAATTCACTGCTTTGCATTTGATTACACTGACAATGAGAGCAATTGAGTCAACTCAAAAACAATGTAGATGATGGTGATCGAGGTGGCTAGGTGGCGCAGTCAATAGAATACCAGCCTTGGAGTCAGAAGGACCCAAGTTCGAATCCAGCCTTGGACACTACCCCAAAAAACTAGCCGTGTGACCTTGGGCAAGTCACTTAGCCCCAACTGCCCTCCAAAAATAAAAAAATAAAATTAAAAAAAAAGATGATGGTGATCATGTAGTAAAAAAAAAAACCAGTGGAAAGTGCTCTTTACTTGCATATTTAGGGGTAGCCCATCCCTTCATCCCACTTCTACATGTCCCATATACCTATGTGTGAAATGAGAGTTAGTCTCCTCTTTTGCCAAGCTGTGGATGCTTACAACCACAGCATTCTTCCCGAGCCTATGTAAGAATTAAAATAAATCTATTACTTGCACCTTCCTTTCCATTACTATATATCACACCTTTGTTCTTGTACTCATTACTTCAAAAGTGTCCCAATTTGTTTCCTTAGTTCTAGTCTCCCCCTTGTGTGTGTGTGTGTGTGTGTATAAAAGGATTAAATTTTCCAGTTTTTTTTTATTTCTTTTTAAGACTCTATCTCTCTACCTCTTCCAGTCTAGAAGTGCAGCAACCACTTATGAGCTTAATCCCACTTCTGGTTGATAGGGAAGCTTTCCCTCTGCCTTGTTTCTGACTTAGGCTGATTCACTCTTCTTTGGCATCCTGCTTTCTCCTGTTCACTACCCCTTCCCAACTCACACCTCTCATAACTCACTAAATTTGATGCATGGCTGAGTTCAAACACCCCAACAGCTTTAGCCTATTGTACTCAAAACTCCAGAAAGTAACCAGCCTCAGTCTCTATTACTAGAAGGGATTATAGATGTGAGCCACCACTCCTGGCTGGGCTTCCAGGTAAGAGAAACCTTAATTCTTTGATTCCATGAAATAACATAATCACAACCATTCATCTCACAATTTAGTCATTCCATTGTTTTGCCCCAATTTATCTTCATAGTCTTTTTCCACTTTACCCCTAAATGTACCCCACCCTTCAGTCACACTGGAACTTAATTTCTCATTCACCATACTTTCATACCTTCAATTTCGTTACTCATGTCATTCATTCTACCCAGAATGCCCTCTATTAATTCCAATCTCTGCCTTCTGAAATCCTACCCATACATCAAGTCCAAATTCAAATGCCACCTTTACCACAAAACCTTCCCTGAGCCTTCCAGATAGAAGTAATCATTATCTTTGCTATAAATCCTCTAACCCTTGGTGTATCTCTTGTGGCATTTGACACATTTTTAAAATAAAAAGATGGTTATTTGCATATACATATCTCCCCTACCAGATATTAATTTCCTTTAGGGGAAGAACCCCAAGTTATTCATCTTTTTCCTCTTTCTCAGAGCCCACTAAAAGAAGAGGCACTCAATAGATGTTTGTCAAGTGAATGAATTAATTGCATAGCACATTCCAGGATCTGAATAGAATTCTCATTTGGAGGCATTCGAGAGAGACCTGGCAGTCACTAGGCTGGCAAAAAAATGGTTGCTGTAAGCCAAACAAAGAGGCTATGACCATCATGACAGAACCTACTAGCATGGATGCTCCACAGGGGAGAAGATAGAGAGAATTATCTTCTAGCTCAAACAAGCAGATGGCTCAGCTGCCATGCAACCTAAAGATGTCATTTGCATGTGGAGAGACAGAAAACTGAAGACAATCAGCTTCCTAACAACCAATAACACAGCCTTTCTTGACCATTGCAGGGTAAAAAGTTTTCTTATCTCTAAAATGTCCCTTTAAAAAATTACAGAATTTGAGACCCAAGGAATTTCCTGAATTCTGACTCAGGAGTAAACTAGGAAAAACCATACTATGCAGCTGGTCTCTCATGAGAACTGCATTAACAGTTTATTAATTACAACAAGTGGGAGAAGACTCCAACCTGGGGTGACTCCTAATTATATCATGCATCAAATCTAAACTCCTCAGCATTTGTTCATAGGACTCCCATTAATTAGCTCCCTCTCTCCATCTGACTACCCTCATCTCCTGTACCAGCTCAGCTTGGACTTCCCTGACCTGCCAAGTAAACCTGCTAGCTGTCATTCCCCTGCCTAGAGTTTACTTACTCCTGCCTCTGAGTCTTGGGGTGTACCCCTCTCCCTGCCCAAACAAATCTTCTTCCTCCCACTAAGCTGCAGCACCTGGATGACTAGCTGTATGAGAATCTTTCTCTTTTAGCAGGAGTATAGTTCTTCAAGTTAATGGCTTAAAGCAGAATCAACAAGTATGTTTTTTTCTTTTCATATTAAGGTCAATGATCAACTGAATAAAATATTATTTTAAAAAATCAGTCAAAAACTGTATGAAAGTAATATATGGCCTGTGCTGGAGCATGGGAATGGGGTGGATGAGTCAGCAAGATAAGATGGAGACAGAGGAAAGGAGAAATGGATGAAACAGTAGCAAGACCCCTACAGTGGAGAGATTCCACCTTTGACACTGTCTGTGGGACCCTGGGCAAGTTGCTTCATTTCACTGAAGTTCAGTTTGCTAATCTGTAAAATGAGGGAACTAGAGTCAAGGGCCTCTAAGGTTATTTTCAAATCTTTAATGTCCCATATGTCCTGATTTTGTCTTCTACTAACTCTATGACTGACCCAGAAGCTTCAATTCAGTGAACTTTCATTTCCTCGACCATTTTAGGGCAGCTTAAAGTCCAGGAGTTTTGCTGTCAATGACATGTGCTTAATGAAAAAAAATTGGTTTAAAAAAATATTGAACTCCCAGACCAGTGCTTCCCTCCCCTTCAGAATTTTCTTGTCCTTTGTGTTGTTGTTGAATCATTCAACCTTGTCTCACTCTTTGTGTCACGTCATGGGGTTTTCTTGGCAAAGATACCAGAGTGGTTTACCATTTCTTTCTCCAGTGAATTAAAGCAAACAGAGGCTGTGTCACTTGCCCAGAGACACATAGTTAGGGAGTGTCTGGGGTCAGATTTGAACTCAGGTATTCCTGACTTCAGACACAACTCTCTATCCACTGAACCACTTAGCTTCCCTTCCCTTGATCTGCTCATTTTTGTTTGCAAAGGAGATCTAAAATATATTCTGGGATAAGAGAGGACTTTAGAAGCAGATGGTATTTGGAAACTTTTTGAAAGCTAGATAATGAAATGATTCTGAATATATTCAAGCTGGATATCAGGAATTGAAGAAAGTTAAAAAGGATTATTTAAATTAAGTAGAAGTTTGATACAGAGGTATTGCTCCTAGCAAGTAGGAAAACAATAGTGTGAACTGGTGGATTCTTCTCCTTACAGAGACCAGACAAAAGAACATTTGGGTTTTTTTTTTCCTATTTTGATGACCAGAAGTGTGTTAGAACTTTCTTCCTCACTAGAAGAACTGCACCTTAAGTTTCTGGGCTCAAAGCTAAAAGAGAGACCACAAGCACCTTGTTCTTATGGAGAGAAGGTAGTATCTCAGCTGAGAATCCAATTAAAACCAGGAAGCTAGAAGCAGAGAGAAGTCCCATTAAAAAAAAAATCTCAATTGAGCTATATCCTCAAAGCAATAGAGCACCACCTAGCAATGACCACATGAGGCCATCAGGGAGCAATTTCCAAGAAAGTCTGCACGTGCAACAGCAATGTCATGCCATTTCTAGCATAGATAACCAGAAGACACTGGCAACTGTGTAGCATCAGAAGTATGAGCTGTCTCTCTAGCTATGTGCCCTAGACATGTTATGCATGTACCCTTCCATGCATCTGTCCTAGCCAAATGAGTTTGCCATACTGGTGTTCTCCATGCATATTCCCCAAGCATATAAATTTCTCCCACAGATAATATACTTGTGAGAGAATGTGTCCAGGTTCACGGGAGAAATGTCTTAATGCTACTTTTCTTACTGTGTTATTTCACTGAACATCTTCAATAAGGAAAAGTGTGTCCTTCAAATGGATAGCAAAAGTAAGGGATTTATGAACCATGATTTTGAGTGACCTTTGAATATATGATCTTGAGACCCATATGCAAGTGAGGATACCCCCAAAACATTGTTCATCAGACCTATAACTAACACAGGGTAACCTCAGGGGCACTATTACCTCTGTCCTGTAGAATGTCTGCTACCAAAACAGTGAAACTCATATGATCAGCCTGAGATTCCACCCCCAAAAGAATCTCATAACCTTTAAGACCAACCCAGGGCTGAGCATGCCACCTAGCTTAAAGACCTATGTCACAATGGGATACAAAAGATCAGAGTGGGAAAGAGAATTGATAGGGTCATATCATCAGGGGATGAGCAACGAGGAATGGCAAAGGCTACATCCTTTGCTCATGGCAAACTTTTACTCATTTATAAAATATGGGTAATAATATTATACTATTAGTCCCAGAGGATGGTTGGGAGGAAAGTGCTTTGCAAACTATAAATGTACTATATTAATATGAGCTTATTTTGTTATAAATGCCTTTAGCTAGCACTCAAAATTCCATTGCAATTCTAAGGAAAGAAACAGGTAGAGAACCTATACACTATTTGGGTTTCCAGAAAAGTTATTCAGTTTAATAAATGATAGTAAATTGCTTATTTACAGATAGACCTCAGAGATCATCTGGCCTGAGCCAGGCATTTGGGATATGAGGAAATTGGGACCTGGAAGGGTGAGTAGACTTGCTGAATATTGCATAACCACTTAGATCATTGGACTTAGATTCGGTTCCAGGCTGGCTCTACTACTCTTAATGAACCTGGCCCCAAATCAACAATGTTTTAAAGTATCCATCCCAAGATTTATTCAGGTTTTTGTTTCCCTCATTTCCTCATACAGAATTGAAAGCAGGAGAAAGGTGCTGCACAGGGTGGACCTCCACTAAATATATGATGAATGAAAATGCATAATCAAATATTATGCAGAGATATAACTATTTATTGTGTCATTTGTAAATATTCTAGACTAAATAATAGCATTGCAGTATTCCCAGGATACTGGAATTGAAATAAAAATAACTAGATTTAATTGTCTATTGTGAGAATTATAGAATGGAATTCTTTACTGTGTCTCTTGTGTGAATTATCAGAAAACACATTCATTAAGAGGGAGGTTTAGTATTGCTCTGATTTTCCTTTGATCTGTCCCAGTGTTTGTGTTCTTTTTTCATTATTTCAGTCTGCTTTAAATTATGTTCATCACTGAGGCAGTAAGATGTGAGAATAGAAAGTTTATACACATACACACATACATATATGTGTCAATGAATAAGAGGAAATAATAATGGGTTTATTAGAAAGATTGTTTTAAACTAGATCTGTGATTTCACTTGTGTAGGGAGCTCCAATAAGGAAACCCTCTTAGCACCTGCTCTGCAACTCATTTACTTAGAGGGAACCTTGACCACAGAAAGGTTAAGGGACTTGCCCAAAGTCATATGTTCAGTACATGTCAGAGGCAGGGCTTAAACTAAGGTCTTCCTAGCTCCAAGGCCAACTATCTAGCCATCATAACATGATATCTTCTGCATTCAAAATAACACTTGCTTCAGTTGTTCAAGAACCCATGATTTTGCCAGTGAAGATACTTCTTTTACTGTCTCTGCTTACAACCTTTCCACATTCTACTAGTTGGTTTTTTAATAATAGTGATAAAAAAAATCATCATCCTGAGGCAAATCAGAGATGAGCTGAAAGCTCCAGGGGTGGGGAACCTGCAGCCTCAAGGCCACATGTGGCCCTCTAGCTCCTCAAGTATGGCCCTTTGACTGAATCCAAACTTCACGAACAAATCCCTTAGTAAACAAAACCTTAGTAAAAGGTTGCAGGTTCCTCACCCCTGGTAGACCGAAGACTACAAACTACTAAATCACAAAATCTGAGAGTTGAAGGGGCCTCAGTTACTATCTAGCCCAATAGGAATCTGAAAGGAATACTTACTCTAACATCTCTGACAAACTATTATCTATGGCTCGAAGCACCCACTGAAGATAACTGCCTTTAATTTACACCTTTGGACAGCTCCAGTTTCTCAGAAAGTAGAGTGTTTGGTTGTTGTTGTTTTGCACAACATAAAGTCAAAATTTTTCTCTTTGCAATGCTCACTCATTACTTTTGCTTCTACCCTCTAGAGCTAAACAGAACAAATCTAATCCCTATTTACATGGCAGCCATTCAAAAACTTAAACACAGTGAAAATGTCTCATAAGGATAAACTGATCATCTCTAGTTCCTTCAACCAGTCCATATATGATGTAGACTCAAGGTCTGTTAACATCATCGTGACTGCCCCCACCCCACTTCTGGACTCTTCATATTAATAATAAGGGTGAGGATGAAGCTACCTCATTTTAACTCTGATACCTTAACTAGGTAAGAACACTTTTATGACTGAATCAATCAATCAGAACTGATAGTGAACAGCTCTATAGACTCCTCAACTCAATCAAAGCCAATGTGTGAGAGACTTGGTCACAGAATTCATATAAAAATAAGTTATCTAAGATCCAGAAGGAGAGATTCTGAGGGTCTCTAGAGGTTGGAGCAAGCATGGCACTTCCAATTCACCTTTGAACAGCAAAGGGAGAACTGAGTTGTGGCAGAGAAGGGAAATATAGAGGAGCGTCATTCGCTTTATGGGTATCTCAGATCAAAGGATACTGGATGGGGAAAGTCTCAATAAGTGGTAAGTTATTTCTTCAACCTCCACTCGATGTTAAAGAGTCAGCCACTTTCCCACTGGGTCTGCACAGTCCATATTCATTCTTCAGTGACCTTTGGACCTTTTGTTTTTCCTCCAGTCTTATGGCCACATGTTTTTTTCTTCTCTCCAAGAGGTAATTCTCACCAGCTCCTCTTTTTCTCTTTAAAAGACTGAATTCAATCACACTCACCACTCCTTCAAAAGGCTTAGTCTACCTCACTTCCACCCCACCCCCACCTTTGAAGTGCTAAGAGATTCTACCATTTTCTATCCATGCATACCATATAGATGGATAGAGGTTCCCTAAAGAGGGCTATGTAGATGATAGATAATGAGTCCCTGACTCTTCCTTGCCAAGGGACCCAAATCCACTCTCTGATCTCTCTGCTCTTACAGAGTCTTAAGGTCTGGCTTATAACTAGAATAGCCTTGACCCAATCAATAATCCCTAAATATCAAGAGTAGATTAATCCTCTTTAATGAGACTGACATGTATCAATAAGTACCCAGAAAATGAAACTCCTTACTGCAAGGGAAATCATGATAGTTTATGGTTTATTTCATATCATGCATTACTTGGAATTATGGTTATCCATTTATGTTTCTTTTACACCTAACAACCTGTCTGTTCTCTTATGGCAAGGGCCCTGCCTTATCTAAACTGAGTACAGCAAGTAGTTAATAATGTTTATTGAACCATATTGATTTAATCACCTCTAAAAGTATTATGAGGATCATATGGGATTATGTACGTAAAGTATGTAAGTGTTAAAAAAAACTATCATATAAATAAATATGCGATTATTACTCATAATGACTAATAATAATAACAATCTCTCTAGACCTCAGTTTTCTTATCTGTAAAATAAAGGCTTTGAACTATATTATTTACTTCTACCAAAAAAGCTAGGTCTAGGACAAAAAAAAAGAAAAATGGACAGAAAAACAGAGAGGTACTAACAAAGAAGTAAAGGCACATAGAATTAAAGAGAAAAGAGGAAGAAAAGTTTAAAAGTCCTTGGTTCAAACTCTTCTTGTATTCTGACATTAACTTGGGCTTTGGTCTTCAGAGTATCATCACTTTCATTTCTGCCCTTTAAAATACTGATTGTATGAATAATCACTGTTCACAGTTCTTCCATTGGTCTTTAGCCTTCAACTTTCAGACAAGGGCTCTGACCTACTAAGGGAAAGGGAAAGTACTCTCTATCAGGGGTGGGGAACCTGCAGCCTCAAGGCCACATGTGACCTTCTAGGTCCTTGGGTGTAAAACTTGAGACCAGGTTTGACAGAACAAATACTTATATTAAATGGGTTTGTTCTATGAAGCTTGGACTCAGTCAAATGACTGCACTTGAGGACCTAGAGAACCACATGTGGCCTGGAGGCTGCAGGTTCCTTACCCTTGCTCTAGACTGCAGAAACAGGCACCAACATATTTTCATCAAATGGACTGGATGAAACAAAATCCAGGGACAGCCAAATCAACCAAAGTCTTACTCAAGGAATTCAATCTACCAGTTGGACACTCACTATAAAATCAGTTTTGTTTGTAGGTAGATAACTACATAGACCAATAGATAAATAGATGTTAGATAAATAGATACATACATACATGGATGGATGGATGGATGGATGATAGAGGGATGCAGAGACACATGTATACATATATACATAGACAGATAGATAATAGATAAAAAATAAAATCAGTCCTCTGATTTTCTTAAGTCCACACGTCTCATGGCTGAAATCATTAACTGCAGGAAAATAGACAATCACTTCATATTTTTTAACTTTAGTTCCCTCATTTTGTAAAACAAGGGGGTTGACAATACAACTACTAACCCTATACCTAATCAGATCAAAGAATGAGGAAGAAGAGGTTGTATATGGACAAAAATATTTATACAAGTATTTCTAGTAGTGGCAAAGAACAAGGAACTAAAAGGGTAACCATCAAATGATGAATTGCTAAACAAATTATGGTATAAGAATGGAATAGAATGGTTATAATTCCTTCTCAAAGATGACCAAAATGACTTCATTTTATTGGGGTCAAGATTCAGGATGGCTGATCAAACCAATACAAGCTTAGAAGACTGTCACACAGGTCAGGCACAATTAGTCCATATGAGCATTTGGAGCAGAGATGTCTCTAAATTTGCACATCTCACATTTCTTTTGAGCTACTGCAATTCTGCTTCTCTCATAGAACACAGTGCCCTCTTTGATGAGGGTACACAATACTAGGTGGTCCTGTGCCAGTGTCTCCCATGTCTCACAATCAATTCCAAAGTTCTTCAGAGAGATCTTGAGAGTGTCCTTGTATCACTTCTTCTGACCATTTTGTGAGTGCTTGCCTTGCGTGAGTTCTCCATAATATTGCCTTTTAGGGAAACATATGTTTGGCATTTAACAATATAGCCAGTCCATCAAAGTTGTGATCTCTATAGTAGAGTTTGAATGCTTGGCAGTTCAGGTCAAGAAAGACCTCAGTGTCCAGTGTAGTATCTTGAGAGGTGATCTGCAGAATATTACTGATATAATTAAAATGGAAGTGATTCAGTTTCCTGGCATGACATGAGTATACTGTTTAGGTTTCAGAGATATACAACAAAGAGGTTAGGACAACAGCTCTGTAGATCTTCAGTTTGGTAGGCAGTCTAATACCTTTTCTTTCCCAGACTTTCCTTTGGAGACTCCCAAACACTGATCTAGTTCTGGCAATCTGTACTTCAGCCTTATTATCTATATGTACATCCCTGGAAAGTATACTGATAAGTGAACTTATCCACAGGATTCAAAATTTCTTCATTTGCTGTAACTGATAGTTCCATATATGGATGGCTTATGGAGAATCTCTGTTTTCTTGGTGTTATTAGGCCAACATTAGCACAAGCAGCAGAGAATACATCCATACTTTGTTACATCTCAGCCTCCGAGGCAGCATTGAGCACAAAATCATCTGCAGACAAAATGCAATGGAATACCAGATTGCTCCAAGAAATGATGAACAAGATAGTTTCAGAAAAAGTAGGAAAAAGTAATTTTAATTGATGTTGCATGAAGTGGGCAAAAGCATGAAAAAGTTTATACAATAACAAAAACATTATAAAAACAAACAATTTGAAAGAGTTAAGGAACTCTGATCAATGCAATGATCAACCATGATCCCAGAGAACCAATAAGGAAGATCATTTACCTTCCTCTTGACAGAGGTGGACATGGTCAGTGTATGAATTTATTTTTGCTGGGAGCAGTGATCAGATAGCTGAAACAGACCCTGGAGATTAGGATCAGGAAAGTAGAGATCCTGGGGTTAAAGTGGGATGAAGGTATTGTGTAAACAAGACTGCCCCTCAGAAGAAGTAAGCCCCAGAGTCATGGCAGGGATCAATGTCCCCAAAGTAACCTATGTCAGACCTTGGGAGTAATCAATAAGGAACACTATAACAAAAGACAAAACTGGACCAGATGGTGAGATACCCAATTTCTGGAAAGGGAAGGAGGGGGATGGAGAGAATTGCTGGTCAAGACACTAATGAATTCCTGGCACTACTTTATTTTCACTGTCTTAGTATAGAATCACGAGCTGGGTCCTAGACAGCAGTAACATGCTTCTCCCCATTTCCTTTCTATAACCTTCAAGTTCAAGAGAGGACAGGGGACCATGGGTAGGTAGAATATCCATATCTGGATGCTAAACTTCTTCCATTCATTTATGATGTTAAATAAGCTATGTTGCTACATGGATAAAAATGAGGTAGGAACATTCTATGGATACAGATAGTCTTATTTTATGATCTCAAGCATTACTTTTGTGTGAACCCTTAGGAAATAATTCAGCATCCACTGAACAACAGCCAGATTTTTGTTTGTTTGTTTGTTTACTTGTTTGTTTGGCCATTGTAGGTCTATACAGGGTCCACCTAGGAGAACTTACCCCAGGAGGCAATCTCCTGCATACATTGGAGAAACCTTGATGAGACCATTAAGTTAATGGTCAACGTATAGAGCCATAAGAGGGGTAATTATATATTTCCTCCCTGGTTAAATAATTATAAAGAGATGCTGTATCTTACCGTGGACTTAAGAAAAACAAGACAGAAGCTGGTGTGAGAGGCTATTGCTACAGCAACACCTCAGGTATCACAAGGGAAACCCACCAAATCTATAAACAGTCTACATCTGAGTTCGAATTCTAAATCAATTCTTTTTTTTTCTTTTTGGAGGGGGTAAGGCAAGGCGATTGGGGTTAACTAACTTGCCCAAGGTCACACGGCTGGTAAGGGCTAAGTGTCTGAGGCCAGATTTGAACTCAGGTCCTCCAGACTCCAGGGCTGGTATTCTATTCACAGCACTACCTAGCCACCCAATCAGTCTATTTCTAAAATGCCTACATGAAACCCAAAATTTAATGAACAACAACAAAAAAAGCACAATCTCCAGAAATCATGAGCTACTTCTGGTTGCTAAGCCTTGCCATCATCAGAAAGCATCATCCCTAAAAGTGGTTAGGGCAACCATAGCTAATATTATTTGCTAAGTACTCTTTGAGCAGGTCTATCTTGAGGTTTTATTTGTGCTATATAGCACTTTTTCACTATTGCATAAACAGAAGGAAAAAATGAACATTGTCTCTTTCACCTGTAGGTAAACCCAGAACCCATTTTCCCACCTGCTTTCTCTTGTATCTAGGCACAAAAAGCAATAGATCCAAGTTCTGGGGTCTTCTAAGATGCCATTATTTTTCCCAATTTAAATCCTGCCAGGATTGGGTTCAAAGAGTTGATAAGACTTGCTCAAGAACCAAACCTTTCACCCAGGCTGCTGGGTAATCTCCGTGCAAATTATCTTATCAGTGTTTCTTTTTCTCCTTCCTTGAACTTGACCTGAGGTTCCCCTTGAAACCTTGTAGGCATTGGCTGGCATTTTAATTTGTATGGCTTAAAAGTATATCTTGTAAAGAAAGAAGGTAAATGTGGCCAAATTGAAACAAATTAAAATAATTAAAACAAACAAAAACAAACATTTTCATTAATGCTATACATCCTTATCATGTCTCATCATGTAACTGATGCACAATTCACTCTAAATCATAAGTGCATTATTGCTGTTAGGATTGAAGCTAGGAAAATTATATTTCATTCCATTAAAAAAGTAATGGAGGTTTTCTAAGAAAACTCAACTAGAAACTGTACAGTCAAGGACCTAACCATTCTTATAACTGTTTAAGCAAAGTGAGGCATGGGAGGAGACAGGGACAGACACCGGAAATAGATCTGAATTCCTTGGAAGTCAATTTTACTTGTATCTGTTCCTGTTACAAGTCAGCTATGAACTTTGAGCTACATTTAACCAGAGTACAGCTCAACACAGGAGTCAATAAATTAAGTAACAGAAGCCAAAAAATCATGCAAATATGTACAAAAGAAGAAATATCACATGTGTGTATGGTATGCTTTGTTTTTTTTTAAAGGTAAAAACAGAAAAAAGGTTATATGTTTTCATGTTATGACAGCTGACTGGCTAAATCTATACCTAAAGGTTTTATAGTTAATTTGACAGTACTCAATTTACCCAGCAGCATCCCAATCAAGCAACAAGATGGCAGAGTGCTCAACTTGAAGTCAGGTAGGCCCAAGTTCAAATTTGGCCTTAGACACTTACTAGTTCAGTGACCCTGGACAAGTCACTTAATCTCTGTCTAGGTTAGTTTCATCAGTAGTTAAAAAAAACCAAAGGAATAATTATAGCCCTTATCTCCAAAAGTTATTACAATGATCATATGAATAAAGTGCTTAGCACAGTGTCTGGCACATAGTAGGCACTTTGTAAATATTGTTTCATTCCGTCCAAACAGATGCGAAGTCAAAGGTCATCATTTCTTTTAAAGCTGTAACATGTACTTTCTATGCCCACAGAATATATGTACAAAGTACTACATCATTTTTTTTTTGTACTGGGAGCTTCACATTCTTGTAAATCATGAATTAACAAAGCATTCGGTACTTAAAAGGTGAAAATTAGTCTAACATTGCCATCAGGCAGAATATTTGGAAACAGAAAGAAGTATCCAAATATAGCCAAAATTTGAAGCAAAACAAAACACTTTCACAGTTCTCACCTGAAAAATACATCAGTGCTTGCCACAGCACTTTTAGGCATATGTAAAATATACTGCCTGCATTTATTCAGTGTAAGTGACTAGGATATAATTCACTATGAAGTTGTTATAAAGAAAGAATGAGGATAGATTAACCTTTCAATGCCACCTGGTCTTGGGATTTCCCAATGTGTTAATGAATTTCAGAAGGTGGGAGCTTCAGACCCACTGACAGTACATTAATCTGAGGAAGCAGAGTGTAATACAGCCTCCCAACTCAAAGGTGAGTGGATCAATTTAGAAAATGTTAAATCAAATCATTGCTGGAAGATAATCCAAGCCTGCAAAA
Organism: Pseudocheirus occidentalis; assembly: GCA_028646575.1. NCBI lineage: Eukaryota > Metazoa > Chordata > Mammalia > Diprotodontia > Pseudocheiridae > Pseudocheirus > Pseudocheirus occidentalis. The sequence continues at coordinate 122,066,345 of CM053599.1, forward strand.
TTTAAATGAGTTGGGGAAAGTGTTCCTCCCCTTTTGAAGCAAAACACAGAAGAAGGGTAGATAGGTAGTTCCAAAGGCTATTCTCTCACCTCTTTCTTTGGAAGCAGTAAACAGAGGATGTTACCTAGTCTTCCCTGGACCTCCTCCATAAATGAAGACAAATGACAAAGACCTTCTTTGGGAGTGACAAGATAATACTTCTATGGTCTACTGTATGTCACTGACTACCAAGTTCTCCATACACACGTCAGTTTCTTGGAATTTAGAGGGTTGATAACAAAGAAGTACAACGGAAAAAGAAAAAGATAAAATTTGTTGTCATGAGTAGAGAGAGACAACCTGAAATAGTAGGTAAAAGGCTAGTCTCAGAGTTAGGAAAACTTGAGGTCAGGGCCTGTCTTTGATATATATTGGAAATAGGATTATGGGCAAATTACCTAAGTACTCATAAGTACTGGTAACTCTCTTAAGAGTCAATAGTCAATAAACATTTGTTAAAGATGTACCATATGCTAGACACTGTACAAAGCACTGGGGATACAATAAGAAGAAAGACAAATCCTACCCTCAGGAACCTTACAGTCTAACCTGGGATGGTAATACACACACACACACACACACACACACACACACAAAAGCTGAAGAGTATCTGGTTAGTGGGAAAAGAGAACAATGTTCATGGAGTCAAAACCAAGCAAAAGAGTTGGTGGAAAGTGAAGTTAAGCTAGAAAGTTCTGAGCCCTTTATTAAAGAAGGCTTTAGAAGGAGGTTACTGCCCTGCTTGCCAGCCCTCCAGTCAAGCAGGAAAAGAAATTGAGAGTGCTGAGAAGGTATTGAATATCTAAGCTAAATGAACCCAAGTTGCAGAGTAAATGCTGAACTATATTAGTGGAGACAGTTTCCACACCAAGGATTCTTAAAATGGATGAAATCAGAGGTCTGGATCTCCCTCATGCCAATAAAAAAAGAAAAACATAAGTAGTATGTTGATATAATAAATCTACTAAAGAATATAAGTGCCTTCTTTAATTTATCTTTTTTTTAATTCCCAGAGTTTAGCATAGGGCTTGGCATATAATTGGTCAACTGATTGGTCAATTTATGGGAAGTAATATTGTTTAATGTCATTTGGTAAAGTGTCCTCCTTTCAATTAAAAAATTTTAAGCAATTAAATTAAAATTAAGAATATTCTGCACAAGGCACTGGGATGAAAGAAGAGATTTCCTGTCCTCAAAGAGTTTACAATTTAATACACATACACAAGTTGAAATAATGTAGAGTGTGATAAGGTCAAAGTAAAGAGTCAGACAAAAGGTTCTAGGAATAATCTGAGGACAGAGAGAGGACTTTAAACTTGGGGAGGTCAGGAAAGGTTCACTTGAGGAAATAATAGCTTCTCCAACCAAGAGAAACATTTCACAGGCAATTATGTGGAGGGAATAGGTTCCAGGTATAGTAAGTACCCTTTGTAAAGGCACAGAGTTAGAAAAAAGAAGATGAGATTGAGAAACAGCTAGACTCCAGTTTGGTTGGATTGTAGAGCAGCTAAGAACAAACATTGTAAAAACATGATTAGACTTATAGAATGGAACCAGCAAGTGGCACATCTTAAAGGTGAAGGCAAGGTGTTTGTATTTTATTCTATAGGTCATAAAAAGCCACTGAAGATTTCTGAGCAGGGAAGTGACATTAAAAAAGCTAAGTACTATAAAAATGTCAAGGAGATGAGGAGAAAATGAAAAAGGAGCTTCAAGTATCTGATTTCATGGGCATAAAAGGGTTTGTTGAGTGAAGTTTGGATTCAGTCAAAGGGTCCCGCTTCAGGACCTATGTGGTTTTGACACTGAAGGTTCCTGATCCCTGGCATAAGTACTCACCACCACGAAGGTCAATAACCATCTCCCATTTAATTAAGTAGCTTTGAGAGTCAATAGGGTCAAAACATTAATCATCTAACAGCCAATGTGGTGATAAGCCTCTCCAAACCTTAGCCAAGCTGAACCTCCAATACCAAACATGCAGCTCCTCAATGGGCTCTGACTTGAAGCTTGTCTAACTTGATTGGAGCCATGAAGCATCATGTTCTACTGTTCTAGCCTTCCAAAACACGTATCAACACCATGCCATAAAGAAACACTGGAATAGTGCCATCGTAAATGCACAATATTGCATTTCCACAAAAATAATCCTGGTTCACCAAAGCTAAAACAGTGGGTGATAATAGAGATGAGGGAAAAACAAAGCAGTCATAGCTAGAGAGATATACACATATGTGAGTGTGTGTGTGTGTGTTCTGCCTAGAATATTTCTGACAAAGAAAAGGAAAATGGGGAGGGGGGAATGGAATATCTTTCAGTGTGTGTCAAAATACATATATTCTTCTGATTGGATTCTATTTAAAAACAAGAACAAAAAGTTAGAACAGTAGTCATCCCTAGTTTGTGTTTTTAACTGTTAACCAGAGGAAACAGGTTTATCACCTGGCATTTAACCTTCCTTCCCACTGAATATTTTATCTTTACATTTGTCTGTGTTTGATCAAAGATTTCATTTTATTTCAGAGCTAAAAAGGACTTCTTAAAAAAATCTGGTCCAACTAATCTCAACAATTTGTCTTATAGGTAAGAAAACACGAACCCAGAAAGCTGCAGTAACCATCCAAAATCCCATAGTTAGCCCTACTCTGGACCTGTGATGTGCTGGTAAATATTCCACAACCACCTCTCTTTAAAAAAAAATGTATAGATGACACACTTTTAAGTTTAATCTGAGTTATTTACATTTTCCCATGACCTTATTAAGTTTATTTGATCAAAATAAATCAAGTCCTGATTTGTAGCATTTGATGTCTGTCACAATGAAAATTTACACTATCAGCTTGAATATCAAAACCAGTTTAATCTGCTCCAACACACCCCTACCTGGGATACAAGTTTCCTGTGTTCTACCCAGGTCTGTGCCCTTATCATTATATTATGTCTGTTCCTGGGAATCTTTATGTGTCTGTATGTGTTTAGAACTGCTAAAATTTATACAATATGTGCATCTCCTGAGATAAAATACAATTCAAACAATTTGTTAAAAAAATAAAACTGCATACTGTTGAATTACTATCACTTAAACAAGTTGAATTACGTTTTTGTAAATTTTCAAATAGTTGTACACAGAGCTCCTACCTTTCTATCATTGGTAATAATAACAATAATAAAAGCTCCCACTTTTATAGCACTTCAGGGTTTACAAAGCGCTTTACACATTTTATCTTCCTTTATCCATACAACAACCCAGGGGGACAAGTGTTATCATGATCCCCATTTTATAAGTCAGAAAGTTGAGGCAGAAATCAAGTAAGTGACTTGGCCAGGGGTCACATAGCTATTTAGTGTCTGAGGTCAAGTGTTCTATGTACTGTTTCACCTGGCATTCCTATTCTACTTAATAACTTCAAAAATTTGTGGTAATCAAACCACTTTGAGGTTTCACCTAATACTATTCAAATTAGCAAAGAAGATTTTTTTTTAAATGGTAGCAATCAGTGCTGGAGACTTTATGGAAAAATCGGTAGAAAGATGCATTGTTGTTTGGTCTGGTGAAAAAGTGGTCACATCATTCTAGATTCCAATTAGCAATTACCAATCAATCAACAAGCGTTTATTAAGTGACTGGTATGTACTGGCATTATGCTTACACTGAAATACAAATCATTTAATAATTATGAAAAAGTGACCAAGTTGTACATGTCATTTGACCTAGGAATCTCATGCCCTCATGCCCTCACTTACCTGGTTCCCCTTAATTAGGATTCTCATCCCCACAAACACAGTTCAAATGTTCTAACAACTATATTCTTCCTCTTCCTACTATTTTTCATTATCAAATGCTTTTCTTGCTTAAATTTTGAGAACACAAAGACATGAGACTCTCTGGTAATTAAATTTGGAAAACAAATTACATATCATTTCTGTGACAATCACCCTTTAGTAAACCAATAAATGAGTAAGCTCATTGAGCAGAATAATAATTAATACTTATGAGAGTAATCATTACATTTTACATTTGGTTATGTCATCAATTCACGTGAACTCAGTCTCACTCATTCTTCATACTGGCTCTAAGACAACAGAATAAGTTAGCTCACCAATAGACATGAACTAATTTTATTTTTTTCTTAATGATTTAATTTTCTAAAGCACTTTGAGTTTCTCAAATGTACAAATAATTTTTCTTCCTTAATAAAATCTTTTAGAATAATACAGTTTCAAATCAATCAGATGGGCCAGAAAAATAACTTTCCTAATACAATTTATACTGTAGGGTATTAGACTTAGAGCTAGAAGAGAATTTGGAAAGCAATAAAGTTATGGATAGAGTGAGGGGTCTGACAGAAAATGGAGAAGAGAATAAGAGACTTTAATTTTAAATTTTTTTACTTCTACTCTTATATTCACTTTGTTTTATGAATAAGGAAAGTGATGTCCAGAGGTGATCTGCAGCAGGTTCAGAATTATACAGGTTGAGAGCAGCTAGGTGTGTAATGGTTAGAACACCAGCCCTGGTGTCAGGAGGAAATGAGTTCAAATATAGCCTCAGAAACTTACTAGCTGTGCAACCTAGAGCAAGTCACTTAACATAGTTATCTCAGGGGGAAAAAATTATACAGATTGTATGTAGCAGAGTTCAGTTCTTTTTGTTTTAAATCTCTAGTTCTTTCCACTCCTATAGGAGATGGCTTATTTGTGAAGCAAACTTTTAAAACAAAAACAATCTCTTAAATTTTCCTAACCTGATTGATTGGTAATTGCAAATTGGAATCTAGAATGGTGTGACCACTTTTTCACCAGACCAAAAAACAATGCATCTTTCTACCAATTTTTCCATAAAGTCTCCAGCACTGATTGCTACCATTTTTTAAAAATCTTCTTTGCTAATTTGAATAGTATTAGATGAAACCTCAAAGTGGTTTAATTACCACAAATTTTTGAAGTTATTAAGTTACTATGTTGAATTTTTACACAAGGAAAAGATCATCAAATCAGAGAATGGTAAATTTGTAAAGAATACAGGGTTAAATGATTTGCTGTAATGGTAAGGAAATTTGAAGATCTTCACGGCCCCTTAATGGGCCACAAGTGAAACTCAACAGAAGGGGCTTGTTTGGGGGGAAGTTTTGCCTTAAAGGAAGGTCTACATCTTTTGTTACTTTATAATTAGACAGGGAGTCACAAAAGTTATGATATCCTCTGACCCTGAGGAAGGGTATATATACTCTGAGGTAAGGTTTTGCTTTGGGGCTCACTTATAGAAAGAGTTATTTGATTTGGCCAGATGACACTCTGGGTAACCATTGAACCCCCCAGCTTTGAAAACTCATGTCTTAGTGATTCTTTCTCTGGTAACTAACTATGTATGTATGTAATGGTCAGACAGCCAGAAACCTGTCTGTCCATCTGTTGAATAGCGTTATTTTCTCTGTCTGTATTTTTTGTCCACTTATAATTTGTATTTTTTGAAGTTCAGGGTGTTTTCTCCCCTGAACTAGGTGAATGACATATATGTTTAAAGATTGTTGACCCCTTTAAAGTTGCTTTCCTTTAGTAAAAACACAGCAAAGAACCTGTGCTAGCAGTCATCCTACGTATGCTAGGCTGTTTGCTATTACACTTGCCCATGGCCACAGAGTTAGCAAATATCTCAGGCCAGATTTGAACTCAAGAAGATGATTCTTCCTCACTCTAGGTCCAGCACTCTATCCACTGTGCCACCTAACTGCTCCAGTTGTTTGTATGACTCATAACTAAAGCAATTTTATATATACATATATATATATATATACACATATATTTTTTTCCTCATACAGGCCTATGCCCCAGATGTAAAACATTTTCTTTCTTCTTCTCCATGATTCCATTCAATTTACCTAAGCCAACTCCTCCGTAAGAAATTTATCATTCTGGCTCTCACCAATTGGCCATTAGGTCCCAGCCCAAGCCTCATTTGTTCATTGTTTGTTTTTGATGGCTCAGAGTGAGTATAAATAGGCATTGAAACTCTTGAAGGTCTTCTCCTCCAGGATTGATTCTCTTAAGTAGGCAAACTAGGCCATCTTTTGCCTCACTTCTTACCTAGCCTTAAACCACCAAATGTTTGTTGTCTCAGACAAACTGAGACCTGGGAAAGATCTTAGCTTAAAAAGGCCAAGGTCTTCCACTGCATCTGAGGCCATCTCTAGACATCCTGACCTATGTCTCATCTCTGGGCTCAAATGACTCTGAAAGAGAGATGGAGGCTGATGACTTTGCTCAGCTCTGATTCACTTAAATTCCATTCATTTCCAAGTCAAGACATCACCCTGCTGATGTCATTGGTCCCCTTTGAGAATGAAGGACAAACAAAAACAATGATAAGGTCATACATACACAAATCTGTACTTCTTCGGATTTCTTGCTCAGATAATAAAATTAAACCCATCCCTTGTAATTTCCATAGACATCTACCCTTGGATAAGCTTGACCTCTACTGGGAGAGCCTGTGTTAGCAACTCTGGTACTTGGATACAAGCACCATAATATGTATTTGGGGAAAAAATGAAAAAAGAATTCATTTGAAGGAATGTGAGGGGAAAGCTCTTGGATGTTAGGACACAAGGCCTGAAGGGGGAAGTGAGAGAGCAGGGAGAGCAGTTCAAGATTCCAAGACATTATAAAGTCATTGTTGGAAGTCAGGGAAAGGTGAGGCAGCCTGGGAAGGAATTCACTTGTGCCAGCAGTTTACTTGTAGTCTACAATCTATCCCTTCAACATTAAAACTTTTCCCATCATGGTTTCGATATATCAGCATAGGAAATTAAATGGGAATTTGGTGGGAGTTTTGTGGAAGCCACAGAGAACATTTGAAAGCCAGCAGATGACAGAAAATGTTCAGAAACTCAAAAATACATGAAATATGTGCTTAGTATTATATAAAATCAACATATTTTATCTTTTAATAGCATAATAATTTAGACTTTTGGGGAAGCTAGGTGGTCCACTGAAAAGAGCACTGACATTGGAATCAGGAGGACCTGAGTTCAAATTTGGCCTCAGACACTTAACACTTAGTAGCCATATGACCTTGGGCGAGTCACTTAACCCTGATTGTCCTGCCCTCCACCCTCCAAAAAAGATAACAATGATTTAGGCTTTTTCTCTGGTATAAAGGGGGGGGGGGGAAATATTTTACAAAGATTTTCCAAATAATGGAGGGCACTGTGCCCCTAATCTTTGCAGTGTTTAAGGGATAACTGTATTAATATTCTTCCTAAGTGTTAAGCTCAGTTGATTCAATTTGCTGTAGGAGTAGAAAGGCTATCAGAACCCTGTACATTTCAGCATTCTGATGAACTTGATTTCTTCATGGTCATAGTTAAGACTGTCTCTGGGCTTCAGTTTTCAATGAGGGAAATGAAGAAGTAAGGCTAGGTGCTTTTGAAGATTTCTTTTAGCACTAAACTTTTATGATTCCATGTTCTTTGATGTCAATAAACATGAAGCTTAGAACAGCTTCGAGTCATACCAAAATTTTAAAGTAATTAATTGATCTAAAGGAAGATCACATTTGAATTCATTTCAGGAAAAGACTCCTATAGTTAAAGACTATAGACTACCAGAAAAGACTCCTGTTGTTAAAGACTACAGACTACTAGAAAAAATTTCCATAGTTTATCCCAGTAAAACCATCTCCTTTATTAATAGGTCAACAGCCTTCACTAGTTCCTGTCCACAAAATTTTCATTAAGATTCAATTAGTCAATGCCTGGGTTAACAAGTTATATTTTCTAACATCATAATTTATTTTTGAGTATATAAAATCACATCTTATCTCACTACACAAGGAAAAGCAAAGAGGGAGAAATTTAGATAATTATCTGAATCATGAAGCATTTTCAAATGACAAAAGCAGAAGTATGGATTGTTTCATTTTTTAAATATGAATACAATGGTCCAAACTATTCCCTTCCTTCATACCAACATATGCAGCCTAATTCTTACAAATTATTATTTCAAATCCTTACAAAGAAGAGATCCTCTTCTCTGCTTTGTTCCCTACTCATTCTGGCTGTATCAATGAGGAAACATCCAGAAGTCAATATTTGTATCTGCCTCCTCTGGCAGAACCTTTCCTAATATAGCCAATTAGTGTGAACAATGAATCAACTGAAGTGGTCAAATGTATTTGAAGCTGCACTATATGAAGATATAACTATGTAAAATATGCTGTATGAATTCAAATAATAGAACCATTTCAAGGCTTCATTGTGCATACTAATTGTTGCTCAATTGTTCAGCTTGTCTGACTTTTCATGACTCATATGGGGATCTTTTTGGTAGAGATTACTGTAGTATCTCCAGCCCCTTTTACAGATGAGGAAACTGAAGTAAACAGGACTAAGTGACTCTCCCAGGGTAACATAGCAAGTAAGTGCCTGAGTTCAGATCTGAACTCACAAAGATGAGTCTTCCTGACTTCAGGCCCCAAGTTCTATTCACTGTGCTTCTTAGCTGCCCCAAATACTAACTAGGACCAAGCTAAAATCTATCTATCCATCTCCCTATCTACACATACTACACACATACCTAAGCGATGTGTCCTTTTCTCTTTCATTAACTTCCTTCTGACACAATGTATGACTCAAAAATACTAATATATTTTTATAATTTAGGAACTCTGGGCCCATTTCTACCTTATTCCTACATTTAGAATCATAGAAAATCAAAGCTGGAAGGAATGGGAGAACTACCCAGTCCAAACTGTAGCTCAACATAATTTCCTTCCCCAATGCCAAATTGATGCCTGACAAGCAGCCATCCAACACTGCTCAAAGATTTCCAATTTTAGGGGTGAGAGAGGACAGACTTAGCCTTTCCTAACGCAGCCAATTTCACGTTGGGGCAGCTGTAGTGGCTGGGAGGTTACTGCTTAGGCTGAGGCTAAACCTACTTCTCTGCTACTTCCAACCATTCTTCCTCATACAAAATTGCCCCAAGACAGTAAAAACCTTGAAGCAATAGAAGTAACACAAAGGTTAACTTGCTATGAGCGGAGCGGATAAAGTGCTGGTCCTGTAGTCAGGAAGACGCATCTTCCTGGGTTCAAATCTGGCCTCAGACGCTTACTGGTTTTGTGACCCTGAACAAGTCACTTTACTCTGTTTACCTTGATTTCCTTATCTGTAAAGTGAATTAGAGAAGGAAACGGTGAGACAGTCTTCTTTGCCAAGAAAATCCCAAATACGATCACAAGAGTTGGGCATGACTAAAATGAATTAACAACAGCAAGTTGCTATAAAGAAGCTGGGCCAATCTGAGAAGGTCATAGAAGTCATTGACTCTTTCTCAGAAAATTCACAGAACCTCTGGGACAGAACAATCTATGGCTAAGGAAAGAAAATGAGGTAAAATTTAACTTTAAGTAGAAGTAACTTTAAGTAGAAGGAACGAAGGAATGGAAGATAATGCTAATGAAAGATAAATGGGAGAAGAGGGATATGAGGGAAGTCTTCTACCATTGGTCATCAAAAGTGATCTATAGCCCTTCTTGAAGGCCTTAAGGGTTTGCCTGCATGGCTGTGGTGACAAACTCGCAAATGCTTTCATGGACATAGCTACTTCCTTACTGTTTTTTTTTTCCTTTTATTTATTGCCTTTATTCCTCACTTTCACAAACTACTCACAAGCCCAAAATCTCTACTTTTTCTAAAGTCTACAAGTAGCACTTTCTGGCACTCTGTTTTTCTTTCTTAGCCTTATACTTGACCATTTCTCCTTACTTCTGATGACATCCCCTGATCCTTGTATTTTTGTCATCAGACAAGTACTGTTAAATTTATTTTCTTAAATAAAAACAGAGATTGCATTCTTCTAGAAATGAGGACTCATCCACTTAACACACCATGTGAATTGTAGGGCATTTCATTGGAAAAATCAGATACCATGGGCCTTTCTATGTAAATTCATGCTTGGGCAACGTGTATCACACAGTGTGCCAATCAATTTTCTAGTTATTCCATATAGAAATCAAAGAAACCAAGACCTTCCCCACCATTATTTTCTCATTTTTCATGGATGCAAATTTCATCATCACTAAAATCACATCTGCCTTATTTTTCTGCACTCTTACAAATAGCAAAGATTGAAAAGTCAAGGGAAATTTCCACCTGAGGGTCTATGACTGACTCTTACAACAAATGGGGTATCAGGCTACAAATGAAAGGTAGGAATGCCTTGTCATTTAAACATAGAACTAAGGAATCTTTGAATCTAATCCTAGTTTTTGACTTCCCATCCAATTTTGTCCAAATACTTTAAACTTTCTGGTATTTCTGCTCAAGGAAACTTTTGAAAAGTAACTGAAATATGTAAAAATAAAATTTAAAAATACTACTACCACAGTATTTAAAACAAATGTTCTTCAAATGGAGTAGCAAGGTAGATGTACAGCTTCTGGGTCAGGAATCTATAGAAAACAGAGAGACACAGTCATTGCTTAGGTAGCTCTTCCTTGCTTCTCCCAGGAGTATAAATCCCAAAGTTCTCAGAGCCTTTTTTGTGACATTATTCCTTCAACTTCCCATATAAAAAGTTCTGCCTTATGTTCAGTGCTCATATGATATGAGCCCATATTTCAAGGTTCGTTTCATCTTTAAAGTCTTCTCTAACAATACTAACCCATAGCCCTCTCTCTTTTCTCTGAGACTGTATAGCTACTGCTTAACAGCAGAGCAGCTTGTCGGGTCCTTTCCATTACCCAATCAGAGACACTTGTAAGGACCCAGTGCAGCCACTGAATGACTACACAGTCCAGCAGAAAATTGGCCCAGCCAGCCAAGACATTGTACCCTAGATTGGATAAGCCAAATTGAACCACCAGTTCTGTGGATAGCCCATGCCTTGTGAAGATCTAGCCTAGTTGAAGAATGAATGGACTGAAAGGGAACTTTGTGAAGACCTTCTGAAGAGAAGAATATTGAGACCCTGAAATTCCAGAATTGTATGATTGCTTGGTTGTATTCCCACTATACTACCTTACTACCATTGTTCTTAAATTTTGTGCCCACTCTTCTTCCATCCTGGACAGTGGACATATTTATTGAAAATTATACCCTGCTATTGGGGAAAATAATTTGTAATGATTCTTCTCGCCATACCATGAAAATGTCTTTGCTAAAGAACTTGGTCTACTAGTTGATTGTTAAGGTTACAACACACCAGTGGGGGTTCATGAACTAATAATGTTTTATAGGGTAGTCACTGATATGGCTACCTCTAAAACTCTGGGAATTGTAACAATCATTCCTCTGGGGATCTCACTGCTGAAATAAACTGAATAATCCCCAAAGGGAGTGTTATAGTACTATATTACAGTCTATTCTTTTTTGGTCCAGATCTGTGATTTTTTTCAGTGTAAAGAACTTTATGAGAAAAATCTCATCTCAATCTTAGTATCTAGTCTATTCTGCAATTCATAGTCTTGTATAGTTGTCAAGAGTACTAAAGGGTTAAGTTAGTGAGGTAGCATCACACAACCAGTATATATCAGACACTTGAACACAGAACATCCTGACTCTGAGGTCATCTGTCTGTCCACTAAGCCACGGTTGTCACTCCATGCTCACCACAGGACTCTCAATTATCCTCTGGATGACCCAGACCTTCAATTCTTTGAAGATCTTTGGATTCCATGACTCACAGCCACATCATCACTTGAAGAATATTCATGATAAAAAGGTGCTCTAAGAAAAGCTTAAAGTCATTAAAAAACACTGTACATTTTCTCCAGAGCAATTCCCATTTGAATAATTCAATTAAATAGTTGCCTTTAAAAAAACCCAAGTACTATATTTGACACTGTATATACAAAGACAAAAAAGAAATAATTTCTGCCTTTTAGGAGCTTACATTCTACTGAGGTAATAACACATATGCAGATATTTAGATACAAAAAAATTTTGAGGTGGGATATCCACAGTGATACAATTTTAAATTCTTGAAGTTTGTATTATATTACTGGTACAAATAAGAAATATTTGAGAGGGGGAGATCACTTTGAAAGGGATTTAAGGAATGTTTCATGGAAAAGGTAGCATCTAACTTAGCTTTATCTGTTAGGTAACACAAGACAAGGATTAGGATAGAAATTTCAGATAGAAGGAGAAAATATACATAAATATGAAGCATAAAATATGTTTGAGAGATAGCAAGTAGATCACTTTGACCAAAGTAACAGATACCATTATATGATTATTTTAATAAAGATTAAAAACAGCCAACATCTATATAGTATTTTAATGTTTGCCAAGTGCTTTACAGATGTTTTCTCATTTGATTCTCACTTTCAAGGTAGATACTGTTATTATCCCCATTTTATGGATGAGTAAACCAAGGCTAAGAAAAACTCAGTTACTTGTCCAGTCATATAGTCAGTAAGTGTCCAAGGATGGATTCAATCTCATGTCTTCCTAACCAGCCTAGCACTCTATCTACTGTCCCTACCAACTACCTTCATATAATCAAGATAGTGATAATAATAGCTAAAATACATAGACAGATAGATGATAGAGAGAGAGATAGAGAAACATACATACATACATACATACGTACATACATGTGCAGATAGATGGATGGATGGATGGATAGATAGACGGACGGACGGACAGACACAGATAGATAGATAGATAGATAGAGATAGCATTTATTCTGTGACAGTGCTAAGCACTTCAATAACCCTGGGTGCTATTATGATCCCCACTTCATAAATAATGACAAATGTTAAGTGATTAGCCCAGGCTTCCATAACTAATAAGTGTTGGAGGCTGGATGTGAACTCAGTTATTCCTGACTCCAGATCCAGTGCTCTATTCATTTCACCACCTAGCTGCCCCATATACGGAAATCATATGTCCATAAAATTAAAGTGGGACCAGATTATAAAGGACCTTGAATGCAAGACTTCAGAGTTTGGACCTTATTCTACATGCAGTGGGGAGTCAATTTGGAGGAGGGGAGCTGCATGATCATTAATTAAGTAACCTTCTGAATCCACAATGCAGGCTGAGTCTGCAAGGATCTTGGATTTTCTACAAAACAGGAATCTGCTACATGAGTCTTCTGGCTACTTTCCCTGCTCTTAGGGAATATAGAAGGAGCTGATCTTTTAAAACGAGAAGGAAAAACTATTATCTGGCACAAGGTGAAGAGCCTTGTGACACCACTTGAGGTGAATTGTAGTAGCATTCAGCAGGAACATGATCGAACTCTCTCCAGAGAAGAGCCCTGTGCCCCGGGGAATAGAGACAACTGTACAGTTGTGTGGATGAACTTGTTCCTTTTATTTAGTGGCAAATCTCAAATGCTCCTTCTCTGAAGACACAAGCAAAATCCTTAGCTCAGAATTACCCAGCTCCTAGGGAGGCGAATGCTATGCTGGATACCTAGCCCTGGCAAGAGGAACAGGTGTCAGTTTTCCACAACTTTGGGCAAATGCCTTATTAACTATGTGTGCATGCCTGTGTTAGTCTCAGATGTAAACCTCCTCAAGATAGGGTCTGTAGTGTTCTATTTGCATTATACCAGCCATGATAGCATATGAGATCAACTAGACTTTAATGGGTAAAGTCTTAGTCGCATTACCTGGGATCATGTAGATGAGAAAAATAATTAAAGCAAAAGAAAACAATATGGAATGTGAAACTTGCCTGCCTTCAAAAACTTAGGAAAAACATAATAACAGGCAGGGTTTTTTAAGGGGGAAAAATGTTATACATGAATAATTAGGCAGAAAGCAAATGAAAGATTCTCAGTAAATGGCCAGACTCAAACACTAAGCCAGTTTCCTCTACTATATATTGATTTCAACTTGATAATTTTTTTAAAAAATTTTTATATTGATGTCTTTTATTTTTGCACACATATCCAGATATATTCCAATTCCCTTTCCTATACACAGAGACCCAACCTTTGAAACAAAGGATATAAAAAAAGAAAGGGGGGGATGGGAAACTAACAAGAAATAGTTCAGCAAAATTAACCAACATTATCATCCAATTTGAATATCAAATGTAATATTTTACCTATTGCCTCCTGCTACCCCCAAACTCAGCAAAGGGAAGGAGGTATATCAGCATATGTCTTCCTAAGAGCTATATTTGATCATTATGAATTTCACATCATTCAATTTCATTGGCTTTGTTGTTTTTATTCTTTTTACTTACATTATTTTAGTCATTGTGTATATCATTTTTCCTTTCCTTTTTATATCATGCTGCATCAATTCTTAATGATCTTCTCATACTTCTCTGCATTCAGCATATTTATTGTTTCTTATAGTTCAGTAATATTTGTTTCATTCATGTACCAAATGGTTAGTCATCCATTTAATTTTCTTTTTTATTTTTTGCTAATACAAAAAAATGCTGTCAGAAATATTTTGGTGACTATCCTTTTTATATTTTTGACTATATCTTTTTATCATGGAGCTCCTTATTATCTATGACTGGGTCATAGGATATGAATGTTTAGAATGTTTGGACAAGTTCTGAGTTCTACCAATAGTGTATTACTGTGTTTGTCTTTCCTTAACCCCTCCAACATGGACTATTCCAATCTTTCCTCATCTTTGCCAGGTTGTTGGGTTTGAAAGGAAAGTTCGATGTTCTTTTGATTTACATCTTTTGTGAGTAGTACTTTAGAGTATTCTTTTACATAATTGAAAATTGTTTGATGTTCTTTCAAAAACAATTTGCTCGTATCATTTGACCCCTTATCTATTAGATAACAACCTTTGTTCTGCCATATTTTTAATACTCGCTTCCTATTTATTTTTTATTTCAGATCATTGTAAGATTTATCAGGTAAAGAGTATTTTCTCAGTCAACAATTTTCCTTGCAAAATATAGCAAGCATGTTAATATCATATGAAGAAAAGAAAACTTATTATATTAAGACAAATAGGAAATGACTTGGTACTGATGTGACAATTATTGCTGAGTCAGCTATCTATGCCTTGTCAACCATCCACTTAGAGCAAAGATGAAAATGAATACCAAGTTATTAGAATAAATATAAGGAAAAGATATTGCATACAATGAAAGTAACTTCAATATGATCCATTTAAACAAGTCAGTTATGCACACAAAAAATGGGAACTGGACAGACATAATGGCATCAATGCTGATTATAATGATTTCATAATAAAGTTTAATGAATGAAAATCAATTGTTATAGTGAGACCAAAAGAATCTAAAAATTACTAAAAATTTGACTTAATTATAAAGCAGAAAGACATGGTGTCTGAGCAACACTGGTTTAGAATATAAATACATTTTAAAATCTTTCAGTAAATGATGATGAAAGATTATAAGTAATATTGGCAAATAAAACAGTCAGAAGTGGAAGGCAAAAATAGTTTCAAGAAAGTTTGGGCCAAAACCCAATTGAGCAAAATCATATCAAGTATATTTAAGGATGAAGCTGGAAAAGTGACAACAAAATACAAATAATGGGGGTGGGGAAACCTCTGCAAAAAATATTTATAATAAACCCTGGAGTCATTGCACTCAATCTCCAACATTGCAGTCCCAGATGTTCTTATAGAAGAGGTATAAGTGACATGGAATTCAACAAAGATGGGAAAAGAAACTGGATTGAATCAATGGTATACAGATTAGTGCCATCCTAAAGATGACATGATTGTTGGAAGAATTGTCAAGGAATCAGAAGGAAGAGGAGAAAACATGGGGGAGGGAGGAAATCTCATACAGTATTGTTATAAAGAAAGTAGACTAAAATAATTTTAATTACTGAAATGTATGTATTCTTACACCTTCCTCCCCTCCACATACTTTGAGATCAACTCTTCACCTAACTCCATGATTCCCCTCCCTCCCCCAGTCCTCCCTCGTGCTCGGAGCTCTACCCCTCCTCATCTCTACCCCTTGCATTTCCTGGCTTCCCTCAACTCTCAGCTAAAATTCTACCCTCTGTAAGAAGCCATTCTTAGTCTTCTTTAATCCTAACACCTTCCCCATAAATTTATCTTCAATTTATCATGTAGATATCTTGTTTGTAAATAGTTGTTTATATGTTCTCTTTCCCATGAGACTACAGACCCTTTAGAACTAGGATATTTTTTCACCTTTCCTTGCGTCTCCAGAGTTTAGCCTGATAAATGGCAGGCCCTTAATATTAGTTGACTGACAGATGGGGACTAAATGCCCCCATCTATATAAAAAAATCGTGTAAATAATTGACACACAATCCTTGATGATATTAGAAGGAAACAAATAGAATTTCATAAGCACTATTCTACGGTAGTAGGTCATATATTTACCATTACATACTTGACTGAAAAATACAATGAATATGAGATCCTATTATGATAAATGTTTGTGGACTATAAAATAAGTTTAATTTGGTAGAGAAAAATTGTGTCAAAATATCTCCTCCAATAAGGTTTATCCTATGAATGTCAGAATTACACAAGATTCCATGAAAAACATAAAACTGGAAAGAATATTGTTCACTGATAAATCGATCATCCATATCAGATGAGAAATTAAATGACATATATTCATCAAAAGTGTTTATCATTTCCATGAAGGAGACCTAACATAAAATTAAAGTCAATGAGGTTCTCCTTCTAGGTGGTGAGATCTTCCAAATACTCTTCTTTACAAATCTGCTTTACAGCAGATTATATTAAGTACTGGAATATTATTGAGTCTCCTCTTAAATGAGATCCCTAAGTTCTGACTTTGTGTTAACTATACATTCAGAAAAAAGCAAGTAGATGAAAATGCCTGATATCTGGAATATGACATGCGGTTTGGATAAACAACTTCTACAGGTCATGCATCAATATCTATAAATTGTATAGATAGCCAAAATAGAAAAGATACAGTCAGTTGAGCCCAAAATAAAAGAAGGAAGGCAAACTTCATTGCATTAGAGAAATAGCAAAGTTTTTTTAATGATCTCAAACTTCTCTCAATATTAAAATCAATAACCATTTGTTATTTGCCTACTGTGTCAGACATGGTCCTAGGCCCTAAGGAGACAGGAAATTTTTGCAGTCTATACTCATGCTTACATTTTATCAGGCGAGATAAAATGGTCAAAATACCTACCAAGTAAATACAAGTTATGCCTTTGGAGGGCAAGCACAAGTGGGGAGATAAGGGAAATTTCATGAAAAAGGTATCTGAGCTGAGTTTTTAAAGATAGGAGGATCTTAGGAGGCAGGGATGAAGAGGCAGAGGCTTCCAGCTAGGCAGCACAGAAACTACAAAGGCCCAGTGATGGGAGATACAAAGTCCTGTTAGAGGACTATCAAGATCAGGTTAGCTGTAGTACAGCATATTAAATGATGAACAAAGCACAAACAGGTTGGAAAGATAGGTTAAGGTTAAGTTGTATGGGTTGTTAATGCTAGAGAAGAGCTTATATTTGACCCTAAAGGTAATAGGTAGCCATTGGAATGTCTTTACCAAGGGAATAGAAACTTAGACTTATTCTTTAGGAAAATCACCTTGACAGCTGTGTCACAAGATGGATTGGAAGGGGGAGCTACTTGAGGCAGGGAGACCAATCAAGAGACTCTTGAACTATTCCAAGAGAGAAGTGGTGACAGAAGCCCATGTGAGTAGAGAGAAGGGAGAAGTACAGAACTGGGAGAATTCACATCCTTTAATACAAATATTCTTCAGAGCATTGGGTGGTTTTGAGGCATGGAACACTAAAGTTTCTGAATAATTGACAATGAGGATCAACAAGAGGGCAAAGAAAAGTTATCCTGTGAGGGTGAGCTGCAGCATATTATAAAGAGAACGAGGAAAGTAAAAGAAGCAGATAGGTGGCACAGTGTATAGAGGACCAGACCTGAAGTCAGGAAGACCAGAGTTCAAATATGACTTTTGACAATAACTAGTAGTACGTCCCTGGGCAAGGCACTTAGCCTGTCTGACTCAGTTTCCCCAACTGTAAAATGGGTCTCATAATTGCGCTTACAACCCAGGGTTGCTATGAGCATCAAATGAGAATGTTTGTAAAGTGCTTAGCACAGTGCCTGGCTATAACGCCAATGCACCCAACAGTGGCTATGAATATGCTGGTGTAATTCTGAATCACAAAACATAACAGACTCTCCACACTGAAGACAGAACCAAAACATTTATTCAGTCACCAGAAAGCCAGATCCCAACAACAGAAAGTCAAATCCATTACAGAAACCAAGAAGCTAGTACATACTACCAATGCAACAAGCACTGCCCAAGCCTTCCTTCCATCAGGCCTTCAAAACAAAACAGGCTCCCTTAAGCAAAAATGCCCATCTCTCACCCATGCTAGCTGCTCTACCTCAGCTTTGCCTGCTCCCAGCTCTGCTTGTGCTCTGCTCCTTTCTGCTACCCTTCCTGTTCTACCCCTTCAGCAAGTTCCTCCAACCATGGACTCCCATGTGACTTCATTTGGCCTATTAAGGCAAGCTCTTTAAACTCTCTTAGGCCTATTAAGGGCAATACAATATATACTGTTTCCAATCAAAGACTTGATACAAGGGCAAGGCTCAAAGGCGCTTAATTAGCTAAAAACTCAATCCAAAAAAATAGCACCAAAAAAATCCTATTTTGTTTGTCATTACATTGGCACATAATAGGTGTTCAATCAATATTTCCTTCCCTCTAAGATGTCCCCAAATATATGAGCAAAAATAAGATGGGCCAATCACACAGCAAGAACATGAGATAACTGCTGGAGAGAAAATCCATGGGTTACATAAATATTTGAGACAGCAAGAAGAAATAAGGAAGGCTCCAGTACATTGGGCAGATCCTTTATGGTGAATTTATGGATAGACATGGCAAAAAGAAGGATAATCCAGAGAAGGAAATGCTGGACAAGCATGAACATATTGCGACATCATTTAAGGACATTCCTACATGGATGAAATCATAGACCCATCTGAATATAATTATCTAAGTATAGAGACTAGAATAAAATTATCTAAGTGTAGAGAAGCAGCACTGTGGATAGAGAGCCAGTCTTAGAGCGTGGAAGAGCTATGTTCAAGTCCACATCTGACACACTGGTTTTGTGATCCTGGACGAGTCACCTAACACCTTTCTGCCATAGTTTCTTCATTTGTAATATAAAGATAATAATAGTATCTCCCTTCACAAGGATCTTATGAGATAACTTCCAAAGTGATTTACAACTCTAATATGCCTATATATACACACACACACTCATATACACACACACATATATATAGCTATATACATATAATATACACACATACATATGTACATATGGCTTTTGTTAATGATATCAATAATAAACAAAGGAATGGGAGAAAAGAGAAAGATGCAAATGAGTGTTACTTTTTGTAATGGGAATGGGAATTTGAAGATCTTCCCTGCCCTTTAATAGGTCAAATATAATTACATGAAGCCTGTGGTGGGAGGAGTTTGCTGAAGGGTGGAACAGGAAGCTAGGAGTCAGAGCAGTTAGCATGATGGGGCAGAGAAGACACAGGCAAGGAGACAGTGAGGCGTGTGAGTATTTGCAGGAAGGCTTTGAGATGGTGTTGATCTCTGAGGTAATAAGGTGTATTACCTTCTTTGCTGCTACGACGGATTTGACTTTCTGGTGTTAGGATTCAGTTTTCTGGTGTCTGAATAAATGCTTTGCTTCTGTCTTATATATGGAGCATCTGTTATATTTTGTGATTCAGAACTATGCTGGCATATTCATAGTCACCGTTGGTGCTGTGAATATTACCTTGATGTTTTACTTTTCTTCAAAAAGAATCAACAGCTGCCTATTACATAAAAAGTCCAAGCTGTTTGGCATTCAAGTCCTCCACAATCTGACGCCATCTTATCTTTTCAGCCTTATTGCATACCATTACTCCCTGTTCTCCAGCCTACCTGGTCTACTCACTACCTACATTTCCTATCCCCCTCCAAACGACCTGTACTCTCCCATCTCTGTGCCTTTGCTTTTGTTATTCTCTGTATCTGAAGTTTTAATAGTATCAATAATAATAAGAATCAGTGTAGAGTACTAAACAGAGAGCTGGCCTCTGAGGCAGGAAGATTTAGTTTCAAATCCTTCCTCTGACACATACTGACCATATGACTCTAGGCAAGTTATTTAACCTCTCATTACACAGGACAGTTAAATGGCACAATGTATAGAGCCCCAGGTCTGGGGTCAGGAAGATTCAAATCTGACTTCAGACTTTAACCAGCTGGCTATGTGACCCTGGGCAAGTCACTTAACCCTGTTTGCCTTGGTTTTCCCATTTCTAAAATGAGCTGGAGAAGGAAAGTGTCAAACCACTCCACTTTGCCAAGAAAACCCTAAATGAGGTCACAAAGAGTCAGGCACAACTGAACTACAACACTCTAGGAACAT
Source organism: Pseudocheirus occidentalis (assembly GCA_028646575.1). Lineage (NCBI taxonomy): Eukaryota > Metazoa > Chordata > Mammalia > Diprotodontia > Pseudocheiridae > Pseudocheirus > Pseudocheirus occidentalis. Next base: position 122,086,793 of record CM053599.1, read on the forward strand.
TGATAGTTATGAGACACTAAGCAAGTCGCTTAATCTCTCCCTCTAAGTATCGGTAACCTCATTTGGAGATAACCATGCTTATAAGTACCTATCTTACAGGATTCTTGGGCAATTCAGATGAAATAATACATGCAAAGAGTTTCATAAGTCTCAAAGCAAAATCTAAACATGTGATATTATCATACATAACATTGTAGTCAACAATGATATAATCATTCAATGATTGATATCTCATCATAGCCGAAGGAACCTCATAGGATCATTGATTTCAAACTCTCTGGGAAACTCTAGGAAACTCTCAGAGACTATAAGTTGGAAGAGAGAGTTCTACATCTGAAAGTTTCCTACACCAATGAAATCATAGGTCTAAGTCTTATGCCTTTCTCTAATAATAATAGTTATATACATTACCACACCCTATCTACCTGCTCAATTCCAAATGCTGCCTTCTCCATGAAATCTCCACCCATCCCTACTCCCAAGACTTCACATAGCACACTATTTGATAACTTCCTAATACACTAACTTTGCCCTATTGTGGGTATTATACTCATATAGGAGTATTGTAGTTATCTGTGCATGCAGTCAACCCTCCTACTAGCGCAGAGATTATGCCCTATATCAACCTTTTACCTTGCCTAATACTTTGTGTCCTATTCCCTCCATAGTAGGTTATTAATAAATAAGGAACAGATGAATTCTATTCCTCATTTTACAGACAAAAAAATAAACTAAGTCATCAAAGAAAGCGAGGAAAGCCTATGTCCAGAATCTATGAGTAAGGAAGTGATAGGGCTGGGATGAGGCTCTGGGTCTCCTGCCTTCTGGTCTTAGATAGTGACTCAGAAACCAGCACACACACCCCCTCCGCCAGTTGTGGGGTACGTGAGGAGGTGCCAGCTTCTAAGGCCAAACCTCTATTATGCGTGCCTCATTACACAAGCACACAAAGGAGAAATCATCATGAGGAGAAGCCGCTCTCTAATGAAGTGAAAAGCTGTTGGGAGGAAGGGAGCCTCTAGAAGGGCAGAGGCAAGAGCTCTGGGTTTCCCTAAAGAGATAGGCTTTATGTGCTCTTGGACCGCCTCAAGCCCTGCTGGAAAAAAAGGACAAATCAACAGTCTCAAAGAGGTGCCTCCCATTTACCAGTAAATCAAATTCCTCTTCTATCCTCTGCACTCAGAAAAAAAGCTACACCAGGACTCTGTTTATGTCTGTCTCCAGCATTTCCCAAATATTTGGCTAGATTCTGATAGAAGTAAGTGCTGTGTATTGACCACTTAACTGCTTTAATTCCTACTCTGTTAAAATAACAGTGCTCTAGGGGACAGCCCACAAAGGCACTCCCTTCCTCCATTAGCTTTAGCAGCCAGACAAGGATGCTTCTAGGTAGCCAGATTTTAAACCTTTACTTCAGAATAATATAATGTGGCTTTTCTGTACCGTGCACCTCCCAAACTCTTAATTTTCCTTCCCCCTCCCCATTAATTCATTTTATAAAAACATTGTTCAAGTTTAGTCAGATTTTTTTCCCTCTCTGCTTCATTAGGCAGCAGGTTTTTTTTCCCTCACCCTCCCCCATTTCTGCAATGAGCACACACCGCCTCCCTTCCAGTCTCTCTCTGCTTTTAGCAATAATTTGCACATAATGGAACAGCCAGAGGGGGGTTTGATCAATGACCTCTGTCTCGGAGATGCTGTTCCAAGGGAAACACATCTGCCAACATAAAGTATTGGAGCAATCATAGCTCAGTGAGCGCCGTAATAAGCAACTGTTACACTGGAACCATCAGTCATGTTCAGTTACAGACCTGAAAGGATACGGCACCTCAGGGAGCAATGTCCTTCCATAAATTTGGGCAGCAATGAAGAATGATTTGCAATCAAGTAATAAAAGGCCTAAAAAAGGTCCACCATGCATACTAACATCCAGTACAGCTGACAAAGGAAATAAAAAACCTTGGCATTGTTTGCTCGTTATGTAAACTACACAGCTGTCCAAGCAATTAAGATATGATTTTGGGAATTCTCTCGTAAAAATTTGCTAACAGTGCTTCCACTTGTGAAAGTGACATTCTTCTTTATCAGTAAAGTGCATTTCATTAAGGTAATGCAATTTCATCTAGCTTAATAGTAGGAATTGCTTAACCTTATGGCAAGAGTACGTAAACAACATAAAATTAATGTCACTCCCTGCACTGTGGGAATAGATTTGCATTAGTGACAGGGTTGATCAAGGAATAAAGAAAGCCCTGACACCTTCAATCCTTGGTGCTGTGGAGGCTCTGTCTGCTCTCTAAAGCAAATGTTACAGATTCTCTTCCAGAAATATAACAGTTAAATGTTAACATCCATGGAAAACACTGCAACCACCAAGTCCTAAGGACATAACAAATCTAGCCAAAAGACAATAGCTATGGAAATGACAAGGTCTTATTCTTTAGGGGGAGGGAGGACACAGAGAAGTTGGCTTAATTGTCAGAAAAAGAAAAAATGACCCAATCTTATGGGTTGGCCTCACCCATAGGAAAAAAAAGTGGAATTTGGACAAAAGAGTCAACCCTGTTCCCTTCCTAAAGATGCCAAGGAAGATGCTCCTTTCTGTAAAACAATGATACATGTATGTAGTCTATACAAGGAAAAATCTTGTAGCCTTATTTCTCCCAGTAGCCTTTTTCCACATTATGACAAGCTAGGTTATCCTTCAAAATTGAAGCAGTCTATCCCTAAACTTGTAAGCCACATAATTAGCATGCTTACCCTTTGATTATTTAAACCATAGGAAGATTTGGACCTTTTGACTAAATGAAATTTTTAAAATGAGTTTGCAGACTGTTTCATCAATGAAAGCTTCCCTATATTGCCAACTTCTAAATCAACTTTTTCTTTTGCTAATCCTCTTCTTTTGGGGAAAGGGCAAATCTGTGACACTGAATAAGCATTTCTTAAGCACCATATGTAAGTAAAGTACTAAACATTGTAGTGGTCCTACCTTTTCTGATACAATTTTTGAGAATAGGAAATAAATTGATTAGTAGGTGTCATCATACATACAGCTACTACTGACCTTCTAACCCAGACTCACCACCACCAAATGTTCTCTGTGTGTAATGGTAAAAACCTGGCGTGTGACACTTCTTTGAACAAATTGCATGGGAGAGCATGCTTACAACAATATATATAGAAAGAAGTCCACCCAAATCTTGCATCTGCCTTGGGCCCCAAGTCCTACTTGTGTCCTTTCAGGCTCCTCCAACAATCTTAAGTTTCTGCCCAAGCAGCGTCATGAGGGATACTCTCACAAGCACTAGGAGTGTTTAAAATCCTGCTTCTCCCTATTTTTATGTGCTGGCTAGAAGGCAGCTCCAAAGGGAGAGGTAAGTAGATGAATTCCTCAGGGCTATTGACTGCAGCTGCTGTCTTGCTACCCACACAATTCAGCTGACCCATCTTCTTGGCTGTGCTCTAAAGCAAATAAAATCAGTTCCCTCTTCTCAAGATCAAAAAAGTTCAAAATAAACAAAATAATTTAAACCCAACTAGCATTTTCCCCACATTCAGTCTTTCTCCCTTCCCCCTCCTTCTCTCCTTTCCTTCCTCTTCTTTCTGTCTGTCTGTAGATGATAGAAAGATAGATAGACAGACAGACAGACAGAAAGACAGAGAGACAGAGAGACAGACAGATAGACAGATAGATAGATAGATAGATAGATAGATAGATAGATAGATAGATAGATAGATAGATAGATAGATTGATAGATAGATAGATAGATAGAACTATATAGATATATAAGGGGAAGAGGGGAAAAGAGAAGAGGACAGGATACACAGACATATTTCATCAATATGGTGAACTCTTAGTATGGATGAAGTTTAGATTAGAGGATAGAGCATGAAGATTGATAGCTTGCATATAACTTATAGCCTTAGAGAGTTCCTGAATACACTGCAAGATATCGTGTGGCAAAAGCAGTACCTCTACAAAGGTATTCTCAACTACTATGGTTCCATGGTCTCTATTTAAGTGTCTTCTCTATTTCATAAGGGAATTGACCCAGTAGGTTGCACTGAACCACTTTCCTCAAGTGGTACCCAGGCCAAATTGGTTTTCTTTGTACTGAGCATGACTTAAATTAGTACAGACTTCTCAGGTTCACTTCTTAAGACCAGACTTTTAATTCCACAAAGGGGAGATGTGTAAAACTTTTTATTTCACTGTTCTGATTCTCAATATTCAGCATTCGGTTGTCTCATAGAAATCATATATGGTATATTCTCTTGGGAAAAGGTCCTCCTCTTAAAGAGAAATGCATACCTTCTAGTTGACTATTTCACAAGTTAACATCTGCACATACCCACTATTCATGAATTTCAGACGAAGAATAAAGCAATACAGGGACTTGAACTCAGGTCCTCTCTGTCAAGATATTCATCAGGTGCTGTGTTGTACATTTCTTCTTTAATTTGAGTGAAGATATCAGTTTTGCTAAAGAAAAAAATTTTAACTAGAACATAAAGTAACTGGGACAGTCACTTCCATTTACACAGGTATATGTTGGGCATGAGTAGATTACTACTCTTTTACAAACAAGGGATCACATAGGAGAAGTATTATGAGAATAGTGTAAAATAAGGGAGGAAGAGAGAAAAGAGAAGGAGGAAATGGAGAAGGAAGAGGAGGAGGAAGAAAGGCAGGTGAGATGGTGAGAATGAGCAGCAACCAACTGATTGATCATGCATTCCACTGGTGTCCTCACAATGACATAACCAGATGAAGTCCCCTCCCTATATATATAGGATTACCCTCCCTCCCCCATTGTTAATTTATGAAAGAATATATGGACAATGGTCACATAGTATAGGCAGCCATGGATGAGCTACAACAGCATCATTGGTAGGAATGCCCATACCTATTAGAACACCGATGTACTTGATGCATCACAGATTCCTCATTCTCATTATCCAATTCCCATCTACTGCCAAGTCTTGTCAATTTTATCATCATAACATCTCTCACTCATGCCCCCTTTTCTCCTCTAAAAATAAAATCACCCTGAAACAGTCTCTCAATCTGGAATATTGCTGTAACTTTATAATTGACCTCCCTGCCCCAAGTCTCTCCCTACTGCAATCCATCTTCCACTCAGTTGCCAAATTGATCTTCCTAAAGTGCAGATCTGACGACGTCACGCACAAACCCACTCAATAAACTTCAGTTATCTCCCCTGTCCCTCCGAGATCAAATATAAAATCCTCCATTTGGCTTTTAAAGTGTTTCAAAACCATCCTACCTTTCCAGTCTTCTCATCTTGCTCCCCTCAATGTATTCTATGCCCTAGTAAAACTGACCTACTTGTTCCTCACCAAAGACACTCCATTTCCCAACTCTAACCATATTCACTGACTGCTATCCATCCATATGGCCATCTCCCTAATTCCTTCAAGTTTCATCTAAAACATTCCTTTCTAGAGAAAATCTTTCCAGATCCTCCTCATGGTAATGCCTTCCCTCTGAGATTATCTCCAGTTTATCCGATAAATTTGTTTTGTTTGTACATAACTATTTACATGTGGTCTTGTCTATTAGACTATATGTTTGTCTTTCTTTGTGTCCCCAGGGTTTAACAAAATTCCTGATACATAGTAGATGCTTAATAATTGTTTAGTGACTTCTGCTTTCTAACCTGGGAATGTTTCTCAGGACTCTGAAAACATTCTGGAGACAAAGTAAATGATAAATCACAACAACAAATAAGTATTGAACTGGATGCATTTGTAACCTAAATTCAATTGCCAAGTTGCCATTGGCAACAAGTCTCCAGGAGAAACTATATACAGCTATACATAAATACAAATATCACTGAATCTGGAGAACTTACTTAACAGTGCCTGCCATGTGCTGTGATTCAAAGTTCAAATGCGTGCTGTGTGCATATACATATACATACATGTATATATGTGTGTAATGTGTGGATATCTGGATGTGTGTATGCATGTGTGTATGTGTGTGTGAATATGTGTATTCATATATGCGTACATGTATACAAAAACATATGCATATATACATGTATGTGTATGCTCCATCTGTGTTTGGGTATATACGTGTGCATACATACAAAATACACACAAGCATACACACACATATATCTTTGGTTTCCTTGAATTCATTAAGTTTTCTTATACCATTCTTGATAATTCATTCTTCCACTATTTCTGAAGGAGTGAAGGAGAACTAGGAGATGAAACTATATTTCCTCTCGCATCCTTGGCTTAATCCACTGTTCTTGGGTTAGAAATTTTCATTTTTATGATTTATTTATTTATTAAAATTAACTTTTGTGTTTATTTTTAGTTTGCATCATTCATTTCCACAAGATTTTGAGTTACAATTTTTCTCCCCGTCTTTCCCCTACTTACCACCCCAAAACAGCAATCCTACTGTACACCCCCTCTGCCAATCTGCTCTCTCCTATATCCTTCCCCATCCACCCCCTGACTTTCTGGTAGGGCAAGATAGATCACCATACCCCAGTGCCTGTATATCTTATTTCCCAGTTGCATGTAAATAATAAAAATAATAATAATTTTTTAAAAAAACATTTCATTTTAAAATGTTAAATTACAGATTCTTTCTCTTCTTCCCTCTTCTCCAACCCTTACTGGGAAGATAAGCAATTCAATACGGGTTGTACATGTGTAGTTATGTAAAACATTTACATAGTAGATATGTTGTGAAAGACTGACTATATTTCCCTCCATCCTATCCCCCCCACTTGTTCTATTCTCTACTTTGTCCCTGTCCTTTTCCAAAAGTGTGTGCTTCTAACTATCCTCCCCTCCATCATCCCCCCTCTCATCCCCATCC
>CM053599.1:122094157-122144924 GCA_028646575.1 Pseudocheirus occidentalis
TTCAGGGATGGGGGCAGGGAGCCCCTCCCTGCCCTGCTAGAAAGCTAGAGAGGTGTTGGAGGAGGGCATAAAAGGGAACAGATTGTGGGAGGGGCCTTACAGTGGGACCAATGTTCTGGGCTGGGGGGTAGGGACAAAAAGGGGAGAAAATTTGTAACTCAAAACCTTGTGGAAATGAATGATGTAACCAAGAAAATAAATTAAAATTTAAAAAAATAGTCCAGGGGAAAAAGGAAATAAAAGTCTGGGAAGATTCTGATTAGACTCCAAAAAAAAAAAACAAAAAAAAAAAAACAATGAGATACACTATTTTAAAGACCCTATCAACAGCATAATTACAAGTATCACTGAAAAACAATATTTGTTGTTTAAGAATTCTTATCCTAGGGGCAACTAGGTGGCAATAGAGCACCGGCCCTGGAGTCAGGAGGACCTGAGTTCAAATAAGGCCTCAGACACTTGACACACTTACTAGCCATCTGACTTTGGGCAAGTCACTTAACCCCAATTGCCCTCCAAAAAGCAAAAAAAAAAATTCATATCCTGATGGAAGCACAGCTTTATAGCTATAATGAACCTGGTCATTGAGTCCAATGCTCTCCCCAGAAAGGTTAATAAGCACTACCACACAACTAGTAAATAGTGCCACAGGTGTGATTTGAACCTGTCTTCTTGACTCCAAGTTCAACACTGTCAATTACAAAATACTGCTTTTAAAGATATAAAGAAGGATGGGCGGCTAGGTGGTGCAGTGAATAGAGCACCGGCCCTGGAGTCAGGAGTACCTGAGTTTAAATCCGGCCTCAGACACTTAACACAAAAAACTAGCCGTGTGACCTTGGGCAAGTCACTTAACCCCAATTGCCCTCCCAAAAAAAAAAGATATAAAGAAGGAGTCTCTCTACTTATCAGCCAAAGATCCTCTGGGTTGAATACAGTAAAACTTCACTTTTCAGTGTCAGAAACAGTCTCTTGCAAAGTTCCAAATGTCTTTTCTAAAATAATTCTGTCATGGGACCTTTCTTTCATACCATCATAGTTCAAGTGCAATGGGAGACAGAAAAAGCAGAAGCCACCCAGGGTGATGACCAATAGAAGCCACTGAAGCAGTGAAAGAGTCATCTTTCACAGTTAACATAAAGAAAAGCAATGAGTGCCTCTTTGAAACCCCAATTGGTCACCCCCCAGCCCTTTCGAGTCCACAATAGGCTGAGGGAAGTGTCATGCCCCTTCCCACATATATAGCTCTAAGTGAATTCAAATTAGGGACAAAAGGATTGTGGGTGGTGGTTGTGGGGGAGGAAGGTATCTCTGGCACAGTCAGTCCTGCTCTGCTTTGCAGGGTGCCTACATGGAAAGAATTAGAGAAGGGGGGGCAGGGAGGGCTGGAGGTAAGTAGAAAGAGGCAGAAAGATATGTGAGAAATAGAAGTGATTTGCAAGGAGATTTGGAAATGGAAAATGTTAAGATCACCTTAGGTGCCGATAAATCACAATTCCAGTGACACAGACTAGACGATCTAAAGGATAAATTGGAGTGAGGAAGGACAATTTCAAAGCATTCCTTGGTTAATCTGCTACATGAGGACAAAATGAAAGAAGGCGCCTCTTAAAATTCAACCTAACAGCAGAGATATCAACTCACAGTAAAAGTTCACAGCCAATAATAACCCTTTTAATGTATCATTATTAATAACAATTTTATTGTTCTTTATGATTCTACAGATTTTAGTTATCCTTTTCAGTTTTTTCAAGATGGATTAATACCTAAGGGTAATATATTGCCTGGTATTGTTTTAACATTGTGTGTATGTGTATTCATATATATAAATAATGCAAAGTATAATTATAATATAGTATACTATTAATATCATATCATATCATATCATGCCATATAATGTCATATCATATAGGTAACATATAATATACTATCCTGATTGTGTTCAGGAATTCAATCATTTATCAGTATTCAAAAAAAGGAATCTTATCACTTCCATTGTTTCAATAAATTGAAAAGTCTTTTGACATTTTCACTGTTTTTTTTCATTCAGTGTCTGACTCCTCATAACCCTGGGGATCATAACACACCAGTCCCTTCTGTCCCCCATTATCTCTTCAAGTCTGTCCAAGTTCATGTTCATTGTTTCCATGATACTCTCTATCCATCTCATCCTCTACCATCTTTTTTTTCCTTTTGCCTTTAATCTTTCCCAAAATCAGGGTCTTTTCTAATGAATTCCATCTTCTCATTATGTGGCCAAAGTATTTAAGTTCCAGTATTTGACCTTTAGTGAATAGCCTGAAATAATTTCTCTAAGTATTAACTAATTTGACTTCCTTGCTGTCCAAGGGACTCTCACAAGTCTTCTCCAGCACCATAATTAGAAAGTATCAAATCTGCAGCTCTCAGCTTTCTTTATAGTCTGACTCTCACAGCCATATATTGCTACTGGAAAAAAAAAAACACCATAGCTTTGACTATACCGACTTTTGTTGGCAAGGTGATGTCTCTGCTTTTTATAATGCTCTCCAGATTTGCCATTGTTTCGCTTCCAAGGAGCAAATGTAAATGAATAACACAAATTAATTCACAGAATCAGAGATCTAGACATGAAAAGGGTTTTAAAGGACAACTAGTTCAACCTCCTCGTTTTACAGCTGAAGATAAATGACTTATTCAAGGTTAAAAGTTTACAGGTTGGAGAGAGATGGTTTCGGTTTCTGGTAATGTGTGATATTGTCACCCCAAATAGGGAGTAAGTGGCATAGCTGAGATTTAGATCCATTCCTTTGATTCAAAATCCTACACACTCTCCACTGTACCATATGCACTCTTAAAAGTTCCAACATTTAGGCCTCTCCTCCCTGTAAACTTTTAAATGTATTTTAGAGTACATTCTGTGCCAATACAACAGAACACCAGGAGAAAGTGAATTTTATTCATAGCAAAAGGAACCATGCCAGATTAGAGACTTAATATGGGTATAATATATAGAAATCAGGGGGCATCTTTGTGGCTCAGTTGGAAGAATGCCTCCATGTGTCCACAAGTTTGTCATCTTTAGTTGGGAAGAAAGTTAACTCTTTCTACCTGTTATTCACACATTTAAAATGAGGGAAGGAATCAAAAGCAAAAACCATCTGGATTCACCAAATCTGTTGTACTCCAGCTGTTAATGTTAAGAGGAGGGAGGGAGTAAGGTGAAAGGGCATCGAATTTGAAAATGAAAGTCAGAGAGATATAAAGAAACAAGAGGAACAGAAAAATCCCTGACTCCGGGGATGAAAAAAGCCCAAGGATAAGTTTAGAAGGAGCACCAGGCCTGTCTCACTTGATCTATTCAATCCAATCTGTCAGTGATTCTTAAAAAGTAACCAGAGCAACTGAAAACATGATAGTTTGGTAGTTTTCAGTAGAGAGTTTCTTTCTTCTTCTTTTTTAATCAGAGATTTAGTTCTTTTTTTATTTATTTTTATTTTTTTGGAGGGAGAAGACAAGGCACTTGGGGTTAAGTGACTTGCCCGAGGTCACATGGCTAGTTTGTGTGTGTGTGTGTGTGTGTGTGTGTGTGTGTGTGTGTGTGTGTGTGTGGAGGCCGAATTTGAACTTAGGTCCTCCTGACTCCAGGGCTGGTGCTCTACTCACTGCACCACCTAGCCTCCCTGGGAGTCTCTTTCTCCATGTCTCTCTCTGTGTTTCTGTCTCTCTCTGTCTCTGTGTCTCTTTGTCTCTCTCTGTTTCTCTCAACTGCCATCATTTTTGTTCATATAAGACTTATAACAAGCAGAAGCATGTATAGAATCATTTTACACACATATGTTATATATGTATGTATGTACATACGTATGTATGTATGCATACCTACCTATTTGCATCTAATGGCAGCCATGTCAAGGTAGAGGAGGAGGGAAGAAGAAAAAGAAATTAATATCATTATTATATATTTAAAAGGAAGTTGTACATGGATTTGTGGCTTCATGTGCAATCATCTTTTTGTTGTTTTATCTTTTGGAAATATGTTTTGTTCCATGAATTAAGAATAAAATACATTTTTAAAAAGAAAAAATCTTACAGTGCTTTAGGTTCGTCACCATGAATCTCAATTATCATTTTGTTAGAGAAGTGAGGAAATGCCAGTTGAGATTTCCTTTTCTTATAATACAGAAAAATCTTGTTTGTTTTTTAACTATTTAAAAATAAAAAAGAATAGAAAAAGACCTATATTCCAGCATTAAAAGAATATGATGATTAGTGACTAACTAGGGGGCACTTTTCTTCTATTTTAACTTCAGTGAACAATATAGGCAGTGGGTTATAGGATCACAGATCTAGAAATAAAAGACTAGAGAAACCACCTTACAAATGAAGTCATTTTACTGATGAAAAATAGAGGCCCAAGAAAGTTAAGGGACTGCGTTAAGACTACATAGGTAGTGTATCAGATGTGGGAGTATAAAGGCAGGACATATGCCACTGGAGCTAGTGGGGGATTTTTCTGCTTTACCACAGTGGAGAATATCCTTTAGTATTCTGTGTCTGGACCAGACACCGTCACTACAACTTCTGCAGAAAGGCCTAGTAAAGTACATAAGCATTCATTGTGAGTGAGCTCACTTTTGTGAGCCTGAAATCAGAATAATCACAGAGCTCCTGAAAGCCATACGTGTACAATCACAGCCACCAACGTATCTCTGAGGTTACATGCCAGATGAGAGTGGAGGGAAAGGAGGCCAGTTAGGAGTCTGGAAAGCCGACCTATGGCAGCTTCTTAAGAGACTCAGAAAGAAAAAGCTACACAAATCACACCAGGGAACTTTTAAAGTACTTTCTTTTTCTTGGTGTGTCATTTTGGACTTTGGGATACAGAGCTAATCAAAAAGAAACCAGAGAGATTTTGTGATTTGAGCACATTGAGTCCTAAGCCTTTTTTCTTTCTTCCTTTCTTTTTTTCTAACATTTTTGAAAAATTTATCCAAGCAATTGCTTTCTTGATGGAGACATGAATTATGCCCCTTGAATAGTGATGAGAATATGTGAAAGGGTTTTAGGTTGAATGGTTGAATACTTAGAAGTTCAGTTTCTTCTCCCTATCTATTCCATATAATTCTAACCTCCCAAACTATTAAAACTAGGCTAGGGAGCCTGCAAAAAAAAGACTTACATAAAATATATTCATTTCTCCAGTACAATTCTGGTTAGACTAGAAATGTTACAAAAACAATATCCATTACTGGATAATACAGTCTCATTCATTCAATACTAAAAGGTCAAAGAGCTGAAGATGAAACAATTACAAATGAGCCAAATTTAGAAAATTCATATTTGTTCATTTTAAAGATATATTTTTGAAAAAATATATATTTCGTCTGCTAAAAAAAATACATCGACCCAGCTTACATAATAGCATCGAGAATAAAATAACAATATTTGTTTTGCTTGATATAACTTACAATTTTCTGTGTGTGCACTTTGTTATTCAGATACAATCAAGAGATACAGAGAGCAAAGAAAATGAAAAGGGAAAAAATAATGTTTTAACATCAGTTGAATCATTCAGCCCAGTGGACATGCACTTCTAACTTTCCATGCCTATGACATCCAAGGATTTGAGTGTTGCCTACAGCCAGCCTTAGGAGAGAAATAAAAGGCATATTTTGATCTCCTTTGACATAAGTCTTTTCTTCTGCCAATGTGTATCTATATCTATTTTGCTTCTGTCCTATTCCCAATTAGACTGCAGTCTCCATAAAGGCAGGGGCTTAATATACTAGAGTAAAGATACTATACTAATGCAATTTCTACTATTTATACCTAAAATCATTATTATTTCCATTTATCCCACCCTCTCAGAATTCTAACATGGTTTAGGTTCCATCTAAATTAAAAAGGCTGATTAAGAGAATGTGGTCAAGCGAATGTTGTTTCGTACATTAGAGGCCCTCACTCTAGTCAGGGGAAAAAAAAAGAAAAATGCATGATTTAGAGAATAGGGACCAAATTAAATAGACATTACACACTTCATGGAGTTTATTTGGTTTCATTAGGCAGTATCTACAGTTAGTCACACAGAGAGAAAGGAATAAAAAAAGGGAGAGGTTTGCAAGTGTGAGTTAGGTGTTCACATTTGTTCACATACTGTAGTAATGAGTTCTACAACTGAAAAAAAGAGTAAATAAAACACTGTGGTAATAGTCCTGCAAGTCTCCCATTAGTCATTATGGGAAAAGTAGAGGGCTTTAATTCCTTACAGCCATTCAGAAAGGACATAGGAAGGAACCTGCTAGGAGTATATCTGTCACAGATAAGATTTAAGGACAAGATAATTCAATTCAGTTTATTAACAAGCATTTATTGAATTCTTCCTGTATACCTCACTATGTGAAAGATGAAATTTAGGGTATCCTCAGAGAGATACCACTTAGTAGGAGGGTAAGTCAGAGTGGGACAACATGACCTAGAGACAGGTAACATTAATGCAATGCAATGCAATACACAATAAATAATTTAGGAACCTGCAAAACAAATACTATGAGGAAGAAAACATCTTTACTCACTGGAAAGAAAAACAAATACTATGAGGAAGAAAACATCTTTACTCACTGGAAAGAATGGAGAATGTTTTGTAGATGCAGCAGCTCCTGATTTGGGCTTGCTAACAGATGGAGAAGAATCCAGCACGTGAAGAAGGAGAGGGGAGGATATTAGAGGCATTGCCAGACCAACAGGGAAACGAAGATAGAAAATTCTATGTTTCTTTAGCTACCATCTTCTCTCTCTTTCCTTTCCCTACTCAGTTCCTCAAATAATTTGTCAGTAGAGATTGCTCTTACTTCTTTATCACCCACTCATCTCTAAATTCCCCATAATTTGACAGGCTCACCCATCTATTGAAACACATTCTCTCAGATGCCTCATAACACAAATTCAAGTAAGAAAATTCAATGGTCTCTTCTTAGTTCTCATTCCCTAGGGTTAGGTGACAAACTTTCTGTCTTTGGAACACTCTCACAGAGGCAGATGGAGGTAAAGTGTATGGAATGTCGGATCTAGGGTTAGGTGATTTCAAATATGGTCTCAGATACTTACTAGCTATATGACCCTGGGCAAGTCACTTAAAATTTGTTTGCCTCAGCTTCCTCAGCTATAAAGCCAAGTGATAATAGCAAAGACCTCTCAAAGCTGTTGGGAGGATCAGATAAATTTATATAAGCATAGCACAGTGCTGGGCACATAGCAGGTTCTATTGAAATGTTGATTCCCTTCCTCCTTCATACACTAGCCTCAATGACATTCTACTTTTCTCACTATTCCTTCTGGCTTCCCTTTGGCTGTCTACTCTCCCTCCTATTATTCCCTAAGGATGGGTTCAGTCCTCTGCCCTTTCCTCTTCTCTTTGTACACTTTCTCCTGCTGAGATTTCATCCTCTCCCACAGTTTCAATGATCACTCATACAACTATTCAACCTCCACTAAATTCCTCCTCCCATGCCTCATCATAGAATCATGCTGGGGTTTTTAAGCTGTGCCACAAACAGTAAACTGCCAGGTTCTACCAAGCTGGAAAAGCTTTGAGTCTAGGCACAGCAACAGGATGTGTGTTTATTGCACAAAAGCACTTACGCATAGAGAGACTCATTACCATAAAGTTGACCGCTGAGTAATAAAATGTGTTGGCCACAGCAACCTACAGAAAAGAAAAAAAATTCTAGAATGCCTTTAGATCCCTGAGTCAACTTTTGTCTTTCCAGTGATGGTAGCAAAGTGTCAGAAAAGATGAAAGAGTGCCAGGAAGCACATCTATTGACACTAATTTAACAGCTGATCCTTTCAATTGTATAGGCTTTGTTCATCAAGCAGCTGAGTGATAAAGGGGGATAGGGCTCTGGAGGTAGAATCAGAAGTTTGGACCTGAGTTTAAATCCTGCCTCAGACATTTCGTGTGTGACTCTAGGAACGTCACTTCATCATTCTCAAACTCAATTTCTTCATCTGTAAAATGGGAAATAATAATAGAACCCAATTTCCAGGATTGTTGTGAGGTAGGATACATAAACACTTTGCAAACCTTAAGGTGCTGTATAAATGTGAGTTGTTTGTATTATTATCACCAGCTAACAAAATCAGATGCTAAAAGGTAATGAACCACATCCATATTACAACATGAAACCAGGAGATAGAAAAAAGTAGAGCTAAATCAAAAGATACAGATTATTCTCAGAGAAAAAAATAACAGAGCTGGCAGTTAGCTTCTTCATGCATCCAAGGCAAGAAGAAAAAAATTCACAAGACATAGCCATCTCATCTTGGAGTGCACACAATGAAAAAAGCGACCGTATCATTAAATAGGTGACTGCCATTTACTGACTAAAAGCCAGTATAGAGGACAAAAAAACAAAAGGAATTCTATGAAGGACTTGCCATGGTACTCCAAATCAAGTTGATACAAGCCTTGATATCCAGAGATCACAGCATAAAATTGGACACAGATGAGGAAAGTGAGAAATATGTTAGAAAAATATGGCATAAGATTAAGAAATGAGAGAAGATAAAACCTTAGAGCCTACTCAGAAGTCTCATGCCAAGACAAAGTGGGTGCAGTAGCAATGGACAATTGGACAATTGAGCTGAACCCTGAACTGAGTAGGATCAGAGACTTTGAGCTAAAAAGGAATTTAGAGGTTACCTGGTCCAAGTTCCTCCTTTTTGCAGAGAGAAAAATGAGAATGAGAGAAAATATAAGTGACTCACTTGCCTTTTATCTCAATACTTCTCACATGGAAGAGCATCCTCTAGATTTGACCTCCAAAAGTCATGCCCTCAGTGCCTGGGGATTTTAATTCACTCAATTTAAGGACTCCCACCCTGTCTAGATTGGTGAATAATTGAATACAAATTTGCCTAGCTCATTATATATGCCACTCCTAGACTACAATATGCTACACAATTTATTCCCCCAGGGGCTATCTAGTTATATTACTACATGCTGTGGAATCTCCCTCTCCTCCTCACTTCCCACCTTTTGTTCCAGACACAATAATCAAATTACTAATACCATTGATTCTGAAAAGAACATGTCAATCAATTGTCCTAGATCAACTTACTATCCCTGGAACTCCCCAAACCAAAACTCCCTTCCCTGACTACCATTCTACTATATGTGTTATCTCCCCCAATTAGAATATAAGCTCCTTGAGAGTAGGGACTATCTCATTTTTGTATTTGCACATGTATCCCCAGTACTGGACACAGAATGTTCAATAAGTCCTCATTGATTGACTATGTTAAAACACAATTTATCAATGTTTTCCAATGAGAAATGGGCAAAAGGAAGACATTGCCTATTAAATATTCATATAAGGTTAACAGATGCAAAAGCCACAACATGAGGAGGCTCATAAAGCCCTGGTAACATCATAATCTGCATTCTCTTACTGGCACAGGTGGCACAATGTAGAATGCTAGGCTTTGAGTCTGGAAGACTCATCTTTCTGTGTTCAAAGCTGACCTCAGACACTTACCTGTTTGCCTCAGTTTCCCTCAGTCATAAAATGAGTTGGAGAAGGAAATGGCAAATGACTTCAGTATCTCTATCAAGAAAACCCCAAATGGAGTCACAAAGTCAGACACTGCCAAAAAATAAAACCCAACAGTCTTTTAAGGACACTTTATGGTGACAAATCATTAGAGATACGAGGCCTCCTTAATAATAATAATGAAGTCTATATTCCTTACGCTGACCTCTCTCATAGAACCATAATGTTTTTAGAGCTATAAGAGATCTGACATCTCACTAAACACCTTAGTCCAGGTCCCTAGTGTGCCTGCATTATCACAAGAAAACGCTATTATCCCCCTCTTCCCGTTTCCTCCTTTTTGTAATCCATCTAACATATTAATTGCTATTAGTGTTAGTTTTTTGCTTCATTTTGTTTTAACCAGACCTGTGAGGCCATATGTGTAAAAGCTCCCAGATAAGGATACTCTCTCTACCAATGCAGTTTGGCACATACTCTGAAACATATAATTTTAGAGTGTTGTCTAAGGGACTGAGTGGTTAAAGATTTACACAGGATCACACAACCGGTGTTGCAAGACAGACTTGAACTCAGTTCTTCCCAACTCTGAGACAAGCTTCTCTATGCACTTTACCCGAATATCTCTGATGTTAGAGTAATATTCCTACTCAAAAATCTTCAATTCCCCCTCCCCCTTATCTGTTTAAAATTTTTAAAAAATTCCTGACATTCAAGGCTTTCTTTAAATTGGACCCATTTGTGCTCCAAATGAACGCAAAAGTCTAGAAATAATGATAAAGTCACTGTGTCTTACAAAAATTCTTTGCTCATTCACACATGTATTTTGTCTCATTCTGGACATCTCTGGAACAAAATAGTCTCTCTATACTCCCAACTACACAAAGCCTACCCACTGCAAATTCTGATTCTATTTCTACCTCTAATAGGTGGCAAATCAACCAACAACTTAATTCCTCTAGCACTTATTATCTGTATCTCTTATTTGGCACTTATCAAATACTGCCTCATGTTATTTTAAATTTTAATGTATGTATATCTTTTCTCCAACTAGATTGCATCTCCTCTAGAGTATAGAACATATGTTTTACAAAGTGCTTTCCTCACCACAATCCTCTGAGGTGGGTAGTGAAAATATCATTATCTCCATTTTATGGATGAGGAAACAGGCTTAGAGTGATTGACTTTCCTAAGATCACACCACTTGTATGTGACAGAGATATGACTCAAGCCCAGATCTTCTGATTCCAAATTGTTTAATTTTAATTTCAACTAGTGAGATTTGTTAAAAGTGTTTTTATAGGCATACAAGGATTGCAAAACAGAATCAAAGACTGATACAATAGGTACTGTGGGTTTTCTTCTGGGTACTTCTAATATAATCCTTTGTTACAGTACTGTCCACATAATAGTGCTCAGTAGATGCCTTAATTAATTGAATCAATGAGAGAATCAGTAGAAAGAGCCTATAAGTTTCATTCACTAAATATTTCAAGGCAACTAAAATAGTTCCTTATTCAAAGAAAGAGAAACTGTTTAAGTTTTAAAGATACAAAAACTAGTATTTGTAATGTAATACATGACAAAGCATATAATTACATATATGGAAATATCTATAAATCTCTCTGCATGTTTCTACATGGGTAAAGTTGAATAATTTGATCAAGTCACCCTAGTCTACTTACAATAAATGTTAACATGCCTCAGCACATACCTCAGCATTTCTCCATCAACCAATGTATTTTAGATTGTGCAAAATGCCCTTGGATGAAATAGAGTGACATTGGCAAGAAGAATGTTCAGATTAAAAAATTTAGTCATCAACAGAACAAAAGATCATTTTAAAACCCAAGTTATGTAGACATCTGGCATAAAGTCAGCTTCTGACAAGAAGAAAGCATCCCAACTCAATTCCCTCAGGATTTGTCTGGAGAGACAGGGGCACTTCCAGTTTCATTTTTGGTCTCCTCCTCGCACTCAGAAGGTGAAGGACCTTGAATCTTCAAAGAGTCAAGAGGATTTTGGACTTCTAATCTTACCATCTGCCCCCTAGCATCATTCTCTGGGATAATAACAGCAGTTGGCATTGTCTACACCAGGAGTCAAAATTAGATTAGATGCAGACTCACAGCTCTATAAAAAAGGCAAAGAACCACCATGATGCTGAAGGGAAACTGCTAGTAACCAGGAGCTTTGTTACTTATGCTTTTTAAGTTGGAATCCACTTTCCCCCAGATTGTAAATTTGTACTAGTTGGAAAATGTTTCACAGACTTTTGGGGAGACTCAAACCAACCATTCTCACCGTACAACCTTAGTAAATACTCCTTTCTAAAAATTACTTAAGACTGTGTGACTAAATTAATGATCTATTACAATTGTGACAGGAAACACAACAGTAGAAGCTCATTGAACTTGAAAAGATATCTACAAGACCTGAGAGTTGTGACTTATTCCTATGAGAAGTATGAAAATAATTCACCAGCCTTTTGAGTCTTCTCAAACTATCTGAATCCCTGTGATTTGCGGTAAATTAGAGAACACAACAGAGATTGGTTGAAAGCCATTTCTTAACCAATTTCACCCCAATCTTCTGTTTGAGAAAGTAGAGTTTTAATGTTACTTGTTCCAGTAAAGGGGTAAGAAAAAACACCTAATATTGGTTTGTCAGAAAACAGGTAATCCAAAAGAGGGCTAAAGTATGCGGATAATAGGCATGATCATAGTCTGTATGTCTGCTACTTTCCATGACCAGCACATTGTTGTTGTTCAGTCATACCTAATTCTTTGTGATCCCATTTGAGGTTTTCTTGGCAAAAACACTGGAGTAGTTTGCTATTACCTTCTCCAGCTCATTTTACAGATGAGGAAATTGAGGCAAAGTTAAGTGACTTGGATAGGGTCACATAGCTAGCAAGTGTTTGAGGCCAGATTTTAATTCAGGAAGTTGAGATTTCTTTACCCCACGTCCAGTACTCTACCCACTATACCACCTAACTGTTCACGAACAACAGAGATAAGGGAAAATAGTTATGTTTACAACAATATTCACTGAAGGACCTATAATTCTTCCATACCCAGGGGGAGAAAAACATGACAAACAGCACCTGTCAATGGATCATAAAGAGTCTAAGTTAACCCTGAAATTATCACCTAGAAGTCTATATAACTAAGGCTCAGCAAGAGGATAAAAGGCTGACTGAAAAACAATAGCAGACTTTCTCCCACAAAGGAGAGGCTTACTAATCTTAACATACCCCAGTGGATGGTAGGCAGAGTATTAGGTAGCCTTGAAGATAGCTAAATACCTCAAGTACAAATGAGGGGGAGAAAAAAAACTCCAGGGACTTGCAACATTTGATGATCAGGAGGGAACTGGGAGGGACTTAGTGCCTAGGGGGAAAGCAGCAGAATGTAACGTGATGATATAACCAGAAAATGTCAATAGTTGTATATAGGAGGCAGGAATTGCTCTTTCCACATAGGTATGCTGGCCAAATGTTTCCCGGTGTGCATTCTTCCACCTGGATGTCCTGACCAAACACAGTCCTCCCATTCCATATGGATGGAGGCTTTCTTGTTACTTTTATTACTGTGTTATTTCTTTAAATGTCCTTGTTTTGAACTGTGTCCTCTGGCTGACTAATTAAAGTTAAATATGCATTAGTAAAGGCTTATGGACTCGGTTTTGAAGAGAATCCTTACAACATACCTAGAAATTCAGGGTATCTTTCAGAGACCTATATCTGAGAGAATACGACTTTACAACATATGGGTTTATCCATATTATACCAAATACTCAGATAAAACCAAAAAAGATCTGTCAAAAAGCTAGGTGTTCGGCCTATGTGAATAATAAGGTAGATAAGTGACCTTAGCAGATAGATAAAATCTCTTTTAAAAAAAACATTAAAATTACATAGGATACAGTGAGCAGAAAATAAAGTTATATTTCTTGCTTTGCTTGATAAAAGGATCTATTATCTATGAAACAGTACAGTATGTAGGAAGCACATAACTATTATCATAAAATGTTGATTGAGCACTACAAAATGCTGTAGGTATTCTATAGAACCTAGAGGAACAATCTTTTCAGGTCCTAATTGATTAAGAAACATATTTTTTAGGAGAAGGTGCTTTAGTGTTGCATGAGATGAAATCTCCACTCTTCAGATGGCAAAATAATGTTATGGCTCAATTCTACCAAGAGTTTTTTCTTTGGAGAGGTCCTTAGTTTTGCCAGGGTACCTCTTGCAGCAACTATAGCATTTCCATTAAGCCACGGCTCTGCTTTCCAGTCTCTGTACCAAGGCAGTAAAGAACTGATTTAAATACACAGATGTAGGCATGTTTAACAGGTTATTACGTAGAGTGAGTAACTGTTTCTCCAGGTCATTACATAGAGTGAGTAACTGTTTCCCCTGTTATAAGTCACACATGGAGGTAATTGACTATACTACAAGTTAAGTATGCCAAGATGTGACCAAGGGAACGGTGATAGTAGCGAGGTCGATTGTCTTAGCATAGGGGCGTGGGGGCGGTCCCTATGGGTCCCCCCCCATAGGTTTGGGGGTGGAGGGGAGAACGAAGGCATCTGAAACTACAAGTGGAAATTAATTAAGCATTTTTTTATATTGTAAAAATAACATTCCTTGTCATTTGGTATCAAGTCCATATACATAACAGTGCAACTGTAAGCTCTTTTCTTTAAGCTACATTGAAATAAAAGTTCCAAACTCCTAAAACCAGAAATAAACAAAAGGAAGGAATGGTAGGTCTGGATGTCCTACTTATTAGGCATTGAGCATAAGAATATTTTCAATGATGATGCAATTGAAGAAGGTCAAAGAGAGATAAATGGAAGAAAGAGGAGGAGAGAAGACTGAATATGTAAACACAGTATCAGAGGTTTGAAACACTGTCTTTCCTTTTCATCCCCTTGTTATCCAGGCTTTCCATTCAGTAGAAATTCACACAGTGACACCTAGTGCAATTGACATGGTTATGACATCCTGGCAAACTAAGACAGCCTTCCTTGAAAATGCCATTTTAATTTCAGCTAAAATAAGCTAATTCAATCGTGGTGAAAGGCTCCCATTTCATTTCAGACCCCAATCTGCATGCATATTCTAATTATCATTTGAATCTATTTAAAATGTATCATGCTTGTGGATCATAATTTTAGTACAGTTCATCTCCTAACAGTGAGAATTGTTGGATCATTAATATCCATAATGAGGTAGAACTGCAATTAAAGATCTCAGTGAAATATTCCTTTTCTTTTCAATGGCTTGCTAGGATGGGCCAACAAAGCTTCTTCTCCCGTTCTTCTTCTTGGCTCCCAAGTCCTTGGTCTAAGAGCTCCAAGGCCTAAAATGAATTCCATTTAAATAAGTTCTTACAGAGCTTTAAAAATTGCAAGCTGGATTTTTAACTTCCTTTCACAAAATGTTCCTGGTCTCAGTTATTAGCCCTTCTCTTTATTTTCCACAGTGAATTCCTCCAACTAGATAACAACCTTATAGAATCCATCAGCTATATTCTATATGTAGTGATGTCTCTGGCCTCCCTCTTTCACAGAGCAAAGTTCACCATAGCTACCCCTCAGGGGAACCCTGAAAGCTATGAAGTGGGTTTTTTCTACTGCTACTGGTTGGAGGCCCCATTCTGATATGTTCCCCTGACTGTGAATGATCCCTGTCATAATTAGCATCCCAGGTCCATTTAACAAATAAAAATCTATTAGCCTTGACAAAGGGATATTTACTACGAAATACTAGCAAGAACTTAAGTACAAATTTTCATTTCCTAACACATGGGAGTCCACACTCTTTCCCACACTATAGTGGTCATTGGGGAGAGTCAACTAAGACTTAACATAGTTTGTACATAGAATTTACTCTACCAAATACACTTCCAAATATGATATAATGGATAGATTGATGAAACATCATCACTGCTATTGCTGCTATTGCTGGGGAGGAGGGAGGGAAGGGAGGGATCCTAGATTGACCTGGGTAATGCATTCCTCAGCATCTAGCGTTTAAATTCTGGCATAGACTCCAGTTCCAGACTCTAATGCCTTGTTCTCCTGACTTTCAAAGCTTCTAAGTTCACATCAGCTTCTATGTCCTGCACCTAAAACTGAAAAGAATAAATGCAAAGAATAAACTATAGTGACCTCTATTACCAGTCTGTTTTAGTCTTAGATAGGGAGAACCTGAGGCCCCTCGGCTTCCAATGTTATTTCTCACTATGAAAAATACCACTTCACCCCTGCTTCTTATGAAGCCTTTCTCCTTGTCAAAACAAACCTGTCAGCATGCACAAGTAATCCAAGTACATCCTTTCTCTAGCCATTTGCCCTCTCTATCATCCCCATTCTATTACTAATCTTTAGTCTCCCCCTCTCTCTACTGGCCCGCTTCCTTACTGTCTACAAATGTCCACGTAACTTCCCTAACCTCAAAAGACCTTCACTGGTTCCATCCATCCCCACTACTGTCCTATTGCTCTTCTTCTCTTTGTGGCTACATTGCTTGAGAAGGAAATTCTAAAACAGGTATCTGTCTCCCCTTTCTTTCTTCTCACTCTCTTCTTAACTCTTTGCAATCTGGCATGCAACCTAATCATTTAGTTGAAAATGCCCTGTAGAGGGGTGGCTAGGTGGCACAGTGAATAGAGCACTGGCCCTGGAGTCAGGAGGACCTGAGTGTAAATCAGGCCTCAGACACTTAACACAAAAACTATCCATGTGACCTTGGGCAAGTCGCTTAACACCAGTTGCCCTGCCTTCCCCCCTCCAAAAAAGAAAACAAAAAGAAAATGCCCTCTAGAGTTACAAAATATTTCTCCTTTGCCAAATATAATGGTTTTTACTCAAACCTCATTCTCCTTGATTTCTTTGAAGTCTTTGATACTGTAAATCACTCTCTTCTCCTTTCTACTCTCTTCTTTCAAGGTTTTCATGAAACTACTCACTCTGAATTCTCCTCCTATCTTTTGACCACTTCTTTTCTGTCTCCTTTGCCAGATCCATATAATGCCCAATGGAGCATAATATATGTGTATATGTGTGTATGGATGTATGTGTATATGGATATATGTGTGTATGGATGTATATGTACGTGTGTATAAATATATAAATATAATCTGTTCCTCCAAATACCAACCCCTTCCTAGCTGAGTAAATGAAACTAAAATAAAAAATTAAATGTCTGAGTCTTTTCTTGAAATAGCATTCTGAAACAGGCAGCCATGAATTAGGGGAACAGTAATCAAGGGCAGATAAGAAGTCAGGGATGACTAGGTTTGATATCATTGTGAACATCTGCTTGTAGTTCCTGTGAGCCCTTCAGTGAGTTAAAAACGAAACATCTGAGAAACACTTTTTATCTAAAAGGGATTCACTTACATTCTCATTTAATACCTTAGCTCTCCTTTCTGCTGAAGGCAACTGCAAAGTGTTACTTAGTAACAGCTAGGTGGTGCCATAGTAGACACAGCATTGGGCCTGGAGTTAGGAAGACCTGAGCTCTAATGAGGACTCATTACACTGACTGTGTGACCTTGGGTAAGGCACTTAATCTCTCTACCTCAGTTTATACAACTGTTAAATGAGGATAATAATAGCACCTAAGTCCCAGGGTTGTGAGAATCAAATGAGATATTTGTAAAGCAGTTGGCACACTGCCTGACTCATAGCAGGGGACTGATAAATATTTATATCCTTACTACAGTTTTTTGGAACTTGAGAAGGGAAATAGGAATCAATTGTATGATTTCTGTTTCCCTGATTCTCCTCAAGTAATTCTTGAGTTAGTTCTTTTCTGAAAAACTTTTTCTGTTCTGGCCAGAAGCTTTGAGGGTCGTTCCCTTCCAGACTGATATTTTGTGATAGTAAATTAGGCCCTCTGCTGTCTCAATTCTCACCTAGCCTTCAGCTACTGAATGGGTGTTGCCTCAGACAAACTGAAGCCTGGGAAAGATCTTTTTTAGAAAGGCTGAGGTCACCCACTGCATCCTGGTCCATTGCCAGTGGTCTTGACTCTTTTCCTTGCCACTGGACTTCAATGACTCTGGAGGATAAAGTCAGGCTAATGACTCTTCACACCTCTGCCTCACTTAAATCCAATTCATTTACAAGTCAAGATATCATTGTCAAGATGTTACTGGGTCTCTTTGAGAACATAGGATGAAAACCTATTTATCAAGTTTGAAACAAGCCAGCATGTTCCTTCTTTTTCTTCAGATATTTTCAATATTTGGTATTTGTATAATATTTATAAGGAGAAATAAACAATCACTTATATCCAAGTGATTGTTTATCTCAAACCATATATAAACTAGACATTTATTGTATCTCATTTGACCACAAACCAGCCAGAACCAGGTCCCATGTAAGTCACATTCAATATTGAATAAAGATGTTTTGGTTTTATATATTCAAAGTAAAGACTAGTCATGTACTAAGACACAAAAATTTCTTCCATAGCACCCTAGAATGAAATTGCTCACATGTAATTCATATAGACATTTCCCTTCCCATTAAATAAGGTTGCATGCTTACTGGATACTTTGACAGTAGCTAGGATACAAGTATTGTATAGTGAATAGAGTATTAGAAATGGACCCAGAAAGATTCAAATCTTTCAGGCTCAAATCCTAAAGCATATTCTTTTTTTCATGACACTTTCAGGTTCAAAGAATAAAACAATCTCTACTTTTCATATATACATACATAGATCCATAAACTTCTAACATGGAAACAATACATACATACATACATATATATATATACACTTGTATATGTGAGTATATATGCAGTATATGCTGCATATATATTCATTATTCACATATTCATTCACATGGTATATGCTGCACATATTCTATACTTATAAATACAGCATGCATATGCACATTATATTTATATGTATATCTGTATACACACATATATGTATATATGTATAGGTATATATGTATGTATGCTACATATATACATGTCATTCCTCCTGTTAGATAGAGTATAAATTCCTTGATAGCAGGGATTATCTCATTTTTGTATTTGTAACCCTAGAATCTAATACGGTAGTTAAAATTAATATTTGTAGATTGATATTTGGAAAGTGAGATGAAAAAAGAATAACATGCTTTGATTTGAACAAAGTGTCTCTGATTCCATATCTAATACTCTATCTACTTTACTATATTTCCTTCCATCCTAACTATTGTGAAAGTGTCCAGTGAGCATCCTTATTAAGAAGGAAGAAAAATGGTCATATGAATTACATATGAGTACCTTCTTCATACTAGGGAGTCATGGGGAAGAAATTTCTATATCTTTGTGTTCTCTCTCCACAAATACATACATACATGCATACATACATACATATATATTCATGTACATTCATGCATATGCAAATATATGTATATCTATGTATATGTGTGTGAAGACATGCACATATATGTATACATACATACATGCGCCACCTGAAATTCTGGTTTTCCCCATTCTTTCTAGTTCAAGATACATTTTATATTTTATTTTTGTATGGATGGATATATGTATGTATATAAACATGAATGTATATATGCATACATTTGTATAGATGGGAGCATCTGCATATATGTGTGTGTATATGATCTGACAGATAGTACTGAAATATATACATAAACACATACATAAATCTATAAATGTGGCATATGTGCATGTATGTATGGTACGTATAGATATATTTACTAAAATGCATTTGGTGCACAGCCCATTATAAAGAAATGTGATAATACATCATCATCATCATCATCATCATCATATTTTTGCTACCTTTACACAACTCACCATAGAATCTCCATACCAGTCTGTGCTGACATAGCCAGGGCAGTTTATTGCTACAGTCACTTCCTCTGAGAATTAAAAGATAGCGGGAATGAGATTAGAAAGAAGTCTTCCTAAGGCATAGCCCTCCTCTGGAAATGAACTCTTAATTCAAGCCATGACATTGATCCTTAATCTAAGTCTCCAGTATGAATTTGAATGTGCCTCCCTACATCCCCACATCTCCCCTCCTTCCACTTTCATGACATAGTCAAAATTCTTTCTCTATCATCTGTAATTAACTCCACTATACTGGCAATGAGTTACAGTGCTGGCTGACAGAAATTCCACAGTAAGGTGCCAAGGGGGGAAAAATCCCTTTTCAATCAAAAGGAATATCATAACATTCGCTTATCAGGCTTACTCAGGCCTAATTTTTTTTGTTTATAATTAATGCCATCCCTGCCCTTTAACTTCCTGCTGTCTGCCACAAGTCATCTAAGTCAAAAAGGTCAATGGTGTTCAGCATCCCTCTGTCACCAAGGGAGAGCTTGGACTCCAAAACTTGCTTTCTACCAGTTTCTATTCCTCCACCAACATATAGCAGGAAAAATCACTGTCAATGTCAAAGAATCAAAAAAAAATCAAAAAAAAATGTCAAAGAATCTAAATCAGCAATTAGAATGAGACAAAGCTTAAAACTGACTCTCAGGTTTGGTTTAGGAAAAGCTTCCAAACTCTTGGGTCCTTCATTCATTTTTCTACAGAAGTCCACTAAACCCAGTATGTTTCTTTCCTAAGTAACAATAACAGTAACAGCTAACATTTACATAGAGCCTCAAGATTTCCAACGTGCTTTTCCTGTATTCACATGTGATCTTCACCAAAACCGTGGGAGGCATGTTTTATTATAATCCCGTTTTTACCAGTGAAGAAGCAGGCAGAGGTTAAGTGACTTGTCCACAGTCATACAGCTAGTAAGTGTCCAAGGTACAATTTAAACTTAGGTATTCCCGACTCCAAGTTTAGCACTCTATCCATTGTGCCACTTAGCTGGTCAAATTTAATTGCATTTATATGTAATATATAAGATGTAATAATATGTGTTATATATATATAACTATATCATATATAAATTGCATCACATAAATAGCATACCAATATAATATGTAATAATGCTATATTATAGCATATTGTATATTAATAATATGTTGTATATATTAATTATATTATATAACATGTTATATAATAATATTATGTACAATATATTAATATTATATCTAATAATAATATATGTAATTATAAGATGTAAGCTATCATTTTGCAACTATAGGAGACTTGAGCTTTGAATTTCTAAGTTGACAATTTTTAATCATAAATGATCAGAAGTTTTCATTCCAAATATAATCCTTTTTATTAAATTATTTATTTACACTTCTTGCATCTCATTTATTCCTAGACATAGTCATTCTACTCACCACCAAATGAGCCATCCCATGTAGACAAGAAAAAAAAAAGTAGGCAAAATGAATGGATACAGTAACAGAGTCTCACAGCAGATCTAGTGATGGTCTGTAATTCCCTACCTCTCTACCAAAGGGAGGGAAGGACTTCCTCCTCTCTTCTTTAGGACCAAGGTTGGCATTAAAATTCTTGGACATTTGGCTTCATTTATTGTTCGTTGTCATTCTGTATATTGTTCTCCTGGTTCTGTTTATTATCACTCAATTAGTTCACATAATCCTTCTCACAATTTCGGAGACATTTCAAAGGGCTCTCAAGGACTAATGGTTGTAGCCAATGCTGAACATAACAATTTCTTTCCAAAATGAAAACCATATCTAGTTCTCTTTATATTCTTCCCTTCTGCTGTTTTTGTCATCACTGTCAACAGTGTTGAAAATTAAGTGTGACAATTCCTCACACCCAAATTTCCCTATAGTGTCTCAGTTATTTAATTTTTTAGAGAATATACTATTCCATGACACATTCATTTCATCTCTGAAAAAAAAAATAGGGATGGGAACTGGGCCTATGACTTTCTTGCTTTAAGAAATTCTTAGAAGAGGAAATTCCCTCTATGAATTTAGGTCACCATCTTTTCTGCAATGTATAACCTTAGAGAGCAGCCTACAGAATTTAGAGGTTAAGTGACTTTTCCAGGGTCACACAACCACTATATATTTAGAGGCAGTAGTTGAACCCAGATCTTTCTAATTATGAGGTCAGCTCTTAATCCACCATGCAATGCTAGCTCAATTTTCTAGAAGGATTCTCACATTAAAATAATAGTTTAGTCTGTTGGGAAGCAGGTGACAATAACAGAAAGCATTGTGTAAAAACCCAAGTATAATCTAACATCTTCATCCTATACAATCCTAGGTCCAACTCATTCTTCAAACAAGATAATATATGTAAATCATTTTGTAAACCTTAAGTCACCATACAAATATGGCCTACTATTGTTGTCTACATGAGATAAATGCACCAGCTCTATACATTGTCCATCCAACTCAGTGTCAGAATTGGGATAATAGGAATTCTTCATACATTTGTATTTTCTAAAATGCATAGTTAAGATGTTCTTCTTTAAGTCTTCCAGGTTCTCATCAACAAGAATCTACATATTCTCCAAAGGGAAATCAAGAGACATATTGTGGATTTAAGTAGGTTGCTACATATTACCAAGGAAGACTTACAAACAAATATCATAAAAAGATATCCACAAGGAAATAACAATTGAAAAAAGGAAACAGAGTGATCATGTAATGATCAGGGCATGGAGGTCATACAAAGGTGGAACCAGAAATTCTGTCACTCTGAATATTATGAGCCGACAGGGGCTCAGGCCAGCAACAGTCTACTGGAATTCAAACCAACAATAAGACTACATCACAGAGATTCAGAGTAAAATCAAGAGCTTTCAGATCTCAGATCAAGAGGACAATGACCTGATTTCACCTGAGATCAAAATGCTTTGGATGCACTGAAAGGTCACAGGTTCCCTGTCCTGAGTTGCCCTTGAGATCTTTGAAGAGTACAGACCTCAGTACCCAACAAAAGCAGCAGCAGGATCCAGAGAACACAAAGCTGGACTAAACAAGGGTCAGACATTCTCACCAGAAGAAAATCTCCATTCGAGAAGTAAAGTTGGAAAGAGGAGTACATTTTTAAAAGGACTCCCATCATGAAGAGCTGTTATAGTGACATTCATTACCAAAATACACACCCAGAAGAGAATGACTCTAAAACATTCTAACAAAGAAATGCCTCAATGGAAAAAAAAAACACAGTTTAGATGCAAAGTCAAGTAATATTCCTAAAAGTAATGAAGTAAGGGGGTGGCTAGGTGTGGCAGTGACTAGAGCACCAGCCTTGGAGTCAGGAGGACCAGAGTTCAAATCCAGCCTCAGATACTTAACGCATACTAGCCATGTGACCTTGGGCAAGTCACTTAACCCCAATTGCCTTGCCTTCCCCCCTCCAAAAAAGTGAAAGAAACAAAGAAACAAAGAAACAAAGAAAGAAAGAAACAAAGAAAGAATTTTAAGAATTTTAAAAATGACTATATAAATGAAGTGAGAATGCTAGAGAAAAAAAAAATTGAAAAATAAATGAGACCTTAAAAGAAAGACTTGCATAAGGTACAAAACTTTACCCAAGCAAGAGACTCCCTGAAAATTAGAAAGGGTCAAACATAAGTTAATGACTCCACAAGATAACACTAAATACTAAAACAAAGTCAAACGATTAATATAATAGCAGAAAATAAAAGCTATCCCATTTCTTAAAAAACTGAACTAGAAAACAGATCAGATTGAGGAGAGATAATGTCAAGCATTTTTTTTTAAAGAGACAATTGGTGGTACTGTGGACAGAGTGCTAAGTTTAAAGTCAGAAGACCTGAGTTCAAATCCAGCCTTAGCCACTTACTGGCTGTGCAACCTTTGGCAAATCACTTAACTTGTTTGTCTCTGTTTCTTTAACTGTAAAATGGGGATAATCATAGCACCCATCGCAAAGCATTGCTGTGAGGGTCAAAAGAGATAATATTTGTTGAACTGCTTAGCACCATGCTTGGCACATAGTAAGTGATATACAGAAATACTTATCACTATCTCACCTTTTGCAAACCTTAAAGCACTAAATATTTGTTAGCGTTGATGTTTTTATTAAAATATTATCTAACTCAAAGGGTTGTTGGAATCCAGTGAGACAATGGAGACTCATCTGTTTTCTAGCAAGTAAAGAACTACACAAATGTAATTAAGATTCTCCCTTTTAGATCTCAACTACTTCTTCCCTTTGGTTCTTCCTTCTTCCTGAGAGACACCTTGCAGCTATTTAAATGATCTTTAATCCCCCCTGTAAAGATAAAGAGCTCAAATCCAACCAGTCAAATCCAGCTTCCTTTAACTACTCTGGTAGGAGATTTAAGGTTCTGGGGGAAGAAAGAAGAAAAAAGGCTGAAGGAATTGGCAATACTGAGGATTTCAATTATCCATGCCCTTCATTAACTCAGATAATTGGGTATTTGTGGTATAGATAGCTGCACTAATTCTCCACTGATGCTATATTTAACATCCCATCAAAAGGCAGACGAGAGAAACCAAAGGTGATGCCACCATATTTACACTTCAGAAAGTGCCTTTTTGCCTTAGAAAACTTTAGCCATCACTTAGAAGTCAGGCAGGTCTTCACCCCTTTGTCACAGCCTGTATAGCTCAGACTAAGCCTCCTTTCTTCCAAGCATCCTCCCTTCTCCCTTCCTGTTGAAGGAAGTAGGGGTGGGAAAAGGAGGGAGAGGGAGGGTGTCGTATTTATTTCTTGGTCTTTGCTGCAACTCAGCCTATATTCAAACAAAAAGATTTCCTTCCCAATTTTTTCCCCTCCTCTGAGTTCCCTATACCCATCATTTGACCTGCAGGCAAATGAAGCCATTCAAATATTTGCTTATCATGTCATCTGTTCTCATCAGACCTTGCAATTCCTGTCATGCCCCACATGTCAGTTTAAAACATAACGTCATTAATACCTCCAGTGCACTAATGGATGCTTCACACATGAACGCATTAATGAAATGTGTTATTGTTTTCCCTCACAGGACATTAACAATCTCGCTCACGCTGAGCCCCCGCAGCCCTGCGGTGCTGCTGAAAACCACTAGCTATCAAATGAACCCTCAGTTCCGCCTCAGTGACTTTTAAGTTCAAGTTTATCACTAAAGCGTCACTCATGTGAGAAGAAGATACAAGCCTCTAAGGTCTTTTGGGCCCAGCTTCAATTACCATAAAGAGTAACAGGAAGCAAAAGCTGCAAGTTGGGGGTGGGGGCTTGGAGGGGAGGGGTGAGAAAAGAAAGCACAGAAGCTGGAAACCAAGCCCTGTCAAGATGAAATAGGAAAGATCTGGGTGTCACCAGAGTGATTTGCTTCCTCCTTCTCCCCTTTGTCTATGGGCTGCTGGTTTGAATAATGAAGACAGGATTGGTTTTCTCCTCCAGTATACAAGCCCGGGTGGTCTAGTTTTCTGATAGAGCAGCTGACATATTAAGAGGGATTAAAGTTTCTGTACACAAGCAATGTTTAAATTAGCTTCCTTGAGCCGAAGAGAAATCTTTCCAGCTGATATGGGAAATGAACCACTGCTGAGTTTTGCAGCCATCCTGCCCAGGTTGCCTAAACAGAGCTGAATTGTCTTATTTGGGCAGCTGCTTTTTAATTTTTTGTTTTGTTTTTTAAAGACAAGGCTTTGGCAAAAGGGAAGGAAAGGTTATTCCCTTTCACCACAGACTCCGGCCAACATTTCTTCTGTAATTAAATCTGAAAGCTTTCCCCAACAGGTTCTCAGAGGGTCTCCAGGAGAAACATATTTATCTTTCCCTGCATAATTAAGCACAAATTGCAAGGTGTACAGCTTTACCATACAAGAGTGATGAATAGTGAAAAGGTGTTCTCTGTCCCAGGCTGGGGAGAGCTTTAGCCTTGTGTTCCTTGTGTTCTTTTCACTGTTAGGGAACACTAATTGCTATTCTCTTTCTAACCGGCCTTAATCCCCACAGCCCTGGAAATTTGTAGGGATGGGATCTGAAAGGTGAAAGGAGAAATGCAAGAAATAGAAGCATTCTCACCATCAGCTCCAGACTGACAAGGAGAAGGTCATTTCCACAGTGCCAGCAGAACATCACTTCAACAAATGACTGAAATGCTTTTATTCTCATCCTTGAAATGTCAAATACCTTGAAAGTAATCACCAAATAAATGTCTCATATGCAGAACAAAAGTTTCCAATCTCAATTAAGCATCTAATTTTTAAAACCCTTAGGAGCATATATAATGGCTTGATTTTTTTTCTGAGCACTTCACAATATACATCACTTTTTATTCCCTAGTGCCCCTCAAACTTACACTCACATACATAACTAGGAATTTTTGTGCATGAATCAAATGCCAAACATTCACTTAGAATTGCTACAATGCATATCCTTAATTTTGAAGCAAGCAGGATATGTCTCCATTTAAAGAAGGAGAGACTGAGAAAACCTGGGCATTGTCCTAAGGCTATAGAGAAAAGTAGAAGGGGAAGAAGAGAAATCCATGTCAGCTTCCTAGTCTAATTGATCATCCTTGTTAACTAGGTGCTGTTTTGTTCTTCCTATTTTCCTTAGGAGAGACAATGTAGTGAAGTATCAATAATACTTGATTTTGAGTCAAAGGACCCAAGTTCAACCCTCAGATCTACCACATACTGACTGTGTGACCTTAGACAAGTCATTTAACTTTACTGGATCTCAATTTAGTTATAGGTAAAAGAAGGGAGTAAATGGCTTTTAAAGTTCCTTATAATTCTAGATCTACAATGCTATATTGACTTTAAGTACTGGCAGGACCTCTGCTCTCA
Source organism: Pseudocheirus occidentalis (assembly GCA_028646575.1). NCBI lineage: Eukaryota > Metazoa > Chordata > Mammalia > Diprotodontia > Pseudocheiridae > Pseudocheirus > Pseudocheirus occidentalis. The sequence continues at coordinate 122,120,403 of CM053599.1, forward strand.
GTACTCTCGGCTGTACCCTAGTTACAGCTTTGTTTACGTGCCCCTAAATCCTCTCTATGTCTGAAATGATGGATTTTATAATGGCAATATCTGATAGCTATTAGACTTAACACTGAACAAAAATAACCAAAAAAATCTAGCAACAAATTCACCTATCTTTTCACCAAAACCTATGTAAAGCCTTTATAAAGATTGCCATGAAAATACTACATCATCAAAGAGCATTTTTAACAGGGCTAGTAGAGCAGGGAAATGGTGTTTTAAGGGAACTTTTTAAATGGCTACATACTATACAACACTTCTGCCTTGGATATTCTGGTTCCCAGCAGGAAATATCCTCTACTTTGATTTTCTTCACCTTGAGACAGACAGAGCTGGGTTCAATTCATAGCCACTGGTGAGAATTTTTCTTCTCTTTTATCCCATCACTAAACATTAGATCCTTTTCTTCCCAGTCCTTGATGAATCACAGCTCCTCTGTTTTATCTCTCTCTCTCATCAGTAACATCTTCCTTTTATTATTAGCTAATCAATATGCTCCATAAACCCATCACCCCCTCTGCCTACAGTGCATATTATTGGATTCAACTGGCTAACATTTTCAGTCAATCATTTTCATTATCTCTTCAAATTCTCTTGTTTATCACAGGACCAGCATGTGTGACAAAGAGAGACTGTGAACTGGCTGGAGGCTGAATTCAACAACACTGTATGCACATTGTGTCCTGCACAAGTACCTCAGCGTTTTAAATCTATTCTACCTTATTCAGCAGAGCTTTCTATGGAATATAGTATGCTGCTGAAAACACTTGCACAAATAAAGGGATGAAAGAACATTTTATCCCAATTTGTGTTGTGTTTCCTGCTCAGACAACTCCAAGCCCATAAACTTCTCAAACATTCAGAGTGCTGAACAAATAGATTTTGCACTTCAGTTCTTCTTTAGAAATAAAATCCAAGGTGATAGAAAGAAGAAAAGTTCTTCAATTGAATGAGAAAAATAAGAGGAGGAAAAGAGAGAGAAAAATGAAGACTTGAGATTTGGTATTTAGAAATTGGAACATGAGAACCTTGGATAATAGGCTCACATTCCAGCCAATAGAACTGCAACACTGATATTGACCAATACTGTTCTCAACATGATATTGTTAATATTCTTTGAAAGCTACCTGTTTTTAAAGTGTTTTCCAATCTCTCATGCATTGAAATACTTTAGGAGTTACATGAACAGCTTCCATTCTCAAAAGAAGCTACATGATTTTGAGTCATAGAATACTATAGTCTCAGAAGAATTAACATTAAAGGTTACCCAAAGAACAACGGATCAGTAATTTGGCTGGGAGGAGAGAGAGAGGGAAAGAGGGGGAACGTGGGAGGGAAGAAGGGAGGGGAGGAGGAGAGAGAGAGAAATACCGAGACAGACACAGAGAGAGAGCGACAGAGAGAAACAGAGAGACAGACAGAGACAGAGACAGATACAGAGACAGACAGAGGAGTAGATTGCAACACATCCCCAAGAAAGAAAATTGTAGAGGGGAAACATTCTGACAGATGATGGCAGAAACATGAATAGTCTTTGAGCAAGAGAAAGGGATGAAAACCATCTGGTCCCTTTACTCTGTGGGTATACAATCAATATCAAGGGATCTAGAGGAAGATATGCAGTATATTGGGCAGGCAGGATATATAGAGTTTTGGGAGAGGACAGAGGCAACAGGATAGGATGAGAAGGCATTGATGGGTGCAAGATGAATCACTAGAGGGAAAACCCACTTCAGTGGAGCTGGGATCTCAAAGTATGAAAAGGATACAAGGAGAAAATTTGGGGGAAGGGGACTAAGATTTAGAAATATATGAATTCTGCTAAGGAATTCCTTGATCACCTGATAATATTTACAGTTTGTTTATTCATTTTTTGAGAAAAAGGTGAGTAATTCCTGATTCAGCAATAGAACAAATTGGAATATTAAAAACAAAAAAGCATTTATTTTCCAAAAAATATAGAATTCTTATCCAATTTACAGGGAAATAATATTTTACCAAGCCCTAAAGGCAATTTCCTGGTATTCCATGTTTGTTGCATTGTATCTCAAGAAAAAGAAAGGAGAAAGTAAAATCAAGTCCTGACAAGTATCCATGATTCCTTTTTGTCTGCACTTTCTATTACAGCTGATAACAGCTTATCTATATGCCACAAATATCACAGGATGGAGCAGAGCCAGTCAGTCAGTCAATAAACATTTATCCAATGCCCGCTATCTGCCAAGCACTGTATTAAGCAATGGGGGTATCAAGAAAGGTTAAAGACAGTTTCTTCTCTTGAGGAGTTCTGTCTTTCACAATGACGGCAGTCCTGCTGAATCAAGCATTCCGCTACTAATTGTCTTACTCAATGCTTGTTCTCACTCTAACCTCACCTCTTTGCTGCTACTGCTACTTCCATCCCTGTCCTAACACTTGTAGGAACACTCTTACTCCCACAAGTACATAGCACAATCCTATACACACAGCCAGTATTTATTAAATGCTTAGATTTGGAAACTCAAGAATTTTTCTATTTGAGAAAAATTTGACATTTGATATTTGACAAAAATTGCTAGGAAAATTGGAAAGCAGCTTGGCAGAAACTAAGTATAGAACAAAATCTCACATTTTTTACCAACACAAGGTCAAAATGGATAAATTATTTGGACATAAAGGGTGATATCATAAGTAAATTAGGGGAGCATGGGAAAATGTGCCTGTCAGATCTATGAATAAAGGAAGTATTTATCACCAAACAAGAGATAGACAGGATCACAGGGAGTAAAATAATTTGGATTATATTAAATTAAAAAGCTTTTGCACAAACAAAATTAGAAAGGAAAATGGGAAACTGGGAAACATTCTTACAGCAAATTTCTCTGATCAAGGCTTCATTTCTCAAATATATATATATAAAACTAAGCCAAAAATATAAAAATATTTGTTGACAAATTGGTCAAAGAATACAAACAGGCAGTTTTCAGAAGAAGAAATCCAGAGTCACATGAAAAAATGCCCTAAATCACTACTGATCAGAGAAATGCAAATTAAAAACAACTTTGAGATAACACCTCAACCTAACAGATTGGCTAACATGACAGAAAAAGAAAATAAGAAATGCTAAAGGGAATGTGGAAAAATTGGGGCATTAATACTCAATTAATTGGACTAGGGTTATGAATTAGTCCAACTATTTGGGAGAACAATTTGGAACTATGCCAAAAAAAAATCTATAAAATTGTGCATACCTTCTTTTGGTCCAACAACATCACTACTAAGTCTGTATTCCAACCCCTTAATGCCCCCCAAAAAAGAAAGAGAGAAACAGTATAAAGCCAAGCATGAGCAGCTTTCCAGAGGACTGCTACTGTGAATAGCTTCAAGGTTCTGATTATATAAGATAGCGAACTGTCTATTTATGCAGTAATAAACTAAGACAAAACATTGACAGAAACCAAAGTACAGAATTCACAATGTTATAACACAACAAGTTATCACTAAAGTGGCCACATAGTTTTCACCAAAGTGGCCACATAGTTTTAAACAAAATGCAATTATTCAGTAAGTCCTTAACTCAATCATCCTTAGGGAGCAAGCCTCCTTAAGGGACACAAAATAGGAAGGTCAAAGTTCTCCACCCCTAGGTCTTAATTGTCTTAATCTCTCAGTCAAAAAGTCGTTTTTCTTCTTAATTGGGGATAAGTCTCCATTCATCCTTAATTCAATCATCCTGAAGAAGTACAGGCAACAGAGTACAAAGTCCTCCCACCCTTAGGCCAGAGTAAATCATAATTTTCTCAGTTTGCATTAAATATCTAAGGAGTGGTCTTTTTATCTTGACTGAAGGCTGGCTCTCAGATTCCATACTTCTTCTTCGATGGTCCCAGCTCCTGCCTGAATCTACCCAATTGTCATGTGGATTAAAGGTCAGGCAGCTCTCAGTTACTTGTCCAGTTCCTTGTCTAGTTCCCATTCTATGGTGAAGCTCACAGTGTCCAGTCCACATCAGATCCTTCACAGTTTCTGTTCCTGATGACAAAGCTTAAGAGAGCCACAATAACATCCATACACCACCATCAATTCACTATCTTGCCTGTGAAATCAACACAGACCCACCAACAAGGTCTGAGAACTCAATACAAATCTCAGTATAGTCCCATGACCTTCAGAACCCTCCTCGAGGACTTCTGTAAACAGACAAGAAAATCCTCTTTCAGGGCTTCCAATAAGGTCTCAGGACTTCTGTACAAAGTATCACAAACAAAAATCAACACAGACAGAAAAGACAAACAGAGTGCCTGGCCACCATAAAGTTCCCCTTCTAAATTCTGCTCTCTCCCAGCCTGGGCTTTTCCTTATATATGGTTATTAAGCTCCTCCCTGTTCTGCCCTTTCCTGTTGCATGAGCAACAGGGGTTCACAAGTTCTATTTCTTATCAAAAGACTTGATGTAATCATAGGCAAAGCTTAAACTGAAACAAGGTGATAAATAATTAAATAGCTGAAACAAGGTGTCAAACACTTCTTTGCTTACCTAGAGAGAGAGAGAGAGAGAGAGAGAGAGAGACAGAGAGAGAGAGAGACAGAGAGAGAGAGAGAGAGAGAAAGAGGGGGGGAGAAAGAGGAGAGGAGGGGGAAGAGAAAGAGACAGACAGAGAGAGAGGGAGAGAAAAAGAGAGGGAGAGACAGAGACAGAGAGAAAGAGAGAGAGTGAGAGGGAGGGAGAGGGAGAGAGAAAGAGAGAGGGAGAAAGAGGGGGAGGAAAGGGAGAGAGAGAGAGGGAGAGAAGGACTTATTTGTACAAAAAATTTTACAATAGCTCTTTTTGCGGTGGCAAACAATTAGAAATTGAAAGGCTGTTCAACAATTGGGGAATGGATGAACAAGTTGTGATATATGATTGTGAAGGAATATTATTGTGCTACAAGAAATCATCAAGAGAGTTTCAGAAAAAAACCTGGGAAGATTTATATGAACTCATGCAAAGTGAAGTGACAGAACCAGGAGAACTTTGTGTACAATAACAACAATACTGTAAGAATGATTAGCTGTGAAAGATTTAAATACTCTGGATCAAGACAATGATTGGAGACAATGGCAAAGGACACATGATGAAAAATGCTATCTACCTCCAGAGAGAGAACTAGTGAACTCTGAATGCAAATTGAAGCACATTTTTTGAAACTTTATTTTTATTGGGGGTTTTTGTGTTATTCACACATTATTAACACCATGGTTAATATGGAAATATGTTTTGCATGACTTCACATGTATGATCAATATCAAATTGTTTTTCTTTTCAAGAATAGAGGGAGAGAATTTCAAACTTAAAATTTTTTAATTACTGTTTTAAAATGTATATGTAGTTGTGAAACATTTAACAAAATGAATAAAAATATTTTTTTAAAAACTACAAGAAAAAAGATCCTCTATGGCAGGAGTTCTTAACCTCTTTACTGTGTGTCACTGGTCACTGTGACAATTCAATACAATTTGTGGACCCCTTCCCAAAATAATATTTTAAATGTATAAATTAAATTACATAGGAATACAAATGAAGTCAATTATACTGAAATAGTTACCAAAATATTTTTTGAAAGAAGCTCAAGGACTCCAGGTTAAGAATTGCTATCTTTCATTCTCCCATTTTAATTCTTAAACTAGGGGGTGGCTAGGTGGCGCAGTGAATAGAGCACTGGCCCTGGAGTCAGGAGTACCTGAGTTCAAATCTGGCCTCAGACACTTAACACAAAAAACTAGCCATGTGACCTTGGGCAAGTCACTTAACCCCAACTGCCCTCCAAAAAAAAAAGGCAAAAAAAAAATTCTTAAACTACTCATACTGTAAACCTATTCTCTCTGGGTTAGAGGTTGTATACTGGGTATTTCATTACTTTAAGCCTTGGTTTCCCCATCAGAGAAATGGAAAAACTTCCAACCACATGTGTCACCCATCCATCTTATAAGAAGGTTAGTAGGTAGATACTGGTAGCAATACTGGTAGTATGTTTTGAACTTCTCAGGGTAAAAACCAATATAAATGAAGGCCATTCATATTCCAGGTATAAGCATTATTATGAGACTTTTTAATATACCTAACTATATAAATATATATATATATATGTGTGTGTGTGTGTGCACACGCACACATATGTATGTATGTATAATGTTAATCAACATTCTGAGACATGCCACTTGGAAAATGGCCCTTTGCATTTGGATTTCCTTTTTTCTCTAAAGTTCATGTGAACTTGACACCTCCAACCTATATTCCTCTTTCCCAAGGACACACAGCTGGTCTAACAGGGAAGCAATTGGAAAAGTAAATGGGAGTGGTTCATTTTTATCCCGTACTGACTGATTGCAGTTAAACAGTTTCCAATATTATTTTCCAAGGAAGCATCCAGCCAACATTTTTATTGGACCCATGCCCAGATGTGCTCCATTAATTCAGGAAACTACCTTTGTTGGAGAGCTTCAGGCATTATTACCCATGAACCCTGCAGAGCACAAATCTATATCTAGAAACTGGGAATTTTTTTCACTAGATATGACTTTAAAGAACCATGATATGTAATTTTTGCAAAAGAAAGTAGACATGAGATCTCTTTAGCTATTTTAGTCCTCTGAATTTGATTAGGTATATTATCTTTCTTCTATATACAATATGTCCTTATTATACATATAATATTCAAAAGTACCTAGCTCATTGGTCACATTAACACCATAACAAAGAATTGAAAATAACATTGCTGTTTAAATCTATAAAGAATATTTTTGTAATAATGCAGTTGACATTACTTCATTTTTCCTTCTAATTTTATCTAACTCTGCTATAAGAGTTTATAGTTTATATAAAATTGATAAACCATTTTTGTCTTTGTGTATATTGTGTGAAGTTACATAGTAAGAACAACCTATTTCAAAACTTACACATAATACCTGTCCATTATGATAAGTGTCAGCATTATAAATAAAGCTTTTGTCATAGTCAAATCCATTTGTCTTTTTTCCAACAAATCGTCAATAACTTCAACTGGTGGTTATACACTATACCACATTTTGTTTTTTGCATACTTGCCATCAAACACCAAATTATTTACTTAGTAGGTGATATCTTTCATCTTCAACTGATCCTTTGGAACTTACACCAAGTTCCCTGATAATCTTTTAGAAATATCTTTTTTATTCTAGAATAAGATATACAGGTAGACACACTCCAAAACACAAATGTTTTAAATACTATTTTGAACTGAGACAGATGAACTCAGCACATCTTCAATATATCCTCAAATTTCTGCTTTAAAAAGCATGATACATCCATCTATCCTGAGTTATTTATACTGGTTACCCAAAACCAGTCTTCTAATTTCTTTGCTTTAGTTGCAGGTAACATGCCCATAACTACCTCCTTCTATAACCTCATCCCTAGACTAATTAATCTTACTTCTCCCTGGACCCACTCCCAATTAAGTTCAAGTTATCTCCTAGCAAATTTCCCTGTATTCTTTATAATCACCAGTTAAAACACTACAAAAACTGTGAGTAAGAACCATGTTTTTTTTCAAAATGTTGTGTCTTTCCCAGAACCTATCACAGTGTTCTACACAAGGTAGGCAAAAACTGTTTGTTGAGTTTATGTAATATGAGATTGGATTAATAAAGTAAGATTGATGAAAGGGAAATCAGTCTTTTTTATGAAGGAAAGGAGTGTATTATGAGACCTAGTAGAAAACAAGAGCTTAGTATTCTGAAGGCTAGGAATCTGCAGGATTCTTGAGGTAGGGAAAATTCAGCTGAGTAGAATATTGGTTTTAGCACACATAGACTGGAAGAAGATTTTCTGAACTACAAGAAAAGGTACAGGAAGGATAGTTATCACAAGAAGGAACTTCCATATCAACTCTCTGGAACACAGCCTACATTGTGCTGGCTTTCCTGGATAACCTTGTTTTTTCTCCAGTTCTGCTTCTAAGTGTAAAATTTGAATAAGCCCCCTTTACCTTGTATTTTCTTTCCTCTTCTCTCCCTCTCTCTCTGTCTCTCTGTCTCTCTGTCTCTCTGTCTCTCTCTCTCTCTCTCTCTCTCTCTCTCTCTCTCTCTCTCTCTCTCTCTCTCTCTCTCTCTCTCTCTCTCTCTCTCTCTCTCTCTCTCTCTCTCACTGTCTCAGGAAAGGTTTGTAATTTATCTGTGTCACAGATATCCTGAAAGAATCAGGTCAATCACCTGGTTTTTAAAGGAAATAAAACTAATAATAATCACAATAACTAATATAGTTCTCTAAGGTTTGCAAAGTGCTTTATACATACATTCTCATCTAATCTTTACAATAATCCTGTAAAATGGATGCTATCATTATCCCCATTTTACTAATGAAGTAACTTTGGTAGAGAAAGATGAAGTGATTTACCCAGGGTCACACAAGTAATAAGCATCGAGGCAGGATTTGAACTTAAGTCTTCCTAATTCCAGGTGAGACCTTGAATGCCTTTACTACCTAGCTGCAATACGAATACAAAAATCACCAGATTCATTGTCCTCTCTGCACAACAGTAACAGCTGGGCTTGAAGACAGCAGCTTAAGAAGTCGTTTACAACTGTTATGGAAAGATTTGTCCCAAGGTGGGATCAAGGCTGGTGTTTTTCTATAAATGGTTTACCTCTATGAACTGGCAAACACCTCCAAGTAGTGGGACGGATAATTTCACTCAAAAAGAAGTATTCATAAGAAGTAGAGAATTCTAGGTCTCAAGAGAGCATCTACTGCATTTTCCTTCATTCAGACAAGCTGTACTTATACCACCTTAGAGAAAGGAGAAAGTAGCATTCAGCAGAAAGGCATTTCAACCTCTTTAAGAAATGCATTCTGACATTTAACAGCATTTTTTGTGTGTTACTTTTTTCCTCCTATCTTAAATCTCTCATAATGTAAGTTAAACACATTCCCCACTCTTCTAGCTTGAGCAATGATGGAGAGCTGCTCTGTAAATATGAAAATGCCCCTTAATTCTTCTTCACTGCACAGGAAGAATAGTAGATAAGCTTTCTGCTAGCATGGGTTCTCATATGTCATTTTATTCATTTTTGTATAATGACCACACAGCTAGGTAGTAAATGCATTAATGGTCTCACCTAGATTTAGGTGAACTTGAGTTCAAACTCTGCCTCAGTTCTTACTACCTATGTGATCCTGAGCAAGTCATTTTATCTTTCTCTACCAGTTTCTTCACTGGGGATCACAAAGGAAAAAAATCCACTGGATGAATTTTTTATCCACTTTCAAGGTCACAGTATCACAGATTTAGAACTGAAAGCCACATTTATGGCCATTTACACCAGCCTCTAGTGGAGGAAATTAAGACCCAGAAAGAGTCAATGACTTACTGGCCCAAGGTGGAAGGTTGTAATGGTAACTAATTTAGCAGGTACTTAGCTCTTATTAACTAAGGACTAAGTACTTCTGTGAAAGAAACAGAAGGTATGAATTCTCTCTCCTGTTGCTGACATAACAGGAAGGGGTTGGCTGAGACAGGAAATCAATGTGGTTGTATGTATATAAGAAGATCCCCATAGACAGAATCAATAATTTTTACTCCTGGTGGAAGAAGCAGAATTGTTCCAGCATCTGGGAGCTGGGCTGCTACTGGACTAAGAACTGAGTTGGAGTTTTCTATGAGACCAGAATCTAGTGAAGGGCAAAGTGGCTATTGCTTCCTGGAAAGCCAAAGTGGTTTTTGCAGCCTGGAAGGCTCAGATTTCTTCTGGGTCCTAGGGCCAGGTGAACTGCTGGAGGACTGAAGAAGCATGAGGAGAATAAGGCTTTGTTTGTTTGTAGCTTGGCTTTGAGTTCCTGACAACAGAAGTGGTGAAGGTTTTGAGATGTGTTGGACCCTGTGAACTTCAGTGTGTAACAAGAACTTCCCAGAAAACTGGATGAGAATCTGGAAGTTGTCTGCCTCTGAATCGAGGTGATTGTTTGGTGGATTCAGGTAGGAGCTGGGACCATGGAAGGGGATCCAGGGAATCTGACTCAAGTCTGAGTCAATATGAAGAAAAGGCCTCTCTTTGTATATTGAACATGTGATAAAACTGAAGTTTACTAGACACCGAGGGGTGGAGGGTTTGTGTAATTTTCTAATGATTGTATTTAGTGATTAATGATACTTAGTAATTGTGAATCTGGATAAGTGACTGATTAAGTTAACTTATGATTGCCCCATGAGTGGAAGATTGATTATTGTATTGTGAGGTGACTGAATGATTAAGTAAGCAGGGGTTTCCCCCTTAGGGAAACCAGATGATTATTCTTTTGTTCTTTGTTCTCTAAATACTGTGACCACTTTGGTGAAAACTATGTGGCCATTCTAATGTTAAGCTGTTGTGAACACTATATTGTGATTTTCTGTGATATAATGTAATGTTGTGAATATTATACTATACCTTGATTTTCTGAGAAAGTTTTCATTGATTTGTTATGGAATAAACAGAGTGTTCACTATACTGTGTAATCAGAACCTTAAAAGCTGTTCATAGTAGCATTCTTTTGGGAAGCTGCTTGTGCATGTCATTACAAAGGTGGCAGAGGAAAAATTCAAAGCCAAGTCCTCTGACCCCACATGCAGTGCTCTTTCTATGACAACTAATTGCTGTGCCCTGTTGACTGTTCACTATTCCTTTGTTGTATTTGGTTTAATGGAGTAGATTACGGCTCTATGAGGAAAGGGATAATCTTTTATTTATTTTTACATCCTACATTGATCCTAGAACCATGTACTCACTTTATAAATGTGTCTTAAACATTTATTAAATGCCTACTATGTGCCAGGTACCTCACTAAGTCCTTATTGTTTTGCTGTTCATTGTTTGTTCTCAAAGAGTACCTATGACATCAGGAGGATGATGTCTTGACTTGCAAATGAATTGCATTTAAGTGAGGCAGAGCTGTTTAGTCACCATCCTCACTCTTCTCCAGAGTCATTGGAGTCCAGTGGCAAAACATAGGTCAGGATGACTGACACTCTGGATGAAGTGGGAGACCATGGCCTTTTTAAGCCAAGGTCTTTCCCAGGTCTCTGTTTGTCTGAAGTAACACCCACTCAATAATTAAAGGCTAGGCAAGAACTGAGGCAAAGACTGGTCTAATTTGCCTTCACTAAAGCATCAGTACGGGAGGGGAAGACCCCCCCCCAGAGTTTCTGTCCAAAACAGAAACAATTGCTACTTATTATTAAGTCCTGGGGAATACAAAAAGAGTCAAAACATAGCCCCTGTTTTCAAGGAACTCACATTCTGAAGGAAGACAATAGAACAACTGAATATAATAAATAATAAATGTTTAAATACATTGAGTATACGGTGGGTAGGCTTTGTTTCCGATAAAACCATGTTAGAATATTGCTGAGATAAGATGATTTCTTCTTTTCTAAGTATAGCATAGCATAATTTAAGTTTCACTAAACTGAAAAAACTACAAATTAGCTTTTAAATTTTCCCATGGAAACTGGCATGTATAAATCCTGACTACATATTCTTTTGTGATTTTTAAAATAAATGTTATTGATATTTTGTGGGGTTTTTTACATCTCCAAAACTTAATATCTTCTAACAGTACAAAAACAAGCTTGGATAGGTACATTCAAGATGGTTTGCAGTCATAATTGCTCCTCTGCCTTTTATATATTTAAAAGTTGTCCATAATAGATTTGCAGTTTCATGTGCAATCATTTTTTATCATAGTACATTATGGAAATACTTGTTTTATTCCATAAATTAAAAATAAATTTTTAAAAGATGGTTTGAAGGACACCATTGTATATACAATAGTAACATTGTGCTATAATCAACTTTGGTAGATTTAGCTCTTCTAAACAATACAATGGTCCAAGACAATTCCAAAAGACTTATGAGGGAAGATGCTATCCACATCCTGAGAAAGAATGTAGAGTCTGGATGCAGATAGAAGCATACTGTTTTCACTTTTTTGTTGTTTTTTTTTCTTTCTCATGATTTTTCCCTTTTCTTCTGGTTCTTCTTTCATAACATGACTAATATGGAAATATGTTTAACATGATTATATACATATAATCTAAATCAGATTGTTGGCTATCTTGGTGAAGAGAAAGGGAAGGGAGGGAGAAAATCTTGGAACTCAAAACCTTATAAAAATGAATATTGACAATCTTTACATATAATTTGAAAAAAAAGAAAATAGTATTAAGTGAAATAATGGTTTGTGGGGTGGTTTACAAACACATATTCCAGTAGCTAAAAATGGGTGGTGTATATATCTAAATTATGCATACAAGTGTTGATGACTTTGTAAATATTTTTTAATTTATTTATTTATTTTTGAGTTTTCAACATTCATTTCCACAAGATTTTGAGTTACAAATTTTCTCCCCATCTTTCCCCTACCCCCACCTCAAGATATAAGCATACCCCTTCCTCCAATCTGCTCTTTCTTATATCGTCTCCTAGCCTCCCTCCCTTACTTTCTTGTAGGGCAAGATGGATTTTTATACCACATTGCCTGTATATCTTATTTCCCAGTTACATGTAAAAAACAATATTTAACATTTGTTTTTAAAACTTTGAGTCCCAAATTATCTCCCTTACTTCCATTTTCACCCATCCCCACTGGGAAGACAAGCAATTCAATATAGATTTTACATGTATAGTTACACAAAACATTTGCATTGTAGTTATATTGTGAAAGACTCATTACATTTCCCTCCATCCTGTTCCCCCCCCCATTTATTCCATTTTCTCTTTTTACCCTGTCCCTTTTCAAAAGTGTTTGCTTCTAATTACCCTCTCTCCAAATCTGCCCTCCCTTCTATCATCCCTCCTTTTATTCCCTTCCCCCCTATTTTCCTGTAGGGTAAGATACCCAATTCAGTGTGTTTGTTATTGCCTCCTTAGGCCAAATCCAATGAGAGTAAGGTTGACTGCATATGTTTTAACTAAATTTTTCCCTTAAAATGGTTGTTCTTTTCATATGTTGTAGTGAATTATTACTGCTGGAATTGTCTTCAAGAGCACATCAGGGTATACTTAGATGATAATGATGTCATAATGATATATTTAAGACTTTGGAGACAGACCACTCTTTCTAGTAGCTAGCATAAAACATAAACTCTTCTGTTTAGTTTTAAATCCTTCACAACTTCCCTTCTCCTCCCCTTCTCTCACTCCATAATCCAACCAAACTCTCTTTGTCTCTTTTCCTCACATATAGGACGTCATTTCCCACCTCTTGTACTTGATATCCCTTTGTTCCTAGAACATGCTCCTTCCTCACTTCTGCCTCATAGAATTCCAGACTTCCTTCAATACTCTGCTCAAGCACTATCTTCTACCTCATTATGAAATCTACTATGACATGGCATATGGTTTTTCAGGGTTTCTTAGGATCAAAAAGTTCATCACCCTGCAATTGACTTGCTGGCAAACTTTGTACAGTGACTAAGATATTCATAAGGGAAAATCATGAGGTTTGTGACTGACCAGAACATCATACAAAATTCAAAAATTTTATTGTTGATCCTTTATAGAGATGGGAAGAATATGGAACTGAGAGCAGGTCAATGATCCTGCAGGCTTCATTCAGATCTTTTGTCATTGTCTCAGGGTTTATTTGTTTGTCATCATGGAGCATTAGGGGAACTGAAGGACCGCATGAGACTACTAATTTGTGTTTTGAAGACACAGACTACCAAGTGATTTAACAAGAATTAAAAGGATTTTTTTCTAATTGTAAGTCATAGAGTTTGTGAGGGCCAAGGAACTTGGATCTATGCCAGAAATAAAGAAGTTTTTAAAAAGACCATCAGGGGCAGCTAGGTGGCACAGTGAATAGACCACTGGCCCTGGAGTCAGAAGGACCTGAGTTCAAAGATGGCCTGAGACACTTAATACTTGCTAGCTTTGGCCAAATCACTTAACCCCAATTGCCCTGCCTCCCCACTCCAAAAAAAAGCAAAGAAAAAAAAGACCATCTTAGCCAACATTCTATTGACTTTTGTTGGTTACTTGACTGGATGTGGTACCTCAGAATATTTGATTATAAGTTAAAAGCACTTTAAACTCCCCTCAAGGTAGGGTTTATAAGACACTTCGGGACGATGCTGGCAAATAGTAGTGTAGTAGCACAAACAGTACAACAGGCAGCTTTCCAGAGGATTGCTGTTGTGAACAGCTTTTCAAGGTTCTGATTAAATAGTATAGTGAACTCTCTGTTTATTCAATAACAAATCAGAGGGAAACATTCAAAGAAAATCAAGGTACAGATTTCACAATGTTACAACTTATCACAGAAAATCAAAATACAGCATTCACCATGTCACAACCCAACAACTTATCACTAAAATGGCCACATAGTTTTCACCAGTGTGGTCACATATTTTTGAACAAAGTACAATCATTTAGTCAATCAATCACTTAGTAACTCAATAATTCAATCAGGAAGTACAAAAGGTCAAAGTCTTCCACCTATGGGGTACACTAAGTTACAAATCAGTCACTATTCAGTCATCAATCACTATTAAATCATCTGTTACTACTCAGTCATCAGTCACTACTCAGTACCTTCTTATGGGATAGTGGAAAACACACAAGCCATCCACCACTTGGTCATAGGTAAATCACAATTACATGACTACTCAGAACCCATGGAGAGGTCTTTTCATTTTGACTTGGGGCAGGCTTTTAGCTTCCATGGCTCCTCTTCCATGGTCCCAGCTCCTGCCCAAATCTAACCAACTGCCATCTGAGTTCAAAGGCAGACAGCTCCCAGCTCCTTGTCCAGCTCTCCATGCAGTTCCTACTCCACACTGAAGCTCAGTTTTCAGTCCATCTCAAATCTTTCACAGTCTCTGTTCCTGGGAAGACAAGGCTTGACAAAGCCACAAGAACATCCATACACATTAACAAAGCCACAACAACATTTATACAAAACATAGGCACCACAGTCATGCTTCCTTAGTCTTCAGCATCTCCAGCTGGCCCTCAGAAATCCTCAACAGCTCCAGCTGGCCCTCAGAAGTCTTCAGCAGCTTTGTTTTCAAAATCAAAATCACCTTCTCCCATTCTCAAAATCAAAATCACTTTCTCTGTGGAAGTTCCAGTCAAGCAGCAGCATCCCAGCCTTCAGATGCTTGTCCCAAGAAGTCCTGACTTTACCAGCTAGGGTTTTCCCTTTTATACAGTATTGCTCCTCCCTGTTCCCTGTTCAGCCCCTTCCTGTTATGTTAGCAACAGGGCTTCATACCTTCTGTTTCTTTAACAGAGACTTAATTTGAAACTAGGTGCTAAGTATCTGTCAACTTAGCAATACAAAGGGATCTTCAAATTTCATTACCCTTACAAGTAGCAAAGAGTTGTATGTGATCTTGGAGATTAGCTTGTGGCAGCAGAAGAAATCTTAGTGAACAGAAACCAGTGGAGATATACTACACTAAGTTGAGATTTCATGGCATCCTTCAGAAAGCAGCAGACTACTTAAATGAATGATATTACCAGAGGATGCTGGTATATCTAAAAAGTCAGAAGTATTCTGAGTTGGCCCAGTTACATATGTAGACTGGCCATTGGGGCACTTATGCATGTGATCTAGTCACATATGTGACCTTCCATTTGAGGTGTAAAACCCTATGGGAGAATGTACCCCAAGGGTGCACATGAGATCAATTTTGTTTTTGAAGGGTTTTTTGTAACAATTTGCTATATTGTCAAATTAAATTTATTTACTTTGAATTAATGTAGGCATATCAATGAGTACTCAAAAGTTACAGTTCCACTGGCTTCTGTCTGTTCTTCAAAGTACCTTGTCCTTGGGGTAGTTTTCTATCTCCCATGTGTGAGGAAGGCCCTCAGGTCTGCCTGCCTATCTGTACACATGCAGAAAAAAACACAAAATATATAAAAAGCTGATCTGACTGTCTGTGATATTTGAAAAGAACTAATTCTGTGATTAATAACCACTTCTAGAGGCTTACTTGGCTCTGTCTTTTATGATGCCAAACTACATAATGCCTTGGGTGTCAGGAGGGGCAGATGGAGAAATACAGTTTCTTTTCTGAGTCTGTGATCATACACAAATATGGGGGGAGCATAAAGGAGAGTAGCAGAAAGAGAATAAAGAAAGAATAATAAATGTACTGTTAAGCAAAGATTTTTTTAAAGACCTTTTGGATTACAACCTCAAAACGATAAGAATGATAATACATTTTAAAATAATTGTTCAATTTTTCTTCTGCCTCTCTTATTTGACTCAAAGTCCTTCTTAAGCTCTTCCAAGGAGGATTTTTGGGCTTGAGCCCAATTCATATTCCCCTCTGAGGTTTTGGATGAGGGTATATTGACAATGCTGTCCTCTCCTGCATTTGTGTTTTGATCTTCCCTGTCACCATAATAATTCTCTATGGTCATTGTTGTTCTTTGTTGCTTTTTGCTCATGGTGTTTGCCTTTTTTTCTGGATTTTGAAGTTGGTCTCTGTTTCTGGGGTGCAGGGGGCACTGTTTCATGCTTCTTGTGCTGGGGACTAGGGGTCTGGTTACTGGTTTTGTGTACTGGGGCTTCAGGTGTTAGCAGCTGAAGGCTGTAGTGGTCTGGTAGCTTAACTGATGATGAGCTGAAGCTGGTGGTGGCAGCTGGTGTGTGCTGAGGCCAGGTGGGATTTTTCTTCATTTCCCTGGGGTTACACTGAAACTTGAAGGGTGAGGGCTGGGGTGATCTGGCTACTGTAGGTTGCCTCCTCACAAGAGGTTGTGCTAGAGCACAGGTAGGTTTAGCTGCTGGCAGACGCCTGTCTGCCAGAGCATGTGGTGGTTCTCCACAATGGTGTCTGCCAGTTCTCCTGGCTGTGCCAATACACGGCAAATAGTCGCAAAGAGTTGTATGTGATCCTGAAGATTAGCTTGTGGCAGCAGAAGAAATTTTAGTGAACAGAAACCAGTAAACTGAGATGATGGCACGCATCAGAAAACAGCAGAGAACTGGAATGAATGATATTACCAGATATTGCCAACCTACTGTTGGTGCTTGCCTGCTGTATCACCTGGAAGCTCAGGATCTCCTGACTCCAGGACTGGTGCTCTATTCACTGCGTCACTTAGCCACCCCAGGGATATGCATTTATATAGTATCTACTCTATATCAGGCACTTTACAAAGTTTGTCTCATTTGATTCTTGTAACAACCCTTCCAGATAAGTGCTATTATTCTCCCCATTTTGCAGGTGAGGAAACTGAAGCAAACAAAAGTGAATTGCCCAGGGTCACATAGCTAGTACAGTCAGAAACCAGATTTTAACTTGAGTTTTCCTGATGCTGGACCAAGGGCTATATCCACTGTACCACCAGCTGCCTCACTAACTTTGAATAGTTTCTTATTTCCCAGAACCAGAGAGCTAGATGAAATCTCACAAAAAATTGAGTCTAACTTCTTGCTATTAGGAAGGATTATGTCCAAATCATCACAGAAAACTAGCTCCTGATCTCAGGAGTAATAACTCCTCCCCCATCCCCCAAAGAGAATTGTCCAGCCTTCCTTGGAAATGTATTCTATCATCTAATAACTTGCAATCAAGAAGGCCTTCCTGGTATTTAACCTTATTCTTATAAAAATACATACCTTTATGATTCATAAAGGAAACCTGTAATTATATATATGTGATATAAATATAAGGATATATAATATATAATAAATATATGCATGTATACATATCAAAGTCTCATTCATACACACATACACCATTAACCAGAATATCACTACTCCCCAACCAAATTGAATAAATCAATTTTACTGTGCAATATTTTCCCAATTGCTTCCTATACAACTTTATGTCTCAATATAACCTAGTTATGGTGGCAAATGTTGTGCTACTATGGTAATTTCCATTTAGTTGTTCAAGAACCCCTTGGGGTTTCACAAAGATGGTGCAAGCAGTCTAAGCTAAAAATTCTTTACTAACACCTTAAGTAGTAAATGATTGCAAAATATTATGAGTAGTATATTAAATTTTCCTAGGGGTTCACAAAACTTTTTGTTCTTGTTGAAAAGGGTTCACAGAACAATAGTTTTTTTAAAGTTGGGAACCACTATGTTCCTGAGCCTCAACTCATTGCTATCATCACACCACTACTGTCATACTATATTAGTATGGAATTACACAATTTTCCATTCTTTCAAATAGTACCTTTTAGCTCAGTTTGATAGTTTATAAGGAATCATGATAGCAGAATTTAATAATATTATGAAAAAAGTCAAAGCTACAAAAAACCATGAAAAAAAATCAAAACACCCTTGCACATTTACTACTTTTAATTAAGATGATGGCAGTCAGTTCAGAGATTTCAGATCCTCAGTGATTCTGACTGATCCTCAACCCCATATTGCATGAATGAGTAAGTTGCAGATAATTGATTGGCCATAAGCCACTTTGGTGTGGATGTTAATTATATGAAATAATATTCATTTAACACAGTATATGTTGACCTAGTATATTTATTGAGTACAGATGCTCAAAAAAAGATCTCTTAACTCATTGACAAGAAGGAAAAGCAGCAAATTGTCTAGGGACCAAAAGAACGCAAAATTGAAGCAAAAGGTAGCAAACTCAATTGATGGAGGCAGGTAGGTCTTGCTTCAAGTCTTGCTTCTGACACAACAAAGTAGCTGTGGAATCTCAAGGACAAGTCTTTTAACCCTAGTTCCCGGTTAACATATTACATTAGGAACTTAATAAATGTTCGCTGAATTGAAGTCCCTTCACCTCTTAGGGCCTCAAGTAACTCTAAGACTATAAATTACATATGACTTGGTGGTCTGAATTCCCAGAGGGAAATTTCCTACATTGATGAAATTATAAGCAGACAATAAATAAACATATGGTATGTGTTATTGCCGTAATGGGAATGGGAATTTTAAGATCTTCTCTGTCCCTTAATAAGTCTTAATAAGGCTGAATGTAATCACATGGAGCCTGTGGTGGGAGGAGTTTGCTGAAGGGTGGAGCAGAGCCCACAGTAAGCTGGGAGTCAGAGCAAGCTAGACAGTTGGGAGGAGAGAATTCTTTTGAGGGAGACAGATAGGCTTGTGAGTAAATGTTGGTCTTGTGTTGGTTTGTGGGAAGGATAAAGGATGCTGTGACTCTCTGTGCTGTTGTGGCTTATTAACTTCTTTGCTACTATGATGGAACTGGCTTCCTGGTTTGGGGATTCAATTTTTCTGGTGCCTGAATAAATGTTTTACTTCTGTCTTCTATATGGAGAATATGTTATATTTTGTGATTGAGCACTATGCAGATTTCTTTACCATAACTATTAGCACTGTGAATATTGCATTGGAGCTCCAATTGTCCATATATGTTATGTTTATGTCCACACAAGCTGTCTAAATGTGACTCTTGGGGAAGCTTTGATAGACATTCTGGGAATCTTTTGTCCCTCTCTCCAAGGGAGACTTTGTTTTGTTTTCTTTTCCCAAGGGAGACCTTGATAATTGCCTAGAAAGGAGTAGAAGGGGTCACAAGGCTAGCCATTTTGCTCTCTTTAGAAATATTGCACTGGACTAGATTACAGTAAATAGAGAAATTTTGAATGCTGTGGATAAGTTCATTTAGCTTGGCACTATACTTTCCAGGGATTCACACAGATGATGAGATCAATGCATGCATTGCCAGAGCTAACTCAGTGTTTGGGAGGTTCTTTAAGAAAGTGTGGGAGAAATGAGGCATTAGACTTAGAAACCTGGACATTATACCAGAGACAGGCCAGGAAACTGAATCACTTCCATTTGAATTGTCTTAGGAAGAGTCTGAAGATCATCTGGCAGGATAAAGTACCAGACAATGAGGTCCTTTCTTGAACTGAACTACCAAGCATTCGATGTCTTCTACAGAATGCACAATTCCAATAGACTTGCCACATGGTTTGAATGCCAAGCATATATTTGCCTAAAAAACTATTTTATCAATCTGACCAAGGCCTTTGATACTTTCCATTGTAAGGACTTATGGAAAATTAAGTCAAAATTTGGTTGTCCAGAGAAGTTCAGCAGTATGGCGCATCAATTTCATAATGGCATGCTTGTCCAGCTTCTGGATAATGGAGGATGCTTTCATGCTTTCCACACCACTGAAGTGAAACAAGGCTAAGTGTTTGCTCACATGCTTTTTAGCATAATGTTTTAAGCAATGTTGTCAAATGCCTTCAATGAGGATGAACAAGGCATCAAGGTTACCTACTATACCCATGGTACATTATATAACTTGAGAAGGCTACAAGCCAAGACCAAAGTGAAAGGAGAGTTAGTACATGATTTTTTGTTCACAGATGATTGTGCACTCAATGTAGCCTCTGAAGATGAGACACAACAAAGTATGGATTGATTCTCTGCTGCTTGTGTTAATTTTGACTTAAAAATTAACACCAACAACACACAAGTGCACCACCCTATCTATATGTGGAATCATTAGTTAAAGCAAATGGAGAAGTTTTGAACACTGTGGATAAATTCACTTATCTTGGCAGTATACTTTCCAGGCATGTACACACTGATAATAAGTTTGATTCACACATTGCCAGAGCTAGCTCAATTTTGGGGTGTCTGAAGGAAAGTGTGGGAGAGAAGATGCATTAGATTGACCACCAAATTGAAGGTCTACAGTGCCATTGTGCTGACCTCATCATATGCCTGTGAAACCTGGACAGTATACAAGAGCCTTGCTAGGAAACTGAATTGCTTCCATTGGGATTGTCTTAGGAAGATTCTGAAGATCACCTGGAAGGATAAGGTTCTTTCTCAAACTAAACTGCCAAGCATTCAAAATCTGCTTCAGAAAGGGCAACTCATATGGACTGGCCACATTGTTTGAATGTCAAACAGAAGTATGCCTAAAAGAAGTGTGCTTAAAAGACTGTTTTATAGAGAATTTACAAAAAGGAAAGTACTCAGATCTTGGTCACAAGAAGTGATACAAGGGCAGGTAAGGTCTCTCTGAAGAATTCTGAAACTGATTGCATGACATGGGAGACACTGGCACAGCATGGCATGCCCTCATCAAAGAAGGTGTTGTGCACTATGAACAAAGCAGAATTTCAGAACCTCAAAAGAAATGCAACATACACAAATTTAGAGAATCCTCCCCCAAATGTTCACATGGCTTATTTGTGCCTAACCTATAGTGGAGCATTCTGAGTTCATATTGGTCTGATCAGTTGTAGTCAGACTCACTACAACTTAACTGTTAGATAATAATGTCATTTTGGTCCTCTTTAAGAACAAAGGACAACAATTAACCATTTTATGGTGAACTTACACAAGGCAAGTGCTCACATGGAGGTCACAAGACCCAATCAAGGACACTCTCAAGGTCTCTCTAAAGAATTATGGGAACAATTGTGAGATATGGGAGACACTGGCACAAAACCATCCTGCATGGTATGCCCACACCAAAGAAGGCACTGTGCTCTATGAGCAAAGCAAAATTGCAGTATCTCAAAAGAAACATGAAATGCATAAGCCTTGATCATACCAACTGGGAAATTTCCTGAAACCTCTGGGAAGGCCACCTAGAAATTGTCCCATGCATCTCTGTCATCCAAGATATGGAGGAGGGGAAGGCAGAGAGGCAGAGACAGGCAGAGAGAGGGAGAGGGACAGAGAGAGAGAGAGAGAGAGAGAGAGAGAGAGAGAGAGAGAGAGAGAGAAAACAGAGAGAAAACAGAGAGGAAAAAAAGAAAGAGAGAGACAGTGTAAGAGAGAGAGAAAGATCTCCTAAAACATTACGGAAAAAGAACATCTCTCCTCTCCAAAGATCTGACACCAGCAATCTCCATTAGCCAGTCTCACAGATTCTAGTTATCATTTTATCCACTGGTGATGAAAGTCTACAAAAATACTCTAGCTTGAAGCCAGAGGTGTGTGTGTGTGTGTGTGCGTGCACACGCTTGTGCATGTGTGTGTGTGAAGGAAAAATTAGGGATGCACAATAGAACATTTCTAGTACAAGGATTAATTTTTTCCCATGGTACATTATTTCTGATCATCATTTTTTTAAAGTACAGATTGACACAATCTCTTAGTAAAACCAGATTAATTTCCCATACCCACTAATTCTGATAGCAATATATAGTCCAATCTAACTAATCCACAATTTGAAAAAAAAAATCTAATGTAATTATGGTCATTGGGTTGGCAGGAATGATAGTATACAGAGGAAGCCAATCAGAAGATAATGAGGCCCCATGGTTATTATAGGCAGTAATCTGTATGTTCATCAGATAATATTCATACAGCCACTCATATTTTATTACTCAAACTATTGACCACAGAAATTAGAAAGTGAGAACCTTGCTGTTTCCACCTCCTTTCCTTAATTCACTAAATCTCACATATGGCAAGTAGGAGTGAAGTCTTTTACTTGGCTTATTTGACTCAAAGGATGTTCTTGATGTAATGAGATTATGTAGAAGCAAGGTAGTATGGATTCCTGCATATTTTATAAGCTTAAGGATACTAAGTGATTTTTGAGAAACTCTTATTTGGCTTTGAATTGGGCTTCCCTGAGGCTCCAGCTTTTTTTGCTGATTCATTGACTATTGGAGTTAAGGAGGTTTCTACTACTACTGGTGATGTGATACAACATTAAAGCCTTTTAATTCTATGAAATTTTTGTGCCACTTGCAAAAAATGTATTTGTACCCAAACCAAAGATTGGCAACCAGCACACAAAAGATGGACAGATTCTCAAAGGCAGATATCCTGCAGATAGATGTCAAAGACCACTTGTGATCCTTTCACCTTTTCTCCCCATGAGAGGGATTTTCAGATGACCGTTTTCAAAAGGAAATGAGAAACTTGCCCTACTAAGAAAAGAAAATGTTTCTCTATGATCCAAGATACCCAGTTGCGAGTTTGGTAGCTTTTACCACTAGCAGAGGCTTTCCCCAATTTTCTCAAGGCTCCAGGAATGTGGGAAAAACCAAGCCAATTATCCTCAATTAGTAACATATCTTTTCTAATTCTAGGTTCTTTCTAGAGTAGATTTAAACAAGTCATTTGGATTTACAATAAGATGATCATAATTTCATAAATTTATGGCTAGAGGAGTCTAAAGAGGTCATAGAAACCAATCATCTCATTTTACATACAAAAAAATTGATACCTAAACATTCAAAAGCACACAGGCATTGTCATAGCAAGGATTTGAATCCAATTCCACAGATTCCACATCCAGCACTATTTCTACAGCATTAGGCTGCCTAATACTACTTTCAAGAGAGGTAGCGTGGAGAGCCAAGATGGCGGCATAGAAGCAGCAAAGCACCGCAGCTCCCACACAACTACCCTAAAAACTCATAAAATGGGACTCTAAACAGATTTTCGAGCTCCAAAACTCTCCAAAATACAGTAAACACATCTGTTGCTGCAGGGAGTTCAGCATGTGGGGCTCTTTGCAGCAGTCTGGGAGCCGTGGACAGCCCAGCCTGAAACCCAGCCAGCCAGGCTCCAGGGCATCAGGTGGAGCAGAACCTTTAGGAGAGTAGATTGGCTGCACTGGAGGCACACTTACCACATTTATCAGGTCAGAAGTAAAAAAGGCTAAGAGAAAGGTCAGTGGATTTTTAAATTTGGGGTAAAAGAGCGGTCCGGCCAAACTGCTCCCAGGGAAAGGAAGCAGCAGGAGGTGGCTGTGGCAGCAGGAACAGCTGAAAGCAGCAGCAGCTTCCACTGGGCTGCTTCAGAGCCCCCAGCCTGCAGATAGCAAGGGGGGCTGAAGAGATCAATCAGGGCCAAGGGCTCTTGCGTTGAGCGGCCTGAATCTGGATTGTGGTCTTGAGTGGTGGTCCTGGGTTGTGCTTTCAGTGAGCCAAAGATGGGGGGGGAGCTGCAGCACCCCACTAATGGATCTGGCAGCTGTGAAGGTCCCAGCCATTTGGGACAGAGCTTTCCCCCTCAAGGAAGCAGAGTTCCACAGAGCTAAAAAAAATCAAGCAATTAATAGACTGGCCAACATGAGGAAAAGGAAGCAAAGTAAGAACAGCAATAAAACTCTAGAATCCTTTTTTGTGGACAAAAAGGATCAAAGCATGGAGCGAGAGGAAGACAACAGACTCAGAACTCCCTCACCGAATGCTTCCCAGACACTGGAAGAATGCCTACTATCTATGGATCAACTTAGAAAGGATTTTGAAAACCAAATAAGAGAAGTGGAGGAAAAATTGGAAAGAGAAATGAGAATGATGCGAGAAAGTCATGAAAAGAAAGTCAACAACCTGACTGAAGAAAACAATATCTTAAAGAGCAAAGTAACTCAGATGGCAAAAGAGGCCCAGAAAGCCAATGAGGAGAAGAATGCCTTAAAAAGTCGAATTTCCAGATGGAGAAAGAGTCTCAAAAGCATTCTGAAGAGAATAATTCCTTCAGAATTAGAGTGGAGCAAGTAGAAGCTAATCACTTTATGAGAAACCAAGATACTATTAAACAGTTACAAA
>CM053599.1:122145424-122161404 GCA_028646575.1 Pseudocheirus occidentalis
CACACACTTCAGTAAAGCGACAGGGACAAGGTAGAGAACAAAACAAGGGGGGGGGGTGCAGGATAGGAAGGAGGGACATACAATCAGCCTCTCACAATATGCCTACCATGGAGATATCCTGCATAATTACACATGTACAGCCTATATTGAATTGCTGCTCCTTCCAGTGGGAGTGGGTCACAAGGGAGGAATCGAGAGAATCTAGAATTTAAAGCTATACAATCAAATGCAACTGGGAAATAAGACATACAGGGACTGGGGTAGGGAGACCCTTTGTGCCCTACTAGAAAGTTAGAGGGGCGTTGGAGGAGGAGGATATAAAAGAACAGATTGTGGGAGGGGCTTTATGGTGGGATCACTGTTTTGGGCTTAGGGGTAGGGGAAAGAAGGGAAGAAAATTTGTAACTCAAAACCTTGTGGAAATGAATGATGTAATCAAGAAAATAAATTAAAATTTACAAAAAAAACTGAAGTTGAAGGATGGCAATTTCATAATGGTATTATAAAAAGCAAATTCAAATTTACTTTTGATTCTGATTGTTTTAAGTATATGACATGCTAAAATAAAAATGACATATTTTGCTTGTTATGTAGTTTAAAAAAGGGAACAATATGAAGGGTTTTTTGTAATATCCTTGTTTCAAATGAAGTATTATGTTCATTGATTTTTTTTTTGCTCCCCCCCACTCACATTTTTACTCTTTCTTTTGATATACTGAGATGCTGAACTTCATAAGGTTTCATGGTCCTTGTCTTGATCATTTTCATAATGGTAAAATCTGTATTTTTGTAAGTGGGGGAGATAATTTTCTCAACACTAACCTCTAATAAATATTACATGAAATTGTTATGAAAAAAAAAGAAAGGTAACATGGTACAGTAAACAGAGGACTTGCCTCAGAATAAGCAAGCTCTGGGTTCCAAGTCTGTTAATGGTATAACTTACAAGCAAGTTATTCACCTTCTCAGTACCACACAAGTTTTGTTGTTCATTTTCAGTTGTGTTCAATTCATTGCAACCCCATGTGGGGTTTTCTGAAATGGTTTCCCATTTCCTTTTAACTCATTTTATAGATAAGAAAACTGAAGCAAACAGGATTAAGTGACTTGCCCAGAGCCACACAGCTATTAAGTGTCTGAAGTCAGATTTGAACTCAGGAAGATGAGTCTTCCTGACTCCAGGTCTGTACCACCTACCTTCCCTACTACAAGTAACTAAAATATAAATTATAGACAAGTCTGCTCTGCATTTGGTAGAGGGAGTTACCATCAAAAGAATTCTCCATGACAATTTGATTACAGATTCAGATCAAAGAATAATTTGATAGGTTGCAACAAAGAATACTTTACGCAGTATAAATTCAGACTTTTAAAAATTTGTTTCTTCTTTTTTTCTATCTTGTTAAAAAAAAGTTATAGTTCTTTAAAGGCCAGGTGGTCATTTGTTAGCTATTACTCATATATACCTACATATATGTACAAATATACATGCATACACAGAGTGCAGTTTTAAATACTTTAAAGTATTTTAATACTTTAAGCTTTAAATACTAATTTAAGCCATTAAGCATTTTTGCTTCATTTTGTTTTGTTTTGTCTTAATCCATTAATGCTTATAACTGGGTAAAGATTCTTGGAACACCCTACATATTGAAATGGAAAGAATGCCAGGTGTGCAGTCAAAAGACTTCCTGTGTTCAAATCTCTACTCCACCACCCACCTGACCTTACAGAAGTCATTTAACTTGTTTCAGTTCCCTCTCTTTTAAACTGATGGGATTATTCTGGGTGACCTCAACAGCTCCTTTCAGCTCTAAATCTCTAAGACTATATTATAGAGGCACAGGTTAGATCAGATGGCCACTCAGATACCTTCCATCTCTGAAATGTCATTAGTCATGGGTATCCCCCATGGAGTTACTGCCCCCCAATCCTTTCCTCAAAATTAAAGAATGATGATGTATTTATCCTGCCCCAAACATCCACCAGAAAGCAAAGGATAGG
Source organism: Pseudocheirus occidentalis (assembly GCA_028646575.1). Taxonomy (NCBI): domain Eukaryota; kingdom Metazoa; phylum Chordata; class Mammalia; order Diprotodontia; family Pseudocheiridae; genus Pseudocheirus; species Pseudocheirus occidentalis. The sequence continues at coordinate 122,147,429 of CM053599.1, forward strand.
ACCATGACCAAACCACTTTTTAAAAGTCTAGTATTGGCGTGGCTAGGTGGTGCAGTAAATAGAGCACCAGCCCTGGTGTCAGGAGGGCCTGAGTTCAAATCTGGCCTGACATTTAACACTTACTAGCTGTTTGACCTTGGGTAGATCACTTAACCCTAACTGCCCTGCCTTCCCTTCTCCAAAAAATCAAAAATAAAAATAAAATTCTAGTATCTCATCTCTTGAGCTAGTTCTTCCCTCAAATCAATAGACTATATTTATTCTATCATAGTTTTTTCAAATATGATAGAAACTTCAAAAGCTCACCATAGAAATCTGTCAAAAGAGGAAGCATTATCTAAAAAGTTATCCTACTGATGTCAGAAGCATAGGTGTAATGGGCTATCTCTAGTCATCCTGATGAATATCTGACCACCAGACCCAGACAGCTCTGGAGGAGAAAATGAGGCTGGTGACCTTGCATGGCCCTCCCTCACTCAAATCTGAGTCAATTGCAAGTCATGTTATCATTCCCCTGACGTCATGGTCCTCTTTGAGAACAAAGGACAAACATAATGAAGAGAGCACCGGGCCTGGAGTCAGGAAGATCAGAATTAAAATCCAGCCTCAAGCTTGATAGCTACGTGAACTGTGCAAATCACTTAAGCTCTGCCTCAGTTTCCATACCTGTAAAATGAGGGTAATAATAGAGCCTCTATCCTAGGGTTGTTGTGAGGATAAAATAATATTTGTAAATAATCTGTAAAGTGCTTAGTACAGTGCCTGGCACATACTAAATGCTTTTCTTTATTTGGTTCACCCACAATGTAAACTTGGGCAAGTCACTTGATCTGTCTAAACCAGTCTTTCTTCATTCTTAGAAAGGGATTCAGAATGCCTTTATTCTCTTGCTACTTCATGGGACATATTATAAGGATTAATGAGAGCATGTCTACAAAGTACTTTGAGCCCTTCCCCAAAGGGTGGCCTACACACAGCAAGGATATCATCAGTGTGCTTACATACTTTGGTTTTCTTCATATAAACTAATCCTGAAGGATGGGAGGCTTCCAGCTTGTATTTAATTGGTTGATTATATTGTCACTCTAAGGTTCCTTGCCAAGTTTTAGGGAGGAGTTTTCTTGGAAAACCTATTTTCCAAACTTTCTCCAGCTATGCAGTTTAATTATATCTAGCAAAATGACAACAGAGCTCATAATTAACCTAGAGATTAATTACAGCTGCAGCAATCCAAACACCACAGCTACCAAATTCAACACAGATGTTCAGGCAGAGAGAAAAGAGCTTCCTTAAAGCCAACAGAAGGTGGGGGTCGGAAAGATATGCTTTAGAGACTCGAGTTCTAATCCCAGATCTGTTACTAAATGGGTGAGTTTGAGCAAGGCAGTTGTCAACTCTAGCCTTTTTTTTTCTACCTTAAAAATGAGGGACTTGTACTACAACTCTAATGTTCTAAGATTATAAGTTGTTGTTTTTCCACTGTCTTTAGCTTAAATAAAGCTGCAAAAGGGAATACTTCTATATTCAAGATATCCCTCAACATTTTTGAATGAGATAAATAGGGGGAAAATATGTCATTCTCCATTCACATTTTTTTAAAATGAAGCAAAGGAACTATTTACTAACACAAATTTACCAAAATGTTCACTTCTCTCCTTATTTCGTACCTTTTTTTTCTCTCTCCCCACCTCACCCTACTCTTCCCCACCCTTCCCCTAATTATCAAATATTATACCTAGCCCAGACTTGATTCTGAAATTTCTTTTTTTTTCATAAATTATCCAGACAAATCACCAGCAAGTTGTCCTCAGGCACAGGAAACTAGGAAAGTAGACCAATGATAAAGAGCATCAGTCTTCCTTTAACTTTTTAATTTCAAGATTTACTTTCAACCTCTATTATAGGTCTTCACAAGTCAAAGAAACATGTACAAGGTATCTTCCAGATCTTAAAAATCAGGAGACAGGATATAGCAGGCTCCTTCTCACAGTTCCCTGCTGTCCCCACTAAACAGTCATTTAGAACTCTGCCCATTCCAGCCCCAGCCTACTGGGAATGCATCAGGTGCATCCAATCTAAAATTTGAGGAAACTCTAGGGTGGGGGAACCCAGCAGCCTCAAGGCCCACATGGCCCCCTAAATTCTCGAATGCAACCCTTGGACCAAATCCAAACTTCACAGAACAGAGATTTGTTTGGACTCCAAGCAAGAGCCACATTTGAGGACCTAAAGGGCCACAAGTGGCGTCAAGGCCACAAATTCCCCACTCCCGTTCTAGAACAAGAGGACAAATGGCAAGAAGAAAAAGGAAAGAGGAGATTCTTGGGGCATAATCAAGAGGGATGGTTTCCACTCTTCATCATCTTGCCCTCTCATTAGCCTGAAAGGTTAATAGGTCTATGTAATTCAGCAAGTCCAGATTGAGGCAGATAATAGTAGATGAAGAGGTGGAGAGAAAACAGGATGCAGAGGCTAAAAGAGATAGGGAGAAAGGAGAACATGTAGCAGGCTCTATTCTAATAAAGTTAAAAGATATTGATAGTAATCAGATCTTTTAATCATTAACTCAGGCAAAAAAAGTAATATAAAATGTGCCCATTTAGAAGACGAAATGAAACAGAGAAGATCATACTACAAAAGATGGAACTTTGAGGGGAGTAGGGAAAGTTTTGAAGGAGAGATATGTGATTTTAAAGTTTGAACTTGAGTAAAAGGAATGAGCTGGGTTCTGGAATAGGTAACACATGGAAAAGGTGGAGGGAATCCAAGCTAGGGAAGCCTTGGTGAAAAATTATTTAAATAATCAAAATGAATTCAAATCCATAGGCCTGGGTGCTTGCATCCTACGGCACTAGGAAAATTGAGTGAAAGTCATTGCAAGACCATTTGCTTGCACATGACTGGAGGGGAGAGTACAAGGCTGCCAGGAGAGGAATGTTGTTAGACCCACTTCAAAATGAGCTCAGCACTGCTCTTCCAAAGCTGCTGAGGCCAAACTACTGTGCAGACAGCCGTGTCACCATCTGCCTACAGCTTCCATCTCTGTGCTGGGCCAAGCCTCTGTTTGGGGTCATATCCCTAAGGAAGCCCTCATGCAGAGTGACACTGGAGAGAGTCAGTCACTCTATAAACCAAAGAAAAGTACCCTTCCCTTGCCCCCCCAAACAGAAAGGCACCCTGGCCCAACCTGTGGTCCCTCACCTGTAGTGGGAAAAGAATCGAGCTCAATACAAGTATAACAGCTACTAGCCTAACAAAATTCAAATGAGGAACTGCATAAAATCACTCAGACAACTGACTGATATTCTCCATAATGCCCAGAAGTTGTACAGAGAGCTACGGAATTCTGGTCATTGGATCAAACCACACCCTTTCAAAAATGTGTTCACTGATCAAAATGAAAGAGTGGTAGCAGGTGGATTAGTGTATGCCCTACACATGCCTTTAAGTACTTGACAATGGGACTACTGGAAATTATAGGAGGCAACTAGTTTCCTGGCTGTGAGTTGCCCTGCTTTGCATTTTATCACTGGAAGTCAGGAAAGAAGACGTACACATGCAAACATAGGAGGACATGCACATGCACACACATACACACACCAAAAACAAACAAAAGAAGCTTGGCTGTGTTATTGTAGACAACAATAGGCAGCTCAATTATTTAATTACCTGCACTGGCCCAGTACTTCCCTTTTCATGTACCTTCTGCCAAATGCTGGCGCACACAAGCCAACACCACACCAGTATAATGGATGTCCCTCTATGTAATGACAACTGTGTAACCCAAAGGTTTTCCCTTTTTTCTATAGCTGCTAGGATGCTGAAATAAAGTCAGTGCTCAACCATAGCTCCTAAGTGATCACAGGTGCCTGCTGCTTCTATATCTCTGCTCCTTTTAACTGGGATTTCTTAGATTTTTTTTATTATTATCTAGCTTATTTGTTTTAATTTGTGAACTACTTCAAATCCTGCTTAATAATAATGCCTAGCTCTCATACAGTGTTTTAAGGTTTGAAAAGTTCTTCATATATATTATTATCTCATTTGGAAACCATTAGGGTATAAATGATAAGTAGGAGGAAGAGAAAAAAGAAGGAAGGGAAGGAGGGAGGAAGGAAAGAAGAAGAGATGGAAGAAACAAAGAGAAGGGGAGATAGAGAAAGAAAGGAAGGAGGAAAAGAGTGATTGAGAAAGAATAAAAGGAAGGAAAGAGAGGAAGGAAGAAAGGGAGGAAGGAAAGAGAGGAAGGAAGGAAGGGAGTAAGGAAGGAAGGAAGGAAGGAAAAATAGGAAGGAAGGAAAGAAGGAAGGAAGGAAAAAAGGAAGGAAGAAAGGAAGAAAACTGCCTGAGACAATAACATATAATAAATATTGCAAACTTTACAATACCATATAAATCTTAAATATGGTTATAGATTGTTATCTGCCCCACCTCCACTCTCCCTTCCCCCCTTTTTCCTCTCCTCTTCCACTCCCCCTGCAATTCTGAATTAACATAACCTGCAAGAAACAGGCAGAATAGCAGTGATCTCTAAGAAAACAGGTTTTTTGAAAAAATCAGTATTATAAAGCAAGATAAAGAATTTGACTAGAAAGAAGAGAGAAATGGGTCTTTTCTGGAAGCATGGAAATGCACTAAAATTGTCTAGGAGAGGGATTGAATGTTGATTCGAGTAAAGTGTGATTCCTATCAGTGGCACTAATCTACAGTATAATTAAAATGATCCCTTAAAATCTTACATATTTTTAAAACTAGATGCAACTATAATTATATAAGCTGTATTCAACCTAATATCATGATGAAGAAAAGTTATCCTGTGATTCCTAAAAAATACCTTAAAAAATTCCTAGCAATACCTGTTCATGTTCTGATACTAGCCCTACTGTGTGAAAATATCAAGTCAGAGTTTCTCTAAATGATATTGTGAGGAAAAAATGATTCTTTTTTTAAGTATCCAAAATTTATATGGTTATTTTTTTCTAAAAATATTTTTTGAAGTACTCCATTGAAGCGTGGCTAGGTGGTGCAGTGAATGGAGCACTGGACCTGGAGTCAGAAGGACCTGAGTACAAATCTGGCCTCAGACACTTAATACAAAAAACTTGGACAAATCACTTAACCCCAATTGCCTTACCTTCCCCTCAAAAAAAAATACTCCATTGAAGCTTTTCATATGAATAGTTCTTACGTGTTTATTGAATTACAGATTAATTGTTCATTAATACTATTGGCACAATCGATTGGAATCAGATTTCCTGCCCTAGGATCATAGGGTTTACAGACAGAAGAGACCTTAAAACTTATTTAGTCCAGTGCCTTCATTTTACAGATGATGCAAATGAAACCCAAAGACGTTAGGTGGCTTGCCCAAGACAACCTAGATAATAAGAAGTACAGCAAAGGTTTGAACCCAAACGGTTCAAATCTTCATCTTCAAAGCAAGGTGTCCCAAAAGTCTTAGTGTGGTTTTAAAGCTTTAATTCAGAAATACAAATGCTACAAACTTATTTTTTTAAAAAAAGAATCATTTGCAAAGTTCATTTAAATGTCTTGTGAGCTTATTTAATTTGGGAATTTTGAGTATTAAATTTTTCATTTTCGTTTTGATGACACCCTGTCATTATGTATTGCATTTGTGACTTTCTGTATAACACTTTCTCAGACAGGAGGATCAATCAATAGAGCTTGGCCACCCCCTGATCAATCTCCATTAGATTTTTTTTCTTGTAGAGTCACGTCAAAACCATCATATATGCATCAAAAGCTCATTCTTTCAATAATCTTTAGGCTAGGATGACAAATGCAATCCTTTCAGTCACTGAGGAGCAGCTAATGAAAATTTTCACAAAGTTTGAAAATTGACTGGAGTGATGAATAGCCCAAGAAAGATGGTTATATTAAATAAGCAACACATCAATATTTTGAAAATTATAAGTAATTACCCTTTCAAATATTGTTTTTATAAGTATATAGCACATATACTTTTGAAGTTATTAAAGCTTCAAACTGCACTGAGACTTTTGGGATACCCTGTCTAAATCCTAAAGAAAACAGATTTCTGGAATCAAAGGTAAGAAAAGACATTTTAAATTCTGAAAACAAATTCAAATTCAACAAGTATTTGTGAAATGACCATGTACAAAAACATGGTGATAGTGCGATGGGAAGTACAAAGATAATTTGAAACAAGAAGTTCCTGCAATATAACTAGGCCAGATTCAGGAAAAGAAGTGATACCAAAACTTAGATGTGAAGAAAATTTGGGTTCTTGTGAGATGGCAGAAAGAAGAGAGGGCATCCCAGGAACTGAATGGAAAGGCAGGTAAAAGAGGAAATTCCAAGTTCAGGGATCAGTTAGGGTAGAGTATCCTATTTGAGAGAGAGATTAACATAAAATTAATCTGGAATGGTCAGTGGAAATCCAAATGAGGCAGGATCTGCATGCAGTATACTAGGATGAATTTGAATATTATCCTAAGGAACCACAGAGGATTTTTTGAGCAGGAGAGTAGTATGTTCTAAGATGTGTTCCAAGAACTGATCCAACCATTCTAGAGAGCAATTTGGAACTATGCCCAAAGGGCTATAAAACTGTGCATGCCCTTTGATCTAGCAATACCACTGCTAGAAATATATTCCAAAGATATTTTTTAAAAAAGGAAAAAGGACCTATTTGTATAAAAATAAATGTAGCAAGTCTTTTTGTGGTGGCTAAGAACTGGAAATCAAAGGAATGCCCATCAGCTGGGGGAAGAGCCAAACAAGTTGTGGTACGTGATAGTAACAGAATATTATTATGAAATCACAAGCAAAATTATTTCAGAAAAACTGGAAAGACTTACATGAACTGGCACAAAGTGAAGAGAGCAGAACCAGGAGACCATTATATATAGTAACAGCAATATTGTCCGATGAAGAAGTGTGAATGACTTAGCTATTATCTACAATACAATGATCCAAGACAGTATGAAATATGCTATCAGCTTCCAGAGAAAGAACTGATGTCATCTGAATACAGACCAAAGCATATTACTTTTCTCTTTTTTCTTTATTTCTTTTTTCTTTCTTTTCCCTTTCTTCCTTCCTTCCTTTCCTTCCTTCTTTTTCTGTTTGAGTTTTCTTGCACAAAATGACTAATATGGAAATATTTTACATGATTACATGTGTGACCTATACCAGATCGCTTACTATCTCAGGGAGGGGGAGAGGGAGGGATAGAATTTGGAACTCAAAACTTTTTTAAGTGTTAAAATTGTTTTTACATGTAATTTGGGGGAAATAAAATATTATTTAAAAATAAAATACATAAAAACATTTTTAAAGAATACTAATTTGATAGCTATGTGGAAAATGGATTAGAGGGGGAAGGGAAGCTGGAAGGGGGAAGACCAATTAGGAAATCCTTGCAACACACCAGGAGAGAAGTTGAAGAAGGTAGTGGCTATGTGTATAGAGAGAAGACAGGACAGGAAAAATGAATTTTCCTTTCTTCTTAAAGAAATCATTTAAACACCCTTCCCTTCCCACAAATGTCAAGCAACAATATGCTGTCCTTTGGACCTAAAGGTGAATTCATTTAATTCCCATCAGTAAGGCATGTATTTGGGTTGGGGTTTTTTCTAATCTGAATGATGGATTATCACTAGACCATACACACTCAACACGAAGCATTTTGTAGTTGAGATTAAGGGCACATATCAGAGACATTTCAGATAAAATACATGGTTTTTCCTTGTTAATTCCATGTGCTAACCATCTGAGCTAACTCATCACAGACATAAAAACATATTTAGAATCATTGATCAATATCTTAAAATTTATTCAAGTCTCCTTTCATTCGCCATCTCCCCAAAGATACAGAAAGAGAAGCTATGTGATGTATGTGAATGAGTAATGCCAGAAAATAATTCAATGTAAAGAGGGCAACTGGATAGGACAGACAAAGTAACTTGTCTACTCTTGACTAAGACACCTCAACACACATAGGGGAGATGCTGTGAAAAGGACTATTCTATCTCTCCGTTGTTCTCTTCCTTTGTAACAGTTGGAGGTAGAATGTGGGAAGACAGAAGAGCAGTGTGGGTCAGGTTTTATCCAAGAAGATTTCAATGGTGACAGTTCTATATCAGAATCAGATCTGCTGGCTTCCTTTCAGACTCAACTCAAACACCACCTCCTCCAGGAAGCCTTTCGGGCCCTGCCCTCGTGCCCAGTTAACAGCGCTTTATTCTCTAAAAGCAAAATCTACCTGAAAGGGGCCACAAATTACCTGCAAAAGATGATTCGTTGCATCTACTCTGTATTTTCTTCCATGTACTGATTTATGAATACAAATCTCTCCAAAAGAATATAAAGTCCACGTAGGAAAGAATGATTTTTTAAAATTTTTCTCTTTATCTCCAATATTTATTATAGTGTTCAGCATATACTAAGTACCTAATAAATGCCTGTTTATTAATTTGTTGATTGATTTTACACACACTTGTTATTTCTATTCCATACCCTACCCAGGTTTTAATAACAGGGAAATTTGACAATGATTTATGTTACCAGCCCTACCGAAGACCTCGCCATATTTATACTGACCTACTCTATTCCCCATTGTGCCCCTCCCCCCCAAAATGCCATAGCCACAGTTTCTGATCACTTTTTCTTCCATTACCCATTCACAACATGCCACAGTCTATAACGAGTCTCCCAGGAACAACTGTGAATCAAGAAATTCTACTGTACTTCTGCCCAGTGTTCAATGGAAGACAAAGCATCAGCTAATTAAAAACTCAAAGGCCTTTTCAAATATCCTTGTTCTGAAAGCTTAGTACTTTCACATTCATGGTGGGCCAAATTCAACAGCAAGGTCAACCTGCTGAACTGGTTGTTATTTTACTAAGCTTTGGAACAGTAAGGGATTCAAAGCACTTCAGAAACCATCTTGAAAACCCCTCATGTTTGAGAAATGAACATCCACAAAATACTAATAAAGTTATCTCACAATTATGTATTAGGTTGAGGGCAGCTAGGTAGCACAGTATATAGAGTAGGAGACCCGGAGTTAGGGACACCTGAGTTCAAATCTGACCTCAGACACTTGCTAGCTGTGTTACCCTGGGCAAGTCACTTAATCCTATTTTCCTCAGTTTCCTCATCTGTAAAATGATCAGAAGAAGGAAACTGCAAACCACTCTGGCCAAGTGTCTCTGCCAACAAAACCCCACTGGGGTCACAAAGGACATGACTGAATGGACACAACTGGAAAATTACTGAACAACGTATATTAGCTTAAAGTTTGCAAAGCCAGCTTAGATCACATGAGGTATTATTCAGGCTTCCAACGTACAGCTGAGACTCTGAGAATAGGAAGAATAATAAGACCATAGATCTAGGGCTGGAAGGTCTTTAGACTTGATGATGTCAGACTCATTTTACAGATGAGGAAACTGAGGTTCAGATAATTTAATTGAATCACATAGCCAGTAAGTGTTTGAGGGAGGATTTAAACCCAGGTTTTCTTAATACCAAGTCCAGTGCCTTATCCGCAAGGAGATCTCAGAAGATGTCTAATTCAAACTCAACTTGAACAAAAATCACTCCCAATGGACGCCCCTGAATAGTCAATCCACTTTTTTCTTGGAAACTTCTAGTGATAGTAGTTTCATATGATAGTTCTTCAGATACCTGAAGACCTGAAGAACTCCTTCCTCAGCTTTCTCTTCTCTGAGCTAAATATCACCAATTCCTTCAACCAGTCCTGCTTGGAATTACCTTGAGGCCCTTCGCGCTGCTTGTCCTCCCTTAGGATATTTTCCAAATAGTGCCCAGAACAGACATTAACATTTCTCTTATTACCAATGATTTGAAGCATTTTATAAGGTTATTGACAACTTGAATTTCTTCTTTGGAGAAATGTCTTTTCACATCCTTTGACAATATTTCTATTGAGGAATCACAATACATTACTATCAATTCCATTGTGTGTGTGTGTGTGTGTGTGTGTGTGTGTGTAATGGATAACATCTTTTTCAAAGAAGTTTGACAGAAATATTTTTTCCACCTCCATGCCTTTTTCAGTTAAGAATGCTTTTCCCTATGTACATTTGTAAAAAGATGCTTATTTTCCCAGTCCCCTAATTTGTTTTTGCTGTGATTGTTTATATCAAGTTCTTGTATCTACTTGGACTTTATTGTGTTAAATTATGAGATTAAAGCCTAAACTTAATTCCTACTACATTGCTTTCTAGTTTTCCCAGCAGTTTTTTTTTCTTTTCAGAGGGGGGAAGGCAGGGCAATGGGGGTTAAGTGACTTGCCCAATGTCACACAGCTAAGTGTTAAGTGTCTGAGGCTGGATTTGAACCAGGTCCTCCTGACTGCAGGGCCCATGCTCTATTCACTGCACCACTTCACTACCCCCCAGCAGTTTTGTCACCTAGTAAATCATTAGTACAATAATTGAGATCTCTGGGTTATTTGATGTTACTATATTCGTTTGCTTCTGGATCTTATATCTTCAAACCCTTCTACTAAACAACTGTTCTGTTTTAACCAGTACCAAATAATTTCATAATTATTGCTTTTAGTATATTTTCAAGATCTGCTAACACAAGGCTCCCTCCTTTTATTTTCTTTTAACATTTTCCTTGTGCTTCTTGACCTTTTGTTCCTAGTGACTGTTAATATTTTTTCTAGTTCTACAAATTTACCCTTTGGTAGTTTGATTGGTATGACAGTGAATCAGTAAATTAATTTGGATAGTATTGTCATACATATTATATTACATGTAATACATATTATTATATAGTATATAATATTGTATATAATACATGTTATTATATTATTATATTACCCTGTCCCAATAGGGTAACTAATATGTCATCAATTATTGGTGCATATTTCTTAGTACAGTATTTTGTCATTTTAGTAAAATAATAGATGTCCATGTCTTAATTAATAGATTCCCAAATATTGTATAAATTCTATAGTAATTTTAAATAGAATTATCTCTATTTTTTTGGCTGGTCTTTATTGGTTACATAGAGAAAGACCAATGATTTTATGTTTTTGTTCTATGCACTGACACTTTGCTAAAATTATTGTTTTAATTTTAGTTAAAACTCTAGGCTTATTTAAGTGAACCACCATATCTTAGAAGAGAGAGAGAGAGATGATTTCGTTTCCTTTATCCCTATGCTTTTCTCACCATTTATTTTTCTTGGCATTGTATAACTAGCAATTTTAGGACTACATCAAATAGCAGTGATTAGAGTGGACACCTTTGTTTTAACCCTGATCTTACTAGATAGGCCTTTAGTGCTTCTCCATTTCAGATAATGCTAACTCTTAGTTTCAGATAAATAGCATTTACCATATTAAAGAAAGATGCATTTATTCCTATGGGTGTTTTTTTTATTTTTTTTAACATATAAAGGTTTTTTTCTGCATCTATTGACATGACTTTTTTTGTTTTGTTAATAATATACCCTTTCATGGTTATAATTTTCCTAATGTATGAACCTACATTCTTGATGTAAGTCCAATGTTAACATAATATATGGGCATCTAGGTGGCACAGTGGGTAAACGCCAGGCCTAGCTAGAGTCAGGGCAACTCATCTTCCTGAATTCAAATCTGACCTCAGACACTTACTAGCTATGTGAGCCTCAGCAAGTCCCTCAACCCTGTTTGCCTCAGTTTCCTCACCTGTAAAATGAACTGGAGAAGGAAATGGCAAAGCATTCCAGTATCTTTGCCAAGAAAACCACAAAATGGGGTCAAGAAGAGTTGGAGATAACTGAAAAATGACAGGACAAGACATACTATGTAATGTTTAATGTTACTTTAGCCTTACTGTTAATATTTTATCCATAATTTAGATTAATGCTCATTATGGGTATTGCCATATAATTGTATTATCTACATTTGATTTGTGTATATTTTGTATTGTCTTATATACATTACAGTTACGTCTACCCAGAAGATGTGAGCTCCTAGAGGGCAGGGAGGATGTCATGGTTCTGTATCCCCATCACCAACCTCAATGACTTGTACATAGTATTATGTTCTTAATAAATGTTTGTTGAATTGAATCAGATTAAAATCAATCAAACTGACTTAAACCTCTACCTCTATCTCTATCTCTGTCTCTACCTCTACCTCTGCCTCTGCCTCTGCCTCTGCCTCTGCCTCTACCTCTATCTCTGTCTCTATCTCTGTCTCTGTTTCTGTGTCTGTGTCTGTCTCTGTCTCTTCCTCTACCTCTATCTCTATCTCTGTCTTTACCTCTACCTCTATCTCTACCTCTAACTCTACCTCTACCTCTATCTCTACCTCTATCTCTATCTCTATCTCCATCTCGGTCTCTACCTCTATCTCTATCTCTGTCTCTACCTCTACCTCTACCTCTATCTCTACCTCTATCTCTATCTCTATCTCTATCTCTGTCTCTACCTCTATCTCTGTCTCTATCTCTAACTCTACCTCTACCTCTATCTCTACCTCTATCTCTATCTCTATCTCTATCTCTGTCTCTACCTCTATCTCTACCTCTATCTCTACCTCTACCTCTACCTCTACCTCTATCTCTATCTCCATCTCTATAAGAATACCTATAACATGTATTTTCTGTTACAAGAATATGGTGCATAATTATGTACCTACTTGCAGCAACTCCAAGGTTGTTGTTTTTCAATTTTTTCAGTGGTATCCAACTCTTCATGACATCATTTGGGGTTTTCTTGGCAAACATACTAGAATCATTTACCATTTACTTCTACAGCTCATTTTACAGATGAAGAAACTGTGGCAAACAAGGTTAAGTGACTTGCCCAGGGTATATGAGAAAAGATATGAATTCAGGTCTTCCTGATTTCAGGCCCAGCATTCTATCTAATCTCTGATACACCTAAACAACTCCTATAGTTGTTATTAAATAATTACACTGGGGGGGCGAAGCCAAGATGGCAGCGTAGAAGAAGCAAAGCACCGCAGCTCCCACACAAACACGCTAAAAAACTCATAAAATGGGACTCTAAACAGATTTTCAAGCTCCAAAACTCTCCACAAGACAGAAAGCATATCTGTTGCTACAGGCAGCTCAGCAGGTGAGGCTCTTCTCAGCAGTCTGGGAGCCGCTGCCGAAACCAGGCCGGCTCAAGCCGTGGGGCATCGGGTGGGGAGCCGCATCTATAGAAGAGCAGATCGGCTGCACTGGAGGCACAGTTACCACGCTTATCAGGCCAGAAGACAAAAAGGCTAAGAGAAAGGTCAGTGGATTTTGCTAACTGGGGAGGAGAAGAGCAGTCCGGCCAAACTGCTCCCAGGGCAAGGAAGCAGTGGGAGGCGGTTGTAGTAACAGGAACGGAGCACCAGCGGCTTCCACGGGGCTGCTTCAGAGACCTCGGCCTGCAGATAGCAGGGGGGCTGACGCAATCCATCGAGGCCAAGGGCTCTTGCGTTGAGTGCCCCGGATCTGGATCGTGGTCTTGAGTGGTGGTCCTGGGGTGCGTGCGCTTTCAGTAAGCCAAAGCTGGGGGGTGGGGGGCTGCAGCACCCCACTAAGAGCTCCAGCAGCTGAGAGGGTCCCAGAGATTTGGGACAGAGCTTTCCCCCTCCAGGAAGCAGAGTTCCACAGAGATAAAAAACCAAGTGATTAATAGACTGGCCAACATGAGAAAAAGGAAGCAGGCTAGGAACAGCAGTAAAACTCTAGAATCCTTTTTTATAGATAAAAAAGACCATAGCATGGAGCAGGAGGAAAACAACTCAGTCAGAACTCCCTCACCAAATGCTTCCAAGACATTGGAAGAATGCCTACTAGCTATACATCAACTGAAAAAGGACTTTGAAAACCAAATAAGAGAAGTGGAGGAAAAATTGGAAAGAGAAATGAGAATGATGCTGGAAAGTCATGAAAAGAAAGTCAACAACCTGACTGAAGAAAACAATACCTTGAAGGGCAAATTATCTCACATGGCAAAGGAGG
>CM053599.1:122161904-122203970 GCA_028646575.1 Pseudocheirus occidentalis
AAAGAAAGAAAGAAAGAAAGAAAGAAAGAAAGAAAGAAAGAAAGAAAGAAAGAAAGAAAATAAGAATAATGAAAAAATAGAAGAGAAAGTGAAACATCTTATAAGAAAAATAGGGGCGGCTAGGTGGCGCAGTGAATAGAGCACCGGCCCTGGAGTCAGGAGGACCGGAGTTCAAATCCGGCCTCAGACACTTAACACAAAAAACTAGCCATGTGACCTCAGGCAAGTCACTTAACCCCAACTGCCCTCCAAAAAGCAAAAAATAAACAATAAAAAATAACAGATCTGAAGAATAGATCAAGAGAAAACATAAAAATAAGGAGACTAACTGAAAGCTATGATTTTTTTAAAAAAGACTCTCGATACAATAATACAAGAAATAATTACAGAAAATTGTCCTGAAGCATTAGAATAAGAGGGGAAAGTAGAAATAGAAAAAAACCCCACCAATTACCACTTAAAAGAAATCCCATGAGGAAAACTCATAGGAATATTATAGTCAAATTCTGAAACCCACAGCTCAAGGATAAAATGTTAAAAGAAACAAGAATAAAACAATTTAAATATGGCAATGCCACAATAAGAATCACATAAGACCTAGCAGCTGGGGCATCAAAAGACTGAAAGTCTTGGAAAACTATGTATCAAAGAGCAAAAGAACTGGGGTTCTGGCTGAAAGTATCATACCCAGCAAAGTTAAGCATAATCCTGAAAGAAAAAAGAAATGGACATTTGATCAACTGTCAGACTTTCAAGAGTTTGTTTAAAAAAAAAAGCCTGAACTTAATAAACTTGACATAAAAGAGCCAAGAAAAACATAAGGTACATACCAATGACTGATTACAAGGGATTCAAATAAGGACAGACCATTTCCATTTTTATATATGTAAAATGCAAAACATTATGTCTAAGATTCTCATTAATAACTGGGTAGCTCATAAGAAATATCGGGGTAAATCTGTGTATAATGTGGATTTAAAAAGTAAAACCATTTAGGAACAGATAAAAAGAGTTATGTTATTATTTTATACAAGTGAGGTGAAAGAGGAAGAATCAATATAAAGGAATTAGATGGAGGAGGAGGGCTGACAGATCTGGTAACTATTTTCGTTGGGAATGGATTTAAGAGAATAATACATATCTATTTAGAAGAATATAAAAGTCTTCTAAATGCAGAAGAAATAGGAAAGGGAGGGGAGAGAGGACAAGGGAGGGATCTTTAGAGGGCAGGGTGAAGGAATAAGTAAAAGGGTGGCATAGAATGGTGTTTAGATTAATGGGAATGGGAGGATAAAGAAGGGATCTATAGAGGAAATGGTGAGGGAATAAGTTACAGGGGATTATTTAAAGGTGTTTAGATTTATGGGAATGGGAGGGGAAGGGAGGGATCCTTGGAGGGGGGTAGGCAAGTAATAGGAGGGCAAGGTAGCAGAAGTAAAGCAGAAGAGGCAGGAGGGATAGAAAATAAGAGATAGGCACAAACATAAAAACAAATTAGTATAGTATAGTATGAGTAGAATTTGTTTGGGAAAGTATGTTTACATATGTATGTATATGTGTATATGCGTATGTATATATTATATAGAATTATAGAGAAATATATCCATATCCGAATATATCCATAATATATCTATATATTATATAGAATTATAGAGAAATATATCCACACTTAATTGTAGCTTTTAGGGACAGGGAGGAGGAAAAAAGAACAAGGTAAAAAGGTGCATAACAGAGAACAAAAGAAAACTTATGAGGAAGCAAAGATAGCTAGTTCTCAACACAACATGTAGCATTTATCATACAGGCTTTCTTGAAACGAAAAGGTATCGTTACATATCTCAAATCCTCTTCTACGTTCTGCTATGGACATGATGTGCTCTTTTTTGCCTTTCTTACTTTGTACTTAAGTTCCAGTATTTAAGTTTATGATATGTTTTTTGTTCATTTTCTCTATTTTGTATTTGTGTTCTGGTGTTTGAGTCTAAACTAATTTTTTAAAGGAAAAAAAAGGAAATTCTTCTGTGATGGTGGATTAGCATCTTCTCTGCTTTTAATAGTCTTAGAGATGTTACCTAGGATAATAAGTCATTAAGTGACTTCTCCAGTCACTCAGTCAGTATATATCAGAGGTGATAGAAGGTTTTCCTGACTTTGAGGACAGTGTACTATTCCATACTATACCAGATTGCTTCTCAGGCTATAGGAAGGTAGTTCTCCTATTTTATTTAACTCTTCTTGGTCTTCTTGGGACAAAGTATTAGTGACAGCATCCTATTTTAAGCTCTTCTGGGAAACTCTCCATTGTAGCTAAACCATGATAGGGAGGGAAAGACTTCAACTGTAAGTTTAGAAATAAAGTGTGGCTCAAGTCCTCCTTAGCCCTGAGTATTGGGAGTATCAAATGATGCTAGCTTTAGAGTCCCAAATTGAAGCTGGAGGCTACAGTATGAGCCTACAAGGGTCACAGTAAATAGCGCTCTGTCCATTTTCAGGCATTTCTATCCCCCAGGACTTCCAGTCCTGTCAATGTCAGCTTCTAAGTGAAACTCTTAAGGTTTATGTATCCTTTCTTGCAGCATTACATAGGTTAGCACTTAACCTTTAACCTGGCTGAGCAGTAAAGAGTCAATGAGAATTATAGCCTGTGCTCACTACTCATATTGCATTCTCTTACCAGATTGATCTTTGAGCTGCATAAAACAACAGCTATTGTGTTACCCCCACAGCATTTGGCAGGAAAAAGAATGTCACAGAATATGGTGTCATGTTATATAGCACTGGCAATAGTATGATTCCCATAAATTAGAAAGAATGAATGCCACATGGTGAAAGGACACATGGTGACAGGGGTAAGAGGCACAAGTGCACATTTGCATTGTTTGCACTCCCCCCTGCCCTAACTTGGGCCAATTCTTCCGCACACAATACCTCTCACCGCCCCCCCCCCACCAACTTCCCATTATAATTTGATTTGTCCAATACACACAAGGCAAACAATAAACCAGGTTGGCATTAATTAAAATTGTAATGTAATTGATGTCTGCACTCTATTCTCATCTTCCCTGCTTTTGTTGGCAGAGTGAAGAGTGGGCTGGACCAGATGCTTATTCAGTAAATGTTACATTTTTGGGGGGTCAGGCTGTATAGGTTTCACCTATACCCTTCCTCAACAGGCTTCGGGCATCCCCAGCTCCGGCTTCTGCTTACTCCGGGAGAAACAGCTGCGCAGAAAACTTAAGACACAGGGCTTGCTTCTTGCTACTTTCTCTTAGGCTTGGCGTGGCTGGAACTTTCTCTTCTTCTCTAAGCTTGGCATAGCTGGAACTCTCTCTCATTCCCTAAGCTTGGCTTGGCTGGAACTTTCTCTTCTTCTAAAAACTTGGTGTGGGACTGGAACTCTTCTTCAGAACACAACACTTGCCTCTAGCTACGTTCTCTAAACTTGGCGTGGCTGGACTTCCTTCTGCCTCCGGGTAGCCTGTATTTAAGTCCTTTCTCCAGGGCCCCTTAGGGCCCCTCCCCTGGCCTTGCCCTTGTGAGCCAATCGTGCATCACCCGAAGGCTACATCCTGCTTATTGCAAACAGGTGCAACCTTTGCATTCTGCCCCCAGGTGATCACGGGCCTCCTGTTAGCTGAGGACCAATACAACCCATTACCAACAAGAGCCCCAACAAGCAAATAGCTTAACTTCTCCCAGGATGAGTTTCCTTATCTGTAAAAAGGGGATAATAATAGTACCTACTTCACAGAAGTGTTGTAAGGAATAGATGAGGGAATATATGTGAAGTGCTTTACACACCGTAAAATGAGATGTATGTTAGCTATTATTGTTGTTGTTTGTTCTGGGCCCTTCTCCTCATTATTTTCTCCTCTCCCCACAACTAGTGTCCTTGTCAGTTAATGGTTGTGTTTGTGTGCAGATGTATAATCAGCATTAGAATTTTTTTTTGCTTTAGAATTTAAACAGTATTAGCAGAAGCTGTTAGGTTACTCCTGTAATACCAAGTTCAATTTTAAATGTCACATTTTGAGAGACATAAGGTGTTTCTATAAAAGGATAACAAAGATTACGAGGGGATTTTCACCAAAACACAGTAAAGAAACTAGATGTGTTTTACCCAGAAGATGAAATTATAAAGAAAAGGATTATTATATAAAAGAGGGACCAGCGCACTGTCTTGCTCTACAAGGCAAAAGTAAGAACCATTGGTGGAAAGAAGAAATGGTCAACTAAGCATAAAAAAGAATTTTCTCAAATTTAAAATGGGCCAACTATGGAACAATGTGGGATCTGGAATGTGCAAGTTCATCTAATCTAACCCCTTCATTTTACAAATGAGAAAACAGTGATCGAGATAAGTGAATTAACAAACCCAATGTCATACATAATTGCAAGTAGCAAGACCAAAACTCAAACTTGGGTCCTCTGACTTCAAATTCAGGTTCTTTTCTAGCTAATTCTTTCTACATAGGGTGGGAAGTTGAATTAAATCATATCAAATATAATTTCCAATTTGAAACTCTATAACTCTTAAGGAAAACAATGATTTGGCCACATAAAACAAAATGAAGTCAATTCCACAAGCAGCTTGTTACCTTCTAATTATCATCTGGCACAATGATTATGCACATAATTAAATGGGCATCAAGTTTTATTTTACAATAGTGTTTTATCATATCCATATCCATGCTAAAGACTTTGTTGTTCATGTAAAGTATATGCATAGATAGATAGATAGATAGATAGATAGATAGATAGATGTACATATATATGATGTTTTAGCAGTTACAACAGGCTTCTCTTCAACAACCATGTCATATCTGTAGTATAATTATCATTATTCCCATTTTATAGAAGAGGAAAATAAGAAATTTGACTTTCTATGGTAAAAAAGCTAATAAATATCAAAACCAAGATTAAACCCAGCTTTCACGATTCCAAGTCCACTGCTAAGTCCCCTCTAACACTCTGATGTAGAATTATACTGAGAGATAGCAATGTGTGCCATCCCAATCAATGAACATTTCTCATACCAACTAGATGAAAAGGAGGAGAAAAGCAGCAAGTATAGTGAATACAGTGTTAGGGGAAAATATTCACCTAGTATAGCTTAATTTATTTATATCTGACTCCCTCCTTTCAAAGAATTTACAACCTACTATGTTTAGGGAAATGCTTAACTCTGATTTCTATTTTTTTAATTGAGAAACTAAATCAAAGCCCACTAACAATTGTCCTTTGTTTCAATTTGGTCTTGGTGGAAATGAGGGGAAAAAGTGACCAATTGAAAACATAAGTAAGTTACCAAATTTACCAAAAGTACCAAATTATGTTATATAGAAATGTTGTTGCTTTTTTTTTAACTCCATCCTGGGATATCCAATGCAAGTATTCTTGTCTCTAGATTTTCAATGGACAAAGGTGGGGGAATGTTACCCTAATTATCCAAAATGTCATTCTCAGCAAGAATCTAGTAATGTATTACTGTTTTAGAAAAGGACCATGGTCCATGTTAACAGGTGAAGACATTCTTGCAGAGATTTTTATATTGCTGTTTTTAACTCTTTTCATACTATAGAATTTTTGCAACTATAAGTCTAAATAGCTTAGCCCTGGGTAACCATTAAATTTAAACCTGCTGTCCTGTTCCCTATTTAGTGTAGTTAACTAGCTTTATTGTGTGTGTGTGTGTGTGTGTGTGTATAGCCTTGTCTTTTTAAAGATAATGCTGGTGGTGATGATGATTACCTGTGCAATGCTAATTATTTGTGTTACCAGATTTACAGAGGATGCAAAGGTAGAAGGGATGGTTCCTAACTTGGATGCCAGAAGTTGAATCTTTTAAAAAGATGCCACAGGTTGAGCTTAAACTTGGATTTAGGAGGAATACATGTAAAGTTCTACTCTACGATTGAAACAAACAAACAAAAGTAGATCACATAGGTATACAATAGTTCACTGGGGAAGTGCATAGGCTAGGCTAAGCACATAGCTAATTCCCAATTCAACATGAATCAACAACAGTGTGACACCGTAACTAAATGAACTAACACAATCCTGGACTGCCTGAATAACAGCGCAAGATCCAAAATGAGAGACAAGAGGCACTATGGATAAAGATGTGGCCTTAGAGGAGGCAAGAAGACTTGTGTAAGTCACACCATTGACAAATGCTATTTGGGGGACCCTGGGCAAGTATTTTAACTTCTCAGTGTCCCTGTTGTTGTTTCACTTGTGTCTGATTTTGTTGTGGTGGGCCAAAGCAGGGAACCCTGCCTGCCATGGCAGAGCTGAGAGAATGTGGGAACCCTGCTGTCCCACAGCAGGGCTGAGAGAGATTGGGAGCCCCGCTATTCCCCAGAAGGACTGAGAGTGCTATCTACCCAGAGGCCGGGAATTAAAAGAGAGACAAGGACGCAGAGTGGCGGAAAATTGAGTCTCATTTATTGTTCTACATGCAAGCCTTTTATAGGACGCTTCCAAATGGCTTCCTCCCATGGACGTTGTGCACTACAGTGTTCCCAGGCCAGGGGTGAAAACACCACGCTTTATCTAGAGGATCCAATCCTCACACCTGTGTGCTTTAACTCTTCCCTGGGGGATGAGGAACCGATCTAGGCATGGCAGCAAGTAAACCTGAGGGGGCTTATTCAGCCATCAGGGTCAGAGTATCACTGGCCCATGATCCTCAACACTTTGTGACTCCATTAGGGGTTTTCTTGGCAAAGAAACTGGAGTGGTTTGCCATTTTCTTCTCCAGTTCATTTTACAGATGGGGAAACCGAGGCAAACTTGTTTTAAGTTACTTGCCCAGGGTCACACAGCTAGCAAGTATATAAAGCTGGATTTGAACTTTCAGGTAGAGTCTTTCTGACTCCAGGTCAGGAAATCTATCTGCATACTCTGTCTACCAATGAAATCACTTGTCCAAACTCAAATACACACACATCCATACACCAAGAACCAAGAATAAGGTAAATTAATATATTGCAATACTCTGTTCTAATTAGATTTTTATGCAGAGTGCTATGTTCAACAATGGATTCCATTTTTGGATAAATCTAACAATTAAGAGGGACTATACTGTACATAGGAGGGAATTTGAAAACATAAAAAAAATGGACATTGTTTGAAGAACTAGAGAAACTTAGCCTACATAAGAGATACTTGTGAAAGACAATAATTCTTCACTAAATTGATGGATCTGTAATTTCACTAATGTGTGCTCTCCCTTCATGCAGAACACCATCCATGCCCTTGCATCCTGTGTGATGGTTATCCATATCCTGCATAAAAAAGGATAATCAAAACACATCCCAGTGGGTTCCATCTCAACTTGCTGGGGTCTTCCTCTAGTTCTCTTGATGTTTCATAGATACCAGTGGCACATTGAGACTATCCATTGAGTATCCTTTGTTCTCAAAACATAACTAGTTTGTCTCTTCTGTTCCTACAGATCCTTTCCACAATGCTCACACTCAAGTGTATTCTTCAGTTGGTGACTGCCAGCTCCCAGCAGTCTGTTATTATTTTTGACCATGTCTCCAGAGATGATTGACTCTCCAGAAGGGCTAGTTGGATTAAATCACATCCAAAAGTTAAGGCACAAGGGTCTTAATCAAAGTAACCAGGTCTTAATAGTGGTAATCACCCAACAAATTGATGTGTATGATGTTCTTGTTGACCAACAGTCTGTTCAAGCAGGTTCAAGCAGTGACCAGTATTGCCAAGTGATCTCTAGTCATGGACTCCCACAGTCTGGCTAAAAGCAATGAACACTGCTTTCAAAGTGCACTTGTGAGATCATCCTAGAATTAAAAGAGTGTTAGTACAATCAGGGTCCAAGCTGGAGGGAACATTCAAAAGGTCAATTAAAGCACACTTTATTGAATTTGCAATACATACAGCATAATCGTGGCTCCACAGAGATAAGAAATGATATAAAAAGTATATTTATAGCATAATTATTAATGGTTTGAAGAAAAGTAAAAATGAATTCAATTCAATCCAGACTCTGAAAATATAAACCACAGAAATCAAATGCATAAAATAATTACTCCATTCTCTGAGGCCTACTTCATATAGACATGTGAAATTTCTTACATACATATG
Organism: Pseudocheirus occidentalis; assembly: GCA_028646575.1. Classification (NCBI taxonomy): domain Eukaryota; kingdom Metazoa; phylum Chordata; class Mammalia; order Diprotodontia; family Pseudocheiridae; genus Pseudocheirus; species Pseudocheirus occidentalis. The sequence continues at coordinate 122,170,020 of CM053599.1, forward strand.
TACACTCGCATATAAAATAAATTCATTGCTAAAGCTCAATGCTATACAAATATGAAAATATATCTTTTATTTTAAACTTTATTTTTAGTAGTAAGCCTGTGGAACATGGGTTTATATAAGTCATATTAATTATTAAATTATCAAATGAATAGAAAAATGCATTTTTGGGGAAAAATGCAGCTAAAAGCCACGAGTGAAAAAAGTCTCCTTACGTAAGGCATCTTTCAGAATGAAATGAAAATAACATTCAAATTGCCAGAATTTATTATTTTTTAAAAAGGATATAACATTGCTGCAAAATAAATAGGGCCAGGTATGTGCTTGCAAAGAGAACTAAGGAAATAAGAATGAGTTGATTAAGCGAAATCTTGTGTCTGATTTTTAAAGCAGTAAACAAAGACGTCTTTAGATGTAAAAATAATTTTGCTAAGTTCATCTGCTTCTGGTCAAATCTATATTCTGATATTGATTTCCACCTTAGTGGAGATAGGGGTAGGTTTCTCTTATTTCAACAGAATTATCCTCTAGATGTTAAATTTTACAATCTGATTATGCCATTAGAAATTTTTTCACCTAACTCTACATTGAATCAACTTGTTCATTTAGCGCTCCAGTAATATTTTACTTTTGCTAACAATGATTGAGTAAGTTGACTTTACAAACAACAACAGAGCAAAATAATACTTCTTTCTAATATACATAATCTTATTTACATACTATTAGACAAATATAGGCTCCACAAAATGAGGCTTACTACATTACATAGCTTTCAGGTATGATGAACAAACCAATAGGCACACTAAAGTCCTAAAACATGCTATTTACATGAGCTGCATTCCATCAGTAGTTCAACATTGTCAGAGATAAGTAAGTCATACCATTAGGAGGCCAAAGGATAGCAGCAACATCTTTGCTTCACTAGGCTATTGAAAATTAAAATAAAAAGAACTAAGACATTTATACATAAATTAAAAACAACATGGCATGGATAAGACAACTTATTCTGCCAAAAGTTCACTCTTATGCTGGTGCACCATTTTCAAAAGTAGACTCATCTTTTAAGAATTAAATCCTTAAGAGTAAACTAAAATTAAAAAGTTTTAAAAACCAATCTTGTGCTGCCTCAGAGCTAAATCAGAGCTTGTTAGAAACTTTTCCTTTAGTTAGCATACTAAATTTCTTGGTACTGACAACAGTTTTCCTTTTAATGTCATCAAAAAGCCTTGAACTTGAACCTACTTAAGTCAAGGTGAGTAAGATTCCTTCTGGCGAATCAATGGTTCAGCTCTTTGCAGCAAGTAGCTGAAATGGAAACTTGGTTTCCCTTTTTCTGTCCAAGCTGAAATATGTAGATAGCTGAGTCCAGTACCTGTAAGGATTTTTCAAAGTAATTGTAAACAAAATCCTGATACTATCTTGCTCAACCTCATTTACCATTAGATGGGGTGCTCTTTGTCCACTACACAAACACCTTGGCTCCCTATTTCCTATTTCTTCTCATAGACATCAAAGAAACCAGAGGGCCATAATCATTTCTAAAGAGAGGACATGCTCTTATGGTTTTCTAGAGTGGGAATGAGAATGGCCATTTATAATTCATATATATTTATAATGCCAAAAATATTTTTTTACCCCTTCCACTCTATATTTTAAAACAAGATGTGTCATTATGAACAAATTTTAAAATCCTAAAAAAATATAAACAGTATCTTTAAATATCTGTTGTATTTAATATGGCTAATACACATAATACTAAAATTAAATATTTAAGTTTTCATGAGGGATTTTTATAAAACTATTGAACATTCCTAATAAACATAGTACAAGTTCGATCTGCCAGCACAAAGTTTTTTTCCCCTAAAATACTCTTTTTTTTAGTTATTTTTTTAAGTGCAGAGTGATATGTCCAGCAAATCATACTTTTTAGAAGTTTGTAGTTTGGAATATTTTCCATTAAAATTTAAGATTTTTAACTTACTACACATAGTATATTCTAGTATAACAAGATAATTTTTTCTTTTTCCACAGAAATCATTCTCATGAATCAAAATGTTTTCTCTTTTAAAAAAATCCATCACTTTTTTTAAAGATTGATTTTTCAATTAATAGCCTAGCCTGAGACATAATATATCAATCACTTTTAACTTTTAATAAATACTTCTCTTTATTTTTAACAGTGAGAGAAATAATACTCTTTCTATATCAAAATAATGAGTTGCTGGAACCTTCGTGGCTAGAAGCTATATTCTTTCTAAAGGATATAGGAATGATAAATCATTCTGTACTTCAAACCATGAAATCACAGGCATGTAGAGCTGACTGGGACTTTGAAAATTATTTAGGCCCACACTCTTGGTTTTGTTTTTTTTTTAATAAATGGGGAGACTGAGGTACCAACACATTAAGTAACAGGTAGGTGGTTTAAGGGTAGTGGCAGGACCACAATCCTGATCCCGGACCAAAGTTATTTCCACTACAGCAACTATTTAAATATGTCAAATAAATACCATTGGAGGTAATGGAAAATAATTTATCATATAAATCTGTTTAAATAAGAGCTTCTTCACTAGTTCTCATAAGAGAGTAAGGTTACTTAGGGGTTTTGAAAATTAGCTTATCAGTAAAATTTTATTGGAACTTAAAATTTCTCTGATGGCTAAAAACAAAAAATAAAATAAAATCCTATTTATAAACTCCCATAACAACATGGAAAAGAAGGGAATATTGGGCAAAGGCGCCACAATGAGATGAAATAAACCAGGGTATAGATGGTCTATGTTATATAACTGTCCACATTATAGCAGTCACTGTTATATGCCATGCCATTACTCATAATAATAACAATGTGGAAAAATAAGATTTCTTAGGTCCAGAATTTTCTGATTTAACCATTACAGCAATTCTTCATCTGTGCTGATTTTTTTGCACCTGTCCCAGTCAAGTTGGTAATTGATTTGCTGTCGTCATCATCAGCTCTTTTTCTCACTTCCCTTAAAAATAAAATAAAATTATAGAAATCTTAAGTTAAAAGAATTCACTTTTATTTACATATCAATATAAATAAATAGCGATGAAAATATATTATCCACAGCTAAGGTAAGTTTATGAGTAATTTTGCATTTCTTTTATATTTTTTCATAAGCACTGCGTAACTTGTAGACTCTGTGACATGCTATCTAACATCCACCTTCCAAAATCTCTAAGAGAAACAGTCAGGCCGAGAATGATCTAGTGCAGACTTACTCTGTGTCAGATTATACTGGCCCACTTGTCCAATACAAGAGTCATAGACACCAAGGCTCCTTAAGAGTCTACACATTATGGAGAATCTTTAATAAACTTTGCTTTACTTTGGCTGAGAAAAAGAGGGAAATAATCCCTATATGCCAATCATGTATACACAGATGTGTATGTTGTGTATACACACACATATATGTGCATACATGAAATGTATATATATGCACACTATTTACTTCATATAGATGTGATATAAGATGAATACTTTTATATACTTAAAAAAACTTTTACATAGAGAACTATCATAATATAAAACGGGTTTAAATTTTTTCTTTATGTGCATGCACATGTAAAAAATATAAAGGTATGTGTCCATATGACTCATATACACAAATGTGTGTATGTATATACATATGCATATATATGCATGCATATGCATAGATACATACATGTGTATATATACATATATATACACATACATATACACACACACTGATAGTATATCTAGTTGTATATGCAGATGCAAAGAACATATGTAAGGAATAAAATTTGTTTTCTGGAAGATATCCACGTGTATAAATATGTTTGTATATGTACAATATAAAGAAAATGTTTGAAAGTTGTGCTTATATATGTGTTTATTTGTATATGTACAAAGTCCACCTGGTACCTGCACAGAAAGTCATCTCTCCCCATGGAGAGGCTAAGAAGGCTTCTTCCAGGAAGACTGTGATAATGTGTAAGGCAAGTGTCTTGGAGAGACTGTGAAGCACAGAAAACACTCTGTAACTGGTTCTAGATCATTTTAACCCTTTGCTGAAATAGATGGTTCTTTGACTGGCTTCAGTCATTCTAAATGGTTAGTTGGTATCAGCCACATCCTCTCTTGCCTGATTTGCTCTTGGGGGAATCTCACTTATTCTTTTGCTCATTGTGTCCAGTGAGGGATCATAGGGTAAGAGGAAAAAAAAGAGTTTAGGGGCCCTTCTTCCCCTGAGGTCAGACGGCTATGAAAGGGCCTTAGGCTTTTGAATTTGTTCCTTTCCATTCTACGTGAAGGGAGTGAAGTCTCTGAGACCATGTGAGTTCAAAAGCTCCAGAGGGTGCCTCAGCATATAAGTGTTCACATTGGTTCACAACACATATCAGTACCATGTAGCATTAATGCCCTGAGGAGCAAAGAGGGACCGGTGGGACGACAGTGGAAGGTGAGAGGAAGAATCATCCTACACTCAGGCTACACTGGTATTTGAAATTGGTGCATCTAATGACATGTAGAAACTGAGCTAAACTTTGATCCAGCTCCCTCCCACAAAGAGCAAGATGGTACAAAGGAGAGTTTGTGACCCTAAAGGTATTAGAGAGGGAAATGTCCATAGTTTGCTCTCACTATGTATTTAAAGTAAATACCCCTTTGTAAAAACTACCAAATATTAGAGGTGAAATTGAAGTAGGGTGATAGTAACTAGACTAAACAATGGGGAGGGGAAAGGAGGACAGCTGGCTAATGAGGGATTGAGCTGATGGTGGTTAAAAAAAGAGAGACATTCCAACCACTCAGTGTACCCCAGAAAGCTGAGGGGGAGATGTAACCTGACTGGCTCTGAGGAAGGAAACCCAGAACAGCTATATTACATGTGTGTACATATGTTCATTGTACCAGTACCCATAAGTGTGTATTTTATGTGCATATATGTGTGTACCTGTGTACATATATGTGTATACACATGTATATTGTGTCAATAACCATAAGTATATGCATATGTTTATATACATACATACGTATATGAATTGTTCACTTGTGTTTTATGTATATATTAAATATATTTTTCCATAATTCTAGATTGTTATGAAAGATTTAGCATTAGCCCCAATTAATGGTTATACAGTATTAGCCCTAACAGCAGATGCATTGATTAATGAAAGTAATGGAGACAGAAAAATATATAGATAAGGTAAATTCATAGATAATCCACAAATCTCTCTTTAGTTACTGGTTTCAGTGTGTTCCTTTTATTAGAATTATTGACAAGCAAAAGAATTCATATGCATCTTTCTAACTCCCCAGGGGCAAAGTATGAAGAATTAGCAAACAATAAAATGGCAAATAAGAAGGAAAAATACAAGGAAGGAGCTTATATATAATACTTAAGCAAAAGAATCACAGAATCATACAGCACTTAAGCAAAAACGACCTTAAAAGATAATCTAGTTTGATGTCTGTATTTTACAAATGAGAAAAATAAAGTATAAAGAAAGAAAATGACTTCTCATAGGTCACATCGATAGTGAAGGTAGTAACTGAAGAAATATTGTAGTTTTCTGGTATTTCTAAGCCCCTTTGTTGTTCATCTTATTTACTCCTTTCAATATTACTTGAATTTGTTAGGTTTGCTCTAAGTGTTCCCTCCACCTAAAAATAACAGTTATAATTCAACAATATATTTAGAATCTATGGAGGGAGGATTCTCAGAAGATGGTGGAGTAGATCAGAAAATTCTAAGCTCTCCAGATTTCCCCCACAAACAAGATAAAATAGCACCTCAGGGCAAACAGTAACAGCAGTCCTCTTGGGACAAGATCCAAAGAAAAATCCCAGGACTGAGATTTGGTCCCAGTGAAGAGTAAACACCTCCAGGCTAATTCCCTTGAAATAGCAAATGGCAAGCCCTGGGGCTCACTGTGCTGGGAGATAGCCACAGTCCCAAGAACTTTCACTTCCCAGACAGCAGTCCCTCAGACTGGCGTCAGTTGCCTGAAACAGGAAAGATTAAGGGAGCCTCTGCTGATAAGGGACACCCCAGGCTGCCCAGACATGGTCCAGGGCAAGAAGGAACCAGCACAGACCCAGTAAGTGCAAAAGCAGTGGGGTGGGAAAACCTGGTTGTGGGCACTTACAGGAGGGCAGAGTTCTTGGTTTTGGTTTCAGGACAGAGAACTGAAGGAAGATCTGAGACCAGAGGTACCATCCCCCATACCCCAGAAGTAGAGGTAATTCCAAAAAATAAGTTGCTACAAGTTTTTTTTTAAATGAGCAGGCAAAAGAGAAAGAATCCAGCAATAGAGAGTTACTATGGGAATAGAGAAGACCAAGGTTTGTCTTCAGAGGAGAATATTGAAGCAAAAAAGCCTCTCTTAACCCAAAGAAAAATGTTGAATGGTCACTTGCCCAAAAAGAACTCATAGAACAACTTTTAAAAGACTTTTAAAGTGAAATGAGAGAAGTTGAGGGAAAATTTTTTTAAAATAAAAACAATCCAAGAAAAGCAAGAAGATTATGGAACAAAAGTCAACCAACTAGAAAAGGAGATCTAGAGTCTTGAGGAAGAAAATGACTCCTTGAACATGAGAATTGGTCAAGGGGAGGCCAGCAAAGTTATAAAGAGACCAAGAAATAAAAAAACAAAATCTAAAGAATGAAAAAAATAGAAGAAAATGTAAAACATCTCATAAGAAAAACAACTGATCTGGAGAACTTATCAAGAAGAGAAAATGTAAAAATAACCATACAACCTGAAAACTACAATCAAAAAAGGAATCTTAATATGATAATTCAAGAAATAATTAAAGAAAATTGTTCTGAAGGGTTAGAACAAGAAAGGAAAATAGAAAAATTTACTGATCACAACCTGAAAAATATTCTACAAGGAAAACTTATATGAAAATCCTAGTCAAATTTTGAAACCCCTAACTCAAGGATTAGAATTAGAATTACACAAGAGCAAAGGTCTTACACAAGGTCTTGGAGTACTATATTATTGAAGAGCAAAAGAACTGGGGTTGTGGTCCAAACTATCACACCCCTCAAAGCTGCACATAATCCTGAATGAAAAAAAAAATGGACATTAAAGAGTTGTCAGACTTTCAGGATTTTGTTTTTAAAAAAACTTAAATTAATAGAAGGTTTGACATAAAAGACCCAAGAATATAAGCTATTATCAAAGACTAATTACAAGGGACTTAAAGACAGACTATCCCTTTGAATGACTAAATGTAAAACATATATCGAAGACTGTTATTAGAAATTGGGTGGTTTGTAAGAAAAATTGGGATAGACCTGAATATGATATGATTTTAAAAAGTAAAACCATCTAGGAAAGAAAGATTGGGGTAGAGTTGAGTAAGATGCAATACTACTTTACAAGAAAGCAAAGTTTCTCAGAAAAGGTAAAAAGAGTAATTATTTTATACAAATAAAATCAGGAAGACTTGACCCAGGAATTAGATGGGGGAAGAGAGTTGGTAGTTCTAGAACAGAGATGGATTTAAGAAGGAAACAATACAGACAGACATGTATGTGTATGTATGTGTGGATATATACATGATAGAATGTGTGTGTATATATATATGTATATGAGAAAGAAGGATATATGTGTGTGTATATACATGAGAGAAAGAATGAGTATGTGTGTGTAATATATATGGGGGGAGAGAGGGAGAGGGGGGGAGAGAGAGAGAGAGAGAGAGAGAGAAAGGGTATAAAAGTCTACTAAGTTCAGAAAAAAAATAAAAGTCTAACGGGATATGGAGGGGGGAAATAATAAGGGAGGGATTTTTAAAGGGGAGGGTAAGAAAATAGGATGGAGGGGTATCAAAAGGGTGTTTAGATTAATGGGAATGGGAAGATAAAGGAGGGATTCTTAGAGGGGGTAGGTTAAGTAATAAGAGGAAAAGGTCATGGGTAGAAAAAGTAGAGGACTCGGGAGGGATAGGAAATAAAGAGATATATACAAATATAAAATGAAGATTGGCAGTAGAATTTATTAAGTAAAAAAAAGCAGGGATAGTAATCATGATCTCAGACAAAGTTAAAGCTAAAATAGATTTAATCATAAGAGAAAAATAGGGAAACTACACTAAATCAACCATACTAATCAATACTGTTTTAGAGTTTTTAAAATAACTAGACAGAATAAGGTTGGAATATTGCTGTAGTGTAGGAAATGAAGAGTTGGTGGACTTAGAAAAATACGGAAAGACTCAGAGACAGAGGACAAATAAATATAGTACCATCTTACACAGATGCATATAGATGTTCATATAAGTCTGTATATGAGTATAATTATAAATATCTAAGTATATGCATGTGTATGTAAGTATACATATGTGTGTATATGCATGTATATATCAGCATATGTGTTTGAATGTGGGTATATGCATGCACATGCATTATGCTTACACATGTATAGGTATGGGCATATATATTTATATATGCATACATACACACCCATATACACATATGTGTGTAGATGCATACATAGATACACACAAATATATTTTTGCTTAGTTGTACCTTCTTGGGGAAGGGAGGAAGAAAGGGGAAAGAACAGAATTAAAAATACACAGTAGAGAATAAAAGAAAACTTACAAGGAAGCAAAGAAAAGATGGATGGCTCTGAACATAATACACTATTTATTATATAGGTTTTCTTGACATGGAAATTTCTTGCTGTATATTTTGAATCTTCTCATATTCTGCTGTGCATATAGCATTTCTATTTTTTTCTTGATTTGTATTTGTTTTAACATTTAAGTAAATAATATGTTTTTCTTTTCTTATTGTGCTGGTGACCTTGCACAGCCCTCCCTCACTCAAAGTCAACTGCAAGCCATGGTATCATTTCCCTGATGCCATGGTCCTCTTTGAAAAGGAAGGACAAACACACCCTATGAGTAGATTGAGCTCCCTGAATGGGGACACAGCTAATTGGGTAACTCAGCTCATCCTCTTCCTCTCCCTCTCATTCTCTTTCTCCTCTCCAAAGGAAGGTAAATTTGATGGCCAGAAGCTGCCCACTTAACTTGGGATTTACTGGTTAGATTTCTTCCTTCCTTCCTTCCTTCCTTTCCTCTCTTCCTTCCATCTCTCTCTCTCTCTCTCTCTCTCTCTCTCTCTCTTTCTCTCTCTCTCTCTCCCCCCCCTCCTCTACCTCCCTCTCCCTCTCCCTCCCTTTCTTCCCTGACTCTCTCCTTCTTTTTTCCTCCCTCCTTTCCTTTCCTTCCCTCCTTACTTTCTTCCTTTCCTTCCCTCCCTCCCTTCCTCCTTTCACCTCAAACCCAGTTCACTCTGAAGCTCTTAGATTCAATCACAATAGGTCCCAGACCAAGCACCACTTAATGGCTCTATTTTGGGCCCTCCAGGCTTAGAGTGAATATTAATGGTAAGTGTTTCTCTTTGGAATAGCAACCTTGAGGGTTTTCCCCTCCCAGCTTGATTTCTTTTTTTCTAATTAAAGAGGCCATCCCTTGACTCACTTCTTAAGAAGTCCTACTCACTGAATGGGCATTACCTCACTCCAAGTGAGTACATGAAAAGGCCTAAGCCTAAAAGAGGCAGTTCCCTGGGCTATCTTCAGTCATCCTGATGAATCTGGTCACTGGATCCAGATGGCTCTGGAGGAGAAAGTGAGGCTGGTGACCTTGCACAGCCATTTTCCTGATGCCATGGTCCTCTTCAAAAACGAAGGACAAACACAACAAAACATAACTCCTATTGCACTTCCTAGTCTGTGAAAAACATGACATGCACTATATCACTTCACTGTTCAAAAAGCTGCCATAGTTTCTTCCATTTAAATCTTTGGGATCCAGCAACTACTTCACATCTTGAGCCCTTAACACCCTCCCATTAACTTGGACAGACTTTGCTTATACAACTTCACATTCTACAACTCAAAGAAATCTTCTACTTTAATTAGACCAGGTTCTTCCCAGTCCTACAAATATATTATGTTCATTCCTCACCTCCCTTACTCATTCTATTTATTTCCATATGGAAAGTTTTCCCCACCCCTTCTCTCTGGGAACACAAAAACTTCCCATCCTCTACAACATTACATCCCATTCCTCTTCCATAAGCCTTTGCCAACTATTCTAATTCACATTAAATTCTATACTCTGACCTCCTGTGATACTTATTGTCTATAATTTTAACACGTGATCATGTATTATTAGAGATTATTTTACAACTGTCATATTCCTCATTAAGATTTTACATTAATTATCTATCAATCAATGAAAAAGCACTTTTAAGCACTTAACTATGACTCAAGCACCATGCCAGGCACTGGGAATACAAAGAAACATTCACATACTCCCTGCCCTCAAAAAACTTACATTCTGCTACGAAGACATACAGTTATTGCTTCCACACTGTGACTTTCCCTATTGCAATTTCAATATATTTCGGGTCAGCATAAGAAACTAACTGGGAATTTTAGGGGAGTTTTGCAGAAGCCTCAGATGACACACAAAAGTCAGCAGATTACAGAGAGCCTATGATCAAACACAACCCAGATTTCGCAATAAGGTACTGTAAACATCCCACAAAAGAAAAAAAAAATTCAGACTTCTTTGTAATGAAGAGAGGGCCAAGAAACTTTACAGGGATTTTCCAGATCCCTGGGGTGCCACACCTCTTAACTCCAGGATATGGAAGAGATAACTGAAAAATGTTCACAGGTGAGTAAATAGGGTGTATATGCAAAATAAATACACAGAGATGAGGAGGGCAGAAGACTAACAACTGAAAATATCTCATGTTATCAAAAGATGACAGTTGAGTTGAACCTAGAAGGGAGCTAGCAGTTCCACATCCTGGAAATAGTGAATTTTTCAAGGAATGAGTGACAGCCAATAAGGAAGCAAGGAGACAGAAGATGGAATAAGGTAGGAGACATCAAGTGGGCCAGTCTGACTAGAACATAAAGTGTGTGAGGTAGAGTGATGTGTAACTAGCCTAGAAAAGAAAACTGGAGCCAGATCAGCAAAGCCCTCTTGCAAAGGAGAGAACCATAACAGAGGAGTAGATAGTATCTGGGGCAGCTGGGTGGTGCCATAGTGCACAGAACACTGGGCCTAGATTCAGGAATATTCATCTTCCTGAATTCAAATCAGGCCTGGGACAGATGGACATTTACTGAACTGAAGGTCTACAGAGCTGTTGTGTTGACCTCATTGTATGCCTGGGAAACCTGGGCAGTATACCAGCACCACGCCACAAAACTGAATCACTTCCATTTAATTGTCTTAGGAAGATTTTGAAGATCACCTGACGGGACAAGGTACCAGACACTGAGGGCCTTACTCAACTAAACTGCCAAGCATTCAAACTGTGCTTCTGAGAGTGCTACTCCCATGGGCTGCCCACATCATTTGAATGTAAAACATACACTTGCCAAAAAGACTGTTTTATGGAGAACTCACACAGGACAAGCATTCACATGGTGGTCAGAAGAAGAAATACAAGGATACTTGCAAAGTCTCTCTCAAGAACTCTGGACTTGATTGTGTGACATGGGAAACACTGGCACAGGACTGCTCAGCATGGCGTGCCCATATCAGATAAGGTGCTGTGCTCTATGAGCAAAATAGAATTGAAACAGCTTAAAGGAAATGCAGGATGTGAAAATTAGGGGAATCCACCCCAAATATTCATAGGAACTATTTGTGCTGACCTGTGGTAGAGCATCCCAGGTCATTCCATCCCAGCCATAGCCAGACAAAGTAAAATTTTACTTTAGCACTGTGAAGTCATTTTGGTCCTCTTTGAGAATGAAGGGCAACAACCAACAAGCTGTGTGACCCTGGGCAAGTCATTTAACCCTATTTGCCTCAGTTTCCTCATTTGTAAAATGAGCTGGAGAAGGAAATGGCAAAGCACTCCAGTATCTTTGCCAAGTAAAACCCAAATTGGGTCACAGAGTCAGACTCAATGGAAACACGACTGAACAAACAAAAGACAGCATCCTCAGGAGGGCATGGTTAACAAACGTCAAATACTTCAGAAACATTATGAAGGATTAAGTCTGAGAAAAGTCACTGGATTTAGTAATAAAGAGATCATTAACTACCAGAGAAAACAATTTCAGTCTAGTACAGGGATAAAAACCAGACTGCAAGATGTTTCAAAGTCAGATAAGAAAGTGGAAGCAACAAATATATACTTTTTCTCAGAACTTGACTGAGGAAAAAAAAAAACTATGGGACAATTGTAGGAGTATACAATCCAGTGAATGCTTTTTAAAGATAGAGATCTGAGCATATCAGAGATCATTATACTTCTGTTTGGCATCCAACAGCATGCAACAAATACTATAAAAATTGAAGGTCACTGGTTCAATTAAAAAAAAATACAGATAAGTGATCTTGCCTTAATTTTCCTCAACCCAATAAAGACATGCTTCATTTTAAAGACACATGATACTTAAAAATTCAAACTTATAAAATAGCCAAATCAGATAAGAATATATATTTTATAAAAGAATTCCCTATAACCTCTGTTACTATATTTAAAATGATTCAATCTTTTTAAAATTTTATTTGCATAGAAGCCTTCAAAGAATACATCTGTTGTAAAAAAGCAAGGCCCACATTTTGGAAATTTTGCCTATACAAATATGTAAATATGTAGGATTTGAATAATAAAATCATCCTAGAATATTCTAGAATTCTCCACATTCAAATTTCAATAGTATTCTGGTAATAACAAATTTGCCTTTAAATGGGTTAATGGTTAAGGAAAATGTTCTACCAGCCAACTGAGGAAATACCATTTCTTGGAGATTCTAGTTCTTAGAATATGATGTTTCCAAGAATAAATAAAGTAGAATAAATCACAGCTTCAACAAGTCATTCCTGGAGTTTCTTGCAAAACAAATTCAAAATCTCAAATGCTCCAAGCTTTCAGTGTCAGACATTCTAGAGTAAAGTTCATGAAACATCTTGGGAGCATTAGACTAGTACATTCCATGGCTGTGGAATTGAAAGTTATCTGGAGGATTCACTTGGTGGTCCATAAAACAAGAGCTTATTTGTCATAAAATATGAATAATAACCATCTGAAGACCATAATTCATTTAAAAACTCATATTTTGCCTCTACAGCACCTGACTTTTTAGGTCTAGTTATTTTGACAAGCACATATTTTGGGCATAGATTATCTAATGGAATCATGCCCAATGTCAATGGTTACTGTTACAGAAGGTCTTTTTGCTCTTCCATCCTGTTCCAGCAAAAGAATCCCCATAAACATGTTCTTGCATACAACCAGAACAACTCAGAACTGGGGACCTTAAAGCAACAGAAGATGAATGAAGTGAAAAAAAATTGCTAATATATGAATCACAAGTAAATTTTCTAACTCCTCAAGTTGCTTAAGAATTTTAAGTTGTCAATGTCATCTGGCCATAAAATGATATAAATAAAAGATGTCTTGTGATATGCTAGCTATCAAAATATCTTTGCATACCAGGTGTTTTAAAGCAAATAAATATAAGCTACTTTCCAAGCTGTAAAAACAGTCATTGCTGGAACTGATCAAACATGCTCTATCTACTAGTAGATAGCCAAGAAGGAGTCAGGTTCTCCTATCTTTATGGTATAATAAAAGAAACAAATTCTGCCCTCTGAGTGCAACTAGGGCACTTTGGAAAGGACTTACTTTAGCAGGATCCCAGAGTAAAATTTCGCATATCACTGTACTTAATTTTTCAATGATCTCTACTGTGTTCCTTCATTAAAGTCCTACTCTGATACGTCATTTTGACTTGGAAGCGAAACTTTGTTCTGAAAGACTATGCCAAGGAATTACAAATTCTCCTGGGTCCTATGTCAAACTTGTAAAAGATATTCCCCCCAAGGAATAGTCTAAGTTTAAATAATATGATTGGCAGAGGGCTGATCACAACTGCAATAAAACAATTTTTTAAAAACCCAATAACTTCTGGGGTTTTTGTCTGTCATTGGTTTTTGCCCAGGGCAACTAACTCATGGGATGTCTACTAAAGCACAGAAATATTGCAATCTACTTTAGCAGAAGTATCCACATCAACAAAATCACTGATACTCTTAACTATTTCATATCTGAAGTATTACATAAAGGCACCAACAAAAGTAGACATATAAATATGTAAATATTGCCTCTGACTGATACTGGCTGTGTTGTCCTGGGAAAGTTACTTAATCTGTCAGCATTCTAGGCAGTTCTCTAAGATAGTTTCCTCATCTGAGAATTCCTTAGACCCAATGAAATCATAAGTCCAGTCCTTATCTTCTCTTTCATTATGTTGTACAATAAAACACTCTGGAAACAGTAATCTATTAATTAAGCATAGCCCTAAGGTAAAGTTCCTTTCTTTCAGACCCTTAGAGTACAATGGGATCAAAATGACTAGAAATAGTAAGTCCTTCCCTTAAAAAGCAGCTCCAGGATAAACTAGAATCATAGATTTTTTTTGGGTGGTCTATGGTAAGCATTTAGTTGCTGATAACTGACATGACCTTAGAGGTAGGAAGGTGAAAGGTCCCCTTGCACAGTGTTCCCTCACTTAAATCTAATTCATTTGCAAGACACAGCATCACCACCTTGATGTCATGGTCCTCTTTGAGACCAAAGGACAAATAACATGTGTCCTGTCCCTAGCTTCCTTTCTACGTGTTTATTTGCATGTTGATTCCCCCATTAGATTATAAACTTCTTGAGAGAAGGGACTGTCTTTTATCTGTTGGTTTTTCTATCCCCAACACTTACTTAATACAGTGTCTGGCACATAGCAGACCCCTAATAAATGTTTATTCAATTGAATTGAAAATGTACTGCCTTAGGAGAGCATGGAATAGTTTACCTGTCAGATCTATGAATAAGCAAAGAATTTAGGAGCACAAAGGAACACACCTAAGATCAGAAGAAAAGCAGAAAACTCAGGAGGTGCGGGTGGGGGAACTTTTACAGCAAGTTTCTCTGATAAAGGCCTCATTTCTCAAATATAGAAAAAAAAACTAAATCGAATTTATAAGCATACAAGTTATTATCAAATTGATAAATGGTCAAAAGATATGAACAGGCAGTTTTCAGGTAAAAAACATCAAAGCTATCTGTAGTCATGTAAAAATTGTGCTAAATCACTATTGATTAGACAAATGCAAATTAAGCAAAAGAAGTAACACCTCAAATCTATCAAACCGGCTAATATGACAGAAAAGGGAAATGACAAATGATGGAGGGAATGTGGGGAAATGGAGACACTAATGTGCTGTTGGTGAAGTTGTAAACTGATCCAGCCACTCTGAAGAACAATTTGGAACTATTCCCAAAAAGCTATAAAACTGTGCATACCCTTTAACCCAGAACTACCACTCCTAGGTCTATATCCTCTCCCCCTACCCTTCAAAAAAAAAAAAAAAAAAAAGGAAAAGGACCTATATGTACAAAAAAAATTTACAGCAGCTTTTTCTGAGGCAAAGAATTGGAAACTGGTGAGATTTTTTTTTCACATGATTAATATAGAAATGTTTTGCATGACTGCAGGTGTATAACCTATATCAAACTGTTTGCCTTCTCAATGGAGGGGAAGGGAGGAGAGAATTTGGAACTAAACATTTTTAAATGAATATTAAAAATTCTTACACGTAATTGGAAAAATATCTTTTTATACCTTTTTTAATATTTTTTTTAAAAAGAGGGAAAACATATTGCCTTCATGCCAGTGTAGCTCTTAGTTATTATAGGATTTTAAAGGCTGATGATGCCAAGCAACTTAATCCAAGGTTATCAGCAGAAGTGAAAATCCTTTTTTGCCTGTTACCTCTCCCTATTACTCTAATCGCGTCTAGCTCGGCAACACCACTCTTTAGTCACTACCTTCTCATTCTGCTGGGTGAACCCTTCCCCATTGATAATAGAACTCACCATTCATCTTATTCTTTCACTCTCTACATTAATGGAAGCCTGACTCTGAAAATATCAAATGGCTAGGACACCCTCTCCAGTCATGCTGCTTGTGACTTCAAGCCCTCCTTTCTTTTTCAGCCCTCCCCTCATCATCCAGTCATTTAGGAGGAAGAACCTACATAATTTCCATTCCCCATGGTCACTTCCAGGCTCTCTCTCTTTGCTCCTATACTATTCTCCTTGCTGTTGTTTCTCAAACAAGATACTGCATCTTCTGATTCTAAGCATTTTCTCTGGCTATCCCCCATGCCTGGAAATTCTCCCTCCTCATCTCTACCTCCTTGGCTTCCTTCAATCCAACCTAAAACTCCAACTTTTATGGGAAACCTTAATTCTAATTTAAGACACTTTTTAATTTTAGTTCCTTCTATCTATCTATGGATAATGTTTTGTTTATTTTGCATATAGCTTGTTAGTACATAGTTTTTTTCATGCTGTCTCCCCCAAAATATTGTGAGAGCGTTGAGGACAGGGATAACCTTTTGAACTTCTTTGCATTCCCAGTGCTTAGAATAGTGTCTGGCACATAACAAGCCCTTAGTAAATATTTGAATGACTACTGACTGTTCTCTCTTCTTTAAAAGGTTCATTCCATACATCTCCATCACCTCATACAGATCCTTGTTGATATAATTGATTAGCCTTCAGGTCACTCCCTCTTCCCTTCCCAGGGAGTTTATTTTTTATATTGATTTCCAATTAAGAAAATCTATTTTCTCTCCCTCTAAACTCTTACCACATTAAACTAATTCCTTGTAATAAAAATACATAGGAAAGCAAAATAAATTCCCTTCTTGAATGAGTTCAAAATGTATATGTCTCATTCTACACCTTGAGTATATCACCTTTATGTCAGGAAGTAAACATAATCCTCTGCAATCATGGATGATCAGTGCATCATTCAGTACATGGCTCAGTTTTCTTCTTTAACCCCTGTTCTCATACTTGGAGACCTGGATAGATATGTGAGTCTCTCCTTGAACACCTTAGTCTCAAGGTTCATCACCTTTAACCTCTATGTCTACTCCATCTCAGCCATCAGCAGGGAAATAATACCTTAGTTTTACCTATCATCCATAATTTTCTATGTCCATGTCCCCAAACGTTCCAATTCCCCACTTTGATCATTCTCTCTTCTTCTTTCATCTTTCCCTTTTCCACAGTTTTCCTAAACCTATTATTTTTACCAGAATCTCCAGCCCCAATTCCCCTCTCAGACTGTCATTCCTGCTCTGTCCTCCCTATAACCTTAATCTGGTGATTCACCAATTCGACCACATACTGTCATCTAACCAGAGGTACTAGTGCTCCCTGAACACCCCATATTCCCCTAAACAACACATGCTTATTGACTGACTACTAAAGAAAATGCTATTTTCTTTATTCTGGTTCAAATGCCCATGCTAACAAGGACAAACATTTTCCTTTGTAACAATTTAAGCATCCTCCTTTGTTATATTGAGTACCTTTTTTCCCTCTATGTGCTATACTTGTTCATGGCAAAACTGTTTCCTAAGAAGCATATCACTATCATCTCTTTTTAATCTCTGGAGAGCAGAACATGTGTGTATGTCTACACATGTATGTAACACATACACCTATGTATGTGTGCATTTGCACATGTGTACATATATTGCATGTACATGTGTTATACATGAGTACATTATACTATGTGTGGGTTTCATCTGCTTATGTCTCACACACACACACACCCATCACTTGCCGATGATGTATATCATGCCCCTGAGTGAATAAGCAAATTGTACTTTACCTGTCTGTATTCCTCATCCTGGCTTATTTGAGCAGAAGCAAAATTCTAGTAACACTTCCCTTTCATTTTTAATTCCTAGAAATTATCACTATGCATTCTCGCTTTCACATCTACTTCTTGAGTCCTTGCAAATAGGCTTCTGACACTATTCTTTGTCTAAAATTGCTTTCTCAAACATGACCAATGATCTCATCTGGTTAAAGTCAATGGGGTTTTTTCCTTTATTCTTCATATTCTTTGACTTTTCCCATTTTTTTTTGTTGACCAAACCCTCCTATTTCTATACTTCTCTCTACCTTTGCTTTCTGTGACTCTTTGCCCTTCCAGCTCTCCTGCCTGTCAAATGTTAGTTTTTTTCAGTCTTATTGGTTAATCACTCACCATGTTTGATAACCAGAGGTATTCTCCAAAGGTTTTTGCTTCTCTTTCTACATTTCCCTTGGTGATATCATTCTATCAACATGGATTCGATTATCTCCAAGCAGGGCCCTAATGGGTCCTAATATCTCTCCTGAATTTTAACTCTCCATCAAAAAGTGTCAGCTAAATACCTCCAATAGGTTGTCCAATCAATACTTTAAAATAAATATATTGATAATAGAATTCAACTTTTCCCTAAAACTCACTAAAGCACCCACATTTCCCAAATTATTATGTATTTATTTTACATACATTCTATTTATATATCTCTATGTTGTCTCTCTCATTAGAATGTAAACTGCTATAGGGCAGTAATGGTGGAGTAAAAGCAAGAACTTGACTGAGCTCCTGCTCCAACCACCTCCAATACCTATAAAATATTACTCTAAACACAAAGTGACAGAGAGGAACAAATCTCCCAGTGAAGGCAGCCTGGCAGGCTGACAGGAAGGGTCTATCACACTACACTGGGAGCCAAGCAAAGTCCTACATGATCCCTGTGGTCCCAGACACAGGGAGAATCCTAAGGGTAAATGGTCTTTTGCACTCTCCTGCCCCTTTTGAGAAAGTGCTTGGCATTAATGGATGGTATTGTAATTTAGGTGTGATCCAAGCATGGGAAACTTTTGACTTTTTGTGCTCTTTGACTGAAAAAATGAATGTACTTTGTTTATGATTGGAAACTAATCTCTATTTGAAAAGAGAGACTGACTAACTAAATGAATGTACTGTCCATGGGTGGAGTAGTGCTTAGATTGAATTGAGAACTTACTTGCTAAATGAATGAGTTACACTGTTTTTATTTTCTCTGCTCTGTGAATGTTTTACCTTAATCTGTCACTGAATAAATGGAGTTTGCTATGCTGATGTTCCAAACCTTGGAAGTTGCATTTGCTTGGCATTGCAGCCCCAACCAGTGGCACAGAACAGCAGAAGCAGACTTCAGGAAAGTGAAACACCAGCAGTTTCCAGACTTCTCAACCCATAAATGTCAAAGAAAAAGTAAAAGGTCAGTGGGGAACTCTGTTGGAACAGGTGATGGAAGAGAAAGTCTGGCACCTGCCCACAGAGGCCCAAGGGCTACAGATAACAGGAGGGCAAAGTGACCATTCAAAGGGTAATTGCTCTTGCTTTGACCTGCTTGGATCTGGATAGCAGTCTTGGGTAGAAGTCCTGGGGTATGTGGCCAGTGTGCAAGAGCTTGGGATGTCTATAGAGAGGATACCCTCCACATAGCTCTGAAAATATTTGCTAAAACCCCAGAGATTCAGGACACAACTCTCTCCACCCTGGAAGCAGAGTTCTACTGTGGCAAAGAGTCAAAAAGTCAAGTAGCTGGCTGGCAAAATGAGCAAGTAGAGGAAGCACGATCAGTCCATAGAATCCTTTTGGGGGACAAAAACGATCAAAACATGGTACTAGAAGAAGTCAATGAAGTCAAAACTCCTACATCAAAAGCTTCCAAGAAAAATATAAATCAGTCACAGGCCATGGAGGAGCTCAAGAAGAATTTTGAAAATCAAGTAAGAGAAGTAGAGGAAAAATTGGGAAGAAAAATGTGAATGATGCAAGAAAATCATGAAAAGAGAGTCAACAGCCTGCTAAAGGAGACGCCCCAAAAATACTAAAGAAAATAACACATTAAAAAATAGACTAACTCAAATGGCAAAAGAGGTCCCAAAAGCCAATGAGGAGAAGAATGCCTTAAAAAGCAAAATTTCCTAGATGGAAAAGAAATTTCAAAAACTCACTGAAGAGAATAATTTCTTCAAAATTAGATTGGAGCAAATAGAAGCTAATGACTTTATGAGAAATCAAGACACTATCAAACAGATTCAAACAAATGAAAAAAAAAATAGAAGGCAATGTGAAATACCTAATTGGGAAAAAAACACTGACCTGCAAAATAGATCCAGGAGAGATTATTTGAAAATTATTGGACTGCCTGAAAGCCATGATCAAGAAAAGAGCCTAGAAATCATCCTACAAGAAAATCTCATGGAAAATTTCCCTGATATTATAGAACCAGAAGTTAAAATAGAAATCAAAACAATTCACCGATCACCTCTTGAAAAAGATCCCAAAAAGAAAACTCCTAGGAATATTATAGCCAAATTCCAGAGTTCCCAGGTCAAGGAGAAAATATTATAAGCTGTCAGGAAGAAACCAATTTGAGTACTGAGGAAACACAATCAGGATAACAAAAGATCTAGCAGCTTCTACATTAAGGGATAAAAGGGCTTGAAACATGATATTCTGGAGGTCAAAAGAGCTAGGATTAAAACCAAGAATCACCTACCAAAAATCAGCAAAAATAAGTATAATGCTTCAGGGGAAAACATGATAATTCAATGAAATAGAGGAGTTTCAAGTATTCTTGATGAGAAAACCAGAGCTGAATAGAAAATTTGATTTTCAAATACAAGAAGCATGAAAAGAATGAGAAGGTAAACAGGAACAAGAAATCATAAGGAACTGATTAAAGTTGAACTGTTTATATTCCTACATGGAAAAATGATCATTGTAACTCATGACACTTTTCTTGGTATGAGGATAGTTGAAGGGAATATGTGTGTGTGTATACACACATACATAGACAAAGGGCACAGGATCAGTTGAATAGGAAGTGATGATACCTAAAAAATAAAATTAAGAGGTGAGAGAGGAATATAACGAGAGAAGGAGACAGGGAAAGATAGAATAGGGTAAATTATCTCATATAAAAGAGGCAAGAGAATGGAGGGAAAGAGCAGGAAGGTGAAAGGGAATGGGTCAACATTACTCTCCTTGAATTTGGCTTAAGGAGGTAATAACATATACACTCAATTGGGTATCTTACCCTACAGGAAAGTAGGGGGAAAGGGGATAAAAGGGGGGATGACAGAAGGGAGGGCAGATGGAGGGAGAGGGTAGTTAGAAGCACATATATTTGAAAAGGGACAAGGTCACAGTAGAAAACAGAATAAGTGGGGGGCAGGATAGGATGGAGGGAAATATAGTTAGTCTTTCACAATATCTACTATGGAAAAGTTTTAGGTAACTACACATGTACAACCTATACTGAATTGCTTATCTTCCCAGTGAAGGCAGGTGAGGAGGGAAGAAGGCAAAGAATCTGGAAATCAAAGTTTTAAAATCAAATGTTAAAAAAATAATTTTTTTTACATGCAACTGAGAAATAAGTTATACAGGCATTGTGGTATAGAAATCCATCTTGCCCTACTAGAAAGGTAGGGGGAACTGGGGGAGGATATAAGAGAGAGCAGATTGGGGGAGGGGCCATTCAGCAGGCTCACTATCTTGGGGTGGGGGTAGGGAAAAGACAGAAAAAAAAATTTGAAACATTAGTCCCCTTCACATAGGCTATAATCCAGTCAAACTGACCTTCTAACAATTTCTCATAGTCAGTATTCCATTTCCCATGGCAGTCCTTGGTACTCATTGTCCCCCAGGCCCAGAACACAGTCCTCCCTCACTGCTACCTTTCAGAGCCTTAATCTTCTTCAAAGCTCAGCCCAGACAACATCTTCTACTGGGACTTCCCTAAATCTCCCTACCTACTAGTCCTTCCCCAAAAAACTACCTTGTATGGTATGTACTGATTTTCTGTCTACATTATTGTCTACTCCTATAGGTAGCTAGCAAGGTGGCAGAGTAGATAGGGTCCCAGACTTGGAATCAGAAAGACCTGAGTTTGAGTCTGGTCTTGGACATGCACTAGCTGTGTGATCCTGGGCAAGTCACTTAAGTTTTTTCATCTATAAAATGAGCCAGAAAAGGAAACGGCAAAACACTCCAGTATCTTTGCCAAGAAAATCCCAAATGGGGTCATTTAAAGTCAGACACAAGTGAAAAAACTTAAGAGCAATAGAATATATGCTCAACAGAAACATTATTTTTGCCTATGTATACCCAGACATCTAGTAGGAACTAAGTACATCTAGTAGGAACTAAGAACATCTAGTAGGAAATAAGTAAGGATTTATTGATTGATTCCTTCTACCCAGATATCTTGTCCTGTCATTCTTTTTAAAAAAGACATTATTAAAAAAAAACAGATGTGATAAGAAGATGAATTTTTCTACTCATTAGATCTTTTAATAATCAACAGTATTAAGGTGAACTATGTCATATAGTGAAAAGCCCACTTGTTATTAGGATTGGAGGAGACCTGATTTCTTATTAACAAACAGAAGTCACTAATCCCTCTAGGCCTCAGTTTTCTCATTTCTGAAATATAGGAATTGGACTAAAAGGTCCCTTCTATGGATCTTTAAAGGTCTGTGACCAGCATTTTAAATAGTAAATAGCTAGGATTAAGTGGCTACTTACAGTAAAGTACCAGTTTAAAATACTGTTAACTTGTTCAAATTGTGAATATATTATCAGCAGAAGAGGTTTTTCATCTAAGAAAAGATAATGTCTCTGAAAACCTACAAAGCTTCTTCATTACTGAAATTATGTTTTGGTAAGTCTACCATTTAAAAACAATAAGCCTGATTTCATTTTTGTCATCTACATTTTAATTTTAAAATATTTAAATTCTTGAGAGTTGCTCCTAGATCAGATTTCTCTTACATAAAGGTTCCCTTCCTTAAGTGACACCTCCCCCAAACTCAGTGGAATCTGATACAGATAAAAGTATTAAGACTAACAGATAATCTTATTATCTCCTCAGATTTTTTCAGAAGAATTAAAATGCTTACAATTCAAATCCATTAAATTTAATACTGATACTCTTATCATAACAAAGATCAAAATTAATACCATTTCCACAGATTAAGAATTACACAGAAATAGTTTTGACAAAGTATTTTCAAACTGGTATATCAGTTGGACAAAGTGTGGGGTAATGACAGGAACACCAGATTGGGATCTTGGAAACATACACTCTAGTCCCAACTGGATGAATGATGATTAGTGTGTCCTTAGTGAAACCCCTTCTTTAGGTTTTCGTTACCTCATTGGTAAAATGAAGGATGAATAAGTTGCATAAAACAACTTCTAGGGGCTTCTCTTCCTCTCCCTAGTTAGAATATTCTCTGAAAATTGCTCTAAGTAGTTTTTTTTTTTAACACTGGAAAATGTCATTATGGCTGGTTGTACGCAGAATGGACTGTTGTATTCAAAATGAGGTTCCTGGAAATGAGTCACAGAAGTCAACAATTAGCTTTACAATGACATTTTAAAGAAATGTCAACTGCACCTCTGATGCACCTGTTTTGTTTGGCACTGAAGGTATTTTCTAATGCAACCTATTTTCATGAAGTACATGTTTATTTATTCTTTTCCTGCACTCAGAAGAGAAGAATGTTTTCTAACTAATGTTATAATGGATGGTTTGGGTCAGGAGGTTTGACCTAAAAACAAAATCAATTGAATACTTGTTTTTTCAAAAACAAGGTGGACTTTTTACCGAGCCAGATGAAGAACAGCTTCCACGATGTTAGAGCCATCTTTAGCACTTGTTTCACAGAATAAGGCACCGTAGGTCTGAGGAGGAGAAACACATTCAACAGTTACATGGAAGGTCATGCCTTTCTAAGAATTGTAGCATTTTAATCAAAGACAGATCCTTAGACTAATTAACTTTATCTGAATACATGCCCATAAATTTCTTCTTTCAGTTTTTAAGGGATGACTCATAATTTGCTAAAGATTTTCTAAGGCTTTGAATATATGATGGAGGAATATCAGGGTTATGTGGATTACAGACACAGCTATGTGGACTAAGCATTGGAATTAAGTGTCAGAAGGAGAAGACCTGAGTTCAAATCCAGACTTAGAAACTTACTAGCTATGTGACTCTAGAAAAGTTATGTAACTTTTTTGGGTTTCAGTTTTTTCATCTATAAAATGAAGATAATTGCACCTATCTCATTGGGTTATTGTGAGGAATCAAATGAGGTGATACATGTAAAGAGTTTTGCAAACATTGAAGATATGTCATTATTATCATTATCATTAGTGTTATTATTAAGGATGATGATGCTGCTCTGTAAGAAAAAAATGTGGTGATCTTTTCTGGGGCTTTAAAATTCCCATTCCCACTATTATGTTACAAGAAACAATGAGCAGGCAGACTTCAGAAAAACCTGGAAAGACTTAGATGAACTGATGCTGAGTGAAATGAGCAGAACTAGGAGAACAACGTACACAATAACAGCCACATTTTGCAATGACTGACTTTAATAGATGTAGCTCTTCTCAGCAATGTAATGATCTAAGACAACTAAGGACCTAAGACTCATGATGGAAAATGCTATCCACACGCAGAGAAAGAACTGTGGAATATGAAAGCCGATGACAGCATCCTTTTCTTTTGTTGTTTTGTTTCTTCTTTCTTGTGGTTCTTCCCGTTAGTTCTAATTCTTCTTTACATCATGACTAATGTGAACATATGTTTAATATGAATGTATAAGTAGGGTCTATATCAGATTGCATGCCATGTTGGGGAGGAGGGAGGAGAGGAAGGGGGAGAAAATTTAAAACTCAAAATCTTATGGAAGTGAATGTTGAAAACTAAAAATATTTTTTTTAATTCCCATTCCCAGCATTCTCATGTTTGAAACCTTAAGGTTACCTCACACTCTTTTCTTTACTATCATTCCATATACCCCATCAGCTAGTAAGTTCTCTCAAATCTACTTTCACAACATCTCCTGTATCCATCAACTCTTAACTCCCACTTCCAACACCCTACTACAGTCCCTCACCTGAACTATGGAAAAAGCTTCAACACTCTCATTTGCCCTCCCCATCCTCTCTCTCCAGCAATCCATCCTTAATATCAGTGCCAGAACAATCTTGCAATAAATAATCAACAAATAACTATTAGCACCTACTATGTGCCAGGCACTGTGTTAAGTGCTCTTTCACAGAATCTGGGTATACTTATTGACATTATTGTTAATGTTGCTGTTGAATTCCTAGGCATTCTTTAAAGCCCAAGTCAGATGTTTTCTCTTTACGTGAAACCTCTTATTCCTCCCGTTAAGCAATACCCTTATCCCAATTAGACTTCTCATCCAAAGCATTTGGTTACTTTTTAACAGAATGCAAGCTTCTTAAGGGCAATGACTCTTTTTTTGTCGTTCTGATTTTGTATCTCTAGTACCTAGCAAAGAGTCTTGAAAACATGCTGGTACTGAAAAGAGGGTATCCCAAGAGTTTGGTACCATTTTAAGCTATTAACTCCTAAACTCCTAAAACAGCACTAAGACTTTTGGGATATGCTCAACAGTTTCATTTCAACAGCAAATCACAGACTAATCATGTAAATTTGGGCAGAAGACAATGACCTTTATGTTCCCTGCTTCTCTTTTCCCCCAAAATGTTTCTATTTCTCTAAAACTCACAGTTTATAAAGTAATTTTCTCTCACCACAACCCCTCTGAGATAGTTATCAGAAAGATCATTTTATAGGTGAGGCAGCCGAATGTTGTCTTGCCCAAGGTGACATGACTAGTAAGTAGCATTGCTGGACTCCATGCTGGACTTTTCCACAGTGGTGGTCTGCCCTGAGCAGCAAAGCCTCAGTGGGTAGGTGAGAAACCAATGGAAAATTGCTGCCAGCAAGTAATTGACTGTCATAGGATTGGTTCATTCTTTGTATTGTATCCCCAGCACACAGCACACAATAGGTTCTTAATAAATGCTTGTAGATTACTATTTAATAATACTCAGGAGGGTTAAAGGAAGAAGGGGCTAAGAACCCACAGTTTTGCTCCCCTGAATTATTCCCTTTGACAAGCTTCAGTCAGACTACTACACTCACTCCCTCTATACACTCTCTCTCCTTTACCTTCTGTTAATGTTCTTCAAGGGCAGCTAGGTGGCACAGTGAATAGTGTGCCAGGCCTGGAGTCAGGAAGATCTGGCTTCAGACACTTACTATGTGACCCTGGGCAAGTCACTTAATTCTGCTTGCCTCATCTGTAAAATGAGCTTCAGAAGGAAATGGCAAACCCCTTGAGGATCTTGATCAACCAACAAAACCCCAAAGAGGATCACAAAGAGTTGGACACAACTAATGGACAAACCAACAAACGCTGTTAAACTACTGTTTGTTTCTGTGTTCTCATGCAATCTGAAGTACTGAAGCTCCTCCTTCCATACTGAAAATCCAGGGCGCTGTGTGTCTACTATGCTTATTGGTCAGGAGTTAACCTGACCACTCAGTCTCCATCTCATTTGTAAAAATGAATTAAGTAACATCCTAAGGTTACTTCCTGCTTATGGCCCCATGATTAAGTAGCCTAAAAGACACCAAAGAGATTAGTCAATAATCAAGCATTTACTAAGAAAGTACCATTTGCCAGGCACTGTGCACAAAAACAAAAACAAAAAAAAAATGAAACAATTCCTGGTCACATTGTCATATTCTAATGAGTCAGTCTAGAGAACTGACTCAAAACTGTACAAGAGACCAGAGTTCTGCCCTTAGTGAGCAAAAGAGAAAGAAGGTTATCAAGAAAGATTGGAAATCTGACACCGAGCATAGCAGTGATGATCCATAACAGGTTGAAATGACATTCGCCTATATACATACTGAATTCAACATTCTGTTGACACTGAGCAATCTCAGTTGTATTCAGTGTGCTTATGTGCCTAACCATGACCTAAATGGGTAGGATAATCTATGCTTTTGCATTTACATTTAACATCTCTCCTAAATGATATTCATTGTTGATCTTACCATGGCCAGTTTTTCTCCAAAATGTTTTGGCACACATTGCTGTCCCTGGGCCAAAGCTGCTTCACAAAGATCTGCCTTATTTCCCACCATCATAATTGGAATTGCTTCACGTGCTGCATCCTATAAAAGGAGAGAGAGGGAGAGAGAGAGAGGGAGGCAGGGAGGGAGGGAAGGAGTGGGGGGAAAGAAAGAGAGGGGGGGAAAAAAAGGGAGAAGGAGAGGGAGAGGGAGAAGGAGAGAGAGAAAGGGGGAGAGAGAGAGAGAGAGAGGAAGGGAGGGAGGATTCAGGGAGTCCTTTTATATACAAACTTCTACTCTTTATGTATTACTAAGTTAATAATAAAGGTGACAGGCATTAGCACAAATGCACGTTTACAGTTAAAATCTAACTCCTTATTTTGAACACAAAGGAAACAGCAAGCAAGGACTAACTCAAGAGACATTTCTGCATTCAACTACTAAATTGGGCTGTGATTCACACAGTAACTACCTGGAGCCTCTGCGTGAAACACTTGTAATTAGATGGCATCTCCCATTAACACCAATACATAATATACAGTCAATCTTGTAATTACCTTATAACATCAATGGAACTGGAGTTTTATACTTACTACCATCCAGTTTATGGGGGGAATAAAAGAAAGAAACAAAGGAACACAACAGAAAACAGGGGCCTAATGGTTATAATTTGTTCTTGTATAGAAACCACTATCCAGGGTAATGGGCTGAAATAATATACAGAAAGCAGATATCATTCTTCAACCCAGCAACTGCCCCTACAAGAAATTAGTCAAAGCTACTGAAGATCCAGGAAAGAAAGTTCTTGCCACCAAAGTCCTTGGCACCTTCAAGTGGATCAGCATCAGAAACCAATTAGCCTCATCAGTGAAATTATATCATCAATGGAAATGACATGAGAAAAGAGGGATCATTACCATCTGTTTTGCTGCTGTATCCTAAGGACCATGGGATCTTTCATTCTGACCTGTAGCTACAATCTCCCGACGTGTTTTCTGCCCCTATTAGAATGTAAGCACCTTGACAGCAGGGGCATTCTTACTTTTCTATTTATTTCCCCAGAACTCAGTACAGTGCTTTGCATACTGTTAGCACTTAATAAAGGCATTATTCATTCATTCTTTCATAGTTCCACTATGAAGGCCCATTATCAAATATGGCCCCAATCAATTTCTATGTATTTGATGCCCTGAATAAAACTTTTTTCTTTAGTGTAATGGTTTAACTCATTTCCTTAAACTGGCTGTTTTCCCTTTTCTACAGCTTTGCTCAGCGTACCTTCTTCCTATAATGTTCTTTCAAACAGTTCCTTAAATCCCTCACACCCTTCAAGACTCAGACCAAATGCTGCCTCTTCTGTCAAGACTTTTGTCACCAACCTGGTCCTCTAGGAACCTTTTTTCTTCTCCAGTATCTGAAAGACAGATTACTGTACTGGAAAGAGCACTAAGTTTGGCATGATTTGTCACCCCAAAAATGAGTACAAAGACACAGGGCCCAATCATAGTACTACCATTTAACACTTAAAATCTCTGAACCTTCGTCCCCTCATCTGTACAATAAGAATGATAAGGATGCCTATAATTCATACCAGGATTTATATCAAATATCAACTAAGAATGTATGGAAATCCCTATATAAATATTAGCTACTAAGGCTATTTGCTATACTACTCCTTGAGCATTTATTGCATTTCTTATATTATTAGTTTTTACACATAAAAGACTTGTCTTTCCAAATGAAAGATTATACTGTGGGAGGAGGGGCAGGGAAGAGCAGAACCTGTGGCGTCAAGGCCACATATGGCCTTCTACATCCTTGGGTTCAGCCCTTTGACTGAGTCCAAGTTTCACAGAACAAATTCTTTTATTAAGGGGATTTTTTTGTGAAGTCTGGATTCAGTCAAAGGGCTGCATTTGAGAATCTAGGGGGCCACACATGGCCTCACGGTCACAGGTTCCCCACCCCTGGTCATTATACACATCTTTTATGTCTTTGGATCCCATATGACTCCCTACCCCAGCTTAGTACTCCAAAAATATTTAATTTCATGATAAGTTATCAGATGACTGAATGGTTCCAAAAGCAGATTGGGATCAGAAATTTGATTTAAGGTTTTGCAATACAAAGGTTACTTTCTATCAACATCCCATGAGGTTATTAATTTATATAGATTAATCAACAGTAAGCATTGCATCTTTTACCCCCTTCCAGTAAATCAAGATACCAAATTCTATGTATCTTCACCTAAGTCATTCGGGTTTCATAAAGTAAGAAAGAGTGCTTTCAAGTTGGAAAATCACAAGAGAGAGGTGTGGGTCAGCAGGTCAGTCATTTTTCTGATGCATAAATCAGGCGTGGGATTGTATCCAATTTCATGCCCAGCTACAAATTCAGGCAGTGATCTTTAATCAAAAGCTAACCCCCTTTCAGATTCAGATTATCCCCATTTCATAGAGAAACTATGGTGCTACCAACTTGGTCACCTACTTAAAATGTGCCAATATTTAACAACAATGGCAGCTAAGATTCAGGAAAAATCTTCAGCCATTTAATGTCTGGACTGTTTTAAATACTCTGGTTGACCTCAACCACTTTGCATGTGTTTAATCACAGTCTAAACAATTACTGGGTAGGAAATTTTTTTCTCAGTTTTGTTAGCCTTATGTGGCCCCTCAACTTATGGCACTTTACTGTTTACTCCATGTTCAAAACTGGATGGACACATGTCAGTGCTCCATCCACTTTTCTACCCTAACTTATCTAGGCCTTCCCATTCTATATATCTTTTGGCCATGAATTTTCATCAACTTTCCATCTAGAATATTCCTACCATATGCCTAAGCCTGTTCTGGTTCCCTCATTAATTCATGGATAGCCTCACTGAACTCAGGCCCTCTCTATGCTGTTCCTCATTCTCATTCCATAACCAGTCTACCTCCTTCTCTCAACGTAAATGTGCCCAATGACATGTAATACACCACTCCTTACATGTGAATCATTCCTGGTAATATGCCAAAGCCTAATTACTAGGATAATAAATGTATCTTCCATTGTTTTTTTGGGTCACTTACAAATTTTAATTCTTCTGAGAACATACTGTTCCGTGAATTATGGAAGAGATATGTTGAGAAATATCAGAGATCATGAGAGAAAAATTGACATTAAAAAGATAGGGGTAGACACTTTGAGGTCTCTTAGTGGATGTCAATGTCCCAAATACGATCTAGCCTGGTATCTTCCTCTTATTCAACTCAAACCATAGCTCAGTGGTCCTCTGCAGTAGCTTCCCATGATATACCAACTGATGAACTTCTTACTACAAATCAAAAATTGGTAGTAGGGACCAAAAACTTCAATCATTTCTAGTCTACCTTTTGTCTTTGTGTCTTTTCATGGGCTGCATCTTCATGCCTAAAATATATTCCCCTCCTCACTTCCATCTTTGAGGTTTCCTTCAAAATTCCATTCAAGAATTTTTCCTGACCACCTTCACTCTCAGCTGCCAATAGCTCCACTGGGCATATACTCTGTATTTACTTAGCACATACTTTTCATTTCCATTAATAATATGTGAGTTCCTTGGTGACAGGGAGTATTTCCTTTTAATTTCTAGAGCTTATTTCAGTCCCCAGCATATAGTAGCTGTATTGGTACTCTGGAATTGTGGATGGTCATCGTATTGATCACAATACTTACAATTTTTGAATTTGTCTTTACAGTGTTTTAATTGTATAAACTGTTCTCTTGGTTCTATTTATTTTATTTTTTATCAGTTTGTAAAAAGTCTTCAGAACTGTTAATTTTCATAATTTTGATGTTCTGTTTCTGCTTATTTCACTATGCATCAGTTCATATATGTCTTTCAAGCTCTCTTTGAAATCATCTATTTCCTTGTTTCTTCTAACATAATCATATATCACAATTTATTTAGCGATTTTTCAACTGCTAGGCAACTCCTTGGTTTCTGGGATTTTTCTACCACAAACAGGTGCTCTAAACATTTTTGTGCATACAGGACTTTCTCCCTTTTCTTTGATCTGTTTTGGGTGCATGTCTAGCAGTGGTGTAGCTATGTCAAAGGGCAGACACTGCCTTCCTCCTAACTTTTAGTAACCTTGTGTATAATTAAATCACTTTCAGGAATTGTTTCACCCATTCCTAAGTCCACTAACAGTGTCTCAATGTGTCTTTTTTTCCCACAGTCCCTCTCACACTTTTAATTTTCCTTTATTTTTGTAATCATCTTTGCCTATCTGATGGACATGAAGTGGAATCTCAGAACTGCTTTAAATTGCGTTTCTCTAGTAGTATTTTGAAGCAATTTTTTTTTCCATATGGCTACAGACAGCCTAAGTTTATCCCTTTGAGAAATATTTGTTAATATCCTTAGACCATTTATGAAGGGATGAATGCCTCTTATTCTTATAAATATAAATTATGGAATCTAAATATAAATAATTATCTTAGAAATGAACCTTTTATCATAAAAACTTGCTGCAAAGATATTTCCCAGTTAATTGTTTTTTTTTATTTTAGCATTATTGGATTAGTTTTTGGATAAACAAGTCATTTTTATGTAATCAGAATTATTCATTTCATTTTCAGCAATCCTTTTTATTTTTTATTTGGTCATGAACTTTTCTTCTATTCATAGAACTGATAGCAGCATGCAATTCACTACTAACAGAGAGATGATGGATTTGGAGTCCAGAATCAGACAGATATTTATGAATGCAGCCAATGGGACTGATTTTGCTTGACTATGCAAATTTGTTACAAAGAATTTCTTTTTTTCCCCCAGTGGAGTTGGAAGGCAAAAAAAGTACATTTCTAACTAAAAAAAAAAAAAAACCACTTAAAAGAGACGTTGGGGAGTCTACAGGTAAGAAATGTAGCACTTACTCTCAGATGAGTTCAGTGAATTGTCTAATTGCTTTACTTTGTTATAAGACTGGGGAGGTAATGTTTATAATGTAATACAAAAAAATCAATAA
This sequence comes from Pseudocheirus occidentalis, assembly GCA_028646575.1. NCBI lineage: Eukaryota > Metazoa > Chordata > Mammalia > Diprotodontia > Pseudocheiridae > Pseudocheirus > Pseudocheirus occidentalis. Next base: position 122,201,891 of record CM053599.1, read on the forward strand.
TTTTTTAAGTAGCTTACTGACTAAATTAATAGCAAGCATTAGAATTAAACTACTGCTTAATAAGCTACTGCTCATAGATAAGATCCAATAGTTTAAGATTATACTCCAGGCAACTGAGTTCTACTCATCAGCTATGAGAGACTATGCAAGCTACAACTTCATGCTTATCCTCATATGCGGAATGGAGCTATCAATCCCTTTCCTGCTTACTTTCAAGGAATGTTGTGAGATTATATAAAAATAAAAGGGAAACATTTTGAAAAGTAAAAGCACCACATTGATTCAAAGAATAATACTATATTTTCATTAAGTTTCCTTCCTGTTGAATTGTAACAAAAATAGATGGTTTAATATTTTTCAATTCACATTGCTATTCACAATTAATTGACCCTCACAGCACCCCTTGGAGGCAGGTTGATATTTCAACTGCATTTTAACTAGGAGACAACATAACACTGTATATATAGTCAGTGTATATACACTGCTTATCTCTGTATATAGACAGAGACTTAATATATATATTCATATATAAAGCTAGATATGTATGTGTGTATATACAGACACATACAGACATGCACACATTCACATCTATATATGTATTGACATATATTATCATATGTGTATATTTGCATACATATATACATATGTGGGTGTATTTGTGTGGGTATTTATAAAAAATAAAATTTCCCCTCAGGCACTCTATACTCAAGCCAAACTGGTCTTCCTTGCTGTCCTCACCCATGACACTCCACTTCCTGTCTGCCTTTTAGCAGACTGCCCACATATCGGCAAAGTACTCTCTTCTTATTTCTGCCTCATCTAAGAAACCTTAGCTTCCTGCAAAGCTCAGCTTAAGTGCTAGGTCCTAAATGACTCCTTTCCTAATGCTTCTTAGCATCTAGTGCTTCCCCTCTCAAAATCACTTTTTGTTTGTTTTATGCATGCTTATACAGGCTATCCCAAATTAAGCCACTAACACCAAAAACTGCACCAAGTCTTTGGGAAGAGCCTGAATGTACATGTTATCTCTCAGACTACAATATACAAATATAAGTTCCTTAAAGGCAGACTGGCATATTTTTTTTTACTCTGTATTCACCATGCCTAGCATGGAACCCGACCCACAATAAGTATTTGAGAAACATTTGTGTTGACTGAATGAATCTTACCTGAATCGTATCTACCCATTCTCGTACATTTAGGAAGCTTTTCTCACAGGTCACGTCATATAACAGCAGCACACCATCTGCTTTTCTAAAGTAGGATTTAGCTATACTTCGGAATCTTAAGAGGAAAAAAAAAAGAGAAAGAAATGTATGTAAGCAATGGTTCTGATAAGTTACTCTGATGCTCTCACTTATCACTGACCATTCAGTTTACTTCTTTTATTTAAAGAAAGGCCTTCCTTGTAGAAACATTTTTTTCTCTTCTTTTTGTTTAAACTTAAATACAAAATAAGAAAAAGGGGAGGAAAGCATTGCCATGTACACAGAAGAACATAAGAGAAGATTCAAAATATATAGCAATAAGTTTCCCTTTAAGAAAACCTCTATAATAAATACTACACATTGTATTCTGAGCTGTCCATCTTTTCTTTGTTTCCATGTAAGTTCTTTTGTTCTCTGCTGTGCACTTTTTACTTTATTCTTTTCCCTCTCTTCCTCCCCACCAAAAAGGCTGTACAATTAAGCACAGATATGTTTGTATGTGTGCATGTATGTATATATACACACACATATACATGCACATACATATACAAAAGCACACACACATGTACACACACATATACATTTGCACATGCATATATACCTATATATCTATAATTGCATTCATATGTAGATATATACATTCATGTGTATCTATGTAAGATGGTACTCTACTTGTTTGTCCTCTCTTCCTCTGAGGGTGAATAATGTCCACCTTCACAGGCCCAAGTCTATAAAGCCAATCAGCAGTAGATTTCTGAGAGAATGCTACTGTGAGGAGCTTTTAAGATTCTGATCACACAGTATTAGTGTTCACTCTGTTTATTCCATTACAAATCTTTATTCAGTACAATGTTCACAGTTTCAACAGTTCA
>CM053599.1:122204470-122216578 GCA_028646575.1 Pseudocheirus occidentalis
AGGAAGGAAGGAAGGAAGGAAGGAAGGAAGGAAGGAAGGAAGGAAGGAAGGAAAGAAGGAAGGAAGGAAGGGTTTGGAGTCTCCAGAAACCTATTGTGTCACTGACATTTATGAGCTGTGTGACAATGGGCAAGTCTTGCTAAATTATAATTTTTATGCAAAATTGGAGATGTTGTCATCCATGGTTTATTTTTTGTCTTCAAGCTCAAAAAGGATCAAAATGACATTACCAATATCAGGGTCAAGGTAAACAGTCTGACTGTGGCTGATCAGATCAATACAAATTCAGAAGGTTCTACCAAAGGTCAGGCACAAATGGCCCAAATGAACATTTGGAGTGGAAATGTTATTAAATTTGCACGTATCACATTTCTTTTGAGCTATGGCACCTCTGCTTTGCTCCTGTTTCAGAGGGTTGTTGAGAGAATTAGATAACGGATATGAAGTACTTTAAATATCTCAAAGTGCTATATAAAGGCTAACTGGTATTATTAGCAAGATATGTAATAAGGAGGTGTCAGACTCACAGCCCTAGTGAAAACCAGATTGAAATGTAATTGAAAAGTGTTTAACAAAACTAACAGAAATAGAATACGACGTGAATAATATTAATTTGTGCTTTTTCTAAGTCAATATGTGCCCCCCAAAGGGAGCCAGTGGGCTGAAAGCCAGTCCTAGAATCAGGGAGAACTGGTTTCAAGTCCCATCCCTGACACATGCTAGCTATATGACCATGGGCAAGTCATTTAATTTCAGCGTCTTGGGAAACACTCTAAGACTTACATTTAGGTCTGCACCAAGGTTTCCACATGAGGAGTTCCCAAAACTAAAGAAATCACAGATCCAGATCCTCACCCCCAAATTTAACAAGATGAATAAATATCAAGGTAACATCAATAAATACATCAATCATAAATATTTCAAGGAACAAAAGAATTCCAGACCACTTTGAGTTACTGTGCTTAAAATAAATTTTTAAGTGACTAGTTTAATGAAACAAGCCAAATAAAATCTCAAGTTCCATTCAAAATCATATCTGTTATCCTATTTTCAAGGGATATGGTGAAGAAAGAAAACACTAATAGAACTATTGTCATTCTATTTCTTAAAAGAAATATTTTACTTCTTTGTCAAATTAAGTCTGGAATTCAAATGAAAAGACAGCTGATGTTAACCTACCTGTCATACCGCAAATTCTGAGGAGAATGGCCACCATTAAACTTAGGACTGCTTCTAGAGAGTGTGCTCCCTGGTGATATATTATTTATACGCTGTATAAAAAAAAAGACAGTAATCAAACAAGCTTTTTAGAAATATGGAAGAAAAACTGATGTGTTGACTCACTATTCTCCTCTTTACTTCTTGTTATTGAGTTGTTTCAGAGTCCTGTCTGACTCTTTCTGACCCCATTTGGAGGTTTCTAGGTAGGCAACGATACTGGAGTGTTTTGCCATTTCCTTCTCCAGCTCATTTTACAGATGAGAAAACTGAGACAAACAGGGTCAAGTGACTTGCCCAGGGTCGTATGGCTAGTAAGTGTCTAAGGCCACATTTGAACTCAAATCCTCCTGACACTAGACCTAACATTCTATCCACTGCACCACCTAGCTAGCCATTCCTGTTTTACTAGTTCTATGTCTTTGGGCAAATCACCTAATTTCTCAGGACTTCACTGAAGCAGGATAATAATAGCACTGCCTCCCACACAGTATTATTGTGGGGGTCAAATGGGTTAACACGAAAATTCTTTATAAACATACATCATTGCACACATATAACTTAATAGTAATGCTTTGTGTATAATAGTTTTTTTAAGAGTCATCAGAAATGCAGCTACCATAAATACCTGGGCAGGGAGGGGGTAGAGGTATGGTGATTCAAAAGTCCAAATATGAAGATCTGCTTGGCACTGTCTTTTTTGGTATAAATGAATTTTAAATTTCATAGTTCTGAGTGTAGTCACAGACTTGTTTGAAATTTGACAAGACCTTTTATCCCAACTTTCTAACTCCCTCCTTTCAGGCCTTAGTGGGTTTTAGAGAGACCTTTTTTCCAAACCCAACTCCAACTCCCAAACTCTGCTATACCACAGAGATAAACTATTCTGGAGAAGAGATAGACCCACAAATGCTTTTCTATTGAAATTAGTGCAGCTAGCTACAATAATTAACTTACTGGAAAACCAATGCCTGGCCAAGTAGCAGTAAAAGTTTTTCAATCATAGAATGCTGAAGTCCGAGTAATACTTAGAGATCATTAAGTTTAATACTATCATTCTACCAGAACAGAACCCAAGGCCTAGAGATGGCTAAGTGACTTGTCCCCAGTTACATAGCTAGTTGCTTATACAACTGAGATCAGAAAATAATCTGGGAGTGTTTCTTGAATCTCAAATATTTTCTTAATATAATTCCACAGAATTGTTCGAAAACTGAATTTCTCCCTGTGATAAAAATGTATAGAGAATAATAGTTGAAATTGGAAATATCAAAAATGCAGTATGTAAGGACAATGGACAGCCAGATGGGGCGGTAGATAGAATGCCAGGATAGGAATCAGGAGACTTGAGTTTGAATCCATCCTCAGTCAGTAGCTATGGGACCCTTGGCAAATCAATTATCTCTGTCTGCCTCAGTTTCCTTATCCATAAAATGAATTGGAGAAGGAAATGGCAAATTATTTTAGTATCTTGGTGTAGAAAACCCCAAATGGGGTCATGATGAGTCAGACACAACTAAAAACGATTGAACAACATAAGAAGATAACATCCAACAGTGTTTGGGGAAAAAAACCAAAAAAGGACCTTTTTTTAAGGGCTGGCATCTTTCTTCCTTTAGGTAAAAGTGTATCACTGTTACATGTTGTCAATAATCTGAGGCTTCTGCTAAGAAGACAGGCCTTCAGGATACCATACACTACAAACAATAACAAAGCTGATTGTAAAAATATAAACACATACCAAGGATCTGTTGTATTTACTATATGTGTTTTCCAGTGCACTTCTTAATCCATCATTACTGTCATGTAGTTTTCTGTTGGCTGTTCTACAGTTGGAAAAAAAAACAGAGCAGAATTAAAAAGGCCTAAAAGTGAAAACTTGCTTTTTCAAACGATGAGGTTCAAAATATGACATGGTATTCCACTCCCTACTGAATGACTGAATATCAGAGATGGATGTTATCTAGTCTAACCCCATTATTTGAAAGAGAGAGAAACCAGAAGTGAGAAACTAAGTGATTTAAGTAAAGTCACAAAACTTGTAAGAAGCAGAGAGGGAATTCCTGCTCATGCTCTCCAGCTTTATATCCAATGCCCTTTCTTCTAGATCAGGACTTTAGGCAGGTTCCAAATATTTCAGGAAGGGCAGATATTACCAGTGTTACTGGAGTACTGGAGATGTTAAAACTGACATGATCAGTGGCACATGTAGTCTAAATTACCTCTGTTTATCAGGATTTAATTGGTTACCTTTGTAATAGCAAAACTACTAAATATCCATTGAAGCCAAAAACTGTGGCCAGATGAGCTTACTCAACTCTGCCTCCTCTTTCCTATACATAATTTAAACAAGACTAGTACTGAGGCATGCCTCCAAAAGTAGATTATCTTCATGGTCTTTAGATAAAATTATTAAAATAGTTTGAAAAACAAAGATGCAACCAAAAGGAATTCAGAGAAAAACTCCCTATGATAATTCTGACTTAAGAAAGAGACTTGCATATACTTGAGCATATAATCAAAATAATTGACTATAGGCCCTTCATAAACTATCCTTTGTCATCAATAGTTTACTGTAAAATGGGGAGTTTTCACTAGTTTTGGAGAAAAGGGATCAGTAGAGAATCCTTTAATAACCATAAAGGTGCATTAAGACTTTGTGGACACCCAGTGTGTGCCAAGAGAAAATACTAAGTCATATCCCAAGATCACTTTCAGAGACCCATGCTCTATTTATTAAAAAACCAATGCTTGATTTGCAATTCAGTTATCTCAAAGAGCTAAGTGATTGTGCCAAATAAAATGTAACAACAAGAAACACATATTTACCCGCATTTCTGTCCTTAGAATTCAGTCCATTATTCTGCTGTACACACAACATAACATTTATAAAAAAAGAACAGTGAAAATAGCATATAATGAAGATAATTTATAGGAACTTACTGAAGCATTTCAATTTGCCTCTCAAGGCAATCTCTATCTTCAGTATATTCTCTGATTATTTCCAGGTCCCTGTAAAATTACATTTTGCATTTAAATGAGAATTTTTGGATAAGCTCTCTATTTCCAGTGATTTCCATTACCCACCCCATAGGACCTCCGCCACCTTCCTGCATGATTTCACTTCCTGCGCTCATATTTCTCCTCCACTTTGTCTGCTGCCTTCATCCTCACTGACCTCAAAAATCAATTTCATCATCCATCTCATACCCTAACCTCAAGGTGTCTTCAGTACTCTAGATCTGAAAGACCTTCATCTCCATTCCACATCTGGCATCCATAAGTACAGCCTACCCTTTGTTAACTATCTATCACATACTTTATCCTTGGATTTAGGTATTTATAGGATCATACATATAATCTTAGAGGTCATTAAAGTCAAACTCTTCATTTAACAGATGAAGGAATCTAAAACTATAAAGGATTAAGTAACCACCCCAAGGTCATACAGTTAGTATGTGTCTGACTTAGGACTTGAACTCACATCTTCTTGTCTCCAACAAAGCCTAGCATTGTATCTACCAGGCTATCAAGTTGTCTCTGTGTTGTCTAGCTACAATCTTCTTACCTGATACACTCTTCATTCTCACAAACTTATTCAATTTGCTTTTCACACTCTTACTAGTAGGGTGGAAAAATAAAATCTCTTCACCAGTCCCCATGAGCATTAATGACCTCACAGCCACACTTGATGCAATAATTAGTCTGTAATCCATGGCCACTCAACATAGCTCTCACTCTTCTCTGTCTTTACCCTCTTAATTTTCTTTCTTCTTAACTGCATCAATCCCAATTCCTATGTTATACACTTCCCCCAAATCCATATTTTCTACCCCTGCTCTGAGGTCACAAAGTATTGATAGAAGAAGGCATATGGAATAGGCTCACTACAAATTCATGCTAATAAATTCGCTCACATTTATCAAATTGCTTCTTGATTTCTTTTTATATTCCACCACGAAAGCTGGCTATTCCAGTTTCTCTACTTTCTCCAAACCTCCACTTTACTCTCTGATTTTGTTAACATAACCAAATTCTCCTCTTACCTGAGATACAGTTGATCAACAGAGGATTCCAACTCTTCTCCCCCCTCATCTTCCTCTTGCCCTCCTTTCCTCCCCCTTTTTCTTTCTTTTATCCACAATTATGACTTTGTTTTCTCCACTAACAGAAGAAAGAGTTTTATCATCTTCCTTAGACTAATCCTTCCTCCAAAGTTCTCAATCCCATCTCATCTTCCATTCCTCTACAGCCTTGCTTCTTCTCTAAGTCCCTCACCCCCAGCATCATCTGTTATTTCCCTTAAGAATTGAAACAGACATCAGTCTACCTTACACAAGAGGGGAAAAACAAATTCTACATGACCCTGCTGATCTTTCCTGACATTTCTCCTTCTCACCCTATTCTAATGCTTTATATAGTTCTACAATGTTACTCGACACAAACACTTTAAGAACAATTTTGCCATTAGGACTCATAACTTGATTTCAAGAGGCAACCACTGCATTGTGCTAACATTGATAGAAACTTGGCTTCTGAGTCAGAAAGGCCTAGGTTCAAGTCCCAGCTCTGACACATAGTACCCTGGGTAAGTTATGTGACTTTTCAGTGCCCCAGGAAACTCTCAAACAGTAAATTACAGAGCAGCTGCTGAGCGCCCTGGTAACAGAGTTTCCTTAACAGGAGTTTCAAAATAATCATAGTTTCAGGTTTGTTTTTGTTTTAATCCTGCTTCATAACAGTCTAGAAAATTATACTTTGAATGTAGGCATCACTGCTCAGATCTTTTAATCTCCCTACAATTTAATTTCCTTTCTAATACTAAATTAATATATCCTATATCTGACTTAATAGATAAGAGGGGGAAAATAAAAAATAGAAAACACTGAGTTTTTCAGAATAAATGCTTTTGACACATTGTTGCTTCGTGATATGGAACTATCAATGTGAACACAGTCTAATTTGTTTTTCTAAATTGACTCTTTCCCATAATTCTATAGAGATTTTTATTTAAAAAAAATTGTACCACTGTTAAGCCTCAGGATAGAAATAAATTAGCAACTATTTCCTGAACTTCTTAACTTATTAACACCTATGCAGACAGGATACCATGCTACCACTGTTACTACATTTAGCACAGTTATCAGGAAAAGTAGAAAGTCAGTACTTGGATGGGGGAAGAACAAAGAACATTCAGATCTTTCTGGAAATGGTGTTAGTAACTCAGAGGGTGGCACTGTTACTCTCGAAGCAGTTTCCATGAATTGGAAGGGAAAATAAGCCAACTTATATAGCATTTGGATATTTGCAGCTAAAAACAACTAATCACAGGAAGTAAGGAGAGAAACCACCATGACTTCTAAAAATTGGGGTATAGAACATTATGGCAAAATTAACTACTGATGTACCCTATTAAATTCATGTAATATATGTGATTTCCAAAAGTTGTATGCAAATTCAATTTAGTAACTTAAATTGTACTTTCCTGTTGAACTACATTATAATTTCAGAAAAAAATTTATCTTCAATTAAACAAAATATTTTTAGTAGATGCTAGGGAGCTCATAAAGTATTATACTAGCTGCTGAGGAAAGAAGTAGAAATACAATGATGACATCCTTGCCTTCAAAGGAACTGCAGTTAATATTTGGTTAATATTTTATTCTATTTCTGGGCTCCTAGTTTATTATCAATGTTAAAAAAAAAAAAAGTCAAGCAAACATGTTGCTGCATGCATATGTATAACTTCTGCTCCTGGGAAGGCTGAGACTGGGGAAGTGCTTAAGCTTGGGAGTTGTAAACTGCAGGGAGAATAAGGCAATTGGAGGTCTTTCCCCGCCCTCCCCCCTTCCCCACCCCCACCACGCCCCAAGTTTAGTACTGACATACTGAGTGCTAGTTAGGGGGAAGGATTTGCAACAAACTGTCCAAGGAAGGTCAAAACTAACTCCACTCAGAGGCAGCTAGGTGGTGCAGTGAATAGAGCACCTGACCTGGAGTCAGGAGGACCTGAATTCAACTCCAGCTTCAGACATCTGTGTGACATTGGGCAAGTCACTTAACCCCAATTGCCCTGCCTTCTCTCCTCTAGAAAAACAAAACAAAACAAAAAACCCAAAAAAACTAATCCCATTCAGAAATAGAATAAAACAAGGCATCTGCCCTAACTTGCAAAGGGATTGAGCCCATGAAAGCAAATTGTACTCCCAGCTCAAGAAAGATAGATATCGTCTCAAAAACAGGAAAAAGAAAAAAAAAACTCATAAATGGCAAAGGTATAAGCTATTTAAACAGCCCTTTTTGGAAAGTGAAGACTTTTTGATAAAAATCAAAAGTGATTAAATTCTCCCCTAATTTGTTTTTAAAGTCATACTTTTTATATCTTCTGTCTTCAAAGGAAGTACTATACTACAAATCAACTATATAGCCACTTATCAAGACAAAAAAAAAATATTTGCAAATATATTTAAACATGTATGCGTATATACCCATACCAACACTAAAGTATATTAATTAAATTAATTAAGGAATTAATTTAATTAAAATTAAAATTTTAATTTAATTAAAAATTAACAATTAAAATAAACAATTAAAAATTAAATTTAAGATAATTAAAAATTAAATTAAATTAACTAAATTTAAATTAAAAATAAAATTTAACAATTTAACAATTAAAAAATTAACATGCGTATTAGCCATGTGACTTTGGGCAAGTCACTTAAGCCCAACTGCCCTGTCTTCCCCCCTCCAAAAAAATTTTTAAAAACATAACATGCAAAATTCCATACCTTTCTGAATTCAGACTTTGATCAGCATAGTCACTTTTCAAGGCATCTAATTCACTCTGAAGAAAGGCTATGTTTGTTTGTGCTTCTAAAAGATCTTTTTTAACTTTCTGATTTTCCTAAAGGAAAAGAAAAGTTAAATTTATTTGTTACTAAGCTTTCCAACTGAGAAAAAAATGGGGAAAAGATTTCTCTGAAGAATCATGCAGCACATCGAAAGAATGAAGTTCCTTTTTTTAAGTGTCAGTGTAAAAAAAAGTACACATCAAAATCTGAATTGAGTCATCACATACATTTCAAAGTATACAAACTCAAAATCCCTAAAGTTGTCTTCCCCATTTCCATTCCCTCCATTATCCCAGAGTTAAGCAATTATGAACACACCATACATTCATACTCAGAAAAAGGAACAAAAGATATACTTCTTCAAGATAATCCTGGTGAAAATGAAAATTTACATCAGAAATAACAAATCTATTTAACAAGAAATAGAGCACTACCACTAAATACTCAGTTGCATATTTTCACAATCTTGTACATAGACTATCCAGTCCTTGGAGATTCATCATTACTTACATGGGATATTAACCAGTGTTAAGTGATAACAATTTTTCTGAAAAAGTAAAGTTAGTGTAGAACAGACAGGCATAGTGGCCCAGTGGGCAGACTTGTCCTTGAAGCTAAGACAACCTGGGTTCAAGACTCACCTCTAACACATATGGGTTGGGTGACCCTGGCACTTATTAAGCCTTTTAATGCTGTATGCACCTTTTTAGGACTGTAAGTCACAGAAAATGTGTCTGCCTAGATCAGTAGAAAGTATTTCCTCACATAATGGTCCCTTATAGCAAAGAAATCATAAATCTGGTCTCTTTTTCCTATAAAGAATTTACTGCTTCTTCCAAAGAGTGACTGTGACAAGAGAACCCCATGACAAAAAGCACCTGTGTCCAGAGGCACCTTGGAGCAATTTTAAAATGAGTATTATATGTATTTCCTTTTAAGCTTTCATTCTTATAGCCATGAAATAACAGCACTACTGTGTTTTGAAAAGGGTCATTCCACATGAAACATATTTCTTTAAATAGGAAAGGTTATTCTTACTGTTGACAAATCATAAATTCTTTTCTTTAATGCAACCACGTCTTCTTTTTGACTTAATGTCTTTGATTGTTCTTCCAGCTGAAAGAGAAAAATAAAATACATCTGTTTATCAATCAACTTCTGATTGAGCTCTCCACATACAATGTCAGTTCATCATATGAGGGGAAATTTTTCTTTAAATTCAGAATTTGTGGCTAAAATTTGTTGAAACTTTTATTTTAATCCATATCCATGACTACTATAGCCAGGTGTTTGTGTTATTTAACTCAGTGATATGAGAAGCTAAAGAATTTGCTGGGGAGAGGAGGGAGGAAGAGAAGGAGGGAAAAGGAGGAGAGAAGAAAGAAGAAGCAACAGATGCTAAACTTTATGGCAGCATTAAGACTTTTAGGGCGTCATTAACAATTAATGATTGTGGTTATTGTCCTTCAATAATTTCAGTTACGTTCAATTCTTTGTGACCTCATTTTGGGGTTTTCTTGGCAAAGATACTGGAGTGGTTTGCCGTTTCCTTTTCTAGCTCATTTTACAGAAGAGGAACTGAGACAAACAGGGTTAAATGACTTGCCCAGGGTCACACACACTGGTAGTGTGTCTGAGGTTGAATTTGAATTCATGAAAATGGGTCTTTCTGATTCCAAGCCCCGCATCACACAGGTATAGAAAATATTTATGGTGGCTATAATGTGTAGTACATATACTCACATAAATATACATTTATAGATGCTGATAAAGATAATTTCTTCCACACATTTTGTATCTCAAGATGCACATAACCCATTTTACATTCCTGAAGTAATAGGCATAGTGACAACACCAGTCTTGGAGTTAAGACCTGAGTTCAAATCCTATCTCTGATCTACATTAACTGTCTGCCTTAGATAAATAGCTAAACCTTTCAGTAGCTCAGACAATTCTTCAGTCTTAAAGATACAGCTTAGATGTCTCTATGCATCCAGGGAAAGAGTTTCTCCTCCTGGAATTTCCAAAACCGATGAAGTCAAATGCCTAGAACAAAAAAAAAAAAAAAAGCCTCCTCTTCTTAGAGAACTGAGCTGCTCTAGAGCAGAGGTGATGAGATTTGTATGAAGTCTCCAAGGCAAACCACTTTCCCAAGAAAGTCCCAAATGGAGTCACAAAGAGTTGGACACAACTGAAAACACTGAGCAACAACAGGAAGTCTCCATGCTCTTTAAACTTCTAGATCACTTCAGTAAAGGATGCCAAATGAGCTACAAAATTAATCATCTTCCTATAGGTGCAAGCCCCCAAAGAAATCAATGAGTACATATACAACCTATATCAAATTGCTTACCATCTTAGGAAAAGTGGAAGGGAGGGAGGAAACTTGGAACTCAAAATTTTATTTTTAAAATGAATATTAAAAATTGTCTTTACGTGTAATTTTAAAATAATACTAAAAATAAAAATACTTTTTTAAGTGAGAAAAAGTCAGTGAATGGGCTTAAAACAGCATGCTTTGCCTCATATTTAAACTTTTTTCCAAACTTAGTTCCAAAAAGGGAAGCTTGTATTCCCTACAGGCAAATATTTAAATGCCCTGTTGCTGATAGGGAGGGTCAGTAGAGCTAAAGACAGAAAGCTATAGAACCCTGGCAGCTTACCTTTTTTAGCTTTTTGATGGTCACTTGAAGATCCCCTACTTCTGCTTCATACTGACGTTTGAGATCATTTAGCGCCTCTTCAGCTTTTCTTTTCTCCTAAAAAAAAAAAAAAGACATTTCATAACAAAATCAAATGCCCATTCATCCAACAAACATTTATTCAGCTGCAACTCTAGAAGCTTGTTCTAGGTGCTGGGCAACAGAAAAAGCTTAGATAATATTAGCTAGCATTTACAGAACGTTAAGGTTTGTAGAACATAGTACATACATTATCTCATTTGATCCTCAAAACAATCCTGTGAAGTAGAGCCTATTACTACCTTAATTTTACTGATAAGGAAACTGAGGCAGAGAAAGGATAAATGACTTGCCCAGTAATTGTCTGAAGAGAGAATTGGGAATTACTGATTCCAGGCCCAGTGTTCTTGACTACTGCTTCCAATTAATTGCTTCAATAAGACATAGTTACTGCTCTCAGGAAAATTGTAATTTGATAGAAGACAGAAATACCTAACTATGAAAATATGACAATATTTTGATTAAATAGGTACAAAATAAACCACTCTGTGAGGTCTGAAGGGAAGCCAAGTAACATAGTGGATAGAGGGAAAGGCCTAGAACTAGGTAGACTCATCTTCCCAAGTTCAAATCTGGCCTAGGACACTTACTAGCTGTGTGTCCTTGGGCAAGTCACTCAAACCTGGTTGCAACAGTTTCCCCACCTATAAGAAATGAACTGAAGAAGGAAACAGCAAACCACTCTAGTATCTCTAGCAAGAAAATTCCAAATGGGGTCTGGAAGAGTCAGCCATAACTGAAGAAAAAAAAAGACTTAAGTTTAAAGAGGATAATTAATGAGCAGGGAGGCTTCTAGAAGGAAGGTGGGCATTATGGGTAGAAGCTCAAAAGTAAGAGGAATGAGTGAAGATAATCTAGGGAGAGAGAAAGCCTGAACAAAGACACCAAGGCAATCTACCTCAGGCTGTGTTTGACGGTTGAGTTAATGATCTTAAAATAAACAAACCCTATGTGAAACATTTGGCTTTTATATAAAAGCTGAATCTCTGAATTTCAGTGTTAAAACAGACTATAGAAGACTCCAAGTATAAACTGTACTTGCAAAGGAATTCTTTCTACAACATCTCAACAAGTGATCATTCGGCTTTTGCCCAAAGAACTTTAAATGAGGAGTGTATGACAAGAAGAAGGGAGGGGAGGAGGAGGAGGAAAAAGAAGAAGAGGAAGAAGAGGAGGAAGAGGAGGAGGAGGAGGAGGAGGAAGAAAACCCACCTTCCCATCCTTAGGGAGCATACAATCAAACAATAAGAAAATGAACGGCTTATATTTATATAGTATTTTAAGGTTACAATGTACTC
>CM053599.1:122216678-122233281 GCA_028646575.1 Pseudocheirus occidentalis
GGGGAGGAAAAGTAACTAGAAAAGAGAAAGTAGTAAAATATACACAACCCCTGTTGTGGTGTCAGAAGTCAGAAAAGAATTAAGAGTGTAAGGTAAAGAAAGAAATGACTTTTTTAGGAGTTTGACCCTGTGTAATGGGAATGGGAATTTGAAGATCTTCCCTGCCCCTTAATAGACCTAGGGGAGTTTGAAGACCTTCCCTGCTTTGAAAGTAAACCCTGCCCCCTAATAGGCTGAATGTATTCCAGAGAGCCTTTGATAGAGGAAATTTGCCAGAAGGATGCAGTGGAGCCCACAGAAAACTTCCCTGCTGTGAAGATAAACTCTGCCCCCTGATAGGCTGAATGTAGTCACATGGAGCTTGTGGTAGGAGTTTGCTGAAGGGAAGCAGAGCCCACAGGAAGCTGGGAGCCAGAGCCTGAGAGACAGAGGGAGAGAAAGGTCCTCAAGCAAGGAGAGGGACAGGTGTGTGAGAAAACACTGAACTTGTATTGGTTTGTGGGAAGGCTGAAGAATGCTGTGGCTCTCAGCATTATTTTGGCTTCTGAATATCTTTGGTACCATGATGGAATCAGATTGCTGGTTTTGGGATTTGGTTTTCTGGTGTCTAAATAAATGCTGCGGTTTTATCCTCTATATGGAGAGTTTGGGTATATTTCGCAATTGAACATCATGTGATACTTATAGTCATGTTATTTATTGTGATCGTGGGTGCTGTAAATACTGCATTGGCACTCCACCCTGGAAGAAAGAAGAAGAGGAAGTGAAGGGGAAGAGGAGAGGAAGAAGGCAGAAGAGAAGAAATAGCATTTATATAGCGCTCTTAGGTTTTCAGTATTTAGTTATCTGAATTGATCCTCACAACAATCCTGTGACTGTTGATGATATTGACCTGTTGTCATTATCCCCATTTTGCAGATAGAGAAGGTGATACAGAGAAGGCTGAAGTGACTTGTTGCCCATATCTGTGGCAAGAATCCAGCTCAGGTCTTCCTTACTCCCAGTTTAGCAGTCTATCTGCTACTCACCAGCCTACCTGTCTCATTATAGCTGAGACCATGGCAGGGTCAAATGAAACATTCTTAAGGATGAGAGATATTTAATGGTGGGGGAAAAGGAAGAGGAGATGATCAAGCTTTTGCAATAGATAGATCAGGAACAAGAGTAAAGAGTCAGCCTTGGCAGCTCCTCATGTGCAAGGTGCAGAATTTGCTGTTTTATCAATTTCTTGTACATGATACCTTCACTAGTTCTTGTGCTGCAGTAAATGTATTAAGTAGCTGGAGGGACTGAGGGCTGGTGAGGGGAGATAAAAAAAGTAAGACAAGGAAAAAAACATCCATCTCAGTGTCAAAAACCAAGCAATGGAAGGGGGAGGGGAGAAGGAGGGAACAGAGGGGCTTCTGAGGTATATAATAGGGAAGAGGGAACTCATGACAGATTTCTTGATTTTTACCAAGAAAGTAGGAGGGGAATTCTGTTGAGAAACAAGATCTAATGTACAGGACCAAAGAGAAAATATTTGAAAATCATTGTCTAGTCGTGAAGTGAAGAAAAGAGATTGAAGTGGATTGAAGGAAGTGAGGATAGCAAGGGTGATAAGTTTTTCAAAAAGCCAGGAAAGAAAATTGAATATGTCTGTAGTCAGAGGAAAACTTGTTGACTAGAGAAAAAGTCCCACATCTAACCACTGAACTGATTCTGGAGTCGTGGGACATGGGTTCAAATCCTGCTTCTGATAATTCCTACTTGTATGACCTTGGATGTATCACTTACCCTCCATGGGCTACATTTTCCTCATACATGAAATGAGGGGATGGTATCGGATGGCTTCTGAGGTCCCCATCTGTAAAATGAGCTAGAGAAGGAAATGGCAAACCACTCCATTATCTTTGCCAAGAAAACCCTAAATGGGGTCACAAAAATTTAGACTCAATTGACAAACTGAATGAACAGCTCCAGATCTACAATAGGTCAGCATCTGTGATATTTAGATTCCTATCTTCTCTGATGGTTGAAGATCTTCCCTGCCCCTTAATAGACCTAAGGGAGAGTCTGAAGACCTCCCCTGCTTTGAAAGTAAACTTTGCCCACTAATGGGCTGAATGTAGTCATAGGGAGCCCATGGTTATCTTCTTTTCTTTTCTGATGGTTCCTGCCTTCCTAACACCTTAAATTGGACAAGAAAGAATGGACTATTATGGTTTGAGCCATCAATTGCCTACATGACATTCCAGTTTTAGAAGGCAAAGACAACACCTTAAAGGAAAAAAAAAATAATATTCAGCTTCTCCTGGTTCCAATTAATTCAGCAACATTTATTAAAAGAAAAACATCTTGCAAATGAGAGGTCACACAGTCCTTAGCTGGGCTCCAAATAATGAACCACAGTGGAATCCCAAAGTAAGCTGTGTAATCACCTTCTTCACAGGGCTGACATATTTACATTCAAATAAAATTATGTATCCCAATAGCTAGCACCTATCACTGTGAGAGCAAATCACTCTGACACCAAGCTGCTCTGACAAAGGTACTGTGTTACCACAAGCAATACAGCAGGGGAAGACATTTTTAAGAAATGTTAAACCCCAGTTGTTCTCAGATCCAAAGTGTGGAATATGTCAGTTCAATGCAGGAGGGGCTGAATGTGAAGGTCAGGTTTGACAGACAGGAAGTGTGAACTAGTGAACCTAAATTACAGCAAAAGAAAAAAAAGGCAGATAATGTGCTAGGTTTTAAAGGGCTCTCAAAATGAAAAGAAGTGAAATGTCAAGCAGGAGGGCAGCAGAGGAGGTGAGAGAGATTTGTGCACATCTAAGTAAAGTTGTTAAATTATATTTCAAAATCTATTAAGGCAGCCCATTAAATAATAAGCTGTGACTTTGGAGAACAACGAGCCATAACTTCAGGCCATCATGTGGGTATGAAGTTCCCAGCATCCGGAAACCATCCCCTCTGACAAAACTTGCAAGAATTCTCCATATAATATTTTCATTGAGTGCTCCTTAATTACAGGGTTTTCCTGATTCCTAATAATGTACTTATGGCTAGGAATAGAGGAGAAGCTCATGCCTTTTGATGAAACTGACTCCTTATCTGTTTTAAAAATATCTGCCAGGGTAGAGCCAGGCGGCCCAGAGGATAAAGAGCTGGACCCAGCTTCAGGAAGACTTGAGTTCAAACCTGACCTCAGACACTTACTGTCTAGGTGACTCTGAGTCAGTGATCTAACTCCTCTGCCTCAGTTTCCCCAATTGTCAAATGAGAATAATAATACCACCTTCCTCCAAGAGTTGTTGTATGAAATGAGATATTTGTGAAGTGCTTATCACAATGCACATTGTAGGTACTCAATAAATGCTTCTTTCCTTCCTTTCTTTGTGACCCTGGGCAAGTCACTTAACCTCTACCTGCTGCTCAGTTTCTTCATCTATAAAATGAGGATAATAATAGCACCTACCTTTCTGGGTTGTTATGAGTATAAAATTATATATTATTTGTGAAGTACTTTGGAAGTCTTAAAGCATTATTCTTGTTATGGTTACTACTACTATTACTACTACTGCTGCTACTACTACTACTGCTACCATTACCACTGCTACCACTACTACTACTACTCCAAAGTGATTCTGTCAAAAGATCCTCTGGCTCTCCTCACTTCCCTCCTTTCTCCTTTTATGTCCTAATAATCAAAAGTACTTGCATTCACTAGTTAGTAAAAAAAAAAAAAAATTCCCCAGCCTCCTCCAAATCATAGGAATTCTAGATCTAAACAGAAAGGGACCTCAAAGGTCATCCAGTCTAATGCCTCCAATTTTACAGATGGAGGAACTAAGATCCAGCTATACTAAGTGACTTCCTCATTGTCAAACAAGTAATAACTCCCAGGGCAAGTTTTGAAGCTGCATCTTCTGATGCAAGGGCCAGTACCATACTGCTTCCTTCCAAATAATATAATCAGAAGGTTTTAAGAAAAAAAAAGGGAATTAGGAAAATTTTGAAAATTCAGTGAATTCTCTCTGCTTTTCACTTTCTACTCAGTTGAAGAAAAGTAGGCTTAATAAAAATATAGAATCACCCACCAGAATTTTGGGTAACTTGGGCCCAGGCCCTTCCACAAGGATTCTTGAGAAAGACTCTGTCTAGGGCCCAGGTTCATGTTCTGTGCAGCTTTGGCAAAATCACAGCATATCTTTGTCAGCCTCATTGTCTCTTCTTATCTCTCTCCCTGTCTGTCTCTCTCTGTGTCTCTCTGTTTCCCTCCATGTGTGTATGTGTGTTAGATCAGAGCAAAGATTTAACTTTTTTGTGTTACAGACCTCTTTGAAAATCATAATCCTGTCTCACAATATTTTTTTACCTTAAAATTACATTCATAATTTAAACCTCTGCTCCCAAAAGCAATGTTAAAAGGCAAGAATGTGTAAAAACGGGGCGGGGTTTGCGCTTCCGCCCCTCGCCCCCCACTACCACCACTACTACCACAGTGGCCGCTGACCTCCGTCCCTGACTGCCTTCCTTCCCCCGGTCCTGCTCCCTGCCCGCCCGCTCCGGCCCTGTGCGCCATGGCTGAGGTAGACCCATTCGGTGCGGCCACCGCTCCGGGACCCACAGTGGGCAATGGGGTAGCAAGCGGCGGCAGCAGCGAAGAAGGCCTGGCCGCGGCCTTCCTAGCCCAGCAGGAGAGTGAGATCGCGGGCATCGAGAACGACGAGGGCTTCAGCATCCTCGACAGCAGCAGTGTGCCCGCCTCCCTACAAGGAGAGCCCCCCGGAGGCCTGGATGCTATTGATGGAGTGATGAATGGAGAATACTACCAGGAGAGTAATGGTCCAACTGATAGTTATGCAGCTATTTCACAAGTGGATCGATTGCAGTCAGAACCAGAGAGTATCCGTAAATGGAGAGAACAAATGAAGCGTCTGGAAGTCCTTGATGCTAATTCTCAGAAGCAGGAAACAGAATGGAAAGAAAAGGTTGTAAAAGAGTTGGAAGAGTGGTATGCAAGGCAAGAGGAGCAGCTACAGAAAACAAGTCAACAACAGGGCAGCTGAAGAAGCTTTTGTAAATGATGTTGAAGAGACTTCTCCTGGCACGGAGTGGAGACGCGTCGGCTGTGTGACTTTAACCCCAAGTCCAGCAAGAGGCCAAGGATGTGTCCCGCATGCGCCCGGTCCAGATCTCCCTCAAGCAGGCCCCCCTGGTTCACTGAAGGGAAGCCCAACGAAACACTAGGATCGCAATATCTTAGTTTTACTCAGCGAAGCTGTTCACAGTCATTGGATTAATTATGTTGGGTTCTTTTGGACCAAACCTCTTGTCTTTAGAGTTGATCATTATTTGTGATTGTTTTCTTCAGCTGTTTTCTCCCTGGGGTTCTGAGCTGGAGGGAAGTGAGAACCTCCAGGACAGGAGCTTCTTGTGCTTTTGTGCATTGTCATTTTCAACTGTACTGATAATAAAATTCTCTTTCAAATAGCACCAAAAAAAAAAAGAATGTGTAAAAATTCCCCTAAGGTGAGTTATTCCACCTCTCTGAGTATCCTTTCATAAAGAATGCTTATTCTTTATGATGTTGTTGTTTATGTTGTTCTTTATGTGTTGTTGTTCAGCTGCCTCTAACTTAATAAATCCCCTTTGGGGCCAAGTTACTGGAGTGTTTTACCATGGTCTTCTCCAGCTCCTTTTATCAAAGAGAAAACTGAGGCAAACAGGGTTAAGTGACTCACCCAGGTTCCCTGTGCCACCAGCAGCCAGAACCCTTAGGATAAAAATGACCATCATTATCATGATCTGGTTTTTCTGAATAACAAACACAATAACAGTAACACCTATAAAGCTATTTAATATTTGCAAAAGAATTGTTACATACATTCTCCCATCTGATTCTCAAAACAGACTTGGGAGTCAAGGAATGTGCTTATCTGTAATGTTGATGAAATCAGAAGATGTTCCATGCCCCTTTCTATTGGCACCTAATAAAGGCACTTAGCTCCTTACTTCAAGTTAACTCCTTGGGAGTAGATAACACCTTAACAGGAAGGGGCTGAACAGGGAGGAGCTATACTGTATATAAGGAAGAGAACCAGCAGAACAGTCAGATTTTCTCTCAGTCACCACCTGGAGACTGCACCTTTTGCTGAGATCCTCCTTCTGCAGCTTTTACCGAGAACTTCCAAGAACCAGGCTGAGGAACTGTCATGAATCTGAGAGGGATCCCTACTTGAGGGAGCCTGTTCTATTTGTGAAGGCTTGGGAATGTGGGTGTTCACTGCATTAACCATGTGTATGAACTTCGTGACCACTATAATGACTTTGGCTTTCTGGTTCTAGGACTCGGTGTTCTGGTTTCTGAATAAAGACCTTGGTTCTGCCCTCCATGTGGAGAGTTTGCTACATTTTGTGATCCACAACTATACCAACATATTCATAGCCTCCACGGGTGTTGTGAATATTGCATTATTGATACATTATCCCATTTTTATGAATGAAGAAATGAAAGCTAAAAGCGTTGAATGATTTGCTCACCTACTTAATCACCTGGGCCATGTTTGTGCTGGAATTCAAATTCAGATCTCATAGTCAACATTAAGGACAAGAAGAAACTTCATCATTCTAAACTTTTAAATATTATACTAAAAATAAAAATTCATCATTCCCATTAGGATGGTTTTTCTATAGCCTATACCAGTACTTGTTTTTTCCTACTCCACCATTACCATTAACTTAAAACATTTGAACCATAGTGGCTACACAGAGCAAGTAGAAAGAAGGCTAGACTTGGAATCATCTGTAAAATGGGAACAATAGTATCTACTACCTCCAGGTCAGCTGCCATGAAGGTCAAATGCAATAATATGGCTAAAGTACCTGCTTCTGATGGACTTTAGAAAATGTTAGAAAAATGTCAAGTATTTCTATCATGATCTTCCATTTCTCCTCGTTTACTTTCAATCCATCAAGACATATTGAAATGTAAAAGAATGTTTAAACATCTACTTTTAAAAGAAAGTCCACTTTCTGACTTTTCAGCAGATGTCTTTTTCAAGCATCTATAAGGTACTCATGTTAATAAAGGGAAATATATCCTAAGAAAAATGAAATGATCTTTCACCCAAATACCAAAAATAGAATATTGGGCAATCAGAAAGAACTAAATTTAAACCCTGCTTCAGTCACTGACCCTGGCTAAGTCACTTAACATCTATAGGCCTTGGTTTCCTCATCCAAAAAATTAGGGGGATGGATTCAATGACTTCTTGCTCTAAATCTGTGATCCTATATTTTCTATATATAGATGTCTTGCCATTTACTGAACTACAGCTATACCAGCTCTGTATTCGACAGCCAAGTGAAACTGAGGTACAGTTAAATAATGACTTCACCAAGTCACCTCCATAAACCAATATCAGAAATAGGCCTCCTTATTTCAAATGCACAGGGTTTGGATCACTCAGCCATAACTATTTAATATAGCACTCATTTCACTGGGTGTAAAAAAATGTAAATATCAAATAATTAATAAGGAGCAAATGATCCTGATCTATCAAATGTATTTCCTTTTAGCTAGATAGAGGCAAACTAAGGTTTTAAATGAGATGGGGATAACTATCAGCATGACACAACCTAAATCTTTTTAAGTGCTATGTTCACCAAGGTTAAGTATTTTACAGGGAATCACAGAATGCTGTTGCAAACATCAGTACAATAGTCCCAAAGTAGATAATCTCCATAAAACTAAGACAATAAAAACCAATTATATTATTTCCCTCCAGAAACATTTTATTTCCTTTGTCCCCAGGGCAAAATCAGGATGGGGTTTCATCTTGCTTGCTGCTTACTCAGAGAAGACAGCAACAGTAAGAGCCCTAAACTCTAGGACTAAGTGTATTATGAAGCAAACATGCAGTGGTACTACTGGGCAAAATGATAATTTCAATACTGAATTCTAAAGGCTTGTGATGCATTGTTATCCATTATCAGAAATCTCTGTACAAGATGAAACAAAAAAAGAATTATCTTTTCCCCTACCAAACTGAAATACTGGCTAATGTCGGCAAAAATACCATTTAACAGACAACCAACCAACCAGTATTTGAGTGCCTACTATGTGCCCAATACCATGCCAAACTGTGGATGTTATAAAGGATCCTTAGCTGGGGCGGGTAGGTGGCGCAGTGAATAGAGCACCGGCCCTGGAGTCAGGAGGACCTGAGTTCAAATCTGGCCTCAGACACTTAACACAAAAATCTAGCCGTGTGACCTTGGGCAAGTCACTTAACCCCAACTGCCCTCCAAAAAAAAAAAACCAAAAAAAAAAAAAGGATCCTTAGCTATTTGGCAACTTCATTTAACTAGAGCCCAGCTAAGAATGAGGGAGTAAACAAAAAAGTCATCTGAGAAGCCAAAATAGAAGTCACAAAGTACATGTAAGGAATCAAATGGTTCTAATTAGTTCCAGCTTGCCCTTGCTGGGCCTATTTAGTCTCATTTAGACAGTTCTAACAAATGTGATTAACTTGTTTTTGGGTCCTTCATAGAACAGAAGCTGCAAATTAGAAAAAAGAAAAGAGTGGCTACTAGAGGCAGGCACCTGGATAGAAGGAAAAATACTGCAGGGAAGTAAGAAGACAGAACATTTATGAAAAGCAGACATGAGCAACTCAAAAAGCAAAGCAATCTAGGGTCACTTAGTAGAGGAGCCAATAGATAGGTCTTGAGGGTATCGCCCTATTATAGAAGGGTGTAACTGATAGTAACATATAGTAAATGATAGTATCTTATGCCATGTGACCTTGGGCAAGTCACTTAACCCCAACTGCCCTCCAAAAAAGCAAAAAAATAATAATAATAATAATAATAATAGTATCTTATTCACAGCTATATAGAATCATAGTGGGGACAGATAGTAAATAATAGCAAAATAACTGATGTTTATAAACATGGTCCTGAGTCTAAATTCAGTAATGGTCAGAATATTCTGCTTAACAAGAAAAGGAAGCAAATAGATTTTAGAATTATCGGCCAAAATAGTTAGAATATAGTTTTAATGTTTAAAAGGATAAATCTTCTATTATCTAGTTCCTGAGTTTTTTACTGTTTAAGACAGGAGTCCTGCCCTCAGGAAGCTTATAATCCAAAAGGGAATTCTGAATTAACATAACTTAAGCAATCAGAGAACAAGTGGTGAAACCATATAGTATTGACTTAAAATGACAAGTAGGAAAATGTCAGTCTTCATGAAGTCATGAAGTAATGTCTCATAGAAGAGGGGGGGGGGGGTCTTGAGTTAGGTACCGAAGAAGCTTGATAAGCTGAACCCTAACTGGAGAGGAGCTTTTATGATGCATAGCAATGGGAAATAAAGCTGGATAATCAGAGCATAGAGAGTGAGGTCACATAATGAAACCACAAAGTCAAGCAGAGAAATTTGACCTTTATAATAAAGTAGCATTTTACATTTTTCAGTAGGACATGATGAAAATAGTAATTGATGAAGATTAGCTAGGTAGTATTGTGTGAAATGGAGTCTGGGTAAGAAAATGTTGCCATAATCCAGTCATAAAGAGGATCTTAATCAAAGAAGCATAGTTTTAGAACTAGAAGTGATCTTAGAGCCCAACCTAGTTCCTCATACATACTACACAGAAATACTACACTATATACTACAAGGAAAATGAAGTACAGATAGGCTAACAGCCAAGGTTATAAAGACAATCATCGTCAGGCCTGAGAGCGTTTGAATGCAGATCCAACATCAAATCTAGGAGCAAGAAGAGAGGAGGGCAGGGGAGGGGAGGGCAGGGGATGCTACTACATTTATTCTCCATATGTAAACCTACATTGGGAACTCCAGAGATATATCAATGAATGTTCTGAACCCTGGGACTGAATGGCAGTGGGAAATCAAGGAAGATTAGGAATCCATAAATAAGAAAGAGTTTTCAGTCTGAAGGATTAGAAAGGAGCCGAGTTTGCACAAAGAGGAGACGGAAGGTGCTGGTAGATAGAGTACTAGGTCTGGAGTGAGAAAGGTCAGAGTTGAAAACTGACCTCAGACACTTACTAGTTGTATGACCCAGACAGGTCACTTAACCCGGGGCCTGCATAGATCTGGATAAGGAAATAACAAACCATTCTATTATCTTTGCCAAGAAAGCCCCAAGGACTATTGGTCCACAGGGTCCTGTTGAGTGAATGAACAACTACCACCACCTACACAATGAGACAATAGAAAAGTCAATGGTGCTGGAGAAATGATAAAAGTGGAACTGAGTGAGGTTATCATTTAAAAGCCTGGGGGAAATATACTAATGTTATCTAGAGACATTGCTTTCCACTTTTTACTTAATGAAAAAGAGGAGTCTGGATGGAAATAATTTCCTTCAATTCACTCTGCAGTAGCAGCAAACTATAATGGAAAAAAAAAAAAACCTGGCTAAGTTCCAGTGCATAACAATGAAATTTAGAGACCCAGTTTGAATTCTGTTGAAGGTACAATTTGAAACTGGCTGCATGTATCCTTGAAATAAACAGAAGTAGGGACTATGCTTTGACTGAATCTGCATTGATGCTGATAGGTGCAGATGTAGCAGGAGGAGGTGACATCTGGGAGTAACGGCAATACCAGACACTTACATCTTTCCTTGTTTTATGTTCTGTGGCTTGGACTCTCTGATCCATCTCCTCTTCCAGTTCACTTAACTGCATGGCTGCTTTGTCCTGGGCTCTGAAAATTTAAAAGAGCACATACACCAAATCACCTTTGTTATTTGAAAACAAAATGAGAGAGATTCTTTTCATTTCCTTCATGTGCATACACACGTTCTGAACTCTAACCACCCCCAAGAGATATGTCATTGAATAGATAAACACCAAACTGCTGTAGCTGGCAGTTAATTTTTACAATACTTGCCTCTTTAAATCATGTAACAACGATAACCACCAATCATGAAAAACTCACATTTCTATGGAGCTTTAACATTTCAAGGCATTTTCCTTCATAATTATCCTCTGTTAGGTTTTTTAAAAAAGCATTGTTATCTCAACTTAACAAATGGGTAAACTGAGTCTAGAAGAGGTGAAGTGATATGCCCAGTGTCACAAAGCTCATAAGCATCTCATTTGGGATTCACACTTCAAGTGTGTGTCAGTCATCATGCTAAGCATTTTACAAATATCCCATTTGATCCTTACAGGTCTTGCTGTCTGTCTTTTCTTCCTGAAGAGGATCATGACAACAGGGAGGTGATGCCGTGACACTCAAGTGAATTGAATTTAAGTGTGGGAGAGAGCTGTGCAGAGTCACCAGCCTCACTTTCTCCTCTGGAGCCATCTGGGTCCAGGGGCCTGATATAGATCAGCATGATTGGAGATGACCCAAGATGCATTGCAGGATCTTGGCCTTTTCAAGGTAAGGTCTTTAACAGGTCTCAGTTTGACTGAGGCAACACCCATTCATTGATTAAGGCTTAATCACTGCAACCCGGAAAGTTAGATGCTGTTAGTATTCTGGTTTGTAGTTGAGCAAACAGAGATTAACTGACTTTTGCCAGGGGATCACACAGCTATTAAGTATCTGAGGCTGGAACTGAACCCATGCCTTACTGACTCCAGGCCCAAAGCTCTAACAAGAGCACCATCTAGCTGCAAAGGTAACAAGGACATATCTTTTAAACATATTTTATAACTTAATTATAGCAACCATATCATAGGTTTTAAAACAGGAATAAAAACTGGGGCAGGGGAAGAGAATAACAAATTCCCCAAATGATAAAACTGAATTCTAGCAAAAGACCCTAAAATTCCAGTGGATGGAAGATGAGTTTACACTTTAACCAGACTTTGCTTCTTAACTTAATTCTAAGAATAAATCATCTTTTAAAAATCTGAAATCAGCAGGGCGGCTAGGTGGTTCAGTGAATAGAGCACTGGCCCTGGAGTCAGGAGGACCTGAGTTCAAATACGGACTCAGACACTTAACACTTACTAGATGTGTAACCTCGGGCAAGTCACTTAACCCCAATTGCTCCTCCAAAAAAAAAAGGCAAAAAAAGAGTCTGAAATCAGGGAATGGGTTTGGGACAGGAAAATATACTGAAAGTGGTTTGGGTTTTATCTTAATACTCAACTAATTTTAAAGTCATTTCATGTATCATTCAGTTCCCAGTATTTCAATACTATGGGGAAAGATAAGTAAATGAAGTATGTGAATTCTAAAAAAAAAAAAAAAAAATCTCTTTTAGTCCAAAAATGATACGATTTTAGGTCTTTATTTAAACTTATCTCATTTACAGGCTGCTAAGGTTATGGTGGCTTGATTCTGTCTCATTATTTTCTTTATATAGTCAGTTGCTAGTTGAGTACAAGCATTAGATATATATGTGTGTGTATGTAATATGCTATATATTTAGGTAATTTCCTAAATTGTATGACTATATATTTTGTCTATAGATATTTACATTATTTATATATTTGTATAATTTTATATTTACATTTTTAAAAATTTAGTATAAATTTGAGAGAGCACTATTTGCTCTAAGCAGTCAACATATAACAGACTAAATTTCACAAAAACATTTATCAGTTGTCAAGGACCTCAGGAGCATCTATGTCAACTTACACCTGAACAGGAATCCAGTCTGTTCTGAAATCTTGTTCTTTTTACTTTCACACAATTTCTCATCTGTGTCCCCTTCTTGCTGCCTGAGAGTCATTGTTCTACATCTCATACCTTTTACCTGGATTATTGCAATAGGCTCCTATTGGTCCTTCTGTCTTAAATCTCTTCCCACACCAGTCTTTCCTCTACTCAGTTGCCAAAGTACTTTTCCTAAAGCACAGGTCTGGCAACATCACACCCTTCCAGCCTCATCTCAATGAACTTCAGTGGCTCCCTATTACCTCCAGGATCTAATATAAAATTTTCTGTTTGACATTTAAAGCCTTTTTCACTCTGGCCTCATCCCACTCTTCCAGTCTTTTTGCCATTTAATCTCCTACATATAGTGAATGATTGAGCTACACTGGTCTTCTTGTTCACACTGTAAGACTTTGTAACTGCTGTCCACTATTCCTACAACGTCCCACCTCTCCACCCTTATCCCCTGGCTCACCCTAAGTCTCAGCTCAGATGCCACCTCCTTTGGCAGGAGGCCTTTCTTGGTTCCTTCTCCACACTAGTCTTCTTACAGGTACCTTCCCTCAAAGATAAACTTCCATTTATATTGTATGTATCTTATATACACACATAATTATTTGTATGTTGTGTCCCTCTTAGAATATGAGATTCTTGAAGCCTGTCATTCTCTTTATGTCCAGTGCTTATTAGAAGACTATCTGGTACACACTGTAGTACTGTTGTTGCTTAGTGGTGTCTGACTCTCCCTGACCCCACAAACCATAGCACACCAATACTGTTCATCTAGTTTTCTTGGCAAAGATATTGGAGCATATCTTTTTGCAGTGGATTAAAGTAAATAGAGGGTAAGTGACTTGCCCAGAGTCACAAAGCTAGTACATATTTGAAGTCGGATTTGAATTCAGATCTTCCTAACTCCAGGCCCAGTGCTCTATTCAATGAACCACCTAGGTGCTTATTTCTGGTAAATAGTAAGCATTTAATAAAGACTTATTGACCAAAACAGCACTTCTGACAAGTGGTCATCCATCCTTTGCTTGAAGACCTCCTAGGAAGGGTTTACCTCTCAAGGCAGCACAAATTCTTCCTAACTTTTCCCAGTGTAAACCATCTCTCCGGATATCTGATTTTAAATGTTAAATTTTAGCATCATGCATCTCCAAAGAAATAACTAATATCTCAATGCAGATCAAAACATGCTATTTCTTGATTTTTTTTTTTCATGGTGGAGTGTTTTCTTTTTTACCTGTATTTTCTTTCACAACATGACTAATATGGAAATAACTTAAACTAAATTCCTTCCATTCTCAGGGAGGGGAGAAGGAAGGGAGAGTGAAAATTTGGATATCAATTTTTTAAGAACCAACATTGAAAATTGTTTTTACATATAACTGGAAAAAATAGTTTTTAAAAAATAAATTTTTTTTAATTTCGCATTTAACAGTGATTCAAAACTGCTTTTTGAAAGAATTGTGACTGTCAGTACTATCTACTTCTAATTTCCCCATTCAGAACCACTCTCCTAAAAGCTTCTAAAGAGGCTAGAATCTTATTCTTTCTCCACAATTTAAAAAAAGACAATGGTTTTAGGAGCAAATATTTCTTCATAAGACCATTATACTTCTTTCAAAATCATTACTGATCCTTTTAACAATTGCATGAATTATGTAGGATAGATATTAATCAGCTAATCAATAAACACTTATTAAGCATCCACCATGTTCCTGGTATTGAACTAGGTTCCATTTCACAGATGAGGAAACAGGAAGTGAAATAATTTGCCCAGTCTTGTAGTTAATAAGTGATAAAAAAAAAAAAAAAAAAAAAAACAGATGACAGAACTACAAGGGGGAATTCCTTCCACTAATTTTCCACTAACAATGCAGCTTGCTTTAATTAATCCTACAGAGGTTTAAATGATTTTTTAAATCAATTTTTAAAAATAAAATCAAATGGTACATATTACAATGTTAACACTAAAGAGGCAGCAGTTATCAGTATGTGATCCAAGGATACCAGGGAAGGAAACATGGACCTCAAGACATTTTCAGGTAACCCGCAAAATGAAAATTATCTTCACAAAAACATTAAGATGTTTTAAACATTTCTAACACAGTAAATGTTGACAGGTATCAGACAAACAAAAACTCTTTGAGGTCCTCAATAATTTAAAACTGTAAAGGGTAGTCCTAAAATCAAAAAGTTTGAAAATTGTTGGCATAGAGGATGGAGAACCATAGCAGACATACACGGGCTATGTGACCCTGGGCAAGTCACAGAGACCCTTCCTTTGCCCTATGCCAAGAAATTCACTAAGACTATAAGTGTCAGAGCAGTTATTAATATGAATTGGTTGATGGGGTTTCCTCACTGAATGTACCTTAAACCAATGATACCAGAGGAAATATTACACACACACACACACACACACACACATTTTTTTAAACTACCTTTTCACTGCGAGGGCCAGGTTTTCTATCTCCGTACTTTGAAGTCTGATCTCTCGGATAAAGTTCTTGATAACATGTTCGTAAGGTTGGATTAATCTTGGCTCCAAAATGTTGATGTTCTGATAGAGAACGCTAACTTGATCTTTTCTGCCAAAGGAAAAGAAAAAAACAATCAGGTGTCCATTTGCAGAATGAGCACTGTACAAAGTGAACAAAGCAAGTTCAAAGTATTAAAATAGGAACCAAAGTAACATGGGGATAGCAAGGCTCCCTGGAAAAGAGTGAGTGTATTGGGAGAGTAGTAGGAAATAAGGTCTCAGGGGCAGGGCAGAAGCTAAATCTGGAAGGTTTCCCTATTTGGATGGAGGAATTTACAGGAAAAAGATAAGATAGAGTCAATGAGTGTTTCCTTAACAAGCATTTCAATGAATATACATAGAAGGCTTTGAGCAGGTTTTCATCTTTTCATTAATTAGCACATTGGTTCATTTTCCTGTTTAGTACTTATATCCCTTGGACTGCTTGCTCACTCATCAAATAACGAATCCATTTTTCTTTTTTTGATCCCTTATGGGGAGTCAGCTTTGATATTGTCTAATAACATTGACTTAAGCTAGGATTCTGTGATCATGACAGTGCCTCCCAAAATGAAAGTTAGAGATTTTGTTTTTTGGAGGGAAAAACATTACAGTTTCCCAGAAGAAATGGACAACTTTGGGGCCTAAAATAATAATAATGCCACATCCAAATAGCAGACATTTATCATAGAATTTAGAGCTGGATTTGGTGGAGCACAACCACCTCATCTTGAAGAAGGAGAAAATGAAAGTGACAAAAGAGAAGTTTCTAATAGAAAGTGAAAGAGAGAAAGAGGGAAAAGAAGGGAAAAGCAGAAGGAAAGATAGGAAGGAGATAAGCAAAGGGAGAAGGAAAGAAAGGAAGGAGGAAGGAAAGTGAGTAGGAGAGGGAAGGAGAAAACAGGAGGAGGGGAAGAGGAAAAAGAAGGTGGGGAAAGAGGAAGGGGAAAGGGGGAAAAAAGGAAAGGGAAAAGAAGGTGGAAGTTTGTTATAAAGTTAAATTAAGGAAATACTTTAAAAGTACTTTAAAAAACCTTAAAGCAGTATAAAATGTCAACTGTGATTTTTTTTTAATTAAAATTTGTCATACTTTATAGGGTTCTTTTCATGACACAGATGGCAGGCCCAACCTGAGCATCCTAGAAGACCTTTCCCTTCCATGACCTGCTTACATAGGGGGACTTCTTGGCTTATGTCATAATCTCAGTGTAATGCATACTTTCAATCTCTCAAATTCCAACATCTATGAATTTTAATAATATTTCAAAATACTAGATGCTGTCCACTAGCATCCAAATGCCATCCAAACTTCTTTCTGCATTCGTATGGTACCACACAAGTGTCAAATCTGTGCCATGCTGGCTAGCCAAGTACACAGAATACAATCATTTATGAGACGTGGTTAATTGTTCCAGTCTTATGATGGTTTCTACCTG
>CM053599.1:122233381-122284589 GCA_028646575.1 Pseudocheirus occidentalis
ATTTGTGCATGTATATTTGGAGGGGGAATGCAGGGAAGTTGGGGTTAAGTGACTTGTCCAAGGTCACACAGCTAGTTTTACCAGATTTGAGCTCAGGTTCCCCTGATTCCAGGGCTGGTCCTCTATTCACTGTGCCACATAGCCTCCCCTTTGTTTATATTTAGTAGCAAGTTAGAGAACTCTAAAATAGAAGAAAGATAGGTCCCACTTCGTTCATGAAATGGAATGCTTCTCTCTTGATTAACAAGGTAGTCCAAAAGGCTTAATGCTGCACTAAGACTTTTAGGACATCCTGTACCTGTAAACTGGGTTCAGCTCAGGGGTATTTGCATATATTTGTTTGCTGGTTGGTTCCTCCATTAGATCATGAGCTCCTTGAGAACAGGATTTTCTTTTGCCTTTTCAGACATAGCTCAAGCATTTAGCACAGTGCCTGGCACATTGTTGTTGTTCAGGCATTCAGTCCTGTCTGCCTCTTCTTGACCCTGTGGACTACAGCACACCAATGCTGTCCATGGAGCTTTCTTGGCAAAAACACTGAAATGATTTGCCATTTCCTTCTTCAGTGTTTTGAGGCAAACAGAGGTTAAGTGATTTGCCAGTGGTCACACAGTTAGTAAATGTGTGAGGTCACATTTGAACTCATGTCCTTCTGATTCCATGTCCAACACTCTATCCCTCCCCTGGGTCACCTAGCTGCTCCTGGCATATGGGAGTGGTGGTAATGATGATGGTAATGATGATGATGATGATGTGTGCATAGATGGTCTATATATGTATATATGAACATACATGTGTACACATACATATACACACTCATATATGTAATATATGTGTGTGTATATATGTGTGACAGCTAATGAGAATCACCTGTTAAATTTTCAACATGAGCCATTACACCTCAGAAGTCAGCAAACACTACGAATGAGGACTTGATTTATTGTTCTATTGATTGTCCACTATCAGGGAAGTAAAGGAGAAAATGTTAAATAATGCAGATTAAACTTAAAAGTGTATTGTGCATACATTTTTTTTTTTTGGTTATTAAGCATTTACCAGCATGCCCCTGGTTAAGTCAGGGGACCACATAAACATATACCTTCCATAAAAGTCCATTCTAACATCTCACCATTTCATGGGGTGACCTTGAATTCTTCTGGCAGGGTCCAGGGATAAGGCCTAGGCTAGCCCCATGATTTTCTTGGTCTAGAGAGCCCTCAAGTAAGGAAAATCAATCTTGCAACGAGTGTATCATCTCTTCATCTTAGAGACTTTGGGATCAGAAGTTTCAAACTTGTAGCTGGTGGACCTCAAAATTCCATTTGGAGCTAGGTTAAAATTTAACTAGGAAATGTTTAATAAAATGAATAAAAATGCAATGCAGCACAAATAATGTTAACTTGTGGTTTTCTAAGTCAATATTCAGTATTACAAGGATCTGTTTTTATTTGCCTGTGGTACCACTGGTCTAGAGCCCTAAAAGGTTAAGTTACTTGCCCAAGGCTATAGAACCAGTCAATACATGTCATGGGCAGAATTCAAACCTAGATCTTCCTGGTTTTAAGACCATCTAGCTCTCTATTCACTAGGCCAAGGGACCTCCCTGATATATAGGGTCCTTCCTTATAACATTTTCCTGGCAGATCCTACCAAGTTGAAAAGAAGTAAAGCAATCATTGTGTCTTCCATCAAAAGCTAAGCCCAGTTAAATTCAAAGTTTGGCTATCAAATGATGATTGTGCGTAGCCTTTCCTCACTTAAATCCAATTCACTTGCAAAACATGGCATAACCTTCCTGATACCATGGTTCTCTTCCAGAACATAGGACAAACAACAACAATAATCATGGCTATGAATAAGATGTTTTTTTCATCATTTTCAGTCTTGTCTGACTCTTCCTGACCCCCCCGTTTAGGGTTTTCTTGGGGGGGGGGGGAGGAGAAAGCTTGCCATTTCCATTTCCAGCTCATTTCGCAGATGAGTTAGCTGAGGCAAAGAGGTTTACACAACTTGCCCAGGGCCACACAGCTAGTGTCAGAGGTCAAATTTGAACTCAGTGCACCACCTAGTTTCCTTGAATAAGATCTAATCAGTTCCAGTTAATCAGATCACCTCTCCTCACCCAGCAATAGAGCAAGATCTCCCCAGATCCAGGATCTTTAATTCCCTTCTCACAGTTCAAATATTAACTTCAAACTCCTTTTTTTTTCCCCTAAAATCAAGCAGAACATAACCCAGCATTCCCTTGATAACCAAAATGCTGAGGATTGATAGGCAGAAAAAGCCAAGATTTTATATGAATCCATGAACTTGTATTAAATCACAAGTTAAATGCACAATCCAATTAGGAAGTTAAGAATGGCCCCAGGGTGTCCACGTGGCTACAAATTTGGGCCAGTTCCCTCCGCCCCTACAGAACCAACTTAATCTTGCCTGGGGCCAATCCTCTAGTCTACAAAACAGTACAAATAAAGTATAAACAAAAGGTTAGCTGAGGTAAATGCTATCTTTGTTACTAAACCTAGGGAGCTCTGGCTCCTCCTATGAGGTCTAACACAATTGGAAAAATGCTAAGAGCTATTGTCATCATCACAAATAATACTTATAAACAGCAGTAGGAACCCACACTCCTGGACACACACAGAACTGAAAACACACTATCATTGCTTTATTATTTATCCTTTACTGAAACACCAACGAGGTGCCAGACATTAGAAAGCCTTCTGCCAATGCTGTTCTCTCATAACACAACAAAAAAATCCTACCTCCAAAAATTTGAAGGGCTATCATGTAGAAGGAGTAGACTTGCTCTATTTGGCCTCAGAGGACAGATTCAGGAAGCAAGGAGTAAAAGCTACAAAGAGGATAATTTGGACTTTGAGTCAAGAAACACTTCCTAACAGTTCATGACTGCCTCAAAGTGGAATGGGCTGTTGGGGAGGTGGTAGGTTTCCTCTCATTAGAGACCTATGAAAGCAGAGACTGAATAAGAACTTGTCAGTTATGTTATAAGGATTCCTTTTCTACTTGGAGAGTAGAGCCCCCTTTCCAAATCTCAAACTATGCTCAAAAAAAAAAAAAAAAGAACAAAACTCTTATTATTTAACTGACTGAAGGAATGACAGATAATAGCCAACTCCAGAGCAATAAAAATAGACAAAGGATATCATAGTAATTATGCAAATTTAAGGGGAAAGGGAAAATCCATTTGCTTTTTCTTCCTTTCTTGTGGAATTTAGAACTTGTGTTTTATTGTTTATTTGACAGTAACTTAGGAACACAAATAGCATAATTCCGAATTTAAGAATATAAATTTTTCCTGACCCCCCTGGTTGTTTCTAATAGCCCCCTCTTCAAATTATATTGACTTTGCTTATCTCCAGAAACACTGGAAAACCTCCAGTAGAATATAAAATCCTTGAAAGCAGCAACTGTTCAGTTTATCTTTACATGCCTAGCACTTAAAACCATGCCTTGGATATAGTAGGGGCTTAATGAATGCCTATCAAATTGAATTTAAGAAAATCTGACATACAAAATTACCTCCCCCAACAAAGAAAATATGATCACAGTTCTAGAGACAGAAGGGGCCTTTGATATATTTAATCCAATATCCTAATTTTACAGAGACGCAAAGAGAAGTGACTATCCCAAGGTCACACAGGCCCAAGTGGCAAAATTAGAATTTGTACCCAGGTCCTCTGATTATCCATTCATCATTCTTTCCACCATATATGTTGCTTCATCTACTGACTTGCCTGATTATGGAAAAAATAAGTAGGGGACTCCAGTTGATAAATGGTCAAAGGATATGAACAAGTAGTGTTCAGAGGAAGAAATTAAAGATATCTATAATCATATGAAAAAAATGCTCTAAATCACTACTGATTAGAGGAATACAAATAAAAACAACTCTTAGGTGCCACACCTCACCAGTCAGATCTATTAACATGACAAAATGACAAAATTATAAATGCTAGAGAAAATGTGGGAAAATTGGAACACTGATGGTTGGTGGAGTTGTGAACTGATTCAACCATTCTGGAGAGCAATTTGAAACTATACCCAAGGAGCTATAAAAATGTGCATACCCTTTGACATCCACAATACCCCTTCTAGTACTGTATCCCAAAGAGATCATACAAGTATGTATTTGCAAAAAAAAATTTATAGCAATATTTATGTACAAAAAAGTTTATAGCAGTTCTTTTTGTGGTCACAAAGAACTGGAAATCAAGGGGATGCCCATCAATTGGAGAATGGCTAAACAAGTTGTGGTAGATGAATGTAATGGAATACTGTTGTGCTATAAGAAATGAGGAGCAGATGGACTTCATAAATACCTAGAGAGACTTATATAAATTGATGCTGAGTGATGGGAGCAAAGGCAGGAGAACATTGTACACAATTACAGACACATTGTATCTCTGATGACTAAGTTTGATAGACTGGTTTCTTTTCAGCAATGCAAGGCTATAAGACAACACCAAAAGACTCATCATGGAAAAGGTTATCCGCATCTAAATAAAGAACTGGAGTCTAAATGTGAATCGAAGCAATCTACTTGTCTCACTTTTTTGTTTTGTTTTGCTTTTGCTTTCTCATTGTTCATTCCATTGGTTATATAATTCTTCTTTACAGCCTGACTGATGTTTAATGTAAAGGTATATGTAGAACCTATGTCAGATTGTATGCCGCCTTGGGGTGGAAAGGGGGAGGAGAGGGAGAAGGAGAAAATTTGTGAAACTAAAAAGTAAATAAATAAACTAAAAGTAAATAAATTTAAAAGAAAAAAAAATAACTAGGAGAGCAAAGATTTAAATTAAGGCCCTCTGATTCTAAATCCTGACTCTATCCAACATAACCTGCTGTGCTAGGAGGATTATTTCTCTCATTACTAAAGGATTTTCTACTTTTGAAAATATTCACTTCAAGGTTTCCCTAAAAGTATTCGTTACCCTGGTGCAATCAAATCAGATTTGCATTACAGAAATTGGGGGTTAAAAATTCCTGTGCAAAATGAGGCACCCCAGTATCGGTTTTTCTTGCTTATTTTATACTTCACCCTCTTGCTTCATCCATGAAATAAAGAGTGAGATAACCATCTGGGTGAACTGGACTCCAGGGAGCACTGTAGGAATTTATGTTAACAATGTACTTGGAGACCTTAGATTAGAAGCCTGAGAAATGTCACCCTTCGTGCATAAGATTCACATGTTCTACCCTGCAGAAGTAGCTGACAGTCCCCTCCACAGCCCCCCAAAAGCAGCAACTTAACAGCCTGTGGTACTGTGGAAAGAATAGTGGGTTAGGAGACCAGATTTACAGTCTCAGCTATACTATGTCAAATCGATGTTACTTTCAACAGTCAACTTCTCTGAGACATTTAGGCAGACCAATAGACAGGACTGTGAAGACCTGAGTTCAAATCCTGCCTCTGACATTTATTTACTGGTTATATGACCCTTGGCAAGTCACTTTACTGGTCTCAGTCTCAATTTCCTCATCTATAAAATGGAGATAACACTAACGTCCACATTCCATGGCACTGTTAGGATTAAATGTGATAAATTAGTATAAAGTATTTTGCAAACCTTAAGAGCACAACAGATAACTTAGCTATTAGTAGGGTCAATATTTTCTGCACCTCAGCTTCCTAACTGGAAAGAGCTTTCGACTATAGGACCTCTTCCTCTTCTAACATTATGTCATTTATTTGATAACACAGAGGTTTGTTCTGTTTCCAAGAATGTTATAGTTACTGATCTCTCTTCTAGGTGTTTGTTAGGTTTGGGTTTTTTTTTTCTGACATCAGAGATTAAATAAATAGACGCCAACACAATGACTATACATGTTACTCTCTTTCTGTCTGTGCCTAATCTAGTTAAGTTCACATCAAAGTTAGAAAAATAGGTGCCAGCCAAACTGATGGACAAATAAGACATTTCATTATTTCTTAGCACCCTGCCCTTACTTCTTAATGGCTAAATAACCAGCTACTACCCAGGTGAAGAGAAGCCTAAAGTTGGACCTAGAACAGAGTTTTTCTTGATTTCACACATTAATCTCCTAACTTCTGATATCTCTGGCTACCCTAGAACATGCTCTAACTTTGGCAAAGTATGTTAAGTACCACCTGGTTTTCATATATGTGTGTGTACTATACATACATGTACATGCACACATGAGCAGTGAATTGCTGATTTCTAATCAGTTGAGTTTCCTATACAACATGTTCCCTACACTGATGAAATCACAGACCAAAAACATTATCCCCACCTACCCCCCCCCAAAAAAGCACCAAAAAGCAAGTCTAAGTTCATATAAATTCAAACTAATAGCATGAGATTTCCATATCAATTATCAGTTGACATTCCTGGCTTCTATTTCATCTCTAGGATTTTAAGAAATTAAAATGTAAATTGGAGCAGCTAAGTGGCACAGTGGATGGAAGTGCCAGGCCTGGAATTAGGAAGATCTGAGTTCAAATCCAGCCTCAGATACTTACTGGCTGTGTGACCCTAAGCAAATCACTTAATGCTCTTTGCCTCAGTTTCTTCATATGTAAAACAAGCTGGAAAAGGCAAACCATTCCAGTATCTTTGCCAAGTAAACCCCAAATGGGGTCACAAAGAATCAGACATGACTGAACAATGACAAATTGATATTTTTTGCATAAACAACTATTTCAGAGGAGGAAGTAGTTAAATTCTATCCAAAAAAAAAAACACTTGACAGTCTCTAAGTTAATTCCACATGCACTTAAATACTAGGTGCCTTAAATACTAAGGCAGGGAAAGAAGGCAGAAGGAAAGATGAAAAGTACCGGAAAAAATGGATGAGAAGAAATGAGAGAAGACAAAAGTTTGCAGACTTATATCATCTATGTGGCCAAAAAGGTATGAAGGAAAAAGGTATGAAGCTGCTGTATATACTTTCTTTCTTCAAGAGTAGTGAGGCACTAGACTCTGAATAGCACTCAAAAAAATGGATTTGATTCTAACAAAAACAAATATTTGTGAATCATTTCTAAAACAACAGATTTTCCATCCTTTGATCATCAAAGTGTTACAGCAAGGATCAAGGATCTTATTAAAAGAACAAAAATGAGATGACATCATGAAAGGCAACTCAAACTTGACCTATTTTAGCAAGCTGTTAATGTGCCAAAAGAGAACTGTGTAAATGAATAAACATTGACAGAGACAAGCACAGTTTCTTAAGAACATTCTACTATAGCAAATCAGTTGCCAGTTAGACAAAAGAAGCCTAGCAATTTCCTCAGTCAGCAAACACTTGATCTCCTTGACTAGCAGAGGGATATGGTGGCCAAAGGCAACAATGGTTTAGAATATAATGGTTTAGAATAAAATGGGTTTTTTTATTCTAAAATACAACATTATGAAGGTATGTGGTAAACTATGAGTAGCATCATTTCAAAATCAGCAAGAAGCAGGATGAGAGATATCAAGTTTGCAGAAAGTTTTATTAAAGAGTCAGTTAAGTCAGACCATCTTGAAATCATTTAAGGATAAAACTGAAAAGACAAAAACAGAAGAAAAAAA
The DNA here is from genome assembly GCA_028646575.1 of Pseudocheirus occidentalis. NCBI lineage: Eukaryota > Metazoa > Chordata > Mammalia > Diprotodontia > Pseudocheiridae > Pseudocheirus > Pseudocheirus occidentalis. The sequence goes on from CM053599.1 coordinate 122,240,947, forward strand.
TGGAAAAGATTTGCCAAGATTTCTTTAGGAAGCTCGTTCTTCTTTTTTCATTGATGAGAATAGAATTTGGATTCTAACATCATGTCCCCATTTTTCATAGGTAAAAAAAAACTTAAAACAAAGGTAAGAAGAACATTTGGACTAAATCAAATATACACAAGAGGAGGTTCATGCTAGAAGTGACAGAATTCTGAAGTCACTGAGAGATCAATTCTCAAGATATCTGCAAGAGAAAAGGATACTAAATGCTTGGACTGGGGGGGTTGGGGAAGGGGGGCGGCAGAGATCATGAACTAATATCAATAAAAGGCAAATGAAAAAATATATATAATCACCACACAAACTTTCCCCATAAAAATCCTTTAATAATAATTTATACACTAGGTACTGCAGTGGCTAGAGCATGGGCCCTGGAGCCAGGAGGATCCGAGTTCAAATGTGACCACAGATACTTGACGCTTACTGGGCAAGTCTCTTAACCCTGAGAAGGAGGAGGAGAAAGAATTTATACATATATAGAAAGCCTCCATAAAATTATCTTCCAATGATTCATTATTGCATAGAAGTGACTCCAAGGTCCCAAAATCTATACCAAAGAACTTATATTCTAGAGGTTCTACTATGCTAAAAAGTGTCTTCAGGTATGGTCCTAGTAATACAGCAAGTCTATTTTCTGAGGACCAATCTAGCTAAGTTCTAAGGGGGAGACCACTTAATGGTTATTTCCTTGACCATGTCACCCCATCAGAAAAATACAAAACGTTCCCCATTTCTGAGTGAACATTCCCTTTTGTGATAGTGGCAGAGTGAGGGGAAGGACACAGAGGATGTTAAGAATCAGTTTTTTAGACTATAAGTAAAATTGAATTCAGTTACTGGTACTCTAAACATGAAATCCTACACCAATGAGCAATGAACATATTGCAGGCAAAAGTAAATAATATCAACTGTGACATTCTTGGTATAACCAAAACCCAAGGGAAAAGGAAGAAGCTACAACTGGAAAATGGAAAAGGAAAAAAATAATTGCAATGCATCGACATGAGTTGCTAAGGATGAGGAGGCAGGGAAGTTCTATAAAGAACTTGAGAAATGAATGAAATTACTTAGTTACTTCAATGGAAAAGTGAGGAAAAGTGAGAATGGGAAGAAATATAGGAAATCATCATTCAGGAAGAAAGAATGAGAGCCCAGACAACACTGAAGACTTGTGTACTGATATCTTGAACGTTTTCTTCAAGAAAATAATTAGAAGAAAGAGGACGTGGTAAGCACCAAATAACAATGCAATAAACAGAAGATATTATGTTTCAACACAAGGGAAAAGATTTGTTATTAATGTGAGTTATCCTTGAATCAACTATCTGTGTACAGTCAGACCATCAACATTTCAGAGCTAAAATGAGAATCAATAAAAAGCTGGAAGAGTAAAGTTGAAAAGATATGGTATGTAATTGAAAAAGATTAATTTTGAAGTATTTAAACAAATAATTGGCAATTAAAATAAACAGAAATAATATCAGTACCCATTATAATAATTTCAGTTTCACAACACATAAATTAACTGCTACAACAAGGAGATCAAATGAACCCAGAAAGTGACAGCATCAACAAATATTAAACTACCTGTCTATGGTCACATCAATTTAAAATTTTCATTTTCAAAATATTAAAAAGCTGGATGATAAACAATTATGAGCAATACTGTCTCATAAAGCAGAGTGCAGAAGAGTAAAAACAGTTAAATGAAAGTCTGGTGAGATAGCCACCTAAGCAAAGTCATCCCAAGGGTATTTAAGGATAAAATTGGAAAGAGAACAATGCACAGGGGGAAAAAATGGAAAATATATGTAAATATTATTATAACAAACTGAGTTCTTTATCGAGAAAAGAGGAACTTATCACACTTGGATGATAACTTCACAGTCCAGGAAAATGCTTAGAAGGAAAATTAAAATGACACTAAAGACAGGCAAAGCAGATAAATTGGGCCAAATGTATATACAAGAAATCTATATAGGTTACAATAGTACAGGCATTCGGGGATCAATATTCAAGGTATCTGAAGGAGGGAAAGATGCCAATATGTGAGGGAAAGGAAAAAAAACCCTTCAGATTTTATTGATACCAAAAAAAAAAAAAAAGCCCATCAGTAACTACTGGTCTATAATATGATAGAAAAGTAAAATAATAAATGTTGGAGGGAATATGGAAAAATTGGGAAATTAATATACTATTGGTGGAGTTGTGAACTGATCCAACTATTCTGGAGAACAATTTGGAACTGTGCACAAAGGGCTACAAAACTGCAATATCACCACTAGATCTGTATCGCAAAGAAAAAAATTTTTAAGGGGGTGAGGGTGGGGAGAAGGACCTATTTGTACAAAAATATTTATAGTGACTCTTTTGTAGTGGCTAAGACTTAAAAATTGAGGGGATGCCTATCAATTGGGAATGGTTGAACACATTGTGGTACATGCTTATAATGGAATATGACTGTGTTAGAAGAAATGATGAGCCAAGTAGACTTCGGGAAAACCTGAAAAGACTTGTATAAGCTGATGCAAATTGAAGGGACCAGGAGAATACTGTATATAGTAATAGCAGTACTGTACTTTGATCAACTATGAATGACTTGGCTATTCTCAGCAATACAATGATCTGAGAAAATTCCAAAGAACTCATGATGAAAAATGTCATCCACCTCCAGAGAAAGAACTGATGGAGTCTGAATGCAGAACAAAGAAAACTCTTTTTCATTTTATGTATTTTTTCATTTTTTTTCCTTTGAGTCTTTGTCTTCTTTCACAATGTGACCAATATGGTAATGTTTTGGATGATTGATCATTTATAAGCTACTCCTTTTAACTGCCCCAATAATGAGAAAATTCTTACAACTGCCATATTCTCATGTAGAAATGAAAACAGGTTAACCTTATTAAGTTTGTTATTATTTCCCTTTCATATTTACCTTCCTATGCTTCTTTGGCATCTTACGTTTGAAAGTCAAATTTTTTATTCAGTTCTGGTCTTTTAATCAAGAATGCTTGAAAGTTCTCTATTTCATTGAATATCCATTTTTCCCCCTAAAGGATTATATTCAGTTTTCCTGGGAAGGTGATTCTTGGTTGTAATCCTGGCTCCTTTGCTCTCTGGAATACCTTATTCAAAGCCATTTGATCCTTTGACATAGAAGCTGCTAAATCTTGTGCTATCCTGACTGTGACTCCATGATACTTGCTTTGTTTTTTTCTGTCTGCTCACAATATTTTCTCCTTGATCTGAGAGCTCTGGAATTTGACTGTAATACTCTTATCAGTTTTCATTTGGGGATCTCTTTCAGAAGATGAATGGTAGATTTTTTCAATTTCCATTTTACTCTCTGGTTCTAGAATATCAGGGCATTTATTCTTGATAATTTCTTGAAAGATGATGTCTAGGCTCTTTCTTTGTTTTGTTTTGTTATAATTGCTTTCAGGTAGTCCAGTCATTTTAAAATTCTCTCTCCTGATCTATTTTCTGGGTCAGTTGTTTTGCCAACTCATTCTTTTGGTTTTGTTTTATTGTTTCTTGATTTCTCATATAGTCATTAGCTTCCATTTGCTCAATTCCAATTTTTAAGAAATTATTTTCTTCAATAAGCTTCTGTATCTCCTTTTCCATTTGGTCACTTCTGATTTTTAAAACATTCTTCTTCTCATTGACTTTTTGGACCTCTTTTACCATTTAGTCTAGTCTGTTTTTTAAGGTTACTTTCTTCAGCAGTTTTTTGTTTCTCCTTTACCAAGCTGTTGATTCATTTTTCATGATTTTCTTACATCACTCTCATTTCTCTTCCCAATTTTTCCTCTACCTATCGTACTTGGTTTTCAAAATCCTTTTTGAGTCCTTCAATGACTTTCTTGTCTTTGTTGAGCTTTCTTGTCACCATAGTAACTTTCTACGGTCAGAATTTTTTCCTGTTGTTTGCTCATTTTCCCAGTCTATTACTTGACCTTTAAACTGTTTGTCAAGGTAGGGCTTTGCTTCCAGTGTGGATGGTGTGCTCCCAAGCTTAAGGGGTTTTATGCAGCTAATTTCAGAGATACTTTCAGGAACCTGCAAGTTTTCAGTTCTCCCAATGTGATATGATCTAAGGAGAGGCATGTTTACTATTTTGCTTGCCTGTTCTCTTCTCTGTGAGTGACCATAAGCACTCTTTTCTGCTCTGGAATCATTATGAGGATCCCTGCTTCCCTGCTGCAGCAAATTTTGGTGTGCTAGTGCTTGCTCCTCCTCATCCTGGGACTGTCGCCCAGATACAAATATGGCCAAAGCAACAGAGTCTTGCATCAGTGCTAGCAAAGAGACCCCAATAATCTCCTTCTGACCTTACCATCTATGGCCGAAGAGTCATTAAAAAAAAATTAACATTCATCTTGAATAACAGTATAGAAGAAAAATATAGTCTACAATAGTTTCCAAAGAATTAAAAAACATGAATATCATATAGAACAGAAATGAACATGGTGAGTATGAGCAGGCTGCAACTAATAACTTATTCTTTTCTAATAAGAGTAAAAGATGTAATCAAGTAACATACAGTTGCCTGCCTTGATGGCAGGCAAACATGGGTTGATCACACAGTGAGAAATGACTGATGACCAGAGCACTTCACTGACACTAGATGATGTCAAAAGAAAGGGAGAGGGTATCTAAGATGTTGAGTGGGTTCCCCACAGAGAACTTATGGGCATATGTAGAGTTGCAAAGTATGGGCAAGCATGGATAAATTATTATTTCCATCACTGGAAGGAACCTTTGAATTGATGAAAGTACAGAACCATTCAAGAATTTAGATAATAAAGGGCAACCTTGAAGGTATGGGAGAGGAACTTGTACATATTTTTAAATGTTATTCTGGAGCACACCAGATTTTTGTAGTCTCACGACTGAATGAACAGTAGAGAGAATATAAGATCCTTCTTATGTTCACTGATAGTAAAAACTATTTCATTCAGTAGAATAAAATAAAGCCTTAAAAAGTAGCTCTTCCAAGAGAGTATGACCCACACGTATCATAGTCATACAAGATACCTTGAGTAATGTAATAATAATAACTGCTTAATGACCCTCTGATTATTAATATCAAGTGAGGTTTAAAATAAGAACGTGTACATTTGCCTAGGGTGCTTGCCATTGCCAGAGCACAGTTCAAAAGAAGAGATTCCTTATAGATGACGAGGTTCTCTATATGTCAGCAGTCAGCAAAGTATGATTCACCACGGCTATAATTTGTTGCCCCCTGCCATGGCTGTCATAATCATTCAAAATATTCTAGCCTAACTATTCATACAGGAAATGCCTATTATTTACAGACTGTGACACGCAGCTGGATAAGGAGTTTACAGAACTAGTCCATTATTTTGTACATTCTTGGACAGGCACTGTGCAAAGACTAAGCATGGCGAAAAACTAAAGAGGAAGAAAAGAAGTTAAATTAGATTTGAAGAAATTGTTCAGGTTTTTTAATGACCCCTAAAGGCATGTTTTTTAATCATGAGTATTCTTCAAGTGCTGAGTAGTATATCTCAAACATAAAATGAGTGCATTGAATAAGATGGGCTTTAAGGTTCCTTCTAGCTCTAGATCCTTAAGTAACATAGGTTAATTCAAGGGATAGTTGGCTCCCTTTTCATTTGTGGTCCTCAAGTATATAAAGGATGACTGCTTTTAGATGAAGCTGTAAACAAGAGTCTTGGTCATATATTGATTTAGCATATGTAATGTTTGTAGATGTACGTACTATATAAATATATAAGTAGTATCTATATGTAAACTATATGTGTATGTACAATATACATCTATATGTAGATATGTGTGCATATACATGTGTGGGTATGTGTGTACATATACATGTATGCTATATACACGTGTGCATATGCATGTATTATATGGGTGTGTATACATATACACAGAAACACACATGTATATAGAGTCTTCCTTTCAACATAAATGTCTTTTGTCCCCTAATAGCTGTCATCTCCATTCCCTCCCATAGTGGGAAAAGATCTCAATCTTAATTCTAACAATGAAACTCTCTCATTCATTTTCAGAAGCTAGAGAAATTTTTTCCATTCTGCTAGCAAGATTTAAAAAAAAAAAAAGCACTCTAAAGTATACTCATTAATCTATCCCAATCAGCCAGTACAACTTAAATTAAGAGTAGACAAAGGTGATCAACAAAACAAAACAAAGCAATTTTTCTGTCCTGTTTTTCCAATACCAAGACAGATGATGTTGACTAACACTATAAGCCTCTCAGTACACCCTTTGGGGACCAGTCTTCTTGATTTAAGGGGTTTCCAAAAGCCCCATGCCACCAGAAATGGTCCCTTTCATTTCATCACTGGTCTTGATTCTTCCAATTAGGTGCATTTGGGTTAATAGTCTTCTTTTAATACAATATACCTTGAGCTGGGGAAGCAAAAGATCCATTACTCAATCATGTTTTAATAATAATTGCTTTAATCAGGACAGCTTTATTCTAATATCTCACTCAGAAGTGACAATGAAGAAATGAGAATATTAATGGGGTTGGAAAAATAACAGAAAAATTTTAATGTGACCTGCCTTCCCAGACTGTAGTAAGGGTCAAATGAAATATCTGTAAAGTGCTTAGCACAGTGCCAGCCCCACAGTAAGCCTTTAGTGAATGCTTGTTCCCTACCCTCCTTCCTCCTTAGTAAAGGACCTCTCTTAGGTTACCAAAAAGATAAAAAAAACATCAACTGCTCCCCTTACCTTTCCATCTCTTAAAAACCGAATTCCACTTATCCTCTCCTCCTTTCTTCTGTCTTGAAAGGATGTGGTATCCTATTACCTACTTGCCAAAGCTAGACCTATATCCTTGATTTCATAATGTTTTGCTTCCAGATCTTTATTCCAAAAATACTTTTCTCATATTCACTCTTCTTGTTCTACAAACACATTGAGACTCCTTCATCCTTAATGAAGAACTCACAACTTCTTACTGATCACATTAGCACCTCAAACTAGAAGATAATATGGTACCAGGATCTGAAGTCAAGGAAACCAGGTTCAAATTTTGCTTCTGGGGGTGGCTAGGTGGCACAGTAAGAGCACCGATCTTGGAGTCAGGAGGACCCAAGTTCAAATCTCAGACACTTTACACAAAAACTAGCCATGTGACCTTGGGCAAGTCATCTAACCCCAATTGCCCTACCTTCCCCTCTCCAAAAAAAAAAAAAGCAAAACAAAAAATTCTGCTTCCAACCCTACCTTGTGTGACCTTAGTCAAATCATTCAACTTCTCTAGACTTCAATTCCGTCAACTGTCAAAAAATAAGGTTGGAGTAGATGTACTTTGAGTCCCCTTTAGTTCTAAATCTATGATCCTATGATATGCTTTTCTTGAATTTATTGCAAATTTCTGGATAGATAATGCCCATAGTAGGAAAAGAGCTTTGTTCAAGGTTACACAGGCAACTACCCAAAACTGAACCCTGTTACTCCGATTGTAAAGTTAGTTTCCTTCCCTCTACAGTTACATGTTCTCCATCATTAATTGCTACAGTTGGCTTCCAAACTTAACAAAAACCAGTTGTCTTTTTCCAGTTTTATTTCCCCCAAGACCTCTGCAGAACGTGATACTGATGATGGTCCCCCTCCTCCCATATATTTCACAACACTGTGTACTCCTGTTTTCCTTCATATCACTTGGAAACTAGAAGAGGGTTAAGGAAAGAAGTTTAGAAAAATGCCTGCATTTAGGCAACAGGCAACATTACCTACTTGAAAGTCTTCAATCATCATCATCATCATCATTACCTACTTGAAAGTCTTCAATCATCATCATCATCATCAAACAGAAGATGCTCGTCTCCCCATCTCTGCTTGGTGAAATTCTTCTCTTCCAGTTTGTTTAATTCTTCTTCTTTCTCAAAGCCCAGATATCTTATTATGAAGATTTCCCTGATCTTGCAAAAAACTTTTCTATCATTCTCTTTGAGCCTCTTCTATCCACTTACTCCGTTTGTATATATTTGATCTTTGCTACTTAGTAGGATTATAAACTTCATAAAAGTTAAGCAACATGGATTATTTTGTCATTGTATAAGTGGTATCTAATCAAATACATTGCATATAATGATACCTTAAAAACTGTGCTGGCTTAAGGTCCGGCTTGAGTCTTCTCGCTATTGTGGTTTTGCTACTGGACAAAGATTTCTGTTGTATCTAAACAGAATTAATTCTTGCATTTTCTTCTGTTTTCAGAGTTCTACCTTGGGGCAGCTAAGTGGCACAGTGAAAAGAGTACCAACCCTGGAATCAAAAGAACCTGAGTGCAAATCAGGCCTCAGATGCTAATTGTGTGACCCTGGGCAAGTCACTTAACCCCAATTGTTTTTTAAAAAATTTCTCTCTCTGATATATTTTATGGTCTAAGACAAATGCCTGAGTCTCTAATCTGTGCTGTCTACTTCAATTCTGACATGTGAAATTCTCTATCAAGAACAGTTATGTTTCATTCCCAGGACTTCTCAATTCATTGATTTAGCTCTAGCTTCCTTTGGTTTGTTTGTTTTTAAGTTAGATAACTTGGAGACACAAAATGAGTATCACTAGAGAATGGGCTCCAGAAACTGGGGAAATTTAGCCTGGAGAACATAAGCCTAAAAGAGGTCATGATAATTATCAAAAAGATCAGAAATTTAAATTTGGAAACAGACAGGTAGGTAGCACAGTAAATGGAGAGTGAGACTTGGAGTGAGAATGACCTGTGTTCAAATCCTGCTTCAAACACTAGTTGTTAAGACCCCAAGGAAAGTTCTCTAATCTCTCATCTCTGTTTCCTCATCTGTAAAATGGGATAATAAGCAATGACTACACAGGGTTCTTGACAGGATCAAATGGGGTGACATGTGAAGGGCTTTGCAAAACTAAAGCTTTTATAAATGCTGGCTATCATATTTGGGAAGTTAGCTGTTGTAGACCAAGACTTTCAGGGGCCTTGGCCACATTAGCTCCCCAGTTCTACAAAGGTCATTAGGCTGATATGCAAGGAGAGTATAATCTTGTTGGGTGGATGCTCTCATTGGTTTCATAAATATCTAAAGAAAGTACTGAGTTAATTTGCAAGTCTTGATTGTAACACCCTGTTTGTGCCTCTGGGCATGGTCATAGAATAAAGAGCTTAAGGAGTGATTGACTTTGGGCTGGGGTAGAGAAAGATCGAGACCAAAGGTGATTCCTTGCATTCTGCTAAGGGTATATAAACCTTGTATCTTCCATGTATCTTTGGCTCTGTATGAAATGGTTCTGCAATAAACAGACTATGGAATACATCCCAGTCTCTCTCCTCTTTCCCTGTTTCTTATTCAGCTCTCTCTCTCTCTCTCTCTCTCTCTCTCTCTCTCTCTCTCTCTCTCTCTCTCTCTGTCCCTTTATTTCACTCAGCTGGTAGCTAGGCCCAGACTGTGCTAGCCTCAGCAGTTAGCTAATCAGGAGACTCTTATTTTGATTGCTAGTGGGATTATAACCATGTAGCTATAAGTGGCTTTCCCCTATGCAGCCCGTGGCTCAAGGTCTGGTCTCCCGGTTTTGTATCAGTAGTCTCTCAATAATGACTAAGCCCTGGCCAGGCTCTTGGGAACATCAAAAATTTTGGTCTATGTTTCTAAGAGCTTTCTATGGCCTGTAAAGCTCACAAACGTTTCATTTCACAAGAAAAAATGTTTATGAACAGATGAGAAGTTGTTGTTTTTTTTTTTTAAGTAAAAACAATAGAAACAGTTTACCATCAATTATCCTCCCTCTTAGGTCTCAAAACACTCCCTCTGAATTCCCAGTCCTTCCTTCATCTCCTCCCATTCAAGGGCTTCAGGAAGGGGCAGCCTGCTCTGTCTCTGGAATTGGATCACTCCCAGTAAGGTCCCCACAGTACCAGCCTCAGTGTCTCTGCCCACACCCTCTCTTGGGTCATTTTTGGGTCTCACTTCCTCTTGTAACCATCACTCATAGTAACAACATGCAATTTGATGGTATGTACCTTTCTCCAGGTCCCAATGTTGAGGCATTAGGTCCAAAGAAAAAAAAATCTTTAGGCTGTGAGGTGCAAGTGAAAGCCGGATCAGAACCTTGGACTCTTTGACTTCCCACATTACCTCAGGCCACAAAGAACAAAAGGAGAACATCTTAACCTCTAGTTTTATCCCTCACACCGACTTCCATCCTGGCAAATGTCATATACCTTTATGCCTCCAAGGTCACAATCCCAATACACCTAGAAAAAGTACATGCTGTTTGATTGACCTTTACAGAAAGCCTTCACAGCTCAGAGGTAGAGACAAGCTCATAGGACACACACACACACACACACACACACACACACACACACACACACACACACCACACTTGAAAGCAAGGATTGCTTTAATTCTTTTCTCATTTCACAGCTCCCTCAGAAACATGAATTATGATTCAATCATTTATTTGCCAAATAAGATGCTGGTAAAGTCATTGGGAGGTTAAACAGAGATATCTGAGGAATGCTTTTGTCCACACTTTTACAATGACAACCACCATCAACAAACATAGATTTTTAAATGAATATACAAGAATGATTTTTTAAATTTTTTTATTTGTTTTCTTGTTTACATAATTCATTTTCATGACAAGAATGATTTTTTAAATCCAGTATCTTCAAGGAAAAGTCTCTCTTTTTTTTAACAAGTCAGATAAACAAACACCTATTAAGTACCTACTCTGTCTCAAACACCACATGGATCAATGGATCACTAACAAATTAACTATAAAATTAAATCTACCTTGTAAGAAATTTGATATTAAGGGAAAAAAATGAAATTAAAATGTATTATAGGATTCCTTGCCTTCTCCAGCAGCAGAGAGTGAAGACAATGTAACCATTTCTGAGTAACTCAGGGTTTTTCTCCATATTATGCTTTAAAGAACACAGTTAGACATCTATTAAAATTTTCCTCTCTTCTTCACAATCTGACTGTTATTGCTCATCTCTAGCAGTTCCTTCAAGTCATGTGCAGTCTTCTAGGGAACGAGAAACGAGATAACCCATCTTTTTAAGGATGATTGGCTAAAAAAATTCAGTAATGCTTTGAGTAGGGACTTCAAGGCCCCAATATCATTACTGAGTATTTTTAAGGGGGACATTTTCATTCCAAGTTCAAGGTTATTTTCAAGAGGACTATAGTTGTCAAGAAACCCCTTGATCTGGAAGGCGAACTTTCAACTTAAGGGGGCAAACAATTCTTGGGTACTTTTAATTACCACATCATATATTTCACTTCATGGATTTGTGTTTGTTTGTTTGTTTGACTTTTAGTCATAAAGTCATTTTGACTTCCCAAAAAAAAATTAAATATTTTTACCAGGTCACCATAAGACATCTCTCTGTTTACATTCAATTTATAGTACGAATTCCCCAATTCCCAAAGGATTTCTTAAACTAAATAGTAGGATTTATGAGTCCAAAGGGAAAAAATATTTTCTGTACAGGCAGAGGCAGCTAAGTCTTGTGATTAAGTGATTTTTTTTATAGATAGATTTTTAATGTGTGATAGACTTAGAAACTTTAATCATTTATTAAATGGCTAATATGTGCTAGGTAATAAGTGATCCATGCTAAAATATGACACATTTTAGAGTTGATATTATTCAGGTATGGCAATTAGATACTTATATCACAGTTTTTTCTAATTGCCTAAATATTAACCTTGATGTTGAATACTAGAAAAATTAGCAAGAAAATCATCTAGAAATAGCGACAACCTATTGTAACTTATGTAACCCTTCCAAAAATGTGGAGAGTACATCACATCAAATGTCATGTTGTTACAAGCTGAAAGTCCTAGTCCAAAATTCTGACATCTGAGTTTTTCCACATCTGAAATTAAGGACCTTTATATACATCATAAGATCATAGAACTATGTGTAGAAGGGGCCTCACATGCCATCTGGCCCAAATTTCTCGTGGAAACTGAGGCCACTTGGATTAAACGGACTGCCCCAAATCACAGAAGTGGCAAAGTCAAGATCTGAACCTTTTTTGATGAACAAAAATGAATTCTTTCCCTCCTGTGTACTCCTTCCCCAACTGAAAAAAAAAAATTAAAAAGTGAAAACAAATCCCTTGCAACAAATATACGGAGTCGAGCAAAATAAATTCCTGCATTGGTCATGTCAAAAAATATATCTCCTGCATCTGGAGTTAGTCTCTTCTAAAAGTTTTCCTTTTAATCATTCTCATCTTGAAGGAAAACACTGCTGATTTGAGAATTGTCCCCCCAAAACTACATAATAGAGCACATATATGAGACCACTCATCATGCTCTGCATCTCCTACAGATAATAGAAGTACTCTACTTAAAGCTGAAATATTCTTAAGGTTTTCAGTGGAAGCATAGAGTATCTTGCCTATTTTTACAGTATCCAGTGACCTGAAGTGAATTACTTTTTTTATTTGGCTAGAGCATCAAAGGGTGATTGGGTTTGATTAAAATAAGGTAAGAAGGCAAAAAAAAAAATCCCATTAAAATCTGATTTTGCACATTATTCAGGGATCACTAGATCTGCAGGTTCACTATACAAAAGCACATTGAACATGGTAAAAGCAAAAAATAGCAAACAATCCTCTGACTGGCAAACAATGTCTCCCAAAGCAACCTGAACCAGACCCCGGGGAGAAGGGTTAAAAGGAAAATCCTTCCTTTTTGAAAAGAGCCATCAATTCCATTCACAGGGCTCCCCTTCATCCCAAGTAAAAGCAACTTCAGTGAAACCCTTTATTTGCATTTATCTCAATTTACATTTTCCCACAATTGATGCCCTTTTCCCATATCTTTTATATTTCCTACCTAGATGATGCTCTGGTTCCTGTAATTTGCATTTCCCTAAATGTACACTCATTTCTCACAAAGGCTTGTTAAATAGCACCATTGTTTGCTATGAAATTGGTCCTGAAAAGCACTCTACAAGGCCTAAATAAGGGCTTAAGACCTTAGCAGATGCCTCTTGGGCTTATGCCCAAAATAAGGAGGAGAAAGCTTTAATATCTGTGCCTTAGGGGGTGGAAAACTGTTTTTCTGGTAGAAGGAGAAATTTTTGAGGCCATCTTACTTGGAGGTTTACAAAACAGCTTTGATTAAAATGCTATCCAAAATGCCATCAACAATAAAGCAAAAATTCAGTATACAAAATTTACTAATTTCTCTTCGTTGCTATTTCCCCAAGTTCTATTTATTGAAACACTTTCCATAAGCAGTCAGAAAAAAACGTGCAAAATAATTCTGAGCACTTAGGGATATCCTGTATGAGAATGTGTATAGAACATACAATTTAAAGATCTAAAATTTTGTCCTTTATACATTTGCTGGATGCAAATAATAATTCAGTTAAATATGAAATGTTTATTTTACACTATAAAATCAATACATCAAAATTCAGAATAGATAATCAGGAACCAGCTTGAGGCAAAATTGTGAAAAGGTTGAACTCTACCTCCATTACCCCCTTCTGGACTCTTCTCCAAGACTCACTGAGGGACTCTAATTCCCCTCAGGCTCCAACACTCCTTTCCCCTTAAAGAGTATTCGTAATTTCACTTATACAGGTGCAAATAACTTTATGCATTATTCTTCCCAGAGGCAACTAGATGGAAGAGTGAATGTAGGGTGGGGAAGGTCAGGACTAAACTAGTGTCCAAACCTGGTGTTAGGAACATCAAATTCAAATCCAGCCTCAAATAGCTAGGTGAACCCAAACAGCTTATTTGACTTCCTTCTCTCAGTTTCCTCATTGGGAAAATGAACATAGTATTACCTATTACCCAGTATTCCAAGAATCAAATGAACTAATTTAGGTAAACTGCCTTGTAATGTATTATTATTTTAAATGAGACCCAGAAAAAGATTTTTGAAAGGTTTGAACATACAAATCCTTAATGCTTAAAACTAATGGTACTCTGGGTTAGTTCCCTAGGTGGTGCAATGTATAGAATGCCTATTCAGAGTGCCCAGCCAGGAGTCAGGAAAACTCATCAGAGAGTTCAAATCAGACATCAGACACTTCTAGTTGTGTCACCCTAGGCAAGTCACTTAACCCTGTTTGCCTCGGTTTCCTCATCTGTCAAATGAGTTGGAGAAGGAAATGGCAAACCACCCCAATATCATTGCCAAGAAATCCCCAAATGGGGTCACAAAGTGTCAGAACATGACTGGAAACAACTAAACACGGGCCTCTCCCTAGGGGATAATACTTTTGAATGGGGGCCTTTGATATCTTTTAAATCGAAACTCAAAGGCAACAATCCACTCTGAAAGTCAGACTTGAGGTAACAATTAGCAGTTTAGGTGAAGAGCTCAGATAACCTGATAAAAAAGTATCTATCCTTATTCTGACTTCCCATTGTTACTGAAACAAGCTTTATCCTTTTTCACACTGGCTCCTTGCTTTACTAAGTAAAAAAGTAGGAACCTGGAAAAGTTACTTCTATATTACCTATTTCTCTTTTTTAAAGCTAAATTTCTTTGAAGAGTTGTTAAACTACTTATGTGGAGTTTGGTGTTTTGTTTTGTTTTTCCCTATTAGTAATACATTTGAATATCTGCCCTTTTGACAAATATTTGGCCCACTTTCCACAACCAACAGTAAGTACAACTTTATCTAACCAACTGCAAACACTATTCAACATTGTTTAGTCTTCAGACACCCTATATGTTTTCTCAGTTTGGAAAATCTCTGAGAGGAAAGAATGAGAATTTATGAGTTCTAAATCATGGCATTTTTTTAGAGCACAATCGTGTTCCTCCTTTCTAGGGCAGAACTAAGTCAGTATAACCTGGAAGAAAAATGACAGCTGATGAAAATAATTATTTTATTGAGACTGTCACTCACACCAACCAGCAACTGCTGTCAGTTCCACTTAGTTCAATACTTCAAGGATCTGTGATTTCAGTTCTACCCCTAAGGTGGTACCAGCACTTCGGGAGATGGTCTTGATGAGGTACTAGACTCTAGTCCATTCATCATCTGATGGGCAACCTTATGGTTATGAATCTCTCTGATGTAGCTTGGTTGGTCCTAGGATGTTGGACATTCAGTCCCATCACTGAGCATGTACATACCTGAATTTTTCCAGTTTGATAGGTTCCCTAAGCTTATTAGTTCCCTAAGCTATTTTTGGAACAGCTGTCAATAATCTAAGGTTACCTAAATACCCTGGGCAGCTAGGTGGCACAATGGATAGAATATAAGGCCTGGAGGAAAACATCTTCTAGAGTTCAAATGTGACCTCAGACACTTATTAGCTGTGTGACCCTGGGGCAAGTCGTTTCACCCTGTTTGCCTCAGTTTCCTCACCTGTAAAATGAGCTGGAAAAGCCAAACCACTTCAGTTATCTTTGCCAAGAAAAATCCAAATGGTATCACAGAGTAGGACAATACTGAAATGACAGAACAACATCTCTCCACCACAATGAGGAACTAGAGGATGTCATTCCACTGTGACTTCATAGTTTTAGACAGGGTTCATTAAAAGTAGAATGTAGGATATAAATATTTACAGACTAATAAAGAGCTTTTAGAAAACCATAGGGTTCATCCAATTCACTCTACTGGGAAAGGGTAAAAGTACAAAAAAAAATCAGTCAATAAGCCTGCCATATGCCAGGTACCACATTAAGCACTGTAATATCAAACAGTTTTAATAACTTATATTTATATAGTGATTTGAGGGCTGCAAAGTGCCTTCCCAAAGTTATCTCCTTTTATCCTCACAGTAGTCCCAAGATGCAGATGTTGCTGTTATCTCAATTTTTTTTTCTTTTTGGAGGGGGCAGTTGGGGTTAAGTGACTTGCCCAAGGTCACACAGCTAGTAAGTGTTAAGTGTCTGAGGCTAGATTTGAACTCAGGTCCTCTTGACTCCAGGGCCTGTGCTCTATTCCCTGCACCACCTAGCTGCCCCTGTTATATCAACCATTTTCTGCCTCAGTTTCTTTATCTTTAAAATTAAGTGACTTGCTCTGGGGTCACAAACCTAAAAAGTATCTGAGACAGGATTTGAACTCAGGTCTTCCAAGTTCCACACTCCATGCACTGCACCACATGTACAAAGAATGAAACAATTCCTTCTTGTAATGAACTCACATAGTAGTCCAACAAGTAAGCCCTCCAGAAATATGCATTTAATTTTTGAATGATCGGACCTCCATTCAATTATTTATTCAGTGTTTGACTCCAATCCTTCTTTGACTCTGAAGTAGAGGAATAGTGAAGGCATGTATTAGAATAGATCTATGGGTAATCCAGAGTTGACTGTGTCTCCAGGCTGTTAAACTAATTTCTACTTTAAAAATAGCTAGGAAAGAAAGGGAGAAAGGGGGGAGGGGAGATACTACAGCACAATTTGTGTCTCTTTACCTAATCTTCCACAAAGGATACATTAAAAAGCAAATATAGAAACAATTAGCACTTTACCATTTGCAATTTTTTTCCTGTCAACACTTCTGTGAGTCAAGTAATTATTATTATCCCCACTTCACAGAAATAATAATAGAGAGGTTAGGCAGCCAACCAGTAATCTTATCTTTAAGGTTCATATTTTCCTTTAGGTTTGACACAAATATTCAAATCCACATCTTCTGACTCAAATTCCAGTGCTCTGAATTTTTTACCTTCACCCAAAATTCAGTTTTCCCCTGACCTTTGATATACGTGTACCTAGGGGCAGCTAGATGGTACAGTGGTTATAGCACTGGGGTTGAAGCTAAGAAAATCTGAGTTCAAATCTGGCCCCAGGCACTTACTGGCTCTGTGACCCTGGGCAAGTCACTTAGCCCTATTTTCCTCAGTTTCCCCATGGGTAAAGTGAGCTGGAGAAGGAAATGGCAATATCTTTGCCAAGAAAACCCCAAATGGGGCCATGAAGAATCAGACACAACCGAAAAAAATTACTGAACCCTCTCCCAAAAAATAGTATCTCCTTGATTACAAACCTAGAACAAACCTACCAATATAATCCACCCAAGGGCAATGGATCTAGAAACAGAGATTCTTGGTTCAAGTGTCAGGTCTTATCTGCCTGGATGACCTTGAATAAATCACTTGCTCTCTGTAAAATTAAATGTCCAGACAAAATGATCTCTGCTGTCTCCACCTGATCTACAGTTATGAAACCAGCCTTAGCAGCACAGTCAGGCAGACACAGGGATCCAACATTACGGTCTGGTTGTAAATCACCTCATCTTAGATACAGATTATTCCATTCCACTTAGTGTTGTAGAGAATTGTATTCCCTTGGCACCCACCTACTTGTCACATCAAAATTATTGGAGGCTGTTGTAGGAAGAAGAAAACAAGGATGTATGAGAGAGAAATTCACAATAGCTGATTGATCCTTTCCACTGAACTCAGTCTTACTGTTACTAGAGAATGAGTTTCCTTAGTAGTTACACATCCTGGAAAAACAAAGAGAAAGATTTATCCAAGGATGTGTGGTGTCTACAAAGCAGATGATCCAGAATACACTAAAGCCAAAGAACAAGATTCATTGCCTGGGACAGCTAGGTGGCACAGTAGAGCACCCATCCAGGAATCAGGGGGACCTGAGTTCAAATGAGACCTCAGACACTTACTAGCTGTGTGATCCTGAGAGTCACTTAACCCCACTGTCTCCCTTAACCCTGTTTGCTTCAATTTCCTCACCTGTAAAAGGAACGAGAGAAGGAAATGGCAAACCAGTCCAGCATTTCTGCCAGGAAAATCCCAAATGGGGTTACAGAGAGACAGACACCAATGAAATGAATGAACAATTCTAAACAAGTTAACTCTGATTTTAGCATTACTTGGGAAGAAGGGTTGAGAGTAACATTGGTGCAAGTTGTAGGCTATCCATACCTACTCATCTACAATTCTTATTCACATCATCCCATAAATTCTCTAGTGAGCACTGAGCTTGGAATCATGGAAAATTAGTTCAAATCCCAGCTGTGCTATTTACTTACTACTATCTCTAAAGCTTTGGACAAGTCAGTTGCTCTTTCCAGGTCTCTCTTTTCTCATTTATAAAATAAGAGGGTTGGACAAGATGGTCCCTTTGGCATCTTTGAGTTCTAAAACCATGGCCCCATCATCTGGACAAGAGCTGATAACATGCTAAAGGATTTCCCTTGCTCATTGAATATTCTCTGAATGTTAGGAACCAAACTATGCATGAGAAAGTTCTCTTCAGACTTTTCAGAAGATAAAGTTCTGGCTAAATTTCAAAATACCATGACCTTATACTTAAACCTGACTTCATAAATTAAGCATATTCATATATGGTTAATATTACTTACACTTTATTATTTGTAAAGCACTTTCTCATCCCTTATTCCATCTGATCCTAATGCTAAGCCACCAGAGCAGTTTTCTCATCCCATTTTACAAGTGAAACCACTAAAGCCCAGAGACAGATTATTTGTTATTGCTGAATCTTTTCAATGTCTGATTCTTAATGACCTCATTTGGGGTGTTCTTGGTAGATGCTGGAGAGGTTTGCCATTTCCTTCTCCAGATCATTTTACAGATGAGGAAACTGAGGCAAACAGGAGTAAGTGACTTGCCCACAGTCACAGAGCTACTAAGTGTCTGAGGTCAGGTTTGAACTCAGCTTCTCCTGACTCTAGGCCTGGTACTCTACCCACTGTACCACCTAGCAGCCCAGAGAAAGTTTAAGGTACTTGTATAAACTAATACAGAATGAAGAAAGGAGAACTAGGAGAATAATATACATATTGAAAATGTAAATCAAGGGTATTTAACCTGGGGTCAGTGGAACCCCAAGGGGTCTCTCGATAGATGTGAGGAGTGTTAATGAAATTGGAATTTAAAAAATTATTTCTTTATTTTCACAAACTTTTAGTTTCTTTTGTATTCCTATGTAATTGTATTTAAAAACATTATTTTGAGGTGTTTGATGAGGTCCATAAGTTTCATCAGATTGTCAGAGGGGTCCATCTCACATACATATGCACACATTAATGTATACTGAAATATACATAGTATATTTGAAATATATATTCCAGTATAAATGAAAATTGAGCTAAGCCCAGAATTTTAAAAGAATGAGATCATGCCCTGGACTTTCTTTGGGATATTACACACATTTTTTTTTAATGATTCTCCAAAATTTCACTGAAACAAAGGCCCATTTTTTAAATCACCAATATTCTATATTCTTTCTGGTGATTATATGTGTCTGCAACTCATGGAAAGCTGTGGTGGTGTATTTTTAGCTGAGATTGAGGATCAGGCAAGTCAGAAAATTTTGACAAATTAAAAAATGGTACAAAAGATGTTAAAAATAATGTATGACTAGAGAGGGAAAAAAGATGGCCTGATCACATAGCAGGAGCAGAGGACAGCCTACAAAATGCATGGATATTTGAACAATATCTGAAGATGTAGAGAAGGGTCCCTAGCATGGTGAGCAGTTTCACATAGCAGATTTGAGGGGGGAAAAAACGTGGAGAAGTGTTGCATAGGATTAAGTGAAAAAGCAGATTCTGAAAAATCAAAGAGATAAAGAAAATTGAAAGGAATAACATTTACTTGGTAAATAAAGCCAATAGCTGGATTTTAAAAAGAACTAGTAAATTAGATAAACATTTAGCTAGTCTGATTTGAAGAAAAAAGAAAATTAATTTGCCAGTATCAAAAGATTAAAAAGGAGAATTCACAATACTTGAAGATGAAATAATAAATAAGACAATGCAGTACTTACTACACGCAGGCATATTTGATCTTCTCAACAACTATTATAATCCCCATTTTACAAATGAGGAAATTATGAGGAAATTATGAGGAAAGTTGTCTGACTTGCCCAAGGTCAGACAACCAATGAGTGTCTGAGGCTGTATTTGAACTCAGGTCTTCCTATGTGGCACACTGGATAGAGCTCTGGAGTCAGGAAGACCTAAGGTCAAATTGAACAGACAACACAGACAGCTGTGTGACACTGGACAAATCACTTAACTGTCTCAGTTTCCTCATCTGTAAAATGTGCTGGAGAAGGAAATTGGAAACCACTCTAATATCTTTAACAAGAAAACCCCAAATAGAGTCACAAAGAATTGGACACAACTGAAACAACTACTTCCTAACTTCGGGATCAATGTGGTATCTGTTGTACTACACCTAGCTAATTACTAGGAAACTAATAGAATAGGAATAATAGGAAATAATAGGAAACAAATATATAAAATTTTTACCCAATTTACCCAATTTATTGTCATAAAACAATAAAACTGACTATTTAAATGAAGGTAATGAAGTCTACAAATATATAAAATTTTAGAATTAAAACAAGAAATAGAGAATTTAAATAATGCAATCTGAGAAAAAGAAATCAACAAACCATAAACCATCTCCCAAAAGAAAAAAAAAAGAAATCAGATCCAGTTAGAATTATAAGTGAATTCTATAAAATATTCAAAGAACAATTAATTCAAATTAACTGTTTACAAAAACAGGAAAAAGAAACCTAACAACTTCCTCTATGATAGAAATAGGATAGTGACACTTAAACCAAGGAGAGAACGAGCAGAGAAGGAAAATGTTAAACAGTATACCCAATGGTATTAACACAAAAATATTAAATAAAAAGTGAAAAAAGTTATCACATTTTTAAAAGATTATACATAATGACAAGGCTGAATTTATACCAGAAATGCAGGATAGGTTCAACATAAGGAAATTTGTAAACATAATAACATATTCAATAACAAAAATAAAAACCACATGTTGATATCAGATGATGAAAAAGTTCGACAAAATTTAATACACATTCTTAATATCGAAAAGCACAGAACCTTTGTAAATATGAAAAGTAGTATCTATCTAAAACCAAGAACCAACATTGTATGTGATAAAGGTTAAAAGCTTTTATAATAAGATAGGGGTAAAGTAAGGATGTCAATTATTACTGTAGCTATTTAAGAAAGTGCCAAATATGTTAGCTATAGCAAAAAAAAAAAAAAGAGATATTGACAAAGTAAGCATAGGAACAAAACTATTTACCCAAATTTACCCAGAATCTATTTACCCAAATCCTATTTACCAAATTTTATTTACCTATTTACCTATTATACCTATTTTTTATATTTTTTGTATTCTTATATATTTGTGTATTATATATATTATATATTTTTAATATATTTTTTATATTTTTATTATACCTATTATTTACCTATTATATTTACCTATTTACCTATTATATATTAATACCTATTTACCTATTTATCAAATAATCCTATTTACCAAATCCTATTTACCAAAATCCTATTTACCCAAAACCTGCTTTTTGCAGATGATAAAAGAAACCCAAAAGTCAAATAAAATTGAAACAACCAATAAATTCAGCAAAATTGAAAGATATAAAATGAACCCTAATAAATTATCAGCATTTTTAATGTATATTCCCAACAAAATTTAACAAGAAGAGATAGAAGTTTACTATTCAAAATAACTACACAATATATAAAATATTCGGGAATCTAATTATCCAGTGTCAATAGGCAATCATGTCACAAGACTTACGTGAAAACCAGGTTTATTAAAAAAGAAATGAACATGCATGTGGAACCCAAAGAGTCCACAGACATTACAAAAGTTTTCATATTTATAACAGAACAAAAGGAGGAAGAGAAAAAAGGAAGGGGGGTAGCACAGGAAGAGAAAGGTGTGGCAAAGGCAGGCAAAAAGACAAAATCCCTCCCAAAGGAGGAGAACGAGGTGATGATAGCTCCCTTGGGCACTGCTGAACTATGAAGATAGAAGGGCCCACTTCTCTGCAAAGGACTTGTAGCACCAACACAATATTCACAGCACCAACGGTCACTATAAATATACCTGCATAGTGTTCCATCACAAAATACAACAGATTCTACATATATAAGACAGAAGCAAAACATTTATTTAGACAGCAGAAAACCAAATCCCCAAACCAGTAAGCTGATTCCATCATAGCAGCAAAGATGTTAATAAACCACAACAGCACAGAGAGCCACAGCATCCTTTAGCCTTCCCACAAACCAACATTTACTCATAAGCCTAACTGTCTCCCTCAGATGGGTCCTCTCCTCCCATAAATCTAGCTACTCTGACTCTTAGCTTCTTGTGGGCTCCCCTCCACCCTTCAGCAAACTCCACCCATCACAGGCTCCATGTGATTACATTAAGCCTGTTAGGAGACAGGGTATATCTTCAAAGCAGGGAAGGTTTTCAAATTCCCTTAGGCTTATTAAAGGGCAGGGAAGATTTTCAAATTACCATTACAGGGCCCTAGCTGCAAAAGCATTTTCCCAGCCTAGCACAAACTGTTTTGCGTACCAAGGACGCAGTGGGGATCCAACCTGGGGTGCAAACAACAAATTATGTCCACTGGGGCAGGGGCCTTCATTTTTCACATATTCAGGGCCACCTGCATGCTCTGGGACCAGTGTTTTCAGAAAATGTAGCAACTTAAGAAGACAAGTTCAGAGAACCCCTTAATAGCTCTTAATACAAGACACCCACAAGAATAAATTAATGCAATTGTAAAACACTCCTTACTGAGACATCTAAATAATTGGAGAAATATTATTATACAAATAAAATAAAAATGACAACACTTTAAATTAATTGACTTGTTCAATGCCAAAACAAAACTGACAAAGGACTACTTTTGAAAAAATTAAAAACCACTTAGGATGACTAAAAATTATAATAAATATCCAAATTGCTACCAATTTGATGAACATGAGGTGAAGACTTAGACTGCTTTAATTAGTTTTTCTAATAAAGACCACAAAAAGAGGGAAATTACAATTACTGGAGAAATACTGAAGCACTGTTGGTAGAATTGTTCATTTCCATTCTAGAAAACAATTTGGAACACTATTCCCAAATTCACTAAACTATATACCTTTAGACCCAGCCATACCACCATGTGATCTATATCCTGAAAGAAAAAAGAAAAGAGGAAAAGGACTCATACATAGAAAACTATCTAAAACATCTCTTTTCATTACAGTAAAGAACTGAAAACTATGGGACTACCCAGCAATCAGGGTAGTGTTGAACAAATTATTTCAATGTTCATCGTTTCTTCTGTTGCTTTTTTTCTGAATACATTAGCCCTGGAGAACCTAATTGCAGACTGAATTCACTTTAAGGGCTGAGTCATCCGAGTGTAGAAAAGTGACACAGTTGTAAGTGTAGCAACTGTTATAGGAACCATTAGTTAATTTCTTTGGATGTCATCAGTATTAATGGTTCACATCTGTATAATGAACACACAATGGCCACTGAGTAAACATTTCTTGAATTTTAGTAACAAAAGGTCATCTCCTTAGGAAGATGCCAGGCAATGAGACTTCACATACAATAATAAAAGTGGGGTTAGGGGTATTTCATATTGAAGTCATTATCTTTGAAACTGTCCTACCTCCTAAAAACATCAAGTTCATTTTCCTAGAGAAAGATGTCTGATCTTCGAAACAATAATGATTTCTTATAGAATGTATGGGAGGTGGTCAGGTCATATAGACCTCACATCTGTACCATGTATCCTCAGCTAATACTGGAGCAGTGCCTGAACCATATATTCTCTTACCACAATGTTTTACCATTTAGATGGCCTGTGAAATGCCTTATTACTACTCATTATCATGAAGCTTCATGAGGATGAAGGAAGACAATGTAGATTCTTTTAGGGTGGGATTATTTCATTCCTACTGAGACAACTGGTGTTGTAGTGAATAGAGCAATGGCCCTAGAGTCAGGAAGACTGAGTTCCAATCTGGCCTTGTAGCATCAGTGCCTTCCTGACCCTGGGCAAGTTATTTAACCTATTTACCTCAGTTTCCTCAACTTTAAAATGGGGGTATTGTTGTTATTGTTGTATATCTTGTTATTGTTGTAAGTAAAGGACCTCAGGCAAATCACTTAACTTCTGTTAGCCTCAACCATAAAATGGGCATGATAATAGCACCTATCTTGAAGGGTTGTTGTGAGGATAAATGAGATATTTTGTTTAGTGAAGTGTGTAACACATGGTAGGCACTGCATCAATGTCTATTCCTTTCCTCTTCCCTTTCATTTTTTAATCTGCATCCCTAGGGCCTGGCACACAGTGTCTGGAACATAGTACACAGTTATTAAACTGTTGAACTGGTGATGTATGAATGTGAAAGTAACAGAGTAGTAATGTACCATGAGAAATGGAGTGAAACCAAAATTGTATCAAATGGGTCAGAGTAAATGAAATAGAATAAGGAGAATAACAACATTATAACAATACAATATGAGATGATAAATAAATAAAAAATTACAGTGTTTTTAAACTTTGAAAGACTTAAGAAATGTGATCAATGCAATGACCAACCATGCTGCCATGGGGCCAGTGATGAAGTGTGCTGCTACCCACATCCTATCAGAGAGACCACGAACTTGAGAAGTACAACAAAGCATATATTTTTGGACATGGCCAAGAAAGGAATTTGATTTTCTTGATTATGAATATTTTTTCACAAGAACATTATTTCTCTCTTTAAAAAAAATGGGCGGTGGCTAGGTGGCGTAGTGAATAGAGCACTGGCCCTGGAGTCAGGAGGACCTGTATTCAAATACGGCCTCAGACACTTGACACACTTACTAGCTATGTGACTTTGGGCAAATCACTTAACCCCAATTGCCCTCCAAAATAATTTTTTTTTTAATTTTTAAAACTGGGAGGCAGGGAAAGGAGAATGTAAAAGAAAGAGGATCTAGCGATAAGGATGCCAGAAAATAAAAGAAAAAGACCATTAGAGAACTTTTAAAATGCACAGAAGAGAACATAAGGCCAAAAGGAAAAAATGGGCAAGCAAGCCAGCTTTGAAAGTTACATGCTGCATTAAGTTAAATGATGCATTTAAAAGGAAAAGTAAGTAGCACATTAGAAAAATTTGTGCCATCCTCTTTTTCTGTTCTACTTTGAAAATGAAAATGTTCATTTAATTTGATGTTCATAAAATTTAGAATTATTTAAAAGAAAAAATGGAGAAAAGGGAAAAAAGAATAGGAGAAACGTGAACATGTTTATAGGAACAGAGGAAGGAACCACTAATGGGAGAAAATGAAAAGGTAATCTTTGATAGAACAAGTCTCAGAAGAAAGAGGAAGAATTATTCAATTAACTCAAAAATTTCAAGTTGAAAGAAATCATAGGTATGACATGGAATCCAACCTCCTCATTTTGCAGATAAGAAAACTTGGGCTCTGGGACTTTAGCTAAGTTGTCCAATGTGATAACAGTAGCAAGTGACTAAGGCAGTTTTTGAAAAGGCCCTCAACTCCAAAATCAGTGTTCTTTTTATGGTATGAGGGGTTTGAATTAATGTTCACAGGAAGAGACAACATTCCTTGAAGACTAAGTCAAAGACAGGAAGGGCAAAGGCAGGACATTTTGAGGTCTGGAGACAGGTCTTGGGACATGAGATCAGAGGTTTTAGGACAGCTAGCCATACTCCTGACTTACCTAATAACCTGACCTCACAGTTGTTTGACCTCCTCAGTTCCAAAGATCTTCATGTCTCCTTTCTATCCATAAAATCTCATTAAAGAAGAATAGATTATTTACAGGGAATAGGTCCTAGACATGTGATTTCATCATTGTAGGAAGCTCCTAGTTGAAGAAATTCCCTCTATCAATCCAGGTTTTCTCTTTCATTCATAGTTTTAGAGAGTTGCTTAGAGCAGAGGTGTCAAAACAAGGGCATCACTCCCCACTTCCAAGTGGAGCTAGAATTAGCTTAAAATGTAATTGGGAAATATTTAACAAAATAAATTAAAACAAATTAAAAAGCATAAGTGATATTAATATGTGGTTTTCTAAGTGGATATGTGGACCACAGGCAACTTTATGTACCATTTAGTGCCCCTCCCCCCTTTCTATTTGAGTTTGTTACTACTGGCCTAGAGCAATGAAATGTTCAGTGATTAGCACAGGGTCACATATTTAATATGTCAAGGACAGGACTGGAAGTCCTCCTGGCTCTTAGACCAGTCTTGTGCAGTGCCACTCTATTCACTAACATTAATCTGATCTCACTTTTCCTACCTATCCCCAAACCAGCACTTCCTCCCAAATTTCCCTATTTCTGTTCATGACAATACCATTCTCTTGGTCAGATCCAATCTTAGAGTCCATTTTAATGACTCTTTTCATCCACCATACCTAGTCAATTACCAATTACAGTTTTAGTATTTCTAAAGCATAATATCTAATTTTAAAATAAATTCTGATAAATAGTATAAAAGCTTTACTGCTCTCATTTTACAGAGACAAATAATAACAGCAGCTCACATTTATATCATACTTTAAGACTTTAAGACTAAGGCTCAGAGTAGAAGTGACTTACCCAAAGCTGCATAGCTAAGTGACAGCTCTGGAATTCAAACCCAGGCCTTCTGCCTTCACATTCACTTTCCCTCTTCCCCCCTCTCCCCTTTTATATCAAATCCCAAGTCCTATTGATTCTACTTCCAAAAGTTCTTTCAATTCCATTCTTCTCCCATTTCCCTCTATCACCCTTTTCAGGTCCCCATTATCCTTTTTATCCAGACAAAGTTCTAATTGGCCTTCCCACTTCTTATTTCTGGCTTTCAGACCAGCTGAAAACCCATTATCAAATTAACCTTCAAGATACTCAGCCATGTTGATGCTACTCCCCACATGATAAGCTCTCCACTGCTAACTAGATCAATTTAAGCTCAAGGGATGTGGACTTTAAAACCTTCCTGATCTTATACTACCTTATCTTATTCTACTTCCTCTCCTGCAGCCCCCACATTCCAGACAAACTTACTATTCACTGGACCCTAAATATGTCCTCTGCTTCTCTGTGTCTTTCAATGGCTTTTACCGCTACTGGAAAAGGCCCTTCCCTCATCCCCAATCTCTGCCTAATAAAATTTTACAAGTCCTTGAAGGTCCACTCAAAAATGATTGCTTCCTCCTCTGAGATGCCATAACACACTATAGACTTTGTACCTGTTATGCAATTATCCCATTCTCCTTTTTATACGTCTCATTTTTTATAGTACTGAAAGGTCCTTGGATGCAGACCACATACTATGTTTATCTGACAGCATTTAGCAGTAGGAGGTATCAATAACCAACAAAAAGAGTAATAGTAATAATGATAACAATAGTATTTAAGTACTTTCAGGTTTTCAAAATGCTTTATAAAAAAAATAACTCATTTTATCTTTGAAACAACCCTGGAAAGCAAATGCTCTTTATTATCCCCATTTTACAGATGAGGAAACTAAGGGACAGAGGAGTTAAGTTGCTTATTCAGGATTCCAAGTTAGTAAGTACCTGAGGCTGGACTTGAACTCAGGTCTTCCTTACTCCAGGTCCACCACTCCAATCAATGAACCACTTTACTACTTAAATGAATACAAAAACGATACTGAATGAATCAATTTTGATAGGACAAAATTTTTAAAATCGCTGGATGGAAGAAGGGCAGAGAGAGGAAGAAGAGGCTATTGAATGAAGATTCAATACCGAAGTGACAGACATATTTGGCTTAGGCCCTCAAGGCATAAACAACCTCTTCTATTAAGAAGTAAAACTCTGAAAATTCCCTTTTTATAATATCTCTCACAAAGCCATTGCTATATGGAATGTCTAAGACATTGACACAAAAGAAGAAAAGAAATAGTGTGTCTTAGGAAATCATTCTAAACTTTCTGACATAGACACTTAGGGCAAACCAAACCACCCTAGCCACTTCCCTTTGGCACAGTATTTCTTTTTCACTTGGCAATCTGTAAAACAGGTATTGTAGGAAGAAAGATGACGTATGCATACTGTGACTAAAGTGAGAAGATCTGGATCCAAGTCATGGATGTGTCTCTTACCAGCTATGGATCCTTGGATATTGACTTAACCCTTCCTATCCTCAGTTTCCTTATCTGTCAAAAAGTGGAGAGGGGTTTCAGGCATTGAATAACTCTATAGTAAGTGTCTACTGTATGCTTAACTCTTAAGATAAATTTAGATGACGCACAATCCTTGACTATAAGGAGTTTACAACTCAATATACTTGTCCTATGTGGAGCTAATCAAATGAAACACTATGTTAAAACATTTTATAGCCATTAAATGTAAAGTATTACTATATTGCATGACAACCAACATGGTATAATGGAAAAAGTCCTAGGCTTGTAATCATGGCACTACCACTAAACTGTCAGACTCAGGGCAAAACAATTTAAACCTTGGAACCTCAGTTTTCCTATTTTAAAATGGAGAAAATAAAGCTCATATTAACCTACCTCACTGAATTGAGGAAAGTCTTTTTTAAATAATAAAAAAGCAATAGAAATATGAATTAAGATCCTTTAAATGAAGTGGCCAGGAACTAGTTAAGATACAAACTCAAGATAGGAATCAAGAAACTGGCCAGGAAACTGGAAGGAAACAAAGTGATACTTTGTGAAATTAGAAATCCAAGTAAAAAGCCTTATGAAATCAAGATGAAATTATCTGAAATCATCAATCTTTGTGCCCCAATATAGTATTTAGTATGCTATATTGAATAATACAGGAAGATTTATAATATTTGCATATCATTTTACTATGTTAATTTTACCATAATTACTACCTTTCTTTCCACCACATATTATTCAAGTGCTACCTTAAATTTGAGGCACCATATGTGGGTGATTGATACTTTATTGATAAAATTGATACTTTAAAAATATCCATGAACCATCATATCATGTTAAGTACTCTATCAACTCTGGAATAACTGTGTTTTTCTCTAATGTGCATCTTCACAAGGCAAAGCATTGTAAGTTAATTTTTTCTCTATCAATGGTTAATATTATATTTTTATTCCCATTTTACACATAAAAAAGGAAACCTGACAAAATTAAGTACAGAAAGATTTACAGAGTCATCATTTTGGTATCTGTAGAGTAAAACTTGTTCTAACATAAGACCTATGTTAGTCTATTTTTAGCCTTCTGAAATTTTGTAATATAAATTTTATATCAAAACATTATGAACAGAATTAAGCTCATTTAATTAAAAATGAAAATTTTGCACCTCAGTACCCAGTTCAGTAGGAATAGAAAACTCCATTTCTTAATTCCTTAAGACACCTCTGTCAGCACTTGGCACATTCTAGGCACTTAATAAGTATTTATTGGCTGACTGACTACTACAGAAACCAATTTATCTTACACCTAATTTAACTCATTACCAAGAACTAGAAGGGGTTTTATCAGGAAGTGCTGCTTCATCTTCAGGTTTGGTAAGAAGACAGAAAGCACCAGGAAGTGAATGAGGTTTCCAATTTACCAAATACAACTGGTGGCTGCCATGGTTACAATCAGATGAAACAACTCAATTCAGTTCTTTTCCACTTGAACAAGTATAGGAAGGCAAATATTGTACTTGTTAATCTCAGGTCTGAAAGGGGTGGTGCTTAGAAGACAAACTCAAGCAGGTGATATTGGAGCCCATTAAAGTTAATAAAGTTCGAAGTTTGTGGAAAGGCACAATTTCTGTCGTACAATAATCACCAATATTAAGGATTGCTAGCCTGTACCTTGAAACCAAATAATTCTATATTTTCTTACATAGACACTTAAGTGTTAATCATTTATTAAATATTTTAAGTACTTGACAAATTTGAATAAAGGACTCTCATTTAGAAGCTTGCAACCTTTTAGTAATTTTCACACATTGATTTTCTTAAATGATTTACACCTGTGATAAAAGTTTCCCTTGTCCAAGTTAGGTTCTATTCTATTTATTTTTTCTCATATAGCCAGGGTCAAGCTAAGAAAGAGATGAAACAATCCAACAGCAACACAAATCACCTTGAGATTCAGGGCTCGGGATTTCAAAGTCAATCCCAAATGTGTCTCTTTGCTTTGCAAGTTCACCAGGACTTGAAGCTGGAAAGGAGTTCAGAGGTCATCCAGTTCTGCTTTACAGAAAAGGATTTAATTTTTTAAAGTTAACAGTTTCTTCCCTTACACTCTGTCTGCCTAATTCCTCTGATATAGCAGTAAATCATTCCTTAAGAGGTTACAGTAACAGCCACATTGGATCTAGCAGAGGAAGGAAGAGAAAGGAGGAAATGGGATACCCTAAAGGCAAATGTGAGCCCTGGAACTTGGCACACCAGAGAGCCCACTCATTCATTCTGTGCCTTGTTCCCTCCCAGGTGTAGTTTCTTTTCACTGTTCTTCTGAACACATATTGCATCATGTGTTACATATTTAGGGAGGGAGAGCATTTACCAACCAAAAAGCTGGCTTTTCCATTCCACTCTAAAGCAGAGAAAGGGCTTAACTCCATCTCACCAAACAAGACAGCAGAAAAGTTTGAATTTCAGAAATTAAGGATTAATGGAGACATCCCATCCCGCAAAACCCTGGAAGAGAAATTAAACTCTGAAAATGGAAGCCAAAGGGGCAATACTGTGTAGTTAGAGAACACTTATTAGGGAAGGGGTTGACCAAAATAAATAAATCAATAAAAACTAAGAATAAAGGAACGAGATAACTATAACTATCCCATGTCATACTCAACAGAAGGTGCTTTAAAATGAGGGGAAAAAACACCTCACAGAGCATGGGAAAGGAGCGTGGGGGAGATTATTGATTTCATTTAGTTTAAAGGAGTTGTAAAAATCACTGGTCATGAAATTAGAACACCTGACTTCCAGGCTCAGTTTCCACACTTACTTAGCTGAATGACCAGGTAAATTTACAACCTCCCTAAACCTTAGTCTCCTTCTCTGTGAATTGGAGGTAACCTTCCACTAACTACCTCGCAAAGTGAGAATGTGCAGTGTAACCTCAAAGGGCAACGTGGAGATTAGTAAAGTCAGTAAAGTTCATTTCTCCCTTCAATGCAGCCTAATCAAAAGATCAGACATTCTCATACACAACTCTTTCTGAACTTGCTGAATTTGAAAGACTGAAAGGGAAAGGGGCAGGGGAGAGCGATGAAACTTTTACAGGAAAAAGATAGAGTTCCACCTGAGACCTCTGGGGAGAAGAAAAGATTCAAAGAAGGAAACCCAGAAGAAAAGAAGGCAGCTTAAGCCTTCCTGTTCCTTACCTAGGGATGAACTTGGCTTCCTCCCCGAGTCGAACTTGAAAGTCTTGCCACGCTTGGCCCTCCATGCCCCACGGAGCAGCCAAAGTCTCTACCTCTCCCTCCTCTTCTTCCTTACCCGTCTCCACCGCAACTTCAACCTGTTCCAGCTCCAGGTGCGGCGGCCGCTCGCCCCAGCTCCGTCGCCGCCGCCGACGACGACTGGCCCCTTGGAAGCCCCGGGCGAACTCCTGAAAGGTGATCGCCCCGTCGCAGTTGGCGTCCAACCGCTGGAAAATCGCTTCTGCCTCTTCGGGCCGGACCTTCAGCTCGGCACACAAGGAACTAAATTCTTCACGTTCGATGCGCCCAGAGCGATTCGCATCGCACGCGAAGAAGAGGGAGCGGAGCCGGGCGATCTCCTCTTGTTGGCTATCTGGCTCCATCACGCCTTGGTTCGGTCCCGTTCCGTCCCAGACAGATCAGTAGCCCCCGCAGGTGGCCGCCACCCACTGGGGCTCAATGCCAATCCCACCCCCTCCCCCCGCCCCTGGGCGGGGAGTCTGGGTGAAGATCTGGGGACACCTGCTGGGACTTCCTTCGAGTTTGGCTGGCCTGACTAGTTCCTTCACTTGAGAAAAGCTCCAGTCAGGACAAAAGCGCTTCTGTGGCTCGGCTTCTAATCAGAAGTTCCTCCTACCGTTTACCCACTTGGAGTGGTATTCTGCAGACCTGAGGGGAACTACTCTTCTCAAACTCCGCAGACTCCCGAGCTGATTGGAAGGAATCCTCCCAGGTGCGGGCCCCAGTAATAGTACCAGTCCAACTGAGAGCGCAGCTGCTCCCAGGCCAACTTTCCCAGGAACGACTCCTCCCCCGCTCAGGATTTCCCCAGTGACTAAAGCAGAGTGGAGTGAAGAGTCTCGAGTCCCCTTGCCTCCTGGAGCTCTTTGGGGGAGGGGGATAAGGGAATTTTTTTCTGCGTGCTTACTGCTAAGAACTGGGAGTGGAGAGGAGGGAGGAGGAAATCGTATCGGGGAGCGGGGGGGATGGCAGGTGTAGAGGGTCGGGGAGGCAGCAGCTTCTCCCTGGGAGAGCCTCAGTTTCCCTTCGCCCCACCTCTCACCCGGCTGCCGGTCTTCAGGTCAGTGCGAACATTGCTAGCCAACCCAGCCAAGTGCTCCGCGTGCCAAGGCGCTCTATTGGCAAGAGCGTGGAGAGGTACTGAGCCAGAAAAGAAAAGGAAGGCGAACAAATATTACATTGTTATCGGAAATTTTGTCTGCCTGGTGACACTCAACTTTCTCTGTCCCAAATCCCGTGAGGCTACTGCTGCTACAGATTCTGTATTGCTCTGCCTCCCAGGAAAATCGAAGCAAGATGTTACCAGGCAATTTGTAAGTGCATGAGATGTTGCCAAATTATAACATCTGAACAAAAACAATTACCGGTTCTGTAGTATCAGCCTTGGAGGTCCAATAATTTAATTTGACAAGTATTTATTATAGGCCAGGGACAAAGGGAGTGAGGAAAAGGAAAGGAAGGAAGGGAGGAACAGATGGAAGAGGGAAGGAAAGAAGGAAGGATTACTGTCCTCAAGAAGCTTACATCATGATGATGACAGAATAAGAGATACTATACATTATAAAGTTAACTTTCCAAGTCTAAAAGGCAGAAAAACAGAGGAAACTCTTGCTGCTTATAGCCTAACTGGGTTTCTGGAATTTTAATGGTTATTCTCTGATGCTTCCTTGTGGCCCAAAGGTGACCATGGGTTCTTGAAGAGAAGGCCAACAGAGTGAAATGCCAGCAGGGTCCATCATGAGGGAAAGATGTCTTGTATGGTTCCTAGACAGTGTCTGCTATCTAAAGGTTCCCCTTGCTAAGGACAAAGATATTCATGGCAAGTCTTGAAATGAGAAATACAAAATTGCCTTCATTCTTGAGCAGCCCCCTCTTTCACTTCTGCCAGGATAGTGGGAAAGTTAAAATAAAGCAGATGGGGGTGTTATGATAAAGATAGTTTTAAGACCATGAGAAAACAAGAGACAAATTTTGATATTCTAAATGTGAGATCATTGTCACAGAATCATAGATTTCAGACTAGAACAATCGTACAGATTATCTAGTCCAAATCCCCCATTTCACAGCTGAGGAAATTGGGACTGAGGAAAGCTAAATGATTTGCCCAGGATCATACATCTAATAAATATCTGAAGGAAGATTTGAACTTGGGTCCTTCAAAAGGCTCAGAATTCTGTCAAGCTGCCTTTTCTAATTGAAATACTATGGCAGGCATGAGATTTATGGTTTCATTATCTAGCTGTTCTTTGCACTACCAAAGAACCCAGAGAAGAAAAGAAAGGCACAGATAAGTTGGAGGCCAGCTCACAATTTCTTTGGAGAGACAGGACATACTTGATCATCTTATATGTGCACGGAACATAAGTAAAAAGATCACCATGAAGATAAGTATAGTTTTTGCACTAATATTTGTTGAAAAGAATAGGATGAGGAGGTAGAGAAATTTTACAAACAACTTGATAAAAGTCTTCCAAAGTCTTCTCTATTTGGTGACTTAAAAAATCCAGAAGTGGGCATAGAGGAAGGCAGAAAAAAATGTTAAAATATGGTTTGGGATCAAGAAACAAAATAACCAAAGAATGACAGACAAAGTATAGCTTCACATCTTTTTATTATATAAAGAATACTTTCTTCAAGAAGAGATTCAGACAATGGTGAACATTAAACAGCATCAAAAACAAAGACATAAAAACTCAATAGGGAGGAAACAGCAAATGTTTCAAACTGGTACAAATTGTACCCCAGCTATATGGATACAATCAGACCAACACAACTTGTTAAACCAAAGATCAAGATCAAATTTAAAAACAGAATAGATAAGAATAATTGTATGTAATCTAACCTATTGGACTAATAATACTGAATTAGAATAAATAAAGGAACCTAAGACATCTAGGAATATCATGAAACTTTCTTACATAAGTTTAACTGATATGAAGCAATCAACACACCAATGCCAAAGGAGCCTTGAAACCTTTTCAGTCAGCATACTGTTAATCTCCTTACCAAACAAAGAGATATGAAAGCCAAGGTTAGAATATAAACTAATTTATGAGACCTCAACTAGTATGATGTCTGAAGATTATCAGCAGTGTGGTCTCATAAAACATTGAGAAGCAGTGGAGAAAAAAACATATTTAGAGACATCTTGTCATGCATTTAAGGCAGATCAAACCAAGATTATCTAAGGGTAAACCCAAAATTAAAGAGGGGAATGAAGAAAATATGGGAAATCTCTGTCAATATCACTGTAACAAATTGTGTTATTTTTATCAATTTTATTGGAGCTACCATATTTATACTGTATCATTTCAGATCCCTGCATGTGTATCTTTAATGATACTTGCAGTTGCTGTGGAGGTATAAGACCAATAATAGCAGCACACAGGAGGGCTGCTAATACAGGTTCTTTGATCTGTTTCTCTAAAGGAAAGATAGCTTCAAAAGGGGTTAACCATCTTACTTTAATTAAACTATGTAGACAGATAAGTAGAAAGAAGTGAGTATCCAAGAAAGAATCCAATAGACAGGGTTCCTAGTGTCTAAACAGAATAATAGATACATAATGACCAGACCAGGAAGCACCAACATCTGGGTTCACAAAGCCAGGGGGCTCCTTAACAGTGGCTACTCAGAGTCTCATCTGGCCAAATCACAAAGACCTCAGGTGAACATTCTTCCGATTAATGAGCCCCCAAAGTGAAATATCAATCTCCCAGTATAGTTTTCACCTAATTGGTTCAGAACCAGAAGGCATCACAACCCACGTGATTCAGTGCCTAATTGGCTCAGTACCAAAAACTGTGAAAGCCTTCCTGCAAGAAAGCCTCCTGTACCTCCCCCAAGGCACTATAAATCTCCCTGAATATGGGATCTATGTGATTCTGGATGTTTCACAACTGTGAATTGGGTGGGAGATCAAAGCAGCAAGATGTCCTGATTGAAATACCTGTGTATTTTTAGACCTAGTAACACAGTCGCTGTTCCAAGGGAAAAAAGGGAACACGTGATCACATAGGCCTATTAATGGACAGGGAAGATCTTATGTTCCATTAACCCTACAATGTGCCACATGAGAAAGCAGTAATGGATTTAAAGAAAATGAAGACAAGAAGGGTAGCTGAGGTTCTATCTAGCTCTCAAGTTCTGTGATTCTGTGAAATATACACAGGGGAGTTCTCTGCTAGAAGTGACACATTTTGAAAGTATTGAGGAATCAGTTCAATTCACAATATCTGAAAGAGACAAAGATATCAAACACTTAGAAAAACATCACAGGTGGAATTATCACCTAATAAAATGATCAAAAGAATATCAATAACTATCATCCTATATACCTAGTTTCTCACCTCTGTAAAATGAAAAAAGTTATGAAAATGATCATTATACATGGAGAACATTCTTACTAAAATTTGAAAAGAGAATAGGCAGATTTTTGCAAATGACATTCTACAGCATAAAACATCTTCCTTAAAGAGATAGAAAGGGACAAATAATACATACAGGGACGATGGCAGGGAGCTCCTCCCTGCCCTGCTAGAAAGCTAGAGGGGTGTTGGAGGAGGGCATAAAAGGGAACAGATTGTGGGAGGGGTCTTACAGTGGGTTCAATGTTCTGGGCTGGGGGGTAGGGGCAAAAAGGGGAGAAAATTTATAACTCAAAACCTTGTGGAAATGAATGATGTAACCAAGAAAATAAATTAAAATTTAAAAAAAAAAGAGATAGAAAGGGACAGCAAATATAAGATCCCACTATCTATTATTAGTTAACTCTAAAAAATATCACTTGATTTAGCAGAGGAAACTGTAGGCACAAAGGTTCCCTTTCAATAAGGTGTTAGCTATGCACCTGTCAATGTTCTTAACAGATGCAAAATTTCTTTCATTATCCTCTTATTAAAAGATAAATACTAACCAAATATATCTTCCACAGTCATGGAGGATAGCCAGTTCAAATAAAGTCCAAATAAAAGAGGTATTACATGTAGATGAAGTCCTCAACACATTCCTTTTTACAGATGGCATTATGCTGATTTCAAGTCCCACAATATTATAGAGCTTCTTAAATGAGATTTAAGATTTAAATGAACCACTCAAAAGAATTCAGCATAGCAATCTATGTGGGAAAAACCAAGATGAAAAATACCCAGTTCCAGATAATAACAGAGAGCAATTATAAAGCACTTTACACCTACTGTCTTATTTGTCAATGTTGTTGTTATCCCCATTTTACAGATGAGAAAACTGAGTTGACAGGTTATCATTTGCCCAAGGCCATACAACGAGTAAGTATCTTTAGCAGGATTTGAGCTCAAATTCTTTTGACTCCAAGGCCACTGCTCTATCCAAAAGTGGGATGTGTAGCCTATTGAATGGATTTGTCAATATAAATGCCTTGGACAAACAGTAAAGGTGAAATATTTATTTGTATAGAGAATTAAACAGTAGGAAGATAGCAGATTGGATGATATTTGGCAAATCATGCAGCACAGCTATTTCAATGATCTGTTTGTGAAACAAAGACTCATCTTATATATATATATATGGATGGATGTATATGTGTGTATATATATGTATATATGTATAATTTTAACATTCATTTTTTAAAAATTTGAGTTCCTCTGGCATTTCTAATACAATATATTTGGTGATAATGGACTTCCTTTTTTCACCTCCAATTTCATTGGGAAGCCTTCTAGCTTAACCTCATAATAGTTAATAGTTGCCCTTGGTTTAAGATAGATTCTATTTATCATTTTAAGATGGGCTCCATTTATTCCTATGCTTTCTAGTGGCTTAATAGGAATTTTGACAAAAGATTTTTCTGCATCTATTGATATAATAATATGATGTTTGTTGTTTTTTATTGATATGGTTAATTATACTTATAGTTTTCCTATTATTGAACCAGCCTGCATCCCTCCTATAAATCCCACCTGGACTTTGTGTATGATCTTTGTGATATATTGCTGCAATCTCCTTGCTAATATTTTATTTAAAATTTGCAAAAAAAATTCATTAAGGAAATTTATATTTTTCGTTCCCTATTTTTTACTCTCCATGGTTTAGGTATCCAAGCCATATTTGTGTCATAGAAGGAATTTGGAAGGACTCATTCTTTACTTGGCTTTTCAAATAGCTTACATAGTACTGGAATTAATTGTTTTTTAAATGTTTGATTATAACCCTAGCTCTTTTGACTTCCAGAATATCATATTACAAGCACTCCACTCTTTTAACATGGTAGCTGCTAAATCTTGTGTGATCCCAACTGTGGATTCATGGTATTTGCATGGTTTCTTTTTGGCAACTTGCAGTATTCTCTCCTTGACCTGGAAGCTCTGAAATTTGGCTATACTACTTCTGGGAGTTTTGGTTTGGGGGAACTTTTTGAGGAGGTGACTGGTAGATTCTTTTAGTTTCTATTTTGCCTTCTAGTTCTAAGATACCAGGTCAATTTTCCTTTATGATTTCTTGAAATATAATGTCTAGGCTCTTTTTTTTTATTGTGGCTTTGGTTGTATTCCAATAATTCTTATATTATCTCTCCTCAATCTATTTTCCAAGTCTGTTGTTTTTCTAATGAGATAGTTCACATTTTCTTCTATTTTTCCCCATTTTTAACTTTGTCTTATTGATGTTTTTGCTGATGCATGACCTATGCAAGATTTAAGTGAGATAGAGTTGCACAAAGTTCCTCACTCTTTACTCATAGTAAAAGGCAGAATGACCAATCATGGTTTGGGGTATAGTGGATGGCCTTGGCATCTTCACTGTCTGACTGAGCTCTAAGTACATCACAACGTTGGCATCAGCCACCTTCATGAGAAGAACAAATTCTTCTCATCCACCCATTCCACGAGGAGAAGTCTTCATATGCTTGGGGTAAACATCACCATAACTAACCAATGGATGTGAGGCCAGTGTGTTATCCTCAACAGCATAGCCCATCTGCGGATGCAGTTTACTGGGATGTGGACATTGCCCACGCTACAGCTTGTAGTAGCCAGAGATGGAAATTGAGTGCCAAATGGACACTAAAAGTGGATGAGAATACATATATACAACACACATAGCCACTACAGGTATGATTAACCCCACTCACCATTGAGGTAACTGAGGCTGATGGAAGTTAAGTAAATCACTCAGAATCACATAATTAGTATGAGTCAGAGAGGCAGGACTTAGATCAGCCCTTCCTGACTCCAAGTCTAGCAGTCTGTCTCTTATACCCACAAATCATCTCTGTACAATTATAACAATACCTATTTTACAGGATCATGAAGATCAAATAGGGAAATGTGTATGTCTAGATGGATTATGTCAACAATTATTAAAGAGGCACAAGTAGTTGAATGTAAAGAATATTGAACTTGATTAAGATCCCACCTCAGACTCTTACTAGCTATATGACCATTGGCAAATCACTTAACCTTTCTGTGCCTCAGTTTACTTACCTGCAAAACGAGAATACCTACCTTACAAGGTTGTTTGTAGAAGGTGATTTTCTGATTTCCAAGTGCTATATCAAGTTCAGTAATTATTAGATCTCAGATTTCATTGGTAAAGTAAACTCCTTTAAAGAAAACACCAGCCCTGCACAACCTGTGACCCACAGGACACTTACAGCCCATCAAAGAATTTCCTCTACATTTTTCTCTACATTTCTCTACATTTGCAGGTCACCTGAAATCCTTATGGCCTGTGGGCTGCAGTTGTGCAGGCCTGACTTAATCTAATGAAGGTTGGTATTTTCTTTGCAACTTATACTCTTAAGGAATTTCTTATTGAAATGTTAAGTGGGTTACTTGGGTGCACATAGCCAGGATATGTCAGAGGAAGGATTTGAACCAAGGTCTTCCTGGTTCTGGGGCCATCAGTCTAACAATACGACTATGCTGTACCTGTATTGCCTTGATAAAAGTTCTGTCAGTGCCTCTTGTTCCATTTACAGAATCTTTTTGCTAGAACTATAGATCCTCTGAAATTTAGTGGATGGCCTCTTCTGACCCCTTCAGTCTGAGGAATCCTAACTCTTGTAGAATCTCTTTGGGCAGTAACTACCTTTCCTAATTGGTTTTATGTCCAGCTCCTACTAAAAACCAAAGAGATCTCACTAGAGTAATAGGACAAACCTGGACATTTTCAAATATTAAAGAGGGCTTATTTTAAATAGGCTTGCAGGTGTAATCACTTTTTGGTGAACACGGAAAGAACAGTCTGATTGAAAAGTGTTCCTCTATGTGAAAAAGGATATTAGTCACATAAGTCATGGTTCACATATGCTCCTCAGTAAATATGTCAAATGTTTCTTTCTGGAATAAATTTAAGGTGGTGATTTGTTCCCCTCGGTGAGTGAAAGAGCTGAGTCAATCCTATGGGCTCACCCTTATCTTTCCCTACATGATATTATTTTTTGAAAAATGTATTAAGGCTATTTTGACTTATACTTCATCTACATTATCTATTCCCTATGCTTATTTAGCATTTCTCTTTCTGTCTTTCCCCCCCAGCATTTCTATTAGTTATTCCTGGAATTTTCTCTTTTATCTCACTCCCAGGACTCTATTTCTCACATTTTGATTTCTTTTATTTTATGATAAAAATTAAGTACAATATTTAAGTGGTAAATTCTCCTTGTATTATTAGTCTTTCCAAAAATAAAAGGCTTCTTCAAAATATCTGTAAAAACATGTGTATATTTTCTCAAAAGGTACAATAAACATGATGGCCCACACCACTGACACTGTGCAAGAGATAACTTATTGATAACTTCTATTCATAAATCAAATTGAGAAGCAGATCTTCAGAAGGTGACAAGACTTAGCATCCTCCATTCAGTTTCTTAGTTAATTTCTTAATTACTATTAATTACAATTAATTTCTATATTACTAAATAGCAGTATAAAACTGGATAAACAATACATTGAAAATTAATTTCTCCATTAATGCAGATTCAGACCTGGTTAAACATTATTTTGACTACATCTGTCTGGTAATTTCATAAAGTTTGATTTTTTCCACATAATTTATGATGTGGTTTAATTTGAAATAACTCCTTTTAATCTTTATAAATATACTTATGAAGCTGAAGCTTTGGAATTCAATTTGATAATTCAATAAACATTTAGTGTGTGCCTACTATGTGCAACACAGCCTGAAACTGCTAACCTAGTCCATGGGTGGTTCCCCCAGCAATATAACAAACCAATACATAAAGTGATGAGAAGATTCCTACCATGAGCACATGGGCTAACATACCACCACTGGGGGCAGGTATGTACCCAAAGGCATACACATGATCAGGATACAAGCAATAAAAGGCAGGTACCTGCCAGGAACCAGTATGACTAGGTTCTACAGAAAGCTTTTCCCAGTCCCTCTTAATTCTTGTGCCTTCCTTCCACTGATTACTTCCAATTTGTCCTGTCAATAGCTTGTTTGTACAGTCATTTGTATATTGTCTCTCCTATTAGACTGTAAGTTCCTCAAGGGCAGGGCTTGTCTTTTGGCTTTTTTTGTATCCTCAGAACCTAGCACACCTGGCCCATAGTAGGTGCTTATTAAATGTTTACTGACTGACCAGGGCACACATACTTGGGGCCTAACAAATATTTGTTGACTGATAGATCAATTGGATAAAGCAATACAAATAGTAGTGGCCAAAGTTCATAAAACCAAATACTAGCTTTCTCAAAAAAAATTGATGTTAGGATGTTATACTATATACTTTATTATTGTGTTATAATTTTTATCTATTACATAAAATACACTTTAGTACATAATTGAATATGCATATAAACATTCAATGTATTTTCTTATATATATGTAAATCTTCATTCATAAATTTAATTCAGCAACATTGATTAAGTACATCCTATATGCAAGGTATCATGATAAATTTTTGGTGTAAAAACTGAAATAAAAAACCCAAATCCTACCCTCAAGGAGTTTACACTCCAATAGGTTAGATAAGAGATACATAAAAAGGCAAATTCATATAACGAGCAAAAGTTAAGTTCAAAGTGCTATGCGAGATTCCAAGTAGGAAAGATCATTTCTGGCTGACGGGATCAGCGCTAAGATCCTATAACTAGGTCTCTCCAACCACATGAAGCTAAATAAAATGTAGATCTCTACCTTAAACAGAAATTTCCTTGACTATGATAGTCCTTACATCTTGATTGAAGGCTGATGAAAAATAAAACCCATCATTGCTGGACTTTCACTTTCTCATGAAATGTTAGCAGGTAGAAGCAGAACCATCGTGAAATATTTCCACTGTTTTATAAATGTCTTTTATTGGGCTCAGGTCTGGAGTGATGTGGCAGCCGTAGAGATGTAACCTCTTCAATCTAAAGGAAAACCATGGCTTACGTGAAATGGGAGAATTAAGCCTAGATATAAAACATAAGTTCGTTCTTGAAGCATGAGAAGTACTTAAAACAAACCAGATTATTGGTTTATGTTTCTCAAAGGAGAGAGATAATACCAAACTTGTACAGGACAGGCACAGAACTGACCCCTTTGGTATATGCTGAGGGGGGAAAAGCAGGGAATGACTTAGCTGTGGAATCTAGCATTGCTCTCCATGTAAGCAAGAAAAAAAATAAATGGAACATAAAGATGGTTGTGAAAAGAGGGGAACGAGGATTTTTTAATGGTAGATGCACAGAGTGACATGGTGCAATATTATGGAAATGCTCCCATTTCCAAACTCCCCCTGCAACCCAAAGCCTGACCACCCCAAATTCAGACCCTCCCCTTTATGCTGTGAGAGTGAAGTGAGGTCAAGAGGAGACCTGGAGAAGGTATAGACAAATAGACAGTGGTGATCTGGAACCAGTTTTTCTCTAGCAATTTTTAAAGGATTTAGAGTAGGGGTTTTAAACCTGTAGTCTGTAGACAGATTTCAGCAAATCTAAATTTGGATGGGGAAAAAATAACATCTTTATCTTCACTGAACCCTAAGATTTAGTGTTTC
The DNA here is from genome assembly GCA_028646575.1 of Pseudocheirus occidentalis. Lineage (NCBI taxonomy): Eukaryota > Metazoa > Chordata > Mammalia > Diprotodontia > Pseudocheiridae > Pseudocheirus > Pseudocheirus occidentalis. The sequence continues at coordinate 122,283,184 of CM053599.1, forward strand.
CTCCAATTATTTAAAAGCTTTATTCTGAGGAGTCCATAGGATTTATTTCTAAAGTAACCCCACTTTAGACTTCTAAAGGTGTTTCTGATACATAAAAGAAGATGCCTGATCTACACTGAGTCATTACAAAATATTCAGGGTTCATCTAAAACAGGTATTCTAGGAATGGATTTTTTAAACTTTGGCAAAGATAGGTGGTTATAATCAGTCAATACACTTATTAAAGGTTTATTATTTTAATGTTTACTGTTTTAACTTTTTAATACATAATTGTTTATTTTGTTATAGAAAATGAACTTACAAAAAAAAGAAAATGAACTTACATAACAACTACTTAATCACAAAATGGAAGCTTAAAACAAAATGAAGTTGCTCATGCTAAATTAAATTACTGATTCTTTTTTTCATACATAATCAGATTTTTATTTTATTTTTTTATTTTTTTGGCTTTCATCATTGATTTCCACAAGATTGTGAGTTACAAATTTTCTTCCCATCTTTCCCTGACCCAACACCCCAAAATAGTGATTCCCCTGTATGCCCCCTCCCCCAATCTGCTCTCTCTCCTGTATCCTCCCCATCACCCATCTGACTTTCTGGTAGGGTAAGATGGATTCCCCTATCCCAGTGCCTGTATATCTTATTTTCCAGTTGCATGTAAATAATAATTATATATATAATTTGATTTTAGAACTTTAAATTCTGGATTCTTTCCATTCCTCTTTTGTCACTCACCCCCACTGGAAAGTCAAGTAATTCAATATAGGCCCCTACATGTGTAGTTACATAGAACATCTCCACAATGAACATATTGTGTAACACTGACTATATTTCCCTCCTTCCTATTCCACCCATCCCCACCTTGTTCTGTTCTCTATTTTGTCCGTGTCTCTTTACTGAAGTGTGTGCTTCTCACATCCCATCCTCCCCACTGTCATCCCCATCCCCCCTACTCTCCTGTAGGCCAAGATACCCAATTTACAGTGTATGTCATTCCTTCCTAAGCCAAATTCAATGAGAGTAAGGTTGATCCATTCCCTTTTGCCTACCTGTTCTTCCCCTCTATTGTAACAGTTATCTCTTGCCTCTTCTATATGAGATGATTAATCCCATTCTGTCTCTCCCTGTCTCGTCTTATTCTATTCGTCTCCCACCTCTTAATTACACCTTTTAAAATATCATCCCTTCCTAGTCAATTGATCCTGTGCCCTCTGTCTACATACACATAAATACTCACACTCACATATAGGAGGTCATATATTACCCTCCTATACAGACATATGTGTATGTATACATATATATATATATATATATATATATATATATATATATATATACATTTATATTCCCTTCACCTATCCTTAAACTGAGAAAAGTTTCACAAGTTACAATTCTCATTTTTCCAT
>CM053599.1:122285089-122307065 GCA_028646575.1 Pseudocheirus occidentalis
GCATTCTTCAATTGTCTTGGAAGCATTTGGTGTGGGAGTTCTGAGTTCTGGGCTCTCTTCCTCCTGATCCATGCTTTCACCCTTTTTTTCCACAAAAACGGATTCTAGAGTTTTATTGTTTTTATTTTGCTTCCTTTTCCTCATGTTGTCCAGTCAATTAATTCATTGGGTTTTTTTTTTTAGCTCTGTGAAACTCTGCTTCCAAGGGGGGAAGCTCTGTTCCAAATCGCTAAGGTTTTCCCAGCTGCCGGAGCTATTAGGGGGATGTTGCAAGTCCACCCAGCTTTGGTTTGCTGAAAGTGCACCCCAGGACCACCACCCAAGACCACGATCCGGATCCAGGTGCTCAACACAAGAGCACTTGGCCCTGATCAATTGATTCAGCCCCCCTGCGGAGTCCGCAGGCCAGGGGCTCTGAAGCAGCCTGGTGGGGGGCCGCAGGTTCCAGCAGTTCCCTTCCCCCTCTGCTTCCTTGCCTCAGGGGCAGACTGGCTGAACTGCTTTACCACCCCCAAATAAATTTTCAAAGTTTCACTTTCACTAACCATCTCTGACCGAAGCTCCCCTCAGGCAGGTGCTTTAGATTTTCTTTGAAGGAGACTCAAGCTGCGGCTTGGGAAGCTCACTCCTGCTGGCCGCCCTGGGGCCTGGCCTGCTGGCCTGGCTGTGGCTGCGGTTTTGGGCTCCTCGGTCTCTGCTCTGGTGCAAGCTGCCCCTCTCCCGTCCCCTTTCCTCACGCCTTGGCAGATGTGGAAGTGCTGGAGGCTGTAGGACCTCTGAAGACTGGCTGCGGGTTCGGCTCAGCTCAGCCTGGCTCCTTCCCACCGCCCGAGGCCTGGCCGCAGTCTCGGCTTCAGGCTGTTCCAGCGGCTACGCTGAGCCCCTGCTGCCAAGCTGCCTTCAGCAAGAGGTGTGTTCTCTGTATTTTTGTGAATCTGAGAGTCCTAGACTTTCCTAGACTTTATCTGGGCTCATATTTTATTGGTGTTTAGGGTGGTGGTGTGGGAGCTGCGGGACTTTGCTGCTTCTACACCGCCATCTTGGCTCTGCCCCCTCCCTGTCTGACTAGCACATTTTAGAGAAGACCTGGGGAATCTAGGATACATCCAGAAAAGGATAATTATAAATGCCAAGAAGCCTGGAAAACCTACCAGTGTGGTAGTCTAGAGAAACTTGGGGGTTTTAGATTTAGGATGGACATTATAACTAGCTTTGTATATTTGAAAGGCTCTCATTTAAAAGAGAGACTAAATTTGTTCTCTTTGGTCCCAGAGGTCAAAAGTAGAAAGAATGAGTAAAAGCTGCAGAGAGACATATTTCATTTTTATATAAGTTTGAAACTTCATCACAATTAGAGCTATTCCAAAGTGGAACAGGCTGTATTCTGAGGTAGTGAGTTTCCCATCATTGAAAGTCTTCAAGCAATAGCTAGATGGTTAGCTTCAGGGGATGAAGAATGTTCGGTTGTGAATTGAACCAGATGACTTCTAAGGAACTTCCCAAGTAGGGGATTCTGTGATTCTTTAAGGTTAGCCACAGTGAAAATCATCCGAGGTATAAGGCCAGATAAAGAGGTAAGAGAATGAGCATGCATGATGATAATGGATTTTTCCCTAGAAATCTCTAAGATGAGAATGGATTCTGAAGCTTTCTGATTCAGTCTGTATTGGCAAAATGATGGCTGGCTGGATTTCTTAAAGTTCATAAATGTATAGTGTTTCATGTTCCCGATGAACCTCAGTGAAGCTGACAAGTTGAAACTCAAAACCCATTTCCTATCTTGAACCCTGAAGGCTGAATTAGAGAGGGTATCTTCCTGACCTCAATTTAAATACATGACTTTGGCAAAGGAGAGGAAAAAAAAAGTACTCCAGATGGTCTGTATTAAAAGCATGAAGTTCTTCCAGACTTAGGAACAACCCGTTAATTATAAAATCTATTTTGCTTGCTTAACATATTTCTAAATGCAAACAAGAAATTCAAATTGACTACACTGCCCAGAATGTTTGCTTATAACTACCTATTCACAGAAATAGCTGTTTGAATTTGAGTATAAAAATGCACCAATAAATATACTTCCATTATTTAGGGATAGGAAATGGACCTGTGATTTCATTAGCATAAATAAAAATGTACCAGTAAATGTTTTTTCTAAACTTAATAGAACTAAAATGTTTTTTCTCTCAGCATTTATTAAGTACCTAAACAAATGTCCTACTAAGATATCTCACTGTGGCGCAGAAGGGACTGTAGTTTCTTTTTTTTAATGTTATTGATTTCTTGTCAATTTACATCATCATTACCAAATCATGTATCCCCATGATTCTTCCTTTATAATAAAGAAAAACAATTGAATAAAACCACTCCAAAATGACTATGCTTTACAGTATTGGTGGCATTTTAAAGTTTCCAACAACTCTACTGAAAGGAGGGAGTCAAGTTTCCTCATTTATCCTATAAGAACAAGATCTGACCAAGAGTCCTTAAAGGCTGTGCCAGGGAGAAAAAGTTCTCCCAGGTTCTATCATGCTATAAAGGCTTCCATTACGTTTCCTGGGACAGTATGTGGGTGTTATCTGAGGACCACATCCAATTAAATATGGAGAGACTCACTGCTATCGGACTGAACACTGTGAGACATTGTTTTTTAAATAATGGAAAGTCATGAAACAAAAAATACAAAAATGCAAAATGACCTTAGTACTGTACATTCCCTTCGCCTCCGCATTCCCCTGCTGCATCCCCTCCAGTCATCCACAAAGGCTTTCTTGCCATGTGCCCAAATACTGCTGATGGATCCCATGAAGAAGACTTACTAAATCAATGCTATTAGTTCCCAGGGAAGTTAATTTATTTTGCTTTGGAACTCTTGCCCTTAAGTTGAATTGTCCTGACTGGTGACTAAATGAGTATAACTTTGACTACCCCATTATATCTAACCAACCCATGTCCAGATCAGACTACATTTTATAACCTATCTAGATATCCATGTGGAGCATTTGTCATGTCTTGCTGCCATGTGCTCCTCTTCTACATTATTCCCCATTGTTTCTCACCTCTTGTTCTGAATACAGTGTTCAACATTTAGAGTATTGTCAACTGACTGTTCTATTGACCAGTTAATCACCCCTATGATTTTCAAGAAAAAGACCCCCTTCCCAGGATACCATTACTACCCTATATGTGTTGACTTCCCTAATTAGAATGTAAAGTTCTTGAGAGACCTTGCTTTTCATAATATTTAAAAAATTTCTTCCCAAGGTATTAAGTATTGTCGCATAGTAAATAGAATTTTTTTTTTAGTCACTCACTAATGGTGGTAGAGTGGTGATAAAGGCTGATGAAATGTGCTAAGAATCACAGTTTGGGGACAATAAAATAACAATTATTTAGCTACTAGTACTCTAAAATGTGAAGTCCTTATTTAATGACAAAGTTGACATATTAATGGAGGAAATGAATCATACAAATATTGGCATTCTCAGTCTAAATGAAGCCAGGAGACATAAGGAGAATGAGGCTAAATGGAAGGATAGCTAATAGGTTCTTTTTGGAAAGTAAAAAATAAAGGTTGAATCTGAGTCAGTTTCATCATGCATCAAAGGGCAACAAAATCATGACTTCACGGGACACCTGGTTCTCTTGTACTTCACTGCTCATGATACACATAAGCAAACTGAATACCATGAAGATAACTGGCTTATGTGCAAAGAGCGATTGCAGAAGATGACAAAGTAGAGATTTTACCCAAAAAACTGCAGAACCCCCCAAATTAAATCAATTCCAAGGTGAATATCTAGTGACTTCAATGTAAAAGTGAGCCTGGGGAAGGTTGGCAAATATAAAAATAGATTTGCCACATACACATATGTGCATATACACATATACACACACATATACATAAGTGCATATATATACATATATAAACAAGGATATAGAGATAGATTTAGATTGTGTGTATATGTATGTGTATGTGTCTATGTATATGTATGTGTGTGTGTGTGTGTGTATATATATTAAACCTATAGCCATATCTAGGTAGCTATGTCTACATATCTACATGTAAATATATGAGTATATATGTGTTTGCATATATTTGTTTGCATATTATACACATTCACACATACATGTATGTGTGCATGTAAATATATAATATATGTGTGTATATGTGTGTATACATACACAAATATGTAATGTTTTCCCAAAGAAAGCTGGAAGATGCTAGATGCTAGTGAGCACTAAAAATTGCACAAAAATTCAACTGAGTATATCAATGTACAGGAAATAATTAGTTACTAATATAAGAGTTATTCCAATTCACCTATTAGCATACAAACTTTTAATTTTTTATACTACATATCACAGTAGTCATCAAATTTGGAGAAAGGATGAAGGTAAGAAGGAAATATGTGATGCAATTACTGAGTTCCAACTTGTCCTATTCAAATAAATTACTGATGCTGAAAAATGGTAAAGAAACGGACAGTGACATCGACTAATACCACATCATATGAAGGCAACTGCCTCAATAAGGTAGCTAACAAAAATTATAAATCTTATCAACCAGAAAACTCTTGATCTTGCCAAGCACAGAGAGACAGTCAAAGTGAACACTTGGTTTAGAATATAAACTCATTTTCAAAAATTTATGGAAAAGAATGTGAGAGACTATATGAGACTGTGGATAGAGAGCAAAATTTCAAGACAGGAAGACAAGTGTTCAAGTCTGTCTTCTGACACTTACTGGTTATACATAACTGGCTATGTGACACTGGACAAATTACTTAACTTTGTTAATGATAGAAGATACAAGATAATTGTTGATCAGCATTGATAAAGGGAGTTTCCTTACTTGGAGTTCTCTGAACCAAGGAAATCACAGAAATTTGTTTTGTTTTGTTTTTTAATGGTAGAGGCTTCTAGAAAATTGATGATATTGAAGCATAAAACAATGCATAAAACTAAAGTTTTAAGAAAGCTTGGCTTGAGATCCAATTTCTCTAGATAATATCAAGAACATTTAAAGATGCAATTGGAAGGTAAATACATGTGAAAAACCCAAACAAAAAAAGATCTCTAAGAATTTCTTTATCTTTTTCATTAATGACAGTGCAAATACTATGTATACACTCTAACATTTCAATCCTTGATGTGCTGAATTGGTAAACAGGAATGGAACTAAAAAAAATGAATGCATGGAAGAATGGGATGATATCTGTGAAAGTACCAGACATAGAATATATGGAGGGATATCAGCAAAGGGAGAGTTCAAAAAGAATGTGAAAAATCATAGATAGCATTGTGAGCGATCAAACAAAAACAATAATCAAGAAACCATAAATAACTACCAACTCATATACCTCCATTTTCAACCCTATAATATCTTTATGGGGATGATCTATGCACATGTCATATATATCATTAATGAAAACACGAGAAGGGAATTGGAAGGCTTTTGTAAATTATATTCTAAAGCAGCAGTTTCATACTTAAGTAGAAACAGATCTCTGTAAGTGACATATTGACTTAGAACACAGGAAATTATCTTTACTTATGTTTTATTGTATTTTCAGTTATTTTGTTGGACATTTTCCAAAATTCATTTGAATCTGGCTTATATTTGGGAGTTTTGCAGGCAGTGAGTTTGACACCTCTGTTCTAGAGCATAGTATGTCTTTAGAGTCACATAAATGAACCCACTATGTTTACTGTTTGTTGACTATAAAAAGGCATTTGATTCAGTGGAACAAAATGATCTTTAAAGATACTGAAGAACAAAAATCCTTAACAACTTTCCCCCAACAAGGTATTCTTCAGTATATATGATGAACATATAGGATTTCCTGAAAAATTCCAATCGGTGATATCTTTGTTTAGATGGAGACAGCTTTCATGATCTCTGATTGCTTTTATGAAGTGATATATACAATGGGAAAATGGTTTACTTACCAAGGATATTTGTCACAATCATCGAGGATATCCTCCATAAAATATAAACAGAAGGATTCCCTATTGATGATGAGATCCTCCAGAGACTCTGTGAATTACGTGATGAATTAATCAAGTCTCAGAATTCTATGGAACCTCCTAAATGAGATTCACAACCATTTGAAAAAGTCCTAATGATTCACACTGGAATAAGCAAGTGAATAAAAGATGCCTACTGACCTCTGTAATACATAGTAGAATGGGCAGCCCATTGCTCTTCCTTTTGCAGGAGGCCTTTCCAGATACCCCTGACTGCTAGCGTTGTTCTTTTCCCTGCTAGAGACAGGTTCTAGCCCTAGTTCTAACACTAGCTAACCATGTAATCTTAGGCAAGTCTTTGAATTTCCCTTGACCTCAGTTTCCTCATCTGTTTCATGAAGGGAGGGACTAAATGATGACTTCTACTTCCTGGCCATTATACAAACCATGCTGCCTTGCACTCTGGCTGTACTCCTCATGGACACTGGTATTCTAGACAGTGAATATTCACCTCAGAACCAGGTCCCATGCCACTTCTGTGATATTTCTATACTCTCATGAAATGCTGGCACTTCTCACCATTTTCATCTCTCCTGTATGTATTGTCCTTCTCCACTAAAATATAAGCATATAGCAATTGCCTGGTTTGCTTGTTTAGTACAGTGCTGGGCACATAGTAAGCATGGTTTTTCTTTCATTCATGATTAGGGCAACTCACTGCCTGCTCTAGAAATCTAACATTCCAAGAATGAGTTGTGGTAATCAAATTTGAAAAAAAAAAGCACTAAAATTATGGTTTATCATAAAGACTTAAAGAAAATAATAATTTTAACTGCAATTATGTTTTTTCATGTATGCTTAAGACAGAAAATCAAAGAAGGATGGAAAACTTCTGGCCAAGTAAATTTAAAAAGTAGGAATTTTGAGTGACATTAAATAAGAGAATCAATCTAAGTCAGTCGACTGAAATATCTTCTGCTTTATGGAATTAGATGCACTCCAGGAAAATTGGCTCTAAAATGAATGTCTTAATGGTGAATTCAATTTTTTCTATTGATTTCTTTCATATAAATCAGGCATATATGTTCCAGTGAAAAAATACCCTGGTAGAATGTCAGTTACCTTTTGTGGAGAAGAAGCAGTCAGTCTACTCCAGATGGAAAATTCCTTAAGAGAATTATAAGGCTTTCCCTATATGAAGAAGTGCTTGGCATATTAGTACAGAAAGAACACTGATACAGGAATAAGGCTACCTGAGTTATTTTAGTCCTGGTTCTGCCAATAACTAGCTTTCTGACTCCATGGTTATGCCTTACCACCATATTCCTTGCATGTCACCATGCCTCTCTCCCCACTTCCCCTACTTTCCATCTCCTCCTTTGGAAATAGTAATCAAGTTCATATTACAAATGCTTTAGGAAAAACATGTCAATCAGTTGCCTTGTCAATCAATATCACCAACCCCTGTGACTCCCCAAATCCCAAACTTCCTTCCTTGGACAGCATTCCCCTATGTGTTATCTTCCCCTGTTCGAATTCCAGTTCTTTCAGGGAGGCAGGTTAGGTTTTTTTGGTCTTTGCTTCATTGTTTATATTCATTTATCTTATATTTAATATAGAGCTTAATAACTGATTTTTATTCATATGAATGTGAGCTATTATTGTTATTATTGTTGTTGTTATTATTATTATTATACTGGCCTTGGGATAGAGGAAAGAAACTAGGCAGAAGACACAGGAATCACTGGCTCAGCAGATGAAAAGAGGAAAGAGCCAAAGAGGCCAACAAAATGACTAGAATCAGCAGAATTTATAGTACTATATTCACAAGGTAGCATGAGAACCTATTAATAATTAGCAAAGGCTCACTTCATGATTATTAGAGTATAACAGATTAAATTTTAAAAGTAAAGCATGACTATCTAATTACACATCTACATTCCCTCCTGGTGTCTACTGGCAACATGGAGAAGATGACAGAAACATCATAAAAGGAGAGTACACATTTTACCTGCAACTCACTCTCTTTTTATGGGAAACTGAGAGCAAAAAGTAAACTAGAAATATGAACAAACACAACTACATGGTATGTCTTCTAAAGGATTCTTGGGAAGCCATGAAGAATAAGTATGAGTTTCTTGGGAGAGAACAGGTTCCATCAGTCATAGAATAAGGAGGTAGACCACAACCAGGGCTACAACTGTGAGTGTATTGAGGACCAGCATGGCCCTAGTTTGTAGGTCTGAGATGTTACAGATGGAAGATTAGTGTTTTGTGTAAGGGATGAGCTGGTTGACCTTTGCAGGCCCTTTGATGTACTCCAATGGACTGCACCAGAACAGTCATTCAGGTCAGGATCATATGCTTCAGAAAGACACAACTTCCTTCACACTGAACAAATATATCTCAATTAGAGTTTAAGTAAATCTCTCCATATCTTGGTGGGAAATCTCCCACAGTGTTTAATGGGAAGATAATTTGACTCTCATTCTTGAAAACTTGGTGATTTAGCTGCCCTTTCTTATCTATATTATTCTATTAATGTGTGTTCTTACTTAGTTAACTTTAATTTTAACTCAACCACAAATGATAACATGAAGGCCAAGAGAAAAGCTTCCAGGATACATGAATAGGTTTTCACTGAATATCTTCAGAATCTATTTTCATAACCAGTGTTTCATGTAAAGGGAGCACAAACATGAAGAATGACCAGGAGAACAGGGATGGTACCATTGGCTTAGCGTTCCAGTTTCAACCAAAAAAACCCCCAGAAAATATAAGAAATATGTGACAAGAAATGAGAGGCTATGATTGTTGCCTCAAACAATTAAACCAACATTATACCACTTGGGATAGTATCTTGGAATCTCAGGAGCTGGAAAGGACCTTAGAAACCATTGTAGTTCAACCCCTTCATTTTACAAATGAGGAAACTAGAGCCCTGAGACGTTGAGACTTGCCTACAGTCCCATAATTAATAAATGTCATGGGTAGACTTTGAACCTCTGACCATAAAGTCAGTGTTCTCTTCACTTCACCATGTTGCCTCCTCATCTTTTTGTCCTCCAATCAAAATTACAGGGTGAATGCAATTAATTAATAAGCATTGTGTATATCATTGTTAAACGTGTTTTATTCAAATGAAGAGGCAAATATATGTATCTTAAAGGGTATAGACCATAACAATCTATATATATTTTATCTTGAAAATTTGATGAATTGCCTAAATTCAGCATAATAAAAAATCTAATTTTGGCACATATATGTGTGTGTATAGTTCTATATACATACACATGTATATATTTCTACATATACGTATGTGTATTATGTGATAACAAATATTTACTATGTATTTATATATTCCATACATATATATTTCCTATCAATTGGGCATTGTACTTAAGACATGAGGGGTAAACATAAATGGAAAGCATCGAAGAGACACTAACCTGATAATCCTATGTAAGAGAAGCACAAAAGCCAGCCAAATAGGGATGTTGCTATGGTTACACAAAAATGCAACCTGGAATCTTAATGCACTCCCATTCTGAACTAGAAATTGAAAATGTAGCAAAATAAGCTCTTAAGACTCAGGTCATTCTCTTCTCTGTGTTTTAATTAGAGAGCTCTTATCCTCTGAAAAAGAAGCCCAATGAAGTAAGTGCCCTCATTGAGCCTACTGGCAAATCTGTCATCATGCTGCTCTGGGGCTTCTAATATATATCAGCTTCATCAGAGATGTGGTCTCTTTTTGTAAAATGGAGATAATTCTTTAATTTAAAAAATAAAACTGACCTGGCCTTGCACTGAAGCCCACAACTGGTAATGCAGGGACTGGTACTGCTATGGCTAATTTGAAACTCCCTTGTTCACTACATATTATCTGAGAAAACCATGAGTTTGGAACTGGGACATTTTTTTAACCATCTAACACAAACAAATGTACCTGTCGTTCCAGATACTTAGTTATTTAGTAATTTTGTTTTATTAGAATTTCATCTGACAAATGTTATTTCCAAATGTGTAAATTAATCTGAAATTAAATATAATAAATAGAATGTATGTTCTTATATTGAAAGATATGTTGTACTGGGTGTGAGAGTGAAATTATTAGATTCTGGAGACTGTAGAAATTGAGTTCAAATACTGACTTTTTTCTACTTACTCCCTGTGCCAACTTGTTCAAATGATTTCATATCTTTGGGCCTTAGTGTCTTCATTTGTAAAATGAAGGAATTGTACTATGTGATCCCTAAGCTCCCTGTCAGCTCTAAATTCTATAATCTATGGAGAGGAAAATAAACACAAGCAAACATACCTAAATCCTAAATTAAACTAAAAAAAAAATAGGATTGTTTATTTTTCTTTTTTTACGGGTCTTCTTTCTATTCTTCCAACTTCAAGAAATCTACATCATACCATAAAGGAGTCAATAACAACCCCTCCAGCTGCAAGATGCTTCTGAAGATCTTTGCTCATTTGGGGGACAATATTTATGGAATTTTATAGCACTAGTTTATCGGTTGTTTACGCCTTTGTTCACTTCCAACTGCACTTGCCTCTGTACCTGAGCACTACTGATCCCATTTCATTGTGGGCCTGAATGATACCTGAAATATTTGTTTTGTCCACACCAAAAGTTGCTGCAATATCTCTAACAGTCACTGAAGTGTGCTCCTTAAGAGCTACTACTTTTGCCTATTTTCTTGAAGTCACATCTATTCTTTAAAACCACATTCTTTAAAAATGCAACAAAAGAGAGCAATGAAACAAGTGTATGGCACAGAATCCAACACAAAGAACTAACTTTAACTGGTTAGAGTAGTTCATCACCATTTCATTTGACCAAGGTGAGTTAGTCTCATGTCAGTAGAAGCACATTTATATATATATATATATATATATATATATATATATATATCCAAACATTGTTGTCACAAAATAAAACCATACTTTATCTTAAGTAATTGCCATATCACTGTAGGTGTTAAAGGAGTTCATAGAGTATGAGCATCTTAATTTTAAAAGTGTAGAAGTGATTTCATTTGTTTTACATTATAACATCTGCTTAAAGTGTAGAAGGAGACAATGAAATTCAGGGCTCAAGGAGAGAAGTAAAGGTAAAATGTGAACTCATATTTATATATTCCATCTGCTTTTCAAGATCTACTCATGAATTACATTAGACGATCATGATCCCAAATTTGCTTGGGGAAGTTTACATTTTGATAACCCATTTCTATTTCAGAAAAAAACATACACCGAAGTGATCATTCTTTTGTGAACAAATAACAGACCTTAATGGAACTTGTGACCTATTAACACAGCCTGCCCCCACCTTCCACTCCTGAACCCCATCCAGAGTCAAGCCCAAATGTTGACTTTTTAATAATTTCTCCCCTTGCTCAAAATTCTGTTGAGGTTTGGTAATGAACTCAATCTCTTCAAATAGAAAAAAACACTTGCTCCAAACATGTCTGGGAATACTGCTCACCTTTTCAGCAGCGATTCAGCATCATGATAGAATAAAATGAAAATATGTTGTTATGACAATGATGAATTAACTTTTTATTGTTTTTATTCTACAAAATCTTAATTTTTTAAATGCTGAGTTTTATATCAATAAAATATTGCATACAATCATGAAGAAAGTTTTTACCTATATCAAGCTATTGTTAAAAACACACACACACACAACTCCTCCACATGGCAGTCTTTGCTATTCTAAAATTATAGCTAAACACTGACATGACTTGCCAAGAGACCTGCCATTCCTCTCACCCAGCATTTCTTCCCCTTCCTCTCTGCTTAGTCAAACCCATGTCCCTGAAAGGCTAGGGATGCCTTCTTACACTTAGCACCTAACATAGTAATAAATGCTTAACTAGGGAATGAATGAAACTCTTAACTTTTCCATAAAATCTTCCCCAACTATGGCAACTCATATTGCTCCATCAGAGGCAGCAAGACATCATAAACAACACAATGAAAGCTGTATTTGAAGTCCGAGGACCTGAGTTCAAATTCTGGATCAAATGAAATAACACATGTAAAGTGTTTTGCAAACTTTAGGGTGCTATATAAATGACAGTTATTATTATCATTACTATTATTTTATTATAGTCTCTACCTCTTACCCACAAGTATAACTTTGTACAATGACTTGACCTCACTAGACATGAGTTTCTTCATCTATAAAATGAGGGGAATAGTACTACATGGTCTTAAAATTCTCCTCCAACTCTTAATCTATTACATGACAATCTCTTTCCTTCTCTGAACTCCTAAAGTATTTTTCCTGTACTACTAAAAAGTTATCACTACATTGTATACTATCTAATAATGCTATTTAGGGGTGAGGGGCAGCATGGCATGCTGAATAGAGAGCTGGCCTCAGATTGTATAAGATCTGGTTCAAGTCACAACTCTTGACACATACTAGGTGTGTGATCTGGTCAAGTCATTTAACCCCTTGGTGCCCTCAGCAACTCACTAATAAGAAAAGCAGCAGAAATACTTTGTTGGCTACAGAGAAATTGTCAATCTACACTGGAAAAAAAAAGTTTCTCATTGGGAGCTCCCTACACCAATGAAAGAGACAGCTAGGTGACTAGGTGACTAGTGGATAGAATACTGGGCCTGGAGTCAGAATGACCTGAGTTAAAATTCAGCCTCAGATACTTAATAACTGTGTGACCATGGGCAAGTCACTTAACCTCCATTTGCCTTAATCCGCTGGAGAAGGAAATGGCAAACCACCCCAGTATCTTTGCCAGGAAAACCCTACGGACAGTATGGTCCATGGAGTTATGAAGGGTTGGTCATGAATGAATGACTCAACAACACTAAAACCAATGAAATCACAGATGTAGATATAGTGATGGAGATGATGGAGATGGAGATGGAGAGATAGGAAGATAGGGAGGTAGAAATGAGAGAGATGATATAGAGGAGAGCAGATACGGTTAAATATACAAATATAACTTTGTAGATACACGTATATGTGTATGTATATATGTGTGTGTGTATACAGAATCTAAATTATATGTGTTATAATGTAAAATACATTTATTGTATGTGTATGTATAAAATCTGAGGCTCCCAAAGTGTGCCTAGTTCTTTTATCCTGCACTAGAAGGCCTGGCTGCTATGATTCAAAAGTGTTTTCTTCTTCCACAGAAGGGGTTCAGTAAATTTGGTCATTATAAAAGACTGCAAAATACACATACGTACAGATATGTATATATATACACATATATGGTTTAATAGATTAAAACTGCACTATTACTTTTGGAACACCAGATATATAGACACACATATTATATCTATGTATGTACATATGTGTGTATATATGTGCATACATGTATACACATGTCTCTTTTAAGTTCCTTATGGGCAGAGGCATCATTCTTATGTTTGTTTTTGAACCTCCATTGCCTATCATGGGGCCCTGAACACAGTATTTATTTAGCGTGTTTGAACTGAATTGAAAGTTTCATTTAGAATATCCAATATAACACAAAGTGGAACATCTTTTATGATAAAACCCAAAGGAGGAAGTGTCTTTTATAATGAGTTTTTATTCTAACTCTCCAAAATTAAACTATGCTGGATGACTATCTTATGTGTTATCACATCTGAGTTCTGTAGCTGTCTAGACATCCACACATGTTTATGTGTATAATAACTTCCATTTCCTCAACTTCATGGCAAGCACCACAAGGCAGGAGCCATGTCTTCTGTTTCTTTGGTTTCTTGTACAGCTGTTGACACTTCCCTGCTGAGCATAGTGTAAGTACTGAGCACAGAAGGGCTTCAATGAAGTCTTTGTGAATTAAATTTGGCTGCTGGGAAAGACTTCAAAATATTTCTATTCTGGAAATCCTCAACTTGACAAATCTATAGAACAAACAGTTGACCACAATAATCTTTTGCTTTAAAATTAAAAAATAAATGACAACAAGAAGTAGGAAAGAGAACATATTAATTCATTTCCAGGAAAAATATCATCATAAGCACAAAGAGCTTCTACCCATCTACCCACTTCACCTTAATGATAACAATCATTTGTAATAATACCTAGAATTGCAGTTGCCCATTAATATCTTGCAATCATAAGAAAGTTGATTCCACTGTTAAGTTAGTAGCTCAAGACTATTATTACATCTTACAGTTAGGAAATCTCAGGCATCATAAAGTTAAGTGGCTTGACCAGTATTATCTAGCAAGTAAGTTAGACAAAGCTGAGAACAGAAGTCATGTCCTTCTGTTACTCCTGCTCAGAGTACAAACTAGACCTCTCTCTTTGCCTTTTTGAAGCCTTTTATGACAAAAATTAATGTGTATAAGTCAATTTGGGAGCAATTAAGTGATATAGTCTAGAAATATAA
The DNA here is from genome assembly GCA_028646575.1 of Pseudocheirus occidentalis. Taxonomy (NCBI): domain Eukaryota; kingdom Metazoa; phylum Chordata; class Mammalia; order Diprotodontia; family Pseudocheiridae; genus Pseudocheirus; species Pseudocheirus occidentalis. Next base: position 122,299,447 of record CM053599.1, read on the forward strand.
AATATAACTTCTCAATCATTTCTTCTTATGTGTAAAATATTAATTTAATTCATTTTCAGAGACCTATGTCATTTTCTACTGTTTAGTATACACTTTGGATTGAATATATCTCATTAGTCTTGTTTTGTTTTTACTAATGGAATAACTACAGAATCTATAGTGACAACTACATAGCATTCCAGATTCTCACTTGAATGCTTTCCCTTTTCCTTCCCTTCCTGATCTACATTATATAAGCATGGTATCTCATGAACAAATTGGCAGATTTGGTTTTACCCAAAGTTTGATTCAGGGGAAGCGACAAAGTCATCCCAGACAAGCCATTTTTGATACTCTGAGTCCATCCTGCCTGTCACTGGTTAGTATCTCCAAACAATCTCAGATCGTATATTCATTTATCCTTTCCTCTTCTTGTATAGATTATGCCAAGATGGGGGAGTTGAAGAAGTTGAGGCACAGGTGGAAAGGGTAGGCCAAGTGTTGGAAAAGGCAAGTAATTCTTATCCAAATCATCCTGGTTATTGACATAAGTGCCCCCATTACACATGTTATCTGGACACCTATAAAACTTCTAGTCATGCTTCCTGGTCAAGCATGTCCTCTGTTTGTGTACCTTCTCCACCGGTGGTGTGCAACCTACTTAAATTGTACCCTATCTGTACAAGGGGAGAGAAATCTTTTTGCATTGAAATATCTTCTAGCCTAGTAAAAGCACATATGTTGTTGGAGGCTTGTGAGTTATGTGTTTGACTTCAGTACAGATCCACAGAGTTCTCTAAACCAGAAATAATTTTATGGGGGTGGAAGGGACACAGGGTAAGCAGGTTCAACAGCTGAATTTATAATGGATCCAGTCAAAGTAAGTTCATGATTCCCCTAGAAATGTTCTGCAACTTGGAGATGGAAGTGGAGGAATAAACTGGTAGCCAGTACCATAGTTACAGAATTTAAAAGTCTGCAGAAAATCAATGGGACAAAGGATTCAAGGAGAGAACATTACTGAAATGACTAGCAGTGGGATCCAGATTAGATATAGAGGAAAATGAGGTTGAAATAATTTTGGAGAAGGAAATTATAAAGAAGTCTATAAGCCAAGTGCCATATTTATAAAATAAAAGGTAGAAATGATCAGGAGTTTGATTGGTGAGGAGAATAAGGGTTAGAAGACAGTGTAATAGTCAATGTGAATTTCAAAGGAGAAACTGTTAAATAATGATGGCCAAGTAAGAGTGTAGAAGTATCAGAGAGGAGCAAGGGATGTTGAGTCCATCTCCAGGTCTTGTGAGATGGGCAAGCAAGGTAAGGAGAGGCAAACATTAGAGAGGACAGCTGGAGGCATAGCGTCCTCAGTGGACATCGGAACACCAAGCTATTGCAAAAAAAGGAAGAGTATATAAAAAAGAGGTTCAGGATGAAGGGATGTTTGTTAAACAAAGTGGAAATGGGAACTTCCAAAGAGTACAGTGGAAGGCCCAGACAGGAGAAGATATGGAGTGATGGAGAGGGAGGCTGAAAGAATAGGAAAGAGAACATAGGGAAATTAAGCAGCAGAGTGGGACATTGCATAGTACCAATGGGTGAACAGGATTTGGTGACAAAGATGCAGTGAAGTCAGGTGGAAGGACATGTTAGCCATAGGGGAAAGAAAAGGACTGATTAGACAGAGAGAGTAAGTAGAGAAGGTTATACAGTTAATTAGCCCCAGAGTTCCACTCAGAATGTTAGTGTGACAGAGATTTCTTAGTCTCTTAGTCTTAGAAAATAAAAAAGGCATTTAGAGTATTCACCTTGCAAACCCAGACTGATAAAATGACAGCGAATGGTATCTGAACTATATGGAGTGGGGAACAACCCTTACCATCATTAAGATGAAAAGCAAAGATAGCTAAAAATGTAACAGATACTGACTGGTGATTTTTAAAGTCATAAGTGTGAAAGGCAAAAAAAAACCCCTCAGTTTAAAAGCTGGGTTTATGCTCTCTGAATCAGTGAGCTTCACTAATGATCAAGATGTCCTCCTGGCTAACGAGGTATTTCTTAATTGTCACTAAAACCCTCTTATAACAGAATTTGACAAGGGCACACCTACAAGGATGATCTGCCTTGCTAATGTGAATCCATGCACTGCTGCTGGAAATATTAACCACAAAATGGGATTGTCAAGTTTATGAATGGAAGAATCTTGCTGTCTCATCAAGACAGCTTCTCACTGTCAATGACACTTAGGTAGAAATGGTTTCTTCTGGTCACATTTTGACTCACACTAAGCCATATATATGTTTATCTCATACATTGATGTTGCCTTCCCAACACTCTACATATAGTTACTTGGAATCATTTTCTCAAATTCTATTTTCAGATACTTCAAATATCAAACTAACTTCCCAGGACTTTTCTCCTAAGTCATAGAAAGGTTGTCATCTATATGGGGGGAAGGGAATTCCCATATAGGGCATTCATGATACTGAGGAAATCACAAATCTTTAGTTTTATGTTGTATGCAATTTTAATGGAGTCACTCATATTTTCAATAACCTGAAACAACTCTCATATCACACCAGATCTAGGATAAAGAAATCATGATTGTGGTTTTAATTTCAAGGATGTCACATGCTATTCAATTTAGATAAGAAAAAGTGAGTTCTGAATTACAGTGTCTGAAAAAGGGAATCCTGAGTTTTTGAAGTTAGGAGCTACTTAAAATTCCAAGATGGGGGAGGAAGTTACCGGAGGGGAAGTGTAAGTCTAGGATGGGACATGGCAAGAACCCTCAACGGTTAAAGAAGGCAAAGGACATGTCAGTAGACACTCACTGCTTTTCAAACTCAGCAACCTTCAGTTTTACCTTCTTCCCTACCCATTAAAGATGCCTGCTGTAAAGTAGGAAGGGATTTGTCAGCAGCCTCTGGACATGTCTCCTCTACTTAATTTGAGTACATGGGAAACACTAAACCATCCCTAGGCATCATCAAACCCCGCATTCCTGGTATCAGTAGTGACCTCCAGCCTAAATTACTTGCCTTCCTGTGACTCACTAGCATTTCATATATCCTTTGCCCTCAAATAGTATGATAGAGCCTGAGACTACAGCTATAGGACCAGTCTGGTCAGGGTCCAAGATTCAATCTGTTGGGGACTTCTGATTTAAAAATTGGCCATTGAGGAAAAGTTTTCCTGTTCATCATCAAACAGAATGGAAAACTTAGAACACAAGCACAGGGCTAGATATCTCCATCTCTTTCTTAAGTATCTTTTGCACAGATAGTAGACTCATAATTTTCAAGGTATGATGATAAAATTTTCATCAAAAATAAATATTCTTCAGACAACTCAACCCATTGATTAAAAGGTTAATTAAAGTGGAAGAAAAGAAACAAAAAAGTCTACAGAGCACAAGTCTTGAAATGGAAAACAACAAGCTTAAAAATCTCCTACCCTCTTGTGCTTATTCCTGTCGAACTCAGGTCAAGATAATGAAGTTGGTGGCAGCCTCTTGCCAGAGCTTGGATCCCAATGTCAGTGACCTTTTTGCATCCACTCACATCAAGATATCTGCAAATTTCAGATGAATAGATTTTATTCTGCAGAATCTCAACCACAGTTGACAGCTGTACTCACCTTCCCAGCACTTTAGACAAGAAGAGACGGGATCTTTTAAAAAGAGAAAAACACAAAAACCAGGGCATCAACTACAGGCTATGCTAATCAATAATAATAGCTGCCATTTACAAGGCACTTCAAGGTCTGAGAAGCAATGTGCAAATGCTATCTTGCTGAATTCTCAAAATAACACTGTGAGGTAAAGACTATTATTACTACTATTTTGCAAGTGGGGAAAAGGTGAAGTGAATTTGTCCATTTTCATACAACTAGGAAATTCAAGAGGCAAGATTTAAACCCAGGTGTCTCCAGATTCTGAGATCCATGCTCTTTGCACTATGCTAAGCTGCCTCTCCAACCAAGCCAGGCTACACACTAACGGGAATGCAGTGATGGAAAGAGAAAGCATGCCAAAGCAATTAAAAGAATTTTTCATAATTCAAAATATCCTCTCCTTAGATGATAATGAGTGTCCTTTACTCACCCCCATGTTCATTTGGCTAACTCAAGAATCTGCAAAATTCCATAATTGCTAAGATTCTAAGTAAGCTCGTCCCTTCCTGGCTTTGCACTTAATTTTCTGGTCATGAGAGGTTAGTGCGTGGGAGTTGGAGGGAAAAAAAGGAAGGCATTAAGAAAAACTATAAATAAACATGAGTTCAGTGAGCGGAGCATAAAAGAAGGCCAAATTGTTCTACTGTGACTTCCTTTGAACCATTGATATATGATTCATAAAAAAACATATGGGAAACGTCTGAAGAGTTTTTGAAGTAAAATCTACATGAAAAATCATTGCATACATTTATAGAAGCAAAAAATAACACTAGTTTCTGCCATCCCTTCAATAGATAGATGCTGAAGGATTCATTTCCAAGCACACAGAAAAGTAGACACACACACACACAGACCATCCCCTCTGTATGGTCCCTTTTTAGTCTTTGGCTTGGTTTCCCACTGATGTCAGTTTATAAACTACTAATTCTTCAGATTGGGTGAAAAACTTGAAAAGCTATGCTTTGGGAGGCTGTCAATCAAATATTAGGGGTAGCTAGGTGGCACAGTGGATAAAGTGCTTGCTGGGCCTAGAATCACATTCACATCCAACCTCAGACACTTCCTAGCTGTGTGACCCTAGGTAAGTCACTTAACATGTTTGCTTCAGTTTCCTCCTTTTTAAAATGGGAATAATAATAGCACCTATTTCCCAGGGTGGTGGTAAGTGAGGATTAAATGAGATAATTGGAAAGTACTTACACAGTCTCTGGCATGTAGCAAATGCTCATAAACATAAGAATTATTATTATTATGTTATATGACATTTTTATTTTATAATGCATCTTAAACTTGAGGATATTTCTGAGTGTTGTTGGTCCTTAAAAGTCCCTTTGGTCTTTAAATACATGATCTTGCAGTGTATGTTACTTGAATATCTATTTTGCTTTCAAGGCAGAGTGTTGAGCTTTTGGTCAAGAACTCCTGGGCCCAGATCCCAACTCTAACATCTGCCTGATAGATGACCTTGGGCAAGTCACTTAAACTCTGTGTTCCACAGTTATAGAGAAGATAGGGGGATCTGCTCTTGGTGGAGCAAGTTCCCATACTGAGATTGACCAAACAAAAGCTTTAAGTATTATGGCATTCAAGTTTATACAATTTTTTTGAACACCACACAAGCATTGATGAAATTACATTGCAAATACTCCCATGAAAAAACTTTTTTGGGGGTCCTGTAAAAATTCACTCTCCCAGTTTAATTCATTTCAGCAAATATTAAGAAGTAATGCAAGGCACTAAGCTAGGCAGTAAGGTTACAAATACAGAAATGCAAGTCTCTTCCCTCAAAGAGAGTCCACAAGCGAAACACCAAAACAAAACAAAACCCTGGAATTAATTCACTTGGTAGAATTTGGTGTGTTAACTTGGGAATGAGAACAGCTTTTACCTGGAACATTCTAATTCTGCTTGCGGGTTCTAGTTCGGATGCTCACACAATAAGTGGTACCTGATTGTCCGAAGGTAGGTACTAATTTCCAGCAAGCTTACATCTGTAACCCAGGAGCAGGAACTAAGGACCAAGCAGTCCAGATTCGGACATTGCATCACAATGAGATGGACAATTCGATCTCTCACCTACAGAAAGGAAGGCAAATAAAGGTTTCCTTTCAGGTGCTAGACATTCCCCATATGGAACATGTGCCAACAAAACAACATTCCTCGTTCAGGGGAGAAATGGAAAGTAAGAAAGTTAGGACAGGAACTTGTTCAGATATTTGATATGAGATATTAGCATGTCAGTACCCATCTAAAGTCATTAGATGCAAGCCAGAAATAGACAGCCTTTTTAAAAAAGCAATGAGTGACAGAGACCTTGATAGGTTGGTGATATCAAAAATTATCTGGCTAGAAGAATTTATATGGCTCTTGCTTAATTTAAGAGGGTGATAATTTGTAAATAGCCCTTGAATGGCTTACATTGTTTTTTAAATGGTGAAGTACCAAAAACCCCACAAAATCAGGGTTTGTCTAATCAGAAATTTGACCAACTGAAGAGAGTAAAATTTAAACATGTATCTGTGATTAGAACTGACTTCACTACACATTTTAACCATCTTTGTTTTGCAAACACCTGAAAAGGAACGGAGGGAGCAACTTTGTGTTGTTTTTATTATGAAACCATTTTAGGGACTATTTAGTACTCTATTCATGGCAAAGTTATATTGATTTCCCTATTGTCCTATTCTTCTTCATCATCAATATAATCAAACGCATTTATTAAGCACCTACAAGTACTTCAAGCTTCATTAAACCCTTTGTGTACTTGGAGAAGTTAGTGTAGTATAGTAAATGCTGTCACTAATCCATATATTAGAATCCCTGCTGGCAATATAATGACAATTTTAAAAGATAATGTTATCTACATTTTCTAGTATTTTTATTTCCCAATTACAGTACGTTTGATACCTCTGGTGAAGTATGGAGGTATGGCTTTGAATAAAAGTTCTTGTATGAGCTTTGAAGACTTATTTTACCTTTTTGGGAAGAGATGCATAGAACTGGAGCAGGAAAGAACCAGCTAGGTGGTTCAGTGAATACAATACTGGTCCTGGAGTCAGGAGGACATGAATTTCAAATCTGGCCTCAGACATTTGACACACTTAGCTTTGTGATCTTGGGCAAGTCACTTAACCCCAATTGCCTTGCCTTTCCCCCTCCTAAAAAAAGAAAGAACCTGGGAGGCTTGCAGAGTCTAACCCCCTCATTTTTACAGATAGGGAAACTAAGGCACAAATACTTTAAGTGATTTGCTATAAAGCTACACACGAACAGCTTTCCAGAGGATTGCTGTTGTGAACAGCTCTCAAGGTTCTGATTACATAGTATAGTGAACTCTCTATTTATTCAATAGCAAATCAGAGCAAACCATTCACAGAAAATCAAGGTACAGCATTTACAATATTACAACTTATCACAGAAAATCAAAATATAGCATTCACCATGTCACAGCTCAACAACTTATCACTAAAATGGCCACATAGTTTTCACCAAAGCTGTCACATAGTTTTAAACAAAGCATATTCATTTAGTCAATCACAAAATCATTAATTCAATCACAAAGTACAAAAGTCAAAGTTCTCCACTTCTAAGTCACAGTAAATCATAATCTTCTCAGTCAATACACAATATCCAAGTAAAGTCTTCTTTCAGCTTGACTTGAGGCTGGTTCTCAGTTCACCTGGTTCCCCTTCCATGGTCCCAGCTCCTACCTGAATTCACCAGACTGTCACCTGAGTTCAAAGGCAGATAGCTCCTAGTTCCTTGTCCAGCTCTCCATGCAGTTCCTGTTCCACACTGAAGCTCACAGCATCCAGTCCACCTTAAATCCTTCATAGTATTCAAGTCTTCAGCAGCTTGGCTGGCCCTCAGAAGTCCTCAGCAGCTCCAGCTGGCCCTCGGGAAATCCTCAGAAGTCCTCAGCAGCTCCAGCTGGCCCTCAGTAGTCCTCAGCAGCTTGGCTGGCC
>CM053599.1:122307165-122318631 GCA_028646575.1 Pseudocheirus occidentalis
TCAGTAGTCCTCAGCAGCTTGGCTGGCCCTCAGGAAATCCTCAGTAGCCTCAGCAGCTTGACTGGCCCTCAGTAGTCCTCAGCAGCTCCAGCTGGCCCTCAGGAAATCCTCAGAAGTCCTCAGCAGCTCCAGCTGGCCCTCAGTAGTCCTCAACAGCTTGGCTGGCCCTCAGTAGTCCTCAGCAGCTCCAGCTGGCCCTCAGGAAATCCTCAGAAGTCCTCAGCAGCTCCAGCTGGCCCTCAGTAGTCCTCAGCAGCTTGGCTGGCCCTCAGGAAATCCTCAGTAGCCTCAGCAGCTTGACTGGCCCTCAGTAGTCCTCAACAGCTCCAGCTGGCCCTCAGGAAATCCTCAGTAGCCTCAGTAGCTCCAGCTGGCCCTCAGAAGAACCTCCACTACCACCACAAGTTCCCAGGAAATTCTGACTTTCCTGGCTGGGGTTTTTCCTTATATACAGTGCTGCTCCTCCCTGTTTAGCCCTTCCTGTTATGCCCGCAACAGGGGTACCCTGTTCAGCCCCTTCCTGTTATGTCAGCAACAGAGGTTCATACCTTCTGTTTCTTTAACAGAGGCTTAATTTGAAACTAGGTGCTAAGCATCTGTCAGCTTAGAAATATAAAGGGATCTTCAAATTTCATTACCATTACATTTGCCCAACATCACACAGCTGGGATGTGAACCTAGTTCTTCCTGACTCTGAGTCTAATACCTACTTGTAAATTGCAGGAATCTGACTAAATGATGGTGAAGACCCATTTTGCTAAAAATTCACTGCTCTTGGACCCAATTCTGTTGCTCCTGGGATTTACCATATAACAGGATCTTAGATGTCCTATCCAACTGCCTAAATACAGGCAAACACAAGAGAATTGAATTAGAACCCGAAGGAACTTTCAAGGTCATGTGGTCTAACCTCTTCGTCTTATAAATGAAGAAAGTGGATTTGTCCATGATCACTCAGATAATTATTTGGAGAGCTGTGACTAGGCCAGCTGATCTAATGCTCTTTCAGCTACACTATACTTCCTCCCTAGCATAGATCACCCTTTGATAGATTTTGCCCATGTAGATGCTCCCTTCACTGTCACAGATCAGAGATCATAAGGTCCTACATTTAGAATAGGAAGGGACATCTCTGATCATCTGTGTTGGTGTGTCAGCTGCCATCACCTTCACAGTGTTCTTTCTACTCACCTCATCATGAGCCCTACAAGAGGAGATAATTATGCATGCTATGACAAGATGGAGGAAACACAGCCTTTGAAGCATTCAAAAATCACTTTATAAGCTACCTTAAGTAGTAAAAGACACTCAAAGAATGGGAAAAAATCATGGATGATATTAATGTCTCAAAAAAGACAACCCAAAGAGAACATTAATAACTAATGTTTATAAACTGAACTTTCCCCTCTTTATAAAATCTATTTTCTATATTTATATATTATAAATTATATGTATATATTTATAAGATATATTAAAAAGGACTTTTCATTCTTTATAAAATATGAGAATGACCTACATAAACAACTCCCCAATGAAAGTAAGAAAATGAATAAGCAGGTTTTTGCAAAAATACAAGTTATTATGGGCAGCAAGCTATGTTTAACTAGTTTAGCAAAACCTAACTTAACTAGTTTAGCTAACTAGACATCAACAGAGTCAGATAACATGTCCACTTTTCCATACTCACAGTCTCATTTTACTCCAAAGAAGGAAGTGAGGAATATTTTCTCAACTCTTCTTCAGGGATGAGCTTGGTCATTATAATTACACCACATTCAGATTTGTTTTATTCTTTCTGTTCATATTTTTATAGTCATTATCTGTGATTTCGTCTGTGTGGCTACTCCTCCTAATGATGGAATTCACAATCATGGGACTATAGAATCTCAGAAATCATAAGGTCATATTTTTAGAGCTGGAAGGAGCACACACACACACACACAAAATCTCATTTTCTATCTCACTATCATACAATTTTTGTGTCTTTGTATAAAGCATGTGTAGGAAAGCCACTAAAAGAAGAAGAAGAGGAATAAGCATTTATTAATGCTAACTATGAGCCAAGAACTGTGCTAGACGCTTTGCAAATATCTCATTTGAGTCTCACAACAATGCTGTGAAGTATGTACTAATCTCATCACCATTTTACAGTGAAGTAAACTGAGGCATAAAGTGATTACGTGACTCGCTGGCTTCACACAGTAAATCTTAACTCATATCTTCCTGACTCCAGGCTCACCGCTGTATGCACTATGCCACCTTGCTGCCTCTTAAAACCACTAACAGTCTTCCTCTGATTCTTTTTATCTATCTAACGGTATCAATGTAGCCCATATTTCCACAATGTAGCTGGCCCAGAAATCCATCCCAGCTTCATCTTCTTCCTAAGTGGTTATTAGCATAGCAGTGACTGGGGTGTTAAGGTCCAAATGTGGTTGTTTTGGTTGCCCATTAGTAGCATGGATTATTATAGAAACGTTGTGCTATTTGTACCACTTTACATCTATTTGTTATTGACTTAACAGCTTGATGCAAAATCACTATTGGAACGTACAGCATTTTCTTGAGTTTATTGTCAAACTTTCTTTTGACTTGATTTCATTCCCCCTAATTTTTGCTATTTTGAAAGTTGATTGTTGGGGGCCTGCTTAATGCATTAAGCATGATTGAAGATGTGAATAAAAAAAGACCAGGCCATGTGGATAGTTCAGGCAAGAACCATGAACTCCATTTATTGATGCTTAGAACAAAGTTTTTAAAGATTCAAGTATCCTTATCTCAATCATATCCTGGAATAGTATTACTAATAGCATAGTCTGCCATACCCGGGAAGTAGCTTGGATAAGGTGTTATCAAGGACTCAGGAAGTCATGGGGAAGGTCAGTTGTCTTTTATCAAAATGTATCTTATAGGACAAAGGATGCTCCCTGAGAGCAGGCCACAATCTTAAAGACATTTGCATAGAAATCAGTCTCAAAGATATCTGTATAGAAGCTAGATCCCTGAGAATCAAGCATTTTGACTTAGAATAGTCTTTAGTATAATATGATAAGGAACATTTTTTTTGGTGCCTGAAGTTTGGGGGTAAAGGTACCCCTGAGGTTCTTGAAAGGAATTAGGGTATATAATTAAGGTCTCTTATCTGAGTCCTGGATCAGGTCTAATTGGCTCACTACAGGTGATATTGCTCATAATCTTCCAAATATTGGTCAAGGCAGTTTCTGGGCTCATTTGGACTCTTACTTGTGGTGTCTGTTTAATATTAGTTCAGTTTTTGCAGAAAATGGTGAGACTCAAGGTCAGTATCCTTTTTTTTTTCATTTTCCACTTTTTAAATCAAGGGCTCCTTTTAAAGAATCAAGTGAGATTTGATGCATTCATTTTAATCTTCTATTCTGATGTTCATTTTGACCTTTCCTCCTACTATTTTATGGTCTGACTACATATAGCAGAAAATATGACTCACATCTTAGTAATTTTATTCTGGGGGTAATGGTTAGGTCTTACCATGTCCAGCAAAATCTGGCTGTAACACTTGACAAGTGAGAGACAGGATGGCACAACGAACTGAATACTGGACTTGGAGATGAGAAAGATCTGGGATTTAATGCCACTACAGACACTAGCTCAGTTGGACAAGTCACTTAATCTTTCTCAGTCTCAGTTTTCTCATCTGTTAAAAGGGAATAATACTGTAGCAATTTCCTCACAGGGTTGTTGGATCAGATAAAATAATATATGCAAATCTCTTTTCAAATTTTAAAGCAACAAAAATAAAGGTTGTTTTTGTTGTAAGCTTCATTTGTTTCTCGACATATCTTTTGGGATGGGGTATTCTCCCTTGCACCCAGAGTCATCAGAGCATATGGTGACACAGTTTGGAAGATTTTGTCAAATTGTTTGTAGAATTTCTTTATCTTCTCATCCTGATCAGTAGATACTGGTGCATAAATTGTCATGGTGGTCTTTCTGCTTATCCCATCATAAGCTCTTCAAGAGGAGACAATTTTGGATTCTGTGACATGATTAAGCCAACATAATTTTTCAAGCATTTAAGGGACCACTTTATAAGATAGTAGAAAATACCCAAAGAATGGGGGAAATCATGGATAATACTGATACCCCAAAAGGGCACCTGAGAGAATAAAAAATTAATAATGTGTGTATGTGCATATGCATATGTAACCCAAATCCTAAAGCCTACTAATATGGGACTCGTCTCATTTATGGAGATCAGTGTCCCAAGCCTGCAGAGCTAGTCAGAGTTGAAGAGATGAGATTATCTGGTGCCAACATCCTACTTTCCTTCTTTGCAGGAAATAAAGTCTTCCTTATAGAAAGGTGAGGGGAGAAGAAGCTAGAGATGTCTATCCTGCCTCTCTGCAAGTCACATAATGATATTCCCATGCTACATGTAAGGGACAGACCTTGTTACAGATTTACTTTCTCCTTACAAAATCTTTATGAGAATGACCTACATGCACTTCTCAATGAAAGTAGGGTAAAGAAACTGGTCAGCTTTTGCAAAAATATAAATCATTATTGGTATCAATCCATAACTTGTACTTAGTTCAGGAAAACCAACTGACAAGAGTCTGACAGTATATCACTGTTACACACCCACAGTCACTGTAAAGAAATGAGGTACAATTTCTCAACTCTTCTCCAGGGATATTCTTGGCAATTATAATAAGGACAGTCAGTTCTCATCATTTACAGTAGTTATTTTTTATAAAGTCACAGTGGACACCAACTTAGTGAATACGAAATCATTGCTTCTTTGGGAAATATAAGGTTAGGTTCCTGCAAGTCTTTGGTCACAATATTTACTTTCTGGAGCAACTTCATGTACAGATCAGGATATGTCCCTTTATTTTTTTTTATGAATGTACCGAAAGCTGATTCATCAACACTGAATTCTCAGCCAACAGCACTACACCTCATGTCTGAAAGAAGCTTATCTAACAAATGTATTTTCTCTGTAAAACCTTCCTACACATAGGAACACTAAGCAGCACTTCAGCATTATGCTTGGGAACTATCTTCAAATGTGAAATTGCCAACAAAAAAGCACAAAAATGTAAAAAACATGGCACTAAATTATCTGTGAAAAGGACAGTTGTTTATAGTATGAGAGCTGAACCAAAAACACACAGCTAGGAACACACACATTGGGTGACTCAAATTTTTCACTGCTCTGCACGTGTCTAACAAATGATGGCCAAAACACTACAAGTATTGATTCTGAGGTTGCAAATAAATTTCAGCAAGTAGGTAAATTCACAATACAGAATCTGCAAAGAACAAGGATCAATTATATTCAAATTCTTTTGTTGCTTTTGTTTCCACTTACATTGTTTCTAATCATTATGCATTTTTTTCCTGGTACTTCTTTCTTCACATTGAATCAATTTATATGTCTTCTCACCCTTCCCTGGATTCCTTATATTCTTGGAGTTTTATGGCACAATAATAGACTCTTCAACAAAAGTACAGTAGACTAGAACCAGGAAAACATTGTACATAGCAACAGCAACACTGTGTGATGACTATCTTTGATAGACTTAGCTCTTCTCAGCAATGCAAGGATCTAAGACAATTCCAAAAGACTCATGGTGGAAATTGCTATCCATATACAGAGAAAGAACTATGGAGTCTGAATGTAGATCAAAGCATAGTCTTTTTCCTTTTTTAAAAAAAAATTGATTTTTTTTCCTTCTCATGGTTTTCCCCTGTGGTTCTAATTCTTCTTTACAACATAATTAATGTGGAAATATGTCTAATATGATTGTACATATATGGCCTATATCAGATTGCATGCTATCTTGGGGAGGAGGAGAAAATTTAAAACTCAAAATCTTGTAAAGGTAAAAGTTGAAAACTAATTTTTTTTTAAAAAAAGGACTACAGTAGACTCCAGAAATAGGATAGATGTAGATATAATTTCATCAGTATAATGAACTCCCAGTGTAGAACCTCCTCAGCTAGGGTAATTCTTCTGCAATTTCTTTCTTTCTTTCTTTTTTTTTTTAAGAAATCACCTTGGACACTGAGAAGTTAAGAGACTTACTTGTCCATGTATCAGAAGCAGGATTTGCACAAAGGTTTTCTTGACTCTAAGGCTAGCCATTTATTCACAAAGGACTTTAACATATGAACAATGTCATTTTGATTTACTCATTAAATGATCATGCAAAGTACTTCAAAGCTACATTCAATACTTTTCATCAAATCATAGAAATTGATGAGGAAAATAATATAATGGAATATATGTCTCATATATAATCATAATTGGAAAAGACTCTGATGGGAAAGATTGAAGGCAAAAGGAAAAGGGGACAGCAGAAGATGATAATCGATAGATGGTGTCACAGATGGAGCTTAGACAGAGTTTGGGAGATAAGAAAGGACAGAAAGGCCTGGTGTGATATGGTATGATATGTCATAAAGAGATGGATATGACTGAACCTAATATGTTATATGAATATGGGCTCTGTAATGCTTGCACTGCCTGATTAAATATGCTAGTGTCCCTTTTTCACAGGGGAACAAGAAAATGGAATAGCACAAGTCAATCAGGAAGATTTCTGATGCCCAGGGCTCCTAGACATATCAACAGTCCTTTGCAGCGACCAAGAGTATACTCAGCTGGACATGCAGAAAAGTAGCAACCCTGAAACCAATTAAACTCATACTAGCTTTAAAGCAAACCCTGAGCCATTTGGGGCTTTATGGACCTTCAAGAGACATCCTTGCCTTCAGAGACTCCCCTAACTGCTCTCAGACACATCTTGTTTCATGGTTTTTGGAGACATCCCCTTATCTTATCGTCTGTGTTCAAGCCTTGAACTGTGGACTACTTAACACCAAGAATGCCTTCTGATTTGTGTATCAAAGGGCCACAGCTCTGACACATGGAATTTCTTATTCTTGTTTCCTGGATTTCTCCCTCCTCCTGGGAATGGGGCTTCCTACCTCAGTCCTTTCTGGGATCTGCCCAATTCCTACCTTTCTCCCCAATTCCCTGCCTTACTTTATTTTAAAATGTATAAGTACTTTACTCTTTCCAACACCTCTCCAAAAAGATGTGAAACCTGTCTCATTGTTCTGGCTTTCAAGTTCCTTCTCAAGCAATAAATGCATTCATAATATTTGTTAACTGTGATCAGACTCTGGTTCATTCCTTGTTCCCCTTTTTGGATCTGGTGTTTCTTCTGTTTTAACAATTCACAAGGGTTTTTAATTTAACAGTTACAATTGAACTAATTTCAGAAGACTTACTTCTCAATATGAAAGGAACAGTGACTTTAATGCTCAAAATGTCCTTCCTACCTCAGGATCAAAAAAATAAGAATGCAAAACAAGTACTCTTGAGAAATTCTCCATTTTTTCTATTTTAGCAAAAGGTGGAAAACATGAATTAGATGGCAATGATATTTATAAAACTAGCCTCTAACAATGCATTGTCTAGATAACTCAGAGAATCTTCCTTCTACTTTCAAGCCAGTAGGAAAGAGAAGTCTTTGGGAAAGGAATCATCCCCTTTAATATAGCTACAGCCTGCTGGTTCAGCAGCCAAAGAAAAGATTCTTTTGTCACCACACTCTACAAATTCTTGAGCCACCATGGCCAACAGAAAGCAGTCAGAAGATATGTAGGCATAGTCCCAAGGTTGTGTGGTTGGAGAGAGTATTCCCCTTCATGCATGCTGGAAACGCCCTATCTGATTAGGATGCCACTTGAACATGCCCAAGGGGGGCTAGTTATGAATGCCCACTTGTAGCACCCTATTTACTCCATCGTTTTAAATAAGATATTTTCACAAGAGATACGCAATGTCATTCTTCTAAATCCATACAGACTACAAGCAAAGACACCCAGAATTACATGGAAATAAAATCATTGTTGCTAGGCTGTTTGTTGCTTTGAATAAAAAGAAATTAAGGGTTAAGGCAGATTTCTTTCCAGAAATTTGAGTCTGTGAAAGATTTCCCCAAACATATCTAATTACAGCATCAAGTGAGCTGAGGGCAGACTGTCAGACTTTAATGGAGAATTCCTCTCAGGGAAGCTACATTTTGATTAAAGAAAGCCAAAAGTATTTTTCTTCTTTCATTACTTCACTCTGCACTGTGGATAGAACAGGAGTACCTCAGAGCCCAGGGGGGCGTTAGTAAAACAGAAAGCCAAGCTTATTAAAAATATTAATTCAACTGCATACATCAGAGAACCCTTTCACTTGCTCCTGCAGAAGTGTCTGTCAGCCCACAGAGTGAAAACACTACAATCAATCAATGTAACACAAATTATGAGCATCCTATCACAAGAATATATTGTCAGCCAGAAGACTTTAACATACAAAATTTTACATCAAGATGCAAAATCACAATGTCATGATGAACCAAGAGGACTAGCTTAGGAATCAGGAGAACTGTGTTCTAAAGACCTAGTGCCGATTCAACACACATTTACTAAGTACCTACTATGCGCCTAGCCCTGTAGTAGGCACTGGAGCTATATAAATACAAAGAATGCAAGAATCTCTGCACTCAAGGAGACCATTTGCAAGTTCTTAACTTCTCAGGACTTTGGACTCTGCATCTGTAAAATGAAGTGCTGTTATTAAGTGATCTCCCTCTCAGTACAAATATAAATATAGCTAAGTCCTAATTAGTGTGAATAAGGACTGTCAGGAAGTGGTTGCATTATTTGAATTTGCACTATTTTAAGTTATAATTACATGTAGAAAACAGTCATTGGTTCCAACCCAATGGAAAAACACAACTTTTAAAAAATAAGCTTTTGATCTATTTGTTAATGAGTAGCAAATGATAAGAAAAATGTATTTGATTCAAGTTTAGAGTAGAGAAAACAAAATTTAAAAAAAACTTTAAAAAATTGAATATCGTACTTAAAGATAAGCCTACACAATGTAATGAAAATTCATTATCGGTCTTTAAAATATTATCAAGTGTTGATTGAACTGTCTTTAAATCTTTTTTACATTCTCTGCATGCAGAAAGCTTTATTCATGTCTCAGCAAATTTGCATGTTCACATTCTCATACAATGAACCAAGTATAGTTGAAGGACCTGAGGCATTATCTAAAATCAGTAATGCTTTAAATGTGATATTGTTGTCTGCAATATTTCTCAACAAGTAGGCTAAAATGATTTGAAAAATGGGTCTTCAGAAACATTTTTAGTCATTCCTGTTTTCTTATTTAACCACTAAATAACAAAAAACCATTGATAGTTGTAGCCTCTCAGAGCCCAAGAATTTTGAAACCAACAAATAAACACAGGTTTTTATTAAAAATTGTTTAAACCCAGGTTGAGATTTCTTTATTTCCTTTCTTAGAAATATAAGTTCTGGAATTCATATTTTTCCAAAATAACCCTTTGTCCACATAAAAATATTTGTTGATTAGTATGCCTACTTTATTTGATTATAGTCTTCAAAACATGAGAATAATTTAGCTGTTGTGTCCTTATTTGTACCGGCCACTCCTCTGGTAATTTTAACATGTAACTGAAATCAAATTTTTAAAGCAATCAAACCAACCAATGCTATGGTAAAAGTTCTTCACTATGCACTTCATTTCTATTTTCTTTTACTATCTTAAATAAACCTGAAGCCTTTATCTGAATAGGTACTTCATTCTCTACAGTTACAAGATGCATCATTTCTATCACTGGAACAATTCTAGTCCTTGTAGTTGTTTGCAAACCCCCAAAAGCTGAGATAACTTTTTTTTTTCATTTTCACCTACTTGTTTTATAATATTCTATACTGCAGATTCAGGTACTCCAACATCTTGTCCTATTTAGAGTTACTATGACCACATTCCTGCTGTTCAATTACATCAGATTTTTGTTCTGATGTAATAAAAAAACCTTTTTTTTTTTTTACCACACTGGCAATGTATCCATCTGAAGCATTTTCTTCTGTCCTCTTTTTAAATGTTCTTAAAAAATATAACACAACTCAGTGAATTGAGCAGTGGCCCTGGAGTCAGAAGGACCTGAGTTCAAACCCAGCCCCAGACACTTAACATTTACTAGCTATGTGAGCTTGGGCAAGTCACTTAACCCCAACTGCACTGCATTGCCCCCTCCAAAAAGGAAAAAAAAAAGCAAACAACAAAAAATAACACAACTGTTGGTAATATGGTACACAGAAGCACATCACTTTCACTTCTGATGATAGGAAATTACAGATTTACAATGTGATGGTATGTCAAAAACCTCAACCAAGGCATAGCATAGTTGCATTTTGGCTTACCTTAAATGTGATCTGGTATCATTTTATCATTTACACTAACTCATATTTCACATTATTCTAACACATATTAACCACAACGTAGGAATTAATTCTCAACAAAGAATGGAACAATCTGGACTTTAGTCCAAAAATAAAGAGTATATATTATGCTTCTTTCCACAATTCTATGATGTGTGCTCACTTTCAATTATATTGATGTATTTCGTAAATCACTCCCATTTTGCAAGAGATGTTTTATAACAGAATAAATTAGTGAATTAAAAATAACAATAGTGACCTCACCTGAAAATGCAAGCAACATTTTCACATCTGTAGTACTCCACCTCTTTATTTTTAAAAAATCAACAGAAATCTTTTTCTCTCTTTTCCATATGCAGAAAAAAAAGACTTTCTTACAAGAAATATGCATGGTTAAGCAAAAGAAATTTTCCCAATACTTGTACACAGAAATACACGTCTCTTTCCATACTCCAAATCCTTCACTTCTCTGTAATGAATAACATATTTTCATTATTGGTCCTCTGGAGTTGTGAATGGTCATTGAATTTTTTCAACATTCTATGCTCTACACTTCACTAGTTCTTGATGATACAAAGATTACCTCCACTTCTATAAATAATGGCCCATCCTTGCCTTCTGATGCCATGTTATTTTCATTCATGTCCTTCATAAATCCTCTAAAGAAGATCTAACAAAGCATGGAAGACCTTTATTTAATTTATCTGGTATTTTATTGATACCACTACAACATTCAGACTGTCTATCTGCAAAACGTTTTGTCACCACACAGTATGGACCTTTAAGGCATGATGGCCAAAAGGAAGCTGGGGGTGAGGAAGAAGAAAAGAGAGAGAAAAAAGGCCCCTTTGCCATCATTTATAACCGGTTTCACGAATGGCCCAAATCCTCTTCCGGTTATACATTTCCTGGACAATCTTTTATACCAATTAGTATCATAGAATAATGGATTTAGAAGTAGAAAAGATCATAGATATATATCATCCAGTATAGCCCCCTAATATTTTTGTTTTGTTTTTTGGGTTTTTTTTTGTTTTCTTGTTTACATCATTCATTTTCATTACATTTTTAAATTACAAATATTCTCCCTGTCTTGCCCCTGCCCCAACCCTAAAACAGCAATCCCACTGTAAAGCCCCTCCCCTGCTCTGCTCTCTTACTTTC
>CM053599.1:122319131-122383845 GCA_028646575.1 Pseudocheirus occidentalis
TTTCTGGGCCTTTTTTGCCATTTGGGTTAATCTATTTTTTAAAGTGTCGTTTTCTTCAGTCAGGTTGTTGACTCTCTTTTCATGATTTTCTTGCATCATTCTCATTTCTCTTCCCAATTTTTCCTCCACTTCTCTTATTTGTTTTTCAAAGTCCTTTTTCAGTTGATCTATAGCTTGTAGGCAATCTTCAAGTGTCTTGGAAGCATTTAGTGTGGGAGTTCTGACTGTGTTGTCTTCCTCCCGTTTCATGCTTTGATCATTTTTGTCCTCAAAAATGGATTCCAGAGTTTTATTGCTGTTCTTATTTTGCTTCCTTTTCCTCATGTTGGCCAGTCAATTAATTGTTTGTTTGTTTTTTTTAGGTCTGTATCACTCTATTTCCAGGAAGAAAGCTCTGTCCCAAATCGCTGGGGTTTTCCCAGCTGCTGGAGCTATTGGGGGGGTGCCATAGGTGCCACCAGCTTTGGCTTGCTCAAAGCGCACCCCATGACTACCACCTAAGACCATGATCCAGATCCAGGCTGCTCAATGCAAGAGCCCTTGGCCCTGATCAGTTGACTCAGCCCCCTTGCAATTGGCAGGCCAGGAGTTCTGAAGCAGCCCAGTGGGGGCAGTTGCTGGTTATAGCAGATCCTGACTTTCCCCACCCCCCTTCCTTGCCCTGGGGGCAGATTAGCCAAACTACTTTTCCTCCTGCAAATTTAGCTTGAAAGCTTGACTTTCACTGACCTTTCTCTAATCCTCTAAATCCTTCCTGGCTTGATAGATGTGGAAATTGCTTCAGGTGCTGTAGATTTGCTCTCCTGGTCAGACTCACACTGTGGCTGGGCTCCTCCTGCCTGCCCTGGGACCTGGCTGGGTTTCAGTTTCAGGCTGGGCTGACCTTGGTTCCCAGCCTGCCGCGATGATGCCCTCCTGCCAAGCTGCCTTCAGCAAGAGATGTGTTTTCTGTATTTGTGTGAGTTTGGGAGTCCTAAAATTTGTTTAGTGTCATATTTTATGGGTATTTAGGGTGGCTCTGTGGGAGCTGCGAGACTTTGCTGCTTCTACGCAGCCATCTTGGCTCCACCCCAATAGTAGACTTTCTACTTCCGTATATATTAACTTCATTATGGTCTTTAGATAAGTATGAATTTCTTATCAACATTCACTATAAAATGTTTAACAGCTCAAACTCGTCACAAGGTAGTCAAAAGGTATAAAACATATCACAAAGAATTTCATGAATGGAAAGGCTCTCTGAGGTCATGTCCAAACTGTAAGTGGCCTAGAATTTCTACCTAGCCTCACTTTCCCCTTCCAGCAATTATATGGTTTATTCTCTGAGCCCAAAGACTATAAATTTATTTATCCTCATTTATTTTCATCTTATTAAGTGTATTATTCTAATCTGTCCAAAGCACTCTGGATCTTATCATCTAACATGTGAGCTTTCATAGCTTTGTCATTTGTAAACAGGATACACTTGATAATTTCATTGAAGGTATCAGTAAAAATATGTAGTATTTGCATTACGTACTTATTAGCATTTATGAAATATTAATGATTAAATTATTATTTATTAAATACTTATTAACAAAAATACAGGGCCAAGAACATTACTAGGACTCTCCATTAGAGACTCCCCTCCAAGATGATATTGAGCTACTAATTACTAGATCTAAACACACCTAAGGACTATTTCCTAGTCCACATCTCCCATCAGGAAACATTTCATACACAAAGAGGCCCTTAAGCTGAAGTCTGAAAGAAAGAAGGATTTCCAAGAAATAGAGACAAGGAGGGAGTGAATTTCAGCTACCATGAACAGTCAATGCAAAGGCTCAGAGATGGGAGATGGGGTTTTGTGAGGAACTAAAAGAAGTCTAGTGTCTAGTGTGGGTGGAAGAAAGCGTGTGTAATAACAGTGGAAGGGTAAGTTGGAGTTAGGTTATAAGATGGAATGGGTGGCATGGGATGGTAGGAAGGGTGGAAGGAACAAGCATTTATTAAGCTCCTACTATTTGCCAGATATTGTAGTAAGTACTTCACAAATATTATCTCAGAGGTCATAACAACTGTGGGAGATAATTCCATTTTACAAGTGGGTAAAATGAAGTAAAGAGTGGTTAAGTGACTTGCTCCAGGTAACAGCAATTAAGTGTCTGATTCTAGATTTGAACTCAAATCTTACTGACTCCAGGTCTGGTGCCCTAATTCAATGTGCCACCTAGCTATAAAATGTTTTAAGTATCCAACAGGGGAGTTTATATCTGATTCTCGTGCTGGGAGAGAAGGAAAGTGACATGGTCAGACTTCTGCTTTAGGAAAATCCCTTCCATGTTCAGTTCCTTCACTCAGTCTTCCTATAATATCACCTTGGGATCTGTGACCATTATGGTCACCCTTCTGTGGTCATTCTTGGTTTATTCACACAAGAAAGATCTATGATTTTACCACATGAGGAATAGAAACTTAAAACACCAATATAGATTGTACTCCATCCACCTCCCAGTAGATGGGCTAGAGTGTTTCTGAAGGACCATGAGGTTAAATGCCTTAACCAGGATCACAGTGTCAAGTGTCAGGGGTGGGGTTTAATCCATGGCTCATGAGTATTAGAAGGATACTGGCAGGGACCTTCCTGATTCCAAGTCCTATGTCCTATCTTCTCTGTCACACTTACTCTCAGCCTATCAACTTGCAATTAAAATAGAGATGAGCAAAATGTTCCAGATGTTGTCTGAGGCAAGAAGCCAGCAAGGGGGGGGGGGGTTTTGTAACACCTCTTGAATCATGGGTACCAGGATTCTCTTAACGTGCCTACTTTCTCATTAACTTTTATGGCTTCCCTAGCATCAGATTGAGCCCAAACAGATCAAGAGCATCCAAGGATAAAGCCACAAGGACAATGGAATACTGACAGAAAATACATATCAGGATGACTATTAGAAATGATTCTATCAATGAAAATGTAACTATATAGCTGTATTCATCATAGTCTCCTAATGGGCTAAATGAGCAAATGGAAGAAAAAAAAGCAAATGGTAGGAAAAAATGCTAAGTGTGAGAGACAGCATGGTATAGTAGACCACTTTTGAGAAATTGTGGTGATTTTCCTGGGGGAGCAAGGTGGCATAGTAGTGATGGGCCTAAAGTCGGGAAGACTCATCTTTGTGAGTTCAAATCTAGCCTAAGATACCTACTAGCTGTGTGGTCCTGGGCAAGTCACTTAACCCTCCTTGCCTTAGTTTCTTCATCTGTAAAATGAGCTAGAGAAGGACATGGCAAAACCACTTCAGTATCTTTTCCAAGAAAACCCCAAATGGAATCACAAAGAGTTGGACATGACTGAAATAACTGAACAACAACAGTGCTTTTACTAACCTCAGAAAATGTTAAAACAAAAAATGAAGTTTTTTTTAATATTAATGTTTTTCCATTGATGCTATAGGTTTAGGAAGTGTTGACTATAACAGTCTCCAAAGAGTTAAATTTGCAGGTTGCAAAAGACAGGGAATTTGTGGAAGACTTCAATGTAAAGAAAAGGTGAACAAAGGGCCTCTTACAGTATAGTATATTATATTAACAGTCATCACCACTATCTGACCTTGGTCAGTGGAATTTTATCCAATGGCTGCTCAAGTAGTTTGAGATATGAGGTCATGGGTTCAAATCTTGGTTCTTGTAACCCTAGGCAAGTCACATAAACTCTATGCACCTCACAGTCCTCATTTGTAAAAAGATAAGGTTGAATCAGATGATCTCTCAAATCGCTTCCAGCTCTAAATCTATGAAGGATATGTGATTTTATCAGTTTCAAGAACTCCCAGTATGGGAATGCCCTCCATCAACACATATGAAAACTATCTATGAGTTATCAGAAAAATCCTATGGAGCTGCTGAGACACCAAGAAATTAAGTGACCTGTCTGTCTGAGGGATAACTAGCAATTCAGGTACCTTGCATACGAACTACAAAATGTGCTTAATGTAAGCAGTACCAATGGCTTCAACTTTTAAAGACAAATTCAGTTGGACAGTAAGACCTTGGAAGGAAACCTCCTTCATTGGGACACAGCCCCAGAGGGAGAGTTACTCCAGAACACCCTAAGACTACTTGGAATGTGACCTCTGCAGGATGACCAAAAATAGTATCATCTGAGAACTTCTTATTTTAACTAGTTATTGATAACCAGGTACTAAGTTTATTAATTTCTACCTGCTGGGTGAGTACAAGAACGGAATACACCCCTCTACATACCAGTAATGTGGCCTTGGTGTCTGATCCAGTTCTTCATACCCACATACCCATTGCTAGTAAGAATCAGAAGCAGCATGTGAACCAAGAAATTAAGTTACTATATCACTTTTCCTCTATAGCATATACAGAAGAAAAAAGTCAAGAAAGAAACTACATGGTACATGTGAACATTGCAGCTCTCTGAGGTTTAAAAGCTCACTGAAGAAAATAATTCCTTCAAAATTAGAATGGAACAAATGGAAGCTAATGGCTTTATGAGAAATCAAGACATTATAAAACAGATCCAAAAGAATGAAAAAAAATAGAAAACAATGTAGAATATTTCATTGGAAAAACAACTGACCTGGAAAATAGATCCCAGAGAGATCATTTAAAAATTATTGGACTACCTTAAAGCCATGATAAAAACAAGAGCCTAGAAATCATCTTTCCAGAAACTATCAAGGAAAAGTGCCCTGATATTCTAGAACCAGAGGGTAAAGTAGAAATGAAAAGAATCCATCAGTCGCTCCTTGAAAAAGTTCCCAAAATGAAAACTTCTAGGAATATTACAGCCAAATTCCAGAGTTCCCAGGTCAAGGTGAAAATATTACAAAACTCAGGAAAAAAACAATTTGAGAATTTTGGAAATACAATCTGGATAACACAAGATCTAGCACCTTCTATATTAAGGGAATGAAGGGCTTGGAATATGGTATTCTGGAGGCCAAAGGAGCTAGGATTAAAACCAAGAATTACCTACCCAGCAAGACTGAGTATAATAATTCAGGGGAAAATATGGATATTCAATGAAATAGAGGAGTCTCAAGCATTCTTGATGAAAATAACAAATCTGAACCGAAAATCTGACTTTCAAATACAAGAATCAAGAGAAGCATGAAAAGGCAAACAGGAAAGAGAAATCATAAAGAACTTATTAAAGTTGAACTGTTTACATTCCTACATGGAAAGACAATATTTGTAACTCATGAAACTTTTCTCAGTGTTAGGATAGTTGAATGGAATATATACATATATACATACATACATACATACATATGTGTGTGTGTCAGACTGAGTTGAATATGAAGGGATGATATCAAAAAAATAAAATTAAGAGGAGAGAGAGGAATATACTGGGAGAAGGAGAAAAGGAGAGATAGAATAGGGTAAATTATCTCACATAAAAGAGGCAAGAGTAAGCTGTTACAATGGAGGGGAAGAACAGGAAGGTGAAAGGGAATGAGTCAATCTTACTCCCATTGGATTTGATTTAAGGAGGGAATAACATACACACTCAGCTGGGTATTTTAACCTACAGGAAAGTAGGGGGGAAAGGGATAGGAGGGGGGAGATGATAGAAGAGAAGGCAGACAGGGGGAGGAGGTAGTCAGAAGCAAACACTTTTGAAAAGGAACAAGGCAAAAGGAAAAAATAGAATAAAAGGGGGGTATAGGATGGAGGGAAATATTGTCTTTTACAATATGACTACTATGGAAATGTTTTGCATAACTACATATGTATAACCTAACAATATTGATTATGAGAATGAATCCAAATTGAATGCTGAAAATAAAATGATGAAAAATAAAATAAAATGATGAAAATAAAAGACATCATTTCAGATACAGGCTTTCTTGGTACACTGAGACAGACTGATTTTCCAAAGCGGGGAAACACATAATTACAAGTTCATAACTCTTTCTGTGTTTCCATAATTCTGATTTTGGTTAATATGTTCATACAATACATATCGAAGATCTACTTGGTAGGAGGTCTGACAATTTTTCACCACTGTTCATTGTCCTTAAAGAAAACTCTCAGGAAAGCCATTTGATGAAGATATGGTATGCATGGTCCAACTCTTGAATAATAATAATAATAAAATAAAAATAATAATAATAAAAGTGGTCTTCAAACAAAAGATAGGCAGCGGCCAGCATGGTCTCTGATCAAATGCTATTGCTACAATTTCCAGCTAAGGCCTTCCTCGCTGTTTTCTGAACAGCAGGTGGTATTCTACAAAAGCTGATTAATGCTGGGATTTAAATTGCTGAAAATTGAAGCAAAGTGCCCCATGCTGGCAATTTGTTAATCAAAAATTGCTGCTTCTCTCCCTGTGCAAGCTTCAGCCCATCTTATAAAAGGCATGCATATTTCTTCTGAGATGCAATGTCATATATTCTCCTCTCAATGAGATTGTATGTTATTTCCTCAACATTAATGAGAATTTCATGGGTTCATCAAAAGGCTAAATCTCTATAATTGCATTGAATTAACTTCCAAAGTGGAAAGAAAAGATTTGGTCTCATAATTAGAGCTTCTCATTCCATTTGATTCATAGATCTGTGCTGGCCTTGACCTCTGTAAATGATGTCGTCTAAAAGAGGCATTACATTTCTTTAGAATTCCATTTTTTAAAAAAGAAGAGAATGCTATAAATCCTTAGCCGAGATATGCATTTTATTGATTAACATTTGAAGGGATGGATATGCAACAACTAATGTAATTTAACCATCCCAAATTTATGTAAAATAACAAACATCAGGACTTCCTCTGGGCAGGCTCCCCCCACCCCCGACCTTACTAAGACTAATATATCTCTACTATTCCCAGGGGCTACTAGCTCATGATTGCTACTCCTCCTTTCTTGCCACCCAAGATTACAAAGTCAACTTTGCCACCCCGGGCATATTTTTACTGGAGGCAGTGGCCAAGAAAGTAGGAGAGGTTTGGAGCATTTCCTGTATGGTCTCCCTTCTTTCCTATGACCCTGCTGCCACCCTCATTCCCTCATGCCTGAAGTATAATAATAGCTTGCTGCTTGGTCTCCCTGCTTCAAGTTTCTTCCCACTCTAATCCGTCCTCTATTCCACTGTCAAATTTATCTTCCTAAAATGCATATCTGACCATGTCATCCCTCTATTCAGTACACTCCAGCAGCTCCCTAACACCCCTAGGATCATATATATAAAATCTTCTGCTTGGTGTTTAAAGTCCTTCATATCCTAGCCTCCCTCCTACATTTTTAGTCTCCTTACACCTTGTTCTGTCTCCCTCTCCACCATGATGCTTCCAGTCAGTGATACGTGCCTCCTTTTTTTTTCCCTTGCTTATGACACTCTACCTTATGACATTTTCCCTGACTGTTCCACATGCCTGAAAATACCCTCCTTCCTCATCTCTGAGTCCTGGGTTGGGTTTTTTTTTGCTTCCTTTCTAGTCCCAGTTAAAATCTTCTGTGAGAAGCATTTTCCTGATCCCCCTTAATGCCAATACTTTCCATCTGTTGATTATCTTCAATTCATTGTTTGTACATAATTGTTTTCATACTCTTCCCCATTAATTGTAACCCCATGGCCTGGTATGTAATAAGCACTTAATAAATGGGTATTGACTGATTAACTGTCATTCATGTCTCACTTTAACTGCTCTCTTTACTAAGGTAGTAGCTACGGATAGATATGTGTGTACGTGTATGTGTACACACATATGATTTGGGACAATTAAACTATACTTTCTGCAAGGCAGCAGCAAAGATGGACTCTGTCCACTGCTGATAACTGTAATAACTGGAGAAGAATGGAGACATGCTCGACCATGTTCTCTAGCAGAAAATGAAGCAAGGAAGCAGATGAGTGATGAGTATTGCCTCCAAGTTAGTGATCCCTTGCCTTTGGTCCCACCCATCCTTGTTGCTGACACGTTTCTCCTAACCAGACTTTGACTTAGCTTAAGCCTTTCTTAGACATTCATTGTTTTTGGCTTCATGATTAAGACTTGCTACTACAATGGAAAAGTCTTTCTAGTACCCTCTAAATTTTGTGGTGGATTAAGCACAGAATGCAGAGTCAGAGATCTGTGCTCAAAGTCTCCCTTAAACTCTTTTTAGCTCTGGGGTTACTTAATCTTTCAGAGTTTCGGTCTCCACATGTATAAAATGGATCTACCTCACATGGTTTTTGTGAGGAAAGCACTTTAATGCCAACAAATAAATGTGAATCATCATGATAATCATCGTCATCATCATAACTCATGACTTTAAGTCCTGGAGCCCCTGGGTTGGCCCTCTTGTCCTGATGATATACTAACACCCAAAGGTAGCCCCCATCTTCCCATTCCTATGAATTTTAGTTGACCTCCCTATTAGCTGGACTCTGACCCAGTAGAGATTGGAATGGAGCTGGACAGAACATTCTGAAAATTCCTGTGCATTCTACTCCATCCTTTCCCTAGCATATATACACTACCTCTGAAATCTATAGTTACTTTAAAAAGTTTCTGTAACTGAGTTCATGACTAAATAATACCTTGGAGCCAATATACCAATGACCAAAACTAAGATTTGAATCATGAGATGCATGGCAAGGAATACTATTTAAAGCTATGTTTCTAGACCTAATACCCAGGGACTCTCTCTTTACATTTAATGGCAATTACACCCCAGAGATGACAATGACAAAAAAACATTAAAGGAATAAGACGCTCCAGATACATAGAAGACATGTGCATATCACTGTCATTCTACTGACAATTTATTTAGATTCTTCTTTGCAAAGTAGAATTCAACAAATATCTATTGAATAATCATTGTGTTTCAGTAGCAGGGCATGATAGGAATTTTGAAAAATATAAAAGAAGTAGAAAAAATTTTTTACCTTGCAATCTATTTGGAAGGATATAAATGCATGAACTAACTGGTGAGCAGCATAAAGTAGTCTGAGGTGGTGGTTCAGTGGATAGAGTGCTGGGCCTGGAATCAGGAACACCTCAGATTAAATCTGGCCTCAAAAACTTACTAGCTGTGTGATCTTGGGTAAGCCACTTGAACTCTGTTTGCCTCTGTTAGCAAACCACTCCAGTATCTTTGCCAAGAAAACCTCGTGGACAGTATGGTCTAGGGGGTCATGAAGAGATAGATATGACTGAACAAAGCAAAAAGAAAGTAGTATATCATGTACACAGAAAGAATATTGATAAATTGGAGAGTATCCAGAAGAGAGAAGCCAGGAGATTGTGATGCTTCAAGTCCATGACAGATGAGGATCAAAGAAACTGGAGATCTTTATGATGGAAGATCCTATAAAAGCTGTCTTCAAGTATGTGAGGGCCAGTTATGTACAAAAAAGATAACAGTTTTATTTTATTTGAACTCAGAGGGAAGAATCAAGGGCAAAGGGTAAAAGTGGCAAAGAGATTTTTTTTGTTTGTTTTTGTCTTTTTGTTTTGTAAAGAGAAACTTCCTATGAATGAGAGTTGCTTCAAAAGAAGAAGGATCTGCCCACCTCTGGAGGCAAACAACGTGTAGGCCCTCTTTGGAGGTCTTCAAGTAGACACAGAATAGTCATTTATTAGTTATTAGTTACATAGTTATGGGTATTCTTATTCAGTTATGAGTTGGACTAGATGACAGCTGATACCCCTTCCAACCCTGAAATTTTGAAATTCTATGATTTGGGGATGCCTAATTGTGTTTTATGGGTTATGAATGTCATAGGAACTCAACTACTGAAGAAATGATTGTTGACTAGAATAATTAAGTTATAAATAAATAAGTTATACTAAAACCTCCCACAGTCAACTGCATTGTTTATTTGTTTTTTTTACAGGAAAAAATGATTTTAAGTCAATTTGGTAGAATATTTTTCTCTCCCGAGTAGAAAGTCTGAAACATCAGAAACAACCACAGTCAGTAAACAATTTCCAATGTCTGGACATATCCATTCTATTACATTCTTGTCTGAATCATGATATAAACAGAATACTGTGTTATCATATTGGAAGGAAGGCAAGCAACTAATGATTAAGACTATTTAAAAAGTGTTTATGAGATTTGTTTTTAAAAAAGAGGGATAGATGCCTCTAAATAAAAGGATAAGGCCATAATTGGTACTCATGAATGTCCTTCTGAATATCTCCTAGGGGGGTAAAATAACCATAGAGGATGCACCTAAAATGAGCACAAGAATCTACTCTATGAAAAGTCTTCAAAATTCCATAACTTTGTGTCTTCAGATAACATAAGATTGTATTTCAATCCCTATTTCAGGGTCACAGAATCTCAGAGTTAAAAGGGGCTTTAGAGGTATATTCCATAATATTCTCATTGAATTCTAACCAGGGAAGAGCACAATAGAATTATCACTCCCTAATCATGGATACTATCTCTTACTGCATCCTAATATTATACTAACTCTCTTGGCAACAATATGAAATTGTTGATTATTATTACATTTGTAATAAACTAAAAAAAACAGATTATTTTCCAGATAAACTCCCCCATCTTATAAAGCTTATTTTAAAAAACAAATTTAAGAATTTTGTATTTATCCCTTTATTAGATTCAGTCCAATATTCTAGCTCATTGAGATCTTTATCCATCCTGATGCATCCAACATGTTACCTAGACCTCCTAGCTTTATGTCATATGAATGCATGAAATACATTAAGTTACTAGCAAAAAAATAATGACACAATAGCTAAGATTCCTAGACCATTCCACTTGAATCTGCCTTTCAAACTGATATAGAACCATTAATGGCTACTCTTTATCCAACTGGTCAACTATTTCCTAACTATACTATTGTTTAAACCACACCTTTCTGACTAATCCACAATGATTTATGTGCATTTTTATCAAATGTTTGCTAAATTCTAGGTAAATTAATTCACCTCCATTTCCCTAATCTAACAGTCTAGAACAGCAATACAAAAAAAAAAAAGAAAGAAAACAAAATCACTCTGACATAACATTTTCTACAGGAAGCCATGAAGAAGAAATGTAACTTTTTAAGTTTCATAATTTAGGATGACACAGACAAGGAGATTTCCACTGTAGACAAAGTTGAATTTTAGCTGGGGGTGGGGGCGATATACTGTTTAGGGGACAGAACTGTAAAATGAGCTATTTTTATATCAGGTGCAAATAGCAGCAATATGTGGCACAGCCTCCAAAAAGAGGAATCATTCCTCAGAATCTCACAAGATTTCAAAAATGCTGCAAAAAGAGGGAGAAAGCCCCTTTGGATGAAGCCACCACTACTGTTACTGTGGTAGGAAGCATTGGCATTAAAAGAAGGATTCTCAGATTGGTGTTGTTGGCATCTTCCATATTTGCCCTCCTATCGTGGGGCAAATTTCTAATTGCCATGTTCTAGTATAGATTTGTTTATAGGTGCTTTCCCTAAATGGAATAACTCTTTCATCCCAAAGTAATAGATAAACTTAGCAGAGTAATTTCTCTAATTATTTAATTCTATAGTTTGCTTTTAAAGTATAGATATAGATATAGATAACTATCAGTAATTCAGCAATGAGCACCCCAAAGAAGTTTGCACTGTTTCCATGACTAATATGTGATAGTTGTATAGAGAAGAAAGGTTGAATATTGTTACCTGTTTCCATGCTTTTTAACTAAGGCTCTTATGGCTTTGTCTGTAATCTGGCATCCATTAATAGATAATCCTTGAAGGCTAAAAGTAAACAAAATTATAGTTATACTTCAATCACTTTTTCCTTTATTCAAAAAGGTAGCTATATCTATTTATCTGTATATTTCTCTCTGAATAGAGCTCTATCTATATTTAGATACAGGTATATCTATAGATAAAGGCATATCTATGTATAGATCTATCTACATAGATGTATAAATAGATCTCTATATAGAGAGAAATATATAGGTACAGCATTTGCTATGAAAAAGACAAAAGAAATCTAATGTCTTAGACAATACATGCAGACTCAGAATAGTTAAGTAACAATGCAAGGCACCAGGAGCTCAGAAAAGGGGGTTGACTATGGTTGCAAAAAAAATGGTTTAAATCGGGTATAGGGATGATTTGCAAGTTACAATTATTCGTGTTATTTCAGCCTCCAGACCTTAAGGTTACTCAAGAGTTTGCAGGAAGCATTTTTTTTTTAATCCTTGACAAAGCAATTTACTAGAACTAAGCTGTCCTTCTTCCTGGTTTGAGAGTTATATATGACTCAAAATGTGGCAAATTGCCAAAAGAGCTAAGATGGTTTTAGACTGCATTAACAGAAGGATAGAATAAAAAGTCATGGGATAGTTCTGCCGTACTCTTTAAGGCAATATCGAAAGCATTATGTCAAAAACCGAATACGACGTTTTCAAGATGCTAGAAAGCTAAAGGAAGGTGCATAGAGGAAAGAGACTTCTATGGTGAAGGAAATTACAATTGTCTCATACAATCTGCCCCCTACAAAGACAGGTTGAAGAATTAGGGACACTTACCCTAGAAAAGAGAAGATGCAGGTGGGGGTGACTCAAGCCTATATTTCTTCCATAATTACCATATATAAACCCAAACTGAGAAGCAGAGTGACACACTGCTTAGTGATTCCACTGAGATAGAAGCTTTTGGAGCCAGGAAGATACAGGGTCAAGCCCTGCACCTGATGTGTATCAGATTCTGAGAACGAGGGGCAGGGATGTGGTGGGTGGAGTTCCTAGAGGATTGCTAAATATTCATTGTGAGAATTTGTACCTAGTAAATGGATGAAGGCTACAAATAAAGGTTTTTAAAAACAGTTTTGTTGATTGTCTCTGCTTCAACGATGGAGAGAATATTTGTTAATAATATGGAGTGAACTTAAAAGTATAGATTGTATAAATAGTTTTAGTGAGTTTTTTTTTTCATATTTGCCAGCCTGACTAAGATAATTCATTGAAGCCTTGGGGGCCCCCAGACAACTCTAAAACATTTTAGGTTTTGGAATTGCTGATTTACATGAACAAAGAAAGTTTCCGTACCACTGGAGCTAAGTTCCCAGTACTGATGAAATAATAATTAAAGACCAAAATAAAATCCCAAATTGAAGACAACTGAGATATTACTACAAAATACTAGCTAAGGTCATAACCTATTACTAGGGTCAGAAAAATATTATAATGATCTGTTTTAAATATATTATCACATTTGATGCTCACAAAAACCCTATGGAGTAGGTATTATTATTCCCATTTTATGGATGAGGAAACTAAGGGTGAAAGACATTAGATATCTTGCCGAGAGGCATAAAGCTACTAAAAATTGGAGGCAGGATTTGAACACAGGTCTTCTTGACTCCAAGTCCACTGTTGTATGCACAAAGTCTCCTGGCTGCTATAACCTGTAAGGTGATATTCTCTTTTCTCTCTACAAATACTGGTCACAGGAAAAGGAAAGGCAAGTATTCCACTTGGGGAAAGACAGAATGGGTTTTGATACTGTACCTTGATGCTCCTTCAACAAGAGCTAATACACCCAAATCTGTAGCCCCACTCCAGCTTATATCCACTACGGTCAACCTGTTGCAAAATGTACTTGCATAGAGAAGAAGCTTATCCCCTTTCAGTCTGGCCCCACTGCAGCTTGTGACATTCAGCTCCTGGGTGATTAAAAAAAAAACAAAAACACAAACATAGCGATCACTAACTGTAGTGCTTCTTAGTCATTAAATTGTGACAGCTGGAGATCAGCAGAAAGGGGTCCCATGATTATAACAAAGAGAAAGAACTGGGAAGTGTATGGAACCAACGTTAACATAAAGTCCAAGTGAAAGATGAGCAACAAAAAAGATGAAGAGGAAATGGGGAACACTGTACATCTGTGAAAAGCGCAAGGCTCCGGCCATTCAGGTCCAGTATCTTATTCACTCATCCAATTTTGCTTCCTAGAAAGTTTATTAAGTTGGTGATACCAACCACTGCAAAGTCACCTCCCATTCTACCAACATGTCCTTCTTGCAGAGGCAGATTTTGATTTATCGTGAGGAAAAAATGTTCCCCCAAGAAGAGCTATCTCACAGCAGAATGCCAGTGGGCTTCTCACAGCGGGTCTCAACCTGTGGGTCATGACCTCTTTGGGGTTGAACGACCCTTTCACAGAGGTCACCTAAGACCATCGGAAAACACATATTTCCGGATGGTCTTTGGAACCAAGATAGGGCTCCTCTATCCTTCTCCAGGTGGGTCTGCCCACATGCTGATACGCCCACATATGAGTATTAAAGGGTCGCTGCATTAGGAAGGTTGAGAACCACTGTAACAGGAAGTATTCTAACAGACTCTGGATGATCACTTTTCAGGGATGGTGTGGGGGCGGAAGCCTGTTCATTTACAAATTGGACTAGATAACTTCAGAGGCCCCTTCTAGGCATGTAGGTGGTATAGTGAAAAGACTGCTAGTCTTGAAGTGAAGAAGATTTGAGTTTGAATCTTGCCCCAGATGTTTTTGAACTATTTGACTCGGGGCAAATACATTAACTACTATGAACCTCAATTTCCTCACCTATAAAATGAGAGGGTTGAGTTTTGCTTCTAGAAATAAATCTATGGTAAATGGTAAAGGTTGTCTATAGTAATTTTCTTGCCTTGTAGAGTCAGAAGTTTGTTAAAAAAAACTAAACCAGAGAGTAGAATAAATTATAAGTAGGAGAATTTTTAATTGGCATTTTAACTTCCATATTTCAGTATTTCAAGAATCTCAGATTATATCCCTGTGGGTGGTATTTTGGCCAAAAAATCCATCACTCTGCAGCCAACCTGGTCATGATTCCCTTAATTGAGTTCAGCTGGTCTTCATACAACAGACATGGTTCACTCAGGGATCTGTATCTGAAATTTTTCCAACTTGGTGGTACTTGCCAAAGCTTGATTCTCCATTCACCTTAGAGATCATCTAAGCCATCTCCATACTATGATGAGACTTTAGAAGGATCCTTCAGTGGAAGAGAGTTTCAACAATAGTAATGATGGCTGTCATTGACGTAGCACTTTACATAAAACTTTACTTGATCCTCACAACAACCCTGTGAGATAGGTGATATTATTATCCACGTGTTATTTATTTATTTATTCATTTAGTCATTCATTCATTAGTTTATTTTTTTATTTGCTTTTTTTTTTTGAGTGGGGAAGGCAGGGCAATTGGGGTTAACTGACTTGCCGAAGGTCACATGGCTAGTAAATGTGGCAAGTGTCTGAGGCGGGATTTGAACTCAGGTCCTCCTGTCTACAGGGCCAGTACTTTATTTACTGCACTGCCTAGCCACCCTTATTATCCACATTTTAAAGATGCAGAGACTCAGGTTGAGAGAGACCAAGTGACTTATCCAAAGGCACACAATTTATGTAGCATGCTTTAAACTCAAGTCTACATGACTTTGCTATCTAGCAGTCATGTAGCACAGCACCTACATGTAAACATGTGATTCTACAGCATTATGACATGAGAGTTGGACAACCATTGACACCAGTAGCTGCCAATCATCTGCAAATCACAGTAATCAGGGATTCTAGTGTCATTATCAGGCTTAAATTCACATGTTAAATTAGAACTACAAATTTAATCCAAGTTAAAACCACTTACTGAATATAAAATAATCTTCTAAAGATCTCTAAAGGCAGCCAAAGTCATTAACAAACTAAATAAATATGATGTTATTCAGTCATTTTGTGTCCAATTCTTTATGACCCCATTTGGAGTTTTCTTGGCAAAGATACTGGAGTGGTTTGCCATTTCCTTCTCCAGTTCATTTTACAAATGAGAAAACTGAGGCAAAAGAGGTTAAGTAACTGCCCAGGGTCACACAGCTATTAGCATCAGTATCTGAGGCCAGATTTGAACTCAGATCTTCCTGACTCCAGAGCCAGGGCTCTAGCCACCTAACTGCCCAAAACAAACCCCATATAACCCTAATTACAGATAAGGAGCTGGAAGCATTTCAGTTAGCTATATCTGCAAGAGACAGATGAGAAACGGAACTGTTGAGTATCCACCAGAAGCCATGCCTTCATGAGAAGGAACACAGTGAAATGGGGCTTCCAGAGAAATTCATGTGTTTGAGTCTAAAGACAGCAAATTTTACCTTGTTGAGTTATATTTGTAATGGGAGGTAATATTAGCCCTCAATTTCCCACTGAAGGGAAGCCAATGGTTGGACTTAGCTGGAACTTCTCACTTTTCTCACTAATCTAGCATTGTGCAGGTCAGGACAACCTGAGCAGGCTCAAAAGGGCTTTCTTGTATAAACACCAAACGCTACTTCTTATTTAGTGAGTTTTCATTAACCCCTAATTAACCCTTTCATTAATCTTAATCTTCCTCTAAATCTTCATTTCTGATCATGGAATAAAAGGCTTTGTTGCTTCTTAAAGATATTTTTGGCATCAACAAAAGGGAAGAGTACAGTATATGGCATTTCTCTTTTCTTCTAAAATACATTTTACTGTTGTGCCCCTCGTGTCACAATCTTTTCAACTCCCAGAGGGAACCTGGAGGGAAGTTATTTTTTTGAGTGGGAGGCCCTTTTCCCATGCCCATGAAATCTGATTATTGTATAGATGGCTACCTACTTCACCTTCCTTGTAAAGCTGACTTTTAATAAGCACTTTTTCTAGCATGCATATTACTAAATTAATAATATCTTATTTAGCCTAATAAGGATAAATACTGTTATTTATACGGACGTTATTTACCCTATTAAGCCCCACTGCTTTACAGGACCACTTTTTGGAGCTGAAGGGGATCTTGGAGCTTTTCTAGTCCAACTTTATTTTACAGTTGACAAAACTGAGGCTAGAGGAGTCTAATGACTTTCTTAGGGTTATAATTAATCATGTAGCAAAAGCAAGATTTGATACCAGGACTTCTTCCTCCAAATCCAATAGTCTTCCCACTACACCAAATTGCCTCTCAACTCAACTCTCAACATCATGATGATGGTCACTAATATAGAGATGTTCCTCAAAAACTGCTTGCAGCCGCAGGCCAAAGTGCCTTGTCTCTTCATGAGAGAGGCCAGCGTCGCCGAGCACTCAGCAATGTATTTTTAACTGGCGATTGGTTCAGAGCTATAAAAAGCTTTTCCTCTTGAAAGATTCTACTCTTCTTTAAAAGAAAACAAATATAGCTCAGCGAGATTTACAAGGTTTTCTCAACAAATAAGATAAACCAAATGAGGAACAGATCAGTTTGAAGGACAAGGAGATATTTGCTTCTTACTGCTATTCCTTGGAAGGGCTGGGTTTTGTTGTTGTTGTTGTTGTTGTTTTTTACTGAAGGGCAAATGGGAGATTCACAGTAGTGGAATATTAAATGTATTTCCTGATTTTGTGCATGTGTGTGGGAGTGTGGGGGTAGATTTGCTGGTGTTTTTCCTCTTTCTCTTTTTTTCTTTAAAAAATTCTTTGTTATATAGGATGGCTCCCTGGGAGAAGTCAGGACAGTAATATAGAGAGAAATTTAGGCAATATGGAAACAAGACATATTAATAAAAAATTTTAAAAACAGACTAAAGGATGTCCTTCTGTAATTCTCAGGCATTCTCTAGTAAAATATGTTAGCTTGGTCCTGAGAAGATTAAGATTGATCCCCTATCATTTTCTTATTGATTCTTTTTCCAAATAATCAATTTTTTTCCTGATAACTGCTTTTGTCCAGAAAGTGTTAAGTCATGGTTCTTTGTCTCTGAACTTAGTTCAGAGTTCAGCTGTCCTGTAACGGGTTAAGTTTAAAATTTCAGTTTTTGCTGCCTCAAGGAATTCAATTGACCTTGGAGAATGCATGTGAACACAGAGAATTCATTCCTTCAAAGATGTCTGGTTTGCTGTCCAAATGTCAGACTCACTATCTCATGCTTAGACTCAGATAATGAGCACTTCTTAGTCTTGTGAGAGAAGGGGGAGCACCAATGCTAGCCTTCATTACCAAACTCCCAACCAATCATGTTGTTCCCTGTGCCTCAACACAACCAATTGTGTTGCACTCAGTCCAACGATGTCACCTACCCTGTTTTATTCTTTGTTCTGTACTATCCAAAACCTAAAGGGAACTCTCCTTTTGTTTGGGGTCTTTGGCATCAATGGTGGCATGTCAATGACCAATTTATTGGCAGGTAACACGCCCATGTTACTGAGAGTTAACTTGCTCAGAAATTTGCCTCAGTTTACCTTCTGTCAAATTTTACTTGAGACAGTACAAATCTAGCTATACTCATTTTAAGAAACTTCTTAGCATGGATTTCACTGAAGTTATTTTTTCCCATGGGTTGGAAAAGAGTCTCTCAATAAGTGGGGGGAAGAGGTCATGGAGCATTATTAGTTCAAGATATCTCCAATTACTCCTTCACAAAGTTGCCAAATGAGTTGTCTTTAATTCACAGATCTCATTTTGTCACCACTTGTGCTGTTTCTCTCCCCTAACGTGGTGCCTTGCAGGCACTTAAGTCAGGCTTTTAAATTGAATTTTATAGAAATACAAATTAAGTTTGGGGAGGGACATTACATAATATATACTAAAATATCTTGAGAGAAATGAGTAGAGAGAGAAAAGGCAATGTGACATGGTGAAAAGCACTCCAGACTTGCTATTGTAAGACCTGTTTTCAAATTCCAGCTCAGTTATTTTCTATCTGTGAGGCAAACTGAGTTTGCCTCATTGGGACTCATTTTCTCCATTCATAAAAGAAGAAGATTGGACTACCTGATCTGAGGTCCAATAGAGTTACAAACCCATGAATCAGGTGTCTTTGTATTTAATTCCTTTTGCAATACTATTGTCATGAATAATATTCATTTTTCCTTTTATTGTTTTAAGTCTAGACCTGAGACTTGTATAAATGTAGAGAACCATAGCTAATGAAGCACTGGCACGTTGTTGATAATTTATCATCTTAGCTACTTACCTGGGCCCCTGAGAGACCAAGTGACTTTCACCTGCTAACAGAAAGGCAAGACTTGAATTCAGGTCTTCCTGTCTCAAAGGCTAGCTATCTAGTCATTATGCAACATTGCCTACACTATCCTTTATATATGCTAAAAGATGATACCTCCTATGATTTAGTCTTGTGTGAAGAAATTAATGAAAAATTTTACATGAATTATTTCACCGCATGCACCAAGCATGGCCCTGTACCAGGAACTATGCAACAAAAATAAACATAATCACCCAATCTTTCAATCAAATACAGTTCTACTATAACTTTCAGGTTACTGGATTATTACTGGATTCTAGCCACCCATGAAAGCATAAAATACTACTTCACATTTGTGTAACACCAAGTTACAAAAGCATATAGTCACAACAACTCTGTGAGGCAGGCAGTCAAAATATTATAAATTCCATTGAGGAATCTGAGGCTTGGGGAGGCAAGGCGACTCTTCCAGCCACAAAAGTATTGAGATACTTGAACTACTGTCTTCTAGTTTCAACTCAACTGCTCTAATACTCCACTGTTCATAAAGTCTAAAGACATTCTGTAGTTGGCCAAACATAATTGTTATGGACTGCTAATATTCTAGAGGTAGGGACCATGTTAAACCTAACATTTACATTTTAGTGCAGTGGTTCTCAACCTTCCTAATGCCCCGACCCTTTAATACTTGTGTGTGGGAGTATCCGCATGTGGGCAGACCCACCTGGAGATGGGTAGAGGAGTGGTGTCTCGATTCCTAAGACCATTGGAAATATGTGTTTTCTGATGGTCTTAGGTGACCCCCAAAGCAGTCATGACCCACAAGTTGAGAACTGCTGTCCTAGTGCCTACCACCATTCTATGCACCATTTGGGCACTAAATAACTATCTTTTGAGTTGAACATACACAAAATGCTATGTTTGTTTTCTTAATTTGTTCTCTTAAATAAAAGGGAAGTATTCAATAAAGAATTATTTTATGTAACCCAGCAATAGTTTATACGAAAAATAATTATGTGCTACAAAGTTAATATTAATGATTTCCAGGAGACAGACACCAAAAAAAGTTGGAGAAAAGGGGGAAGAAAAGGGGGAGGTGGAAGGAGGGAGAGACAGAGAGACACAGAAAGAGATAGAGACACATAGAAAGACAGACAAACAGTTGGACAGAAAGAGACAGAGAGAAACAGAGAAGCAGAGATTAAATGACCATTTGTTGGGCATGTTATAATGAGTATTCCTTCATCTATAGGTTGCAGTCCCTTCTAATGTAAATTATGTGATTCTGATAATAATAAAAAAAGAAAGATTTGAGAGATTCTTGAATGTGCTGTTAAAAGCTTTAATTTATAATGAATCAGTTGGTCACTCTGGGCTCGTGCTTCTTTACAACAAAATCACAAGGTTTTCCTCAACCTATTGCAAAAGGACCTTGTCAGGAAGCATTGCTTGAAGTAAGCATTGGCCATGGAAAGGAACAAGGTCATAGCAGTGGAAGCTGCCCAGTTGAGATGAATTTAGAGGAAGTTAGAGAGCAGAACTATACAGTACCCCAGAAGAAAAAAAAAACGGTACACGGACCCACCAAATAGTGAAAGCAAAACACTGAGAGAACTCTTTGCCAGACCTAAACTCTTCCTGGATGTCTTTCATGTTAGATCACTTGAGTCTGATCAATTGTTCTCATTAGCCCTCCTTGGACTTTACTGAGCCTGACTTCTAAAATAAGTCTTTTCTAGTCCTCCCCTTTTTGTAGGCACTGGTGTCTTTCTTTCTGAGGTCAACTTCCATCATACCTACTTATTTAAATATTATGAACTCCTTCAAGTCAGATACTAATTCTTCCTTTTTTCCTTAACTCTCTCCCCAGAACTTTGCAGTGTTTGGCACATGGTACAAGCTTAACAAATACTTTTTGAGTGACTGCTTTTGACCTTGCTTACACTCCAGACACCATTTTTTCACCTCTTCCTGTCAACTCCATGATTAACAACCTGGGCTTTCTGTGCACCTGTTCTGGCCGCTCCTTGTGTGAGAACATGCTGGCTTCAGCACATTCCTGCTCCCCCAAGTTGGGAAGACTTCAGCCAGAACCATAGAGTGGGTGCACTTGTGATGTGAGTATATAAAAGTGGCACTGAGTTTTTCAGAGAAAAGAACCATAGAAACATAAACTGGATGAGATGCATCATGGTAAAATGGACAAAGGGTTAGCCTTAGAGGCAAGAAAATCCATTTTTCAGATCTCTCCCCTAACACATATTGACTGTGTGACCCAGGGAAAGTCATTTAGCTTCCTGTTGCCTTGGTCCAGTTCTTAAAGCTACAAGTTGTAGAAAGCAGTGCCAATTTGTATTGGTAGAAAAAATTTCCTCACCAAGAACAGCTCTGGAAAAAGAAAAATACATATATACATAAGCATTACCCCGAATCATTCAGCTTTCTTTCTCTGTTGCTTTCACTTCCCATTTTGCCCGATATCAAACACATCCACTGAAAATCTAAAGTGAATAAAAGCTGAAGATAATAAGATTACAGATGTAGAAACAGAAGAGACCCTAGAGGCCATCAATCCCAACTCCTTCATTTCATAGCTGAGGAAACCAAGGTCCATACAGGTTAAGTGATGTTTTGTTAAACAGATGAGCCAGAACTCAAACCCAGATCCTCAGACTCCAAATCCAGAACTCTTTCTATTGACACATTATCTCAAGTTCAATTTTTTTTAATTGAGTTACCTCAACTAGCCAAAGCACTGTTGAGGACACATATAGCCTGGATCTTCATGTGAGTCAGTTAATCATTGCATAGGAAAAAAAAACACCCTGAAGCCATCTGTCTTGCAAATACATGGGATACAAGGGAATACAAGGGAAGCCCAATCAGACAACCCATTTTTGCTACTAGAACCTGAACTGAAAGCATATCTCCCCATGACAATGGCATCATACTCTCTGCACAGGAAGAACATACATTTGAAATATGTATTATTAAAAATGTCTTAAACAATAGAGAGCAATTTTGTGCCTCACATAATATAGAAATGCATTCAATCAAACTTTTTGAATTTTCCATATATCCCTTTCTTGACTTTCCATTCTTTTTGTAGTTGTGTGACCTTTGAGATTTGCTAAGGCATAATTTGAAATCAGTTAATTCGCTTTCAGAAATTTTTATATAAGGACACATTAAATGCAGCTTTCATGATGTATATAAGGGCAAAGCACTTTAAAGCAAGAACCATTTAATGGTTTTTTCTATGATTTAAAAGTCACAAATTGAAACAATGCAATCTGTCTAAAGGTAATGTTGTTGTGGGCTATTTCACCATTACTAAGTTCTAAGGTCTATCTATATGTGTGTGTTTGTTTTTCATTATTCATCTATGCATCATATTGCAAAAAGAGACATTCACTCACTGCTAAATACATCTGTTGACATGGACCCCAAATCAAACCTATATATTCTAGAAAACTTTTGTGTGTCCTTCCAACATTCTATTTGTCTACTGCATAGAATTGAAAGGGACTTTCAACATCACTTCATCTAATGCTCTATGTGATTTATGCAAAAAGAGTAAACTTAAAATTGTTCTCATGTACAATAATTTCCATAGTAAAGAAAAATCAAGATCTTGGGGTTAAAGTGGACTACAAGCACATTACAAGTCAATGGCATAGCAGTTCAAAAAGCTAATGTCATCTTAGGCTGTATTGAGTGACATAGTGTCCAGAATGAAGGAAACCATAGTTCTACCACATTGTGTTCTCATGAGACTATATTTGTACTACTCTGTGCAATTTTATATACTATGGGGAGTGGTACCATAGTATACAGAGTGCTGGGTGAGGAATTTGAAAGACTCCTCTTCCTGAGTTCAAATCTGGCCTCAGATATTTGTTGGCTATGTGATCCTGGGCAAGTCACTTAACCCTGTTTGCCTCAGTTTCCTCATCTGTGAAATGAGCTAGAGAAGGAAATGGCAAAATATTCCAGTATCTTTGCCAACAAAAACTCAAATGGGAAGAGTCGGACTTGACTAAATACAACTAATGTACAATTCTAAGTGCTACATTTTAGGAAGGAAACTAATAAGCTGGATTGGATAAACATGAGGATGATGGGGTTGATGATAGATGGTATTATGCAAGAACTAAATGAGAGAACTAAGAGTACTTAGCCTTAAGAAGAGGAGACTTAGGGGGACACAATCATTATCTACAAATACCTAAAGGCTCACTATGTAGAAGCGAGGTTGGACTTTTTTTTAGTCCCAGAGCACAGAAGTAAGAGCAACAGGTTGGAGGGAGGAAGATAAGGGTTTAATATCAGGAAAGATGCCCTAAGTGAGCTGTGCAAAAGAAGAATGAACTGTCTGAGAAGAAATGGGGTCTCTCTACTTAGAGGATCACAGATCTTGAGTTGAAAGGAAACTTAGGGGTCTTCAAGGGGAGACAAGACCCCTAATCAGTGATGTTCTAGAGGTGATTCTTATTCATAGAGGGGTTGGTGTATATATTCCAAAGAATTCAAAGAAGAAAAGGATGTTTACATACAAAAATATTCATATCTTTTCATTTCATGGTAGCCAAAAAATTGGAAACGAAAATGATATACTTGTACAGGGGAATGGCAAAACAAATTGCAATATGAGAATGTAATGGAATATTATAATGTCCTAAGAAATAATGAAATGGACAATTTCAGAGGAAACTTGGAAGACTGATGCAGAGTAAAGGGTACAGAACTATAATAAAATATACAATTATAATAATATTACAGAGAAAAATAACTTTGAAAACTTTGGAAATCTGATTAACATAATGACAAAATCATGAGTCCGAAAGAATGAATCTGAAACATGTCAACTCACCTCCTGACAGAGAGGTGTTGAACTTAAGAAGAGATGCATTTTCAGACATAGTCAAAGTGGGAATTTGTTTTGCAGGACTATGTAGCAACATATTGATGGGTATTATTTTTGTTTGGGGGGATTTTTTTAAAAATTAATAAGTGGGAAATAGTGGGATTGTACATATTAGTAAAATATCTGAAAAATTAAAGTATTAAATAAATTATTAAACATTATGTTATTATATATTAAATTATTATAACATACAATATGCTAAATTATTATAACATGGTAAATAAATACTAAATAAAAAAATCAGAGAAAAAAAAACTGAGTTAGCCTTGAGAGGCTTCGAGATCACTTCTGACCCTACGATTTTGTGACTAAAAGAATTTGACTCAGTTAATAACTATTATAATGTTTTAAAGTAGGCTGAATTAGGTCTCTTTGAGACCTTTAATGAAACAGGCTACAATTTTTAGCTCTGATTTAACCATATAGGTTACCTAGACCTACTTCTAGCAAATTTAGTCCCCCCAAATGGACATTGGCCAAATTTCTATTTTCCCTGTGTCTCTATCTCTGCTCAGATGTCTGCCATGTCACCCACCTAAAACCAACCATTGTGATACAATAGAGTATAAAGAGAATGCATTCTAAGCAAGGTGAAAGATACAACCTTCATGCTCCTCATGTAGTGATTACCAATTTTTGGGAACTTTGAGATGCCCAAATGCTCCTGTCTGAGCCACCCTCAGACTGAGTATTCTGGATGACACATAGTATTTAAATTTGTAAAAACTGTAGTGCAGTACTGTGAAAAAACTGCTGGACTTGGGAGTCAGAGGATCTGGCTTTGAGCCTCACTTCTGCTACTTGCTACCTATTGATACTTGGTCAAGTATCTTAATCTCCTTGGATTTTGGTTTTCTTATTTTTTTAAAAAGGTAGGAGGATTAGTTGATGTCTAGGGTCTCTTTCACCTCTAAATTTGTGATCTGATAATAAAAAAATTTATTTTGGAGCAGTCAGAAGGAAAATGAGGGAAAGGTCACAAATTCAAGACTGGGTATCGTTGATCTTGGGTTGGATTGTTCCTTCCTAGGATACAAGGGCAGTGACTTTTCCTATAAAGGAAAAGTAAAAGGGTGTGGGCAGGTGGCAGTGCAAATGACTGGAAAAGGCAATGGAATAGTGATGACAGGAATGAGTGTGTAAGACTGGACAAGAGCAAGAGTGAGGGAAGAGAGAAAGAGACAGAGACTGTGGGTAGAAAAAGAAAAAAAACTGAGAGTATACAAGAGGAAGGATGGAGGGAGAATATGAGAGGACAAGGAGATCATTGCAGCCCCCAGCAGATGAGAGGTGCTTGCAAGTGACTCTTGAGGTTCTCAAACAACACATTCAAGTTTAGCCTTTACCCAAATGAGGCCCCAAAATATGATCCTTGTGAGCACAAAGCAAGGATGCAAGGACACTGAAAAACAAAACCAAACAAATAGTCCATACTCTAAAATAGTGGTTCCTCCCCAACAAAATCTAGAAACATCTTCCCAAATAGCTGAGCTTCTGAAACAAATTCAAAACTGCCTGCACAGTTCTGTAAACATATCTCATGATATTTTATTTTTTGAGATGGCTACTTTTTTCTGTTCATTGCTCTGAAAACTTAAGGGAAAGGGTAAAGTCATATTTTTACGTACAAAAATAATTGTTGCAAAAACTAATTGAATTATATCCATTTCTCTTACATTCCTTACACTGCCAGATATATTAGAACATAATGTTTTCA
The DNA here is from genome assembly GCA_028646575.1 of Pseudocheirus occidentalis. Taxonomy (NCBI): domain Eukaryota; kingdom Metazoa; phylum Chordata; class Mammalia; order Diprotodontia; family Pseudocheiridae; genus Pseudocheirus; species Pseudocheirus occidentalis. The sequence goes on from CM053599.1 coordinate 122,344,694, forward strand.
TTACAGAATGTGCCATTTTCACACTAACACTATTTCTTTTTCTTTAAAAAAAGGAGGGGGGAGGTTGGAAGGATGGAGAGAAAAGCTTCAATGGACAGCATTCTGAAACCAGAACAGCATTTATTGGCTAAAAAAATATATGCAGTTAAGGAAGGATGCACAAATTTATACATTCAAAGACCAATTACTTTTACACAGGGAAAAACACAGGAAACAATATTTTTAAAAGAAAAGTCATACATCACACCCATAAGCATGAAACCACCCAATGCATACTCTGAGTCACAAGGCAGACTGATTAAAAAACATCAATGAATCAACACAAACTCAGTAACACCATGACAACTGACAACAGTGAGCTGTTTGAGCTTCAAATGGTATGAGAGCCTAAGTTAGACCATAAGCTTGAAAGTGGCCTACAATTTAATAACTATTTATTGAACTTCTTTTGGTTCCTATCCCTGTTAATCAGAGGACCTTGCTGGAAGATGCAATTATTAGGTGCCTATTATGTGTAAGGTGTGATATAATTGGCATTTAAATATAGAAATACCTATTGAAATAAAGTGAAATTTTACTAAGTGCCAAAAGACATTATACCATTTAACTTCTGGAGGTATATATTTGAAGTCATAAGGATATAGGATTATAGTTTTAAGGCTGAAAGGGACCTTAGGGATCATCTAGACCAACTCTCTTATTTTACAGATGAAAAATTAAAGCCCAGAGAGTTGAAGGGATTTGCCCAAAGTTATATGGATAGCAAGTGAAAGAGGCAAGATTCAAATCCACAACCTTTGACTCCAAATCCAAAATTCTTCCCACTATACTATTCTAGCCTAATGTCATACATCTACTCAAAAGGCACTTGGGTGGCTTAGTCAATACAGGTTTGGACCTGAAGTTAGGAAGTCGAGTTCAAATTCAGCCTGAGACATGTACAAACTGTGTGACCTTGAGCAAGTCACCTAATTTCTCTTCCCCTCCACCCCTCCACCCAGTTTACTCATCTGTAAAATTAGGGTAATTACAGGTCCTACCTCCTGGGTCGTCGTGAAAATCAAATAAGATTATGGTTGTAAAGTGCTTTGTAACCTTTAAGTGCTACATAGGTCATTATTCTAATAATTATTGTTGTGCCAATGTATATATTAATGACTGACATTAGTCCTGCTTTTATTATATAATACACAGATATATCCACCTTTCATTTATTGGTCCACATCATATTATCTGCCTACAGTAGTAAGTCTTCAAACAATCTTCTAGAGAGCACAGAGTCAAAGTGAGGTTAATGAAGACCGAGGTTCAAATCCTGTCTCTGACACTTAACAGCTATGAGACCCTGGGCAAGTCATCTGAGCCCTCCAAATCTCAGTTTCCTTATCTTTAAAATAAGAACATTGGACTAGATTTGTCAAATAACCCCTTCCAACTCAAAATCTACAATATGATGGTGTTCTTTAGTCATTTCAGTAGTGTCTGAATCTTCATGACCCCATTTGGGATTTTCTTGGCAAAGATACTAGAGTGGTTTGCCATTTCTTTCTCCAGCTCATTTTAGGATGAGGAAACTGAAACAAACAGGGTGACATGACTTGCCCAGGGTCACTCAGCTAATAAGAGTCTGAGGTTAGATTTGAACTCAGAAAGATGAGTCTTCCAGATTCCAGAAGCAGCATATAACTGCCCCTCTAACGTGATGATACTATTGCCCTTCAGCAGTAAGCACTACTACCATTGTTGCTTCTATACTGAGGCCAGTTCAATGTACAGATTCAACCACAACAAAAGATTTTCTTAAATGACAAGTATCTGTTTCATTGTTTAAATGAATATTTCATAACTTGGAAAATAAAAGATCCAAGTTAGTAACTTAGTGCTCTAACCCATCTCCTGTGAGTGATACTCCATCTGTTTCCAGGGGAAGAGGGAAACAGACAATCTGCTGTCAAAGACAGGAAAGTGGGAAAGTGCTATAGAGAGCCACAGAAGATGTTCTTGCGAGAGCAACATTTGCATTTCCCCAAAGTTGAGCTGTAATAATTGTGTTAGGATCAGAAAATTCTAATTAGCTTTGTTGGATAAAATAATTTAAGTGCTTCTGGGACCCAATCATGAGATTCTCTTTCTTTTTTCCTTCTTCCTTCTTTCTTTTCTTTCTTCCATCTTCCCTCCTTCCTTCCTTCTTCCTTATTTCATTCAGTCTTCCTTCTGCTTTCTTTCTTTCTTATTTTCTTTCTTTCTTTCTTATTTTCTTTCTTAACTTCTTTCTTTCTTTCTTCTTTCCTTACTTCTTTCCTTACTTCTTCCATTTTTTCCTCCTTCCATTCCTTCACCCTTTTAAATGTAACTGAAGAAATGTGTTTCATTTCAGGATTCAAGTTATTACGTTATTAAATACTCCTGTTAACACAATGATTAAAAGGATTGCCTCACTGATAATTTGAGGCAGCAGAATAAATTTCATCCATAGGACAAAAACAAAACAATTCCTGCCATCAAGTGATTGACATCCTACGGATACCTTCACATACATACACTAAAAACATTCATATGTCCAAAGCCCTACCTCTGACTTGTCTCATTGATTAAAGATGCAGTATAATGTGACAGATCACAAATCCCAAGAATCCAAAAGCCCAGATTCATCATGCTGGTTTCACCACCTACCAGATACATGCGCAAGTAGCCCTGGGGCAAATAACCTCTCTGAGCTTCAGTTTCACCATCTATAAAATGGGGATAATCCCACCTACTCTGGCTGTTCTACAAGGTGATAAAATATAAAATGAGATAATAATGTCTATGTAAAGTATAAAGTATAATAAAAATGGAAGGGATGGTCAAATCAGACAATGTAAGTAAAGCAATTTGCAGACATTAAAGTACTATAGAAATGCTACATGTTATTAGAAATAATACCAATAATAAACACTATGAGATGTGGTATGACATAGAAGGCAAACAACTGGAGTTAAAAACAACCTGAGTGTGATTACCTCTAACAAAACTGGCTCATTATCCTAGACAAGACACAACCACACAGTGACCAAAGACAAGCATATTCTGCTCGACATTAGTAGAAGGAGTTTCCTCACTGGCAATCCATTATTCCAATAAAATCACAGTGCAATGAGATCTAGTGCAAAAATTTTTAGACAGATGCAATTGACAACTGTGTAATATGAGGGCTAAAGTCTGATCATAAAAAAGCAGGTCAGAGCGTCTTGAAACTGAGGAGAACTTTCCAAATATATTAGTCTGAAAGTAGTTTTGTATGCCGGCAAGGCAAGGGAAGAGAAATAGTAGGTTCAAGAACATATGATTTTAGTTCAGTCTAAAAGACTGGGGTAGGGAAAAGGGAAGGAGAAAAGTGAAAGATGGGCATTTGTGCCTTTTCCTCTAGTCACCACAGTCCACTCATATATATTAGAGCGTAAATATGCAAGAGAACCATGAGAATGAACATGCAGCATCCATGAGGTATTACTGCTTTCCTTCCATAATCTCAAGGTGGTACCAGAGACTGTCCCAGTTATATGGGGTCAGATTAATCAAGTACTGAATGCTTACTCTATAAAACTGACTATGGAGGAACACCAAGAATAATCACTGGAATGAAAATTAGGTGAGAGAGTCTAGCCTCAGCTATGCTCTAGCTAACTATGGGAGTTTGAGAAAATCACCTACCTTTTTAGAAACTGTTTCCTCATCTATAAAATGGAAGTATGGGACCATATCATTGGTCCTCTACTTTTAGATCTAGGATACCTGTGAGAAAACGTAGGCTTATTGCAAAGGTTAACTCAGGATAACAAATAAGAAAAATATGCCCTCTGTAGATTGAATAGTGTCACGTCTGGGAATTACTATTTTTTCCTACTGTGTAGATGCTGTTGTGATTAATAAAACACAAATTCATTGGAAGGTATTCATGAATTTCATTACTGGAGAAGAGATGAAGAAATCAATCTCCCTCATTTCCTCAAAGAAGTCTGGGACTATGGATTCATAACGATATATAAGCTCTTATATGTCATCAATATCTTTTGACTTTGTTCACCTGTTGTTCATTGTTACATGATCACTGGGTGGAGAATGGTATATTGTATTTATTATGTATATGTTAGTCATTCCTAGGTGACTAAAAATATTCATTCAGATATACATGTCTGAATTACAGATATACATTGTCTGAAGAGAACAATGGGAGAGTATACCTAGGTCATGCTTCAAAACTTCAGGCAAGTGCATGACTGGAACATTTAGAACCATCTAGAGTCCCCTCCCCTGCCCTGATATCTTTTCCTTTCCCTACCGTTCTCCTCCCCACTCCTCTAGGTGACTAGAAATGACTGTGATATAAAAACAAAAGACATCAATATAATTTTAATTTTGAAAAAGTGGAAAATTTTCACATGGTCTATAGTGAATCAAGTTCTTCAAACTTAGTACTCTCTTCAGAGCACACTGGGATTTATTGGTGTGCCCCAGAACTGAAATACCCTCCCTGAGGTCCTTTTGCCTGTGAATGCTTCCTGCCTCAAAGTGGATCTCCAAGAACAGCTCTGGATGAACACCTAAACCCTGTAGATGGATCTAAATGCTACAACCATTCACCTGCCTGAGGTATTGGAGCATGACCTAGGAATACCCTACAATCACATTCTTCAGACACCACACATACATCTGATTGAATATACAGAAGGCTAGAGATTGTTCAAACATTTGGTCATAAAAAATGACTTCTACAATTCTAGTTTATTCACCTGCAAGCCACCAACAGATGACAAACTGTTATAAAGAAGACTTTGAGGAAATCATCTATTATGCCCCTTGTTACTAAATCTAGTCATAATAGTAAAGGAGTTTGAAATTACTGGTTTCAAAGAGGCAATCATCCAAGGATTTCACTTTCCAGGTGAGCTGTGTGACAGATAATTGAAATTTGACTTTAGCGTGATTTTTCAAATATTAAATCAATGACCAAACAAACAACTCTTGTCTAGCTCAAGAGCTGTGGAATTACCTTCCTTCCTCCAACCCCCATCAATGACGTCAACCCATTCCAGCAACATCATAAAGCAAACAGCATAAAATCTGAATGTCACTCACTGTTTGCTGTGCCAATAATAGCTCCAGGATGAATTGTTCTTCCAATTGGTTTGGCAAACATTTCAATGCACTGAAACTTTTGTAAAGTTTGTTGAATTTTGGGGGGTATCTCATCTTAAACTTAAGAAACTCAGAAAAAATTCATTCTTTTTGTTGTGTTTTCTGTTCTCCCTTGAGAGAAAAGAAAGCTTTAAACCATCAACAAATGAACGTTCTTGTCTATGAAATGCCCTCCATCCATTTTCCTTTTACAATAAGAAAATTTCTCATTTTGAATAAATTCTGAAAGGCCAAAGACGAAGGCTGGCACACTGGTGGTTGGAAAGAATGACCATAAACAGATGAAAGTTTTGAAAAAATTAGGAGCAGGTAAAGACATTAAAATATTAAAACTGACTCCTCTTAACTTTCAAATATGAGCAATATAGCTTGAACTAAAAAAATAGTGACTGTGTACTTATATCAAATGGGAGTATAAGCTACTGGTTTGATAAGGGTAAGGGAGGAGAGATTCAAGAGTTATCTCCAACCTCTTACTGAGTCAGTCTGTGATGACATTAAGTCATCAGGCCTAATAGCTGTGACTCAGCCTCTCTTTTTCTATATAAAATACAGGGATAATATGTTAGTTTTCAATTTTGTACTACTTTTTCCTAAGTACACTAGTCAGAATAAAACTTCATTAATTTGTCAAGAAGATTTTGGAAAGAACACTGGAGCTAGAGTCTAAAGGTATGGGTTTGAATCTAAACTCTGTCATGTATTCCTTTTTTAACCTCAGTTTCCTTATTTGTAAAAATTAAAATACCTATATCACAGGACTGCTATGAGAAAAATACCTTGAAAACCCTGAAACCACTATTAAAAACAGTAACCTTAAAATAAGAATAACCTTAAAAAAATAACCTTAAAATAAGAGTAACAATAATAATTCAGTGTGCAACACTTGCAACAAAAGTTTTCCTTTGTGTTATCTAAGAAGAAGGGGTTTACTTACTGATCAAATGGATAGGAAAGAAGACATAAAGGGAATGAGGGAGAGGGGGTTAAACTACTAGAAGGAAAGAAAAGTTGTTAGCAATCACCTTGAAGTACTTCAGAAGCATCTTTTTATATGCAGATAATCAATATGATAATTATAAATAACCTTTAATTTTTATTAAAACCAATTACCTAAAGACCTATATTCCTACTAAACATTCAGTTAGCCTGAAGCAAGTCACTGTAAATATTTGTTAAATAGCCAAAAGTAATAAAACTGCATTTATTTTGTAATTTACACCTTTTGACAATTCAGACATATATTTCTCCCACCCAATTTTGTCCCCCATCCCACAATGGTTTGAATTGCTGAGGATTTGCTATACTTTCACCAACTGTCCTAATTGAAAGGATTTATTAATTCATTGTTCTCATGCACAACATTTGGACCACATCTATGGGCGTAAAAGGATCAGCTCTTTGGACTAAACTGAGATCCAATAAATTTCTTTCAAGTAAATAACCAACCATTTCAATCAGAATGCTTCAGCCAGTCCAAAATGAAGATGAAAACATTACTATCCCTCTGTTGGGTTACTGCAACTATAAACTGAAGGTGATAATGTTTTCTGCTTCCTCTCCAGGGTTGCTTGACATATAATCTGTTCAAAATGCCCTAAACACTTTCAAGAAAAGAGGAGACTAGCTAGCTGGCTCGCTATTAATTCATCATAAGTATCAATGAAACTGAAATTCACCAAAACATAAAACTCTAACCATCTTCTCTCTCTCATAATTATTCTCTAGTGATCAATGAGTTAGGTGCCTATGATGTGCCAGGTTCTATGCCAAGTTCTGGGGATACAAAACAAAAGTGTGTAACAAAAGATCATCTGTTGCTGGGGACCTCCCCTACTAACAGTTCCCAGCTCTGGGTTCACTCCGGGGGTTAGTCCTAAAATTTCAGCCTGGCCTCTAAAGGGATTCTTTTATCTTATTTCTTCTTTATACCTGCCCCCACCAGAGTCCCAGAAAAGAGTTACTTATTTATGGCTCAAGTCTGTATTCTCTTCAAAAGGGAATAGGAAAGTATTCAATGTACAATATATACACATATATGCATATCAATATAGGACAGTTATTTATTTTATCCATACAAAAGAAATACTTAAAGCACAAGACTGTCTTAAATATGCACTGGCAAAGACCTAAAACATGAAACATTAACTTCTATTTTATTCTTCCTGGAAATAGATACTTAAAATATTAAAACATGAAATATTTAGTGGGATTGATGAAAAAACATTTTGCCTTTACCTCTTCTCTACACTATCTAAACAATTTCCTTGAGGTCCATTTCCTCTGCCAAACTAGGGCATGGCTTGGGCTCAGTTCCTGGTCATGGTTATCTTCTCCAAGAGGGTGTAGTTGCAGAAAAGTCTTCCTGCTACCTGTCAGGTATGATTTAGGATTATATGAGTTTAGGTGGATTATATGAGTTCCTCAGTTCCCAAGGTCCCAAGGATACTCCCCAAAGGTCCCTCAGGATCACTTTTGGGTCACCTATACTAGGGAAAAGAAACACAAGGAAAAGAGAAAGCCAAATGTCCAAGGCATGACCTCAAGCTTCTCTAGACTGCAAAACTAAACCATATGTTAAACTGCTATTGGAATTCTGATGAAGGAGATATCATGGTGGGTTAGAGTAACCAGGCTAGACTTCATAAAATGGGGACTTTCAGGGAACAGAACCAAGATAGCAAAGTAGAGGCAGCAACCCAACAAAACTCCCTAAACATTCCCATCCAAACAACTTTAAAATAATGCATCAAATCAAATTCTGGAGTAGAAAAGCCAGTGAAAGTTCAGAGTGATATTTTTTCCCAACCCGAGACAACTTGGGAGAATGGAAGGAAAGGTCCCCCAAAATAATTGGCACAACACTGCTACAATAGTAAAAGAGCTACAAACAATACGGACAATTCATGTTTATATAGTACCTTATGATTTACAAAGTAGATTAGAAGAAGAAAATTAATATAGAAAAGCATTTTGTAAGAGACTGGACTTAAATTATTATTCGTAAGATGGAAGGGGCAAGTAAGTGGTTCAATAGATAGAGTACTAGGCTTTGTAACCAGGAGTCCAAATCCTGTTTCAAACATTTATTAGATATGTGACTGTGGGCAAGCCACTCTCTCTGCCTCATCTTCTTCATGGATAAAATGAGTGTGGTAATATCACCTCCTTTACAGGATAGCTGTGAGAATTAAAGAGGATAATAAATGTAAAATATTTTGTTAACCTTAAAGAAACTTTGTGTGTGTATACATATATATGTGTGTGTGTGTGTGTGTATGTATATGTATGTGTGTGTTTGCCATTTTTAATTATTATTTCACAGATGAGGAAGGAGACAGCAATAGGAAGATAGACCAACAAGGTAATTTGTCCAAAAGGCTTGAGTTGGGATTGAGTAATAAACGAGAGTGCAGAGATATGATCAGGGGCACATTTGCAGGAAAAGTTCAGAATAAATGATCCACAAAATGATAGGAGACCATTAGAGGGTTGTGAGCAACACAAAGCCATGGAGAAACAGCAAATTATTTGGGCAGCAAGAATAGGTTACTTTGGAGTAGGTAGAACTCAGAAGTCATTATGAGCCCCAAATCCAAGTACACAGGATTTTGGTCAAATCTGAGGACGACAGAAAAGAAGGATGAAGCGCTATGGTGTTGGAATACAGTCAGGATCCAAAAAGACTAGGGTCATGGGCCAAGTTAATATGAAATTTTTTAAGGATAACTATAAAACCTTACATTTTAGTTACAAAAATCAACTTTATAAGGATAAGATGGAGGAATCAGCTAGAAAAAAAAACATTCCTACATAAAAGATTTGGGAGTTTTGTTCAATGCAAATCAAAGTGTACTGTAGAACCTCCAAAAAGCTAATGTGATCAAAAGGTTCATTAAGATCAATAGAGTGTCCAGGTAAGAGAGGGAATAATTGCATTTACTCTTGTCCTGATTAAACCATACCTAAAACAATGGGTAGTTAAGGTGGTACAGTGGATAGAGTACTGGGCTTGAAATCAGGAAGATTCAACTTCAAGTATTCAAATCCAGCCTCAGACACTTACTAGCTGTGTGATCCTGGGCAAGTCACTTAACCCTATTTGCCTGTTTCCTCCTCTGTAAAATGAGCTGAAGAAGGAAGTGGAAAACCACTCCAGTGTCCTTGTCAAGAAAACCCCAAACAGGTCAAAAAGAGTCAAATATGAAGGAAATGGCAAACCGCTCCAAACCACTTCAGCATCTTTACCAAGAAAACCCCAAGTGGGGTCACAAAGAGTCAGGTATGACTGAAGTGACTTAATGATAGCAGCAAAACATCAGGAATATGTGATAAGTTTTAGGAAAGACACTGATAAACTGGAAAGGTCTCAGGATTGTGCAATAAAAGGATCAGATGAAGGAAATGGAGATGTTGACCCTGTAGAAAAGAAGATTTAGTGGGGATAAATGATCTCTATCTCCAAGTATTTGAAGGGTCCTCATGAAGACAAGAGATTAGATACTTTCTACTGGACCCACCAGGGCAGAAGGAGGAGCAAAGGGTTTTAAAGGTTTCAAAGAAGAAAACTGAGGTTCTTCTTTCTATACATTTCCAGCAGAATACTTTACAAAGGTTAGCAATGATACAGCATGCAAAGACGAAACCACATGTCTAAAATAAAGACAATCTTTCAACGGGAGGAGCCCAGACAAGAGTCACTGTCAGAAAAACTGGCCAGAGACAGTCTCTTCCTGAAAACTAACTCCAGTGTAAGTCAGGTGCTCACAAAATGCCAATTACCTCCAACAGTAAAGCCAAGAAGTCAAAAGTCTTCTTATCTGGGAGGAGACTGTTAGAGCAGGGTGGTAACAAGGACAGATAAATCTTATCATTAAATTATGACATTAGTGGTAAAACTATGTTACATTATCAGAGAGGTCATTTGCAATATATTCTTAGATAGGATTTTCCTTCCTTGTACTGAAATTTAGGTGGTGGCAAATACAAGCCATTCATTTGGACAAAAAAAAAAGTAATTAAAGACTAATATTTCTGAATACTCATTTTCATTTCCAAAGATTTAGAAGGAGAAAAATGTTCTCCTTTTCGAAAAATACACTAAATGCAAGGAGTTTTATAACTTCAATGCTGCTAGTCAAAGCCCTGATAAGCTTGCAGTGAATTTTTTTAGCCACTACCTACTGAAGCAAATCCCACTTATAGACTCCTGATGGCTTTCATGTTAATAACACCAAGAAGCTTTCCCACTAATGTCATAATTTAATGATAAGACTTATCTGTACTTGTCACTTCCCTGCTCTAACAGTCTCCTCCCAGATAAGAAGACACTGACATTTGGAAGGGAAATGGCAAAATGCCTTCATTCCTATCCTTCCTCAGCTAGTCTCCCTTTCATACCCCAAAGGGTACAGATTCTACCTCTGGAAGTAAGAATGCTGAGTTTAATTAAAATATAATACATTCAACAAGTCATTTACACAACATATCAACACCTCTATCACACAGGAGTAATCGGGGTCTCCAGCTGCAATGTTTACAATAATGGATATTTGGAAGAGAAATACATTTTCCCTGGCTTGTATGTAAATAAAGACATACATATGTATGTGTGTGCAATATAAACACACACATGTGTTTATATATTTATCCTCTATGTTTATACATATAGACACATATACAAATATTGAGGATTTTTCCCTTGGTACATAATGCCAACGTGAAGAGCAAGTGAGGGGATATTCTTTCTGACAATTGCTTTTGACTGCTGGATTCACTATAGACTCTTTCTGGTTGCTTGGCATTTTACTGAGTGGCACAGACAAATTACCATGCTACCAAGCAGGCAGGCAGAAATGCTGGGGGCTCCAAGCTGGGGCTGGGCTCACCCTCCCACCTCGGGGCTGTTTCATAAACAGTCTCACTGCATCCACAGTATTTATTGCTCTTGCCAGGACTTGCCAATTTGGAAATAGCTCTGCCTTTATTTTGTCCATCTTCATCATCTCGTCTATTCTATTCTGTTATTTTCTGTTCTGTTGTAACAAATCTTAAAAGCTAATAGCTTCTAGCAGCTCTGGCAAGGTTATGGGGAAATAAGCACACACACGCACACACAGGAGCACGCACACGCCAGTGCATGCACACACAGGTGCACACACACATGCACACACACACCCCAGTCCTGAGCTTGTGAAACTGGACCTAGTCTTAGTTTTTACTGAAATGTGTTATTGTTGTTGTTTGGTTATTTTCAGTTACATCAGACTCCTTGTGCCTCTTTTGGGGGTTTTCTTGGCAAAGAGAAAAATGAGACCAGAAAGGTCAAGTTATTTGCCTAAGGTAACAAAGAAGTGACAAAGCCATAATTTGAACTCGTCTCCACTGTTGCCAAAACCAGAGAGCTTAATTTTTTCACTGTACTTACCCAAAAGGAATCTTTGTCGTTCTTTAGTCATTTTTAGTTATATCTGACTCTTCGTGACCCCTTTTGGGGTTTTCTTAGCAAAGATACTGGAGTGGTTTGCCATTTCCTGCTCCAGCTCATTTTACAGATGAGGAAACTGAGGCCAACAGGGTTAAGTGACTTGCCCAGGATCACACAGCTAGCAAATGTCTGAGGTTATATTTGAACTCAGGTCTTCCTGACTCCAGGTCCTGGACTCTACCCACTATATCACCTAACTACATCTACTGAAAAATATTAGTCACTTTTTTAATGTAGCTATAAGAATCTCCTAGCATATCTAAAGTGTTCAGTGATCCAATTCTTATGCCCAGCAACCTTCCTCAACTGTATTCTATTAGTCCATCAAACATTTATCGTTGCTTTATGCCAGACATAGTTGTAAGCTCTGGGGATACAAAGCAAAGGCAAAAATCGTGTCCTTGCCTTCAGTGAGCTCACACAACAATGGGGGATGGGAGGGAGAGGAAGGAGAACATCATAAATGACCAGGGACATAAAGAAGAGCAGATGGGCAGCAATGTGAGGGGAAGAAGATCCAGCAGTGAGGTGACCCAGAAAGGCCTCCTGGAGAAGATGGTGCTCGAGCTGTATTTTGTATTTGAAAACTAAAAGGCAGGAGGAAGGGGGATAGAACGCGAGGCATGGTGAACAGCCAGAGCAAAGGCACAGAAACAAGAGCAGAAATGTAGAGGCATGAAAAAAAAACAAGTAAGCCTTTACAGCAAGAAGATCATAGACTGGAGTGAAGGAAATGGTGAAAGACATCAGAGTGATTTGAAATGAGAAAGAAGTAAAAAAGCAATGCTCTTGGTGAATGCCCTCCCTTTCTCTGTGTGTGTGTGTGTGTGTATGTGTGTAAAGTAGGAGCTAAGGGTGTTAGCAAAGAAGACATTGATACAATGAGCACCCAGATGAGAACAGTAACATAGATCTTGTAGTATAGTAGTATAGTATGAATAGTATGAATAGTAACATAGGTCTGTAGTATAGTATGAATAGTAACATAGGTCTGTAGTATAGTATGAATAGTAACATAGGTCTGTAGTATAGTATGAATAGTAACATAGGTCTGTAGTATAGTATAGTAACATAGATCTATAATGTAGTATAGTATAGTAACATAGATCTATAATGTAGTATAGTATAGTAACATAGATCTATAATGAACCCAGTCATCTCAGTTTCAATTTTCCTCCAGTTCAGTTAAACAACAAAGGAAGAGGGGCAAAGGAGACTGATGATGGAACCAACAGAGGCTTAGTAGGACAAGAAGGCAAGAGATTTGAGAGGTGAGAAAACTACAGAATTGAATTGGTTCTCTCGAGGACCAAGACAGGAAAAAGAGGTGAGTGTAGCCTGTACTGGGTGATAGTGCAGGAAAGAAATAAAAGGTAGAGGGAACACAGATTAGAATGAGGACAAAGGGGTTAGGGTCATAAGAATTAGGGAAAGAGGGGATTATAAAAGATTATGATCAGATAAATAAATTTTGAAGTACACAAACAAGAATTGGAGTTGATTTCTAATACAGTGGATATAGATAGATATAACCCACATAAACAAAAATTGGGGGGTACTAAATCTTTTTAAGATTGTAAAGGAGTCCTGAGACCAAAAATTTGATCACCACTGGTCTATTCTACGATATCTTCAAAAATTTTAACATTCTTTTGAAAAAAATTTTGAGTTCCAAATTCTCTGCCTCTTTATACCTCCTCTCACCCACTAAGAAGGCAAGCAATATATCAGTTACACATGTGAAATAATGTAAAACATTTCTATAATCAGCCATGTCACAAAAAAGTGAGAAAAATAAAGATACTGAGAAAATTAAACATTTCAATTTACATTCAAGTCGATTGGTTTTCTCTCTGGAGGAAGACAGTATTTTTCATCATAAGTCCTTTGGAATTGTCTTGAATCACTGTATCTAACAGAGTTACTAAGTCATTCACAGTTGATCATAATTATATTGTTTCTGTTACTCTGTACAATTATCTGGTTCTTTTCACTTCACTTTGTAACATTTCATATATGTCTTCCTAGACTTTTCTAAAATCATTCCACTCATCATTTTTTATAGCATAATAGTATTCCATTACAATCATATACCACAACTTTCTCAGTCATTTCCCAATTGATGGGCATCCTATCAATGTCCAATTTTTTTGCCATCACTATGCTCTCACTATTGATACGTGTTAGTCTTATAAACACTTGCTGTAAACTTGGCTAAAAGTACAAAAAAGGAAAAGAGAAACAAAGGAGTAGCAAATAAATAGAGCATACCTACATATACACACAAGAAAGAGAGGAGGAAGGTTGCTAATAAAGCTATTTATTTCAGCTATTTAAAAAATTTATCCCTTTTTCAAAGATCCTGACAGGAGAGCAAAAGTACAGTAATTAAATACATTACAATATACAAATATGTTCTTAAAAGTACATATATAGTGTTTTCTAGAGGAGTGTGCTCCATAGGATTCTAAAGGAAAGTAACATCTTTTTTTTCTAAAGTAACACTATTTATTCCCCTGGAATTTAGCATGTAAGAAAGTATTCTCTCATTTTGCTCTTGGATTCTCTCCCCTGTCTGACCAACTCAATTCTCCAAGACCAAACGCATCCTCTTCCATGAAGCCATCCATGAGTGTGAAAGTGACTCAAGAGAAATTGATCTGGAATCTGAAGTACAGGTTCAAATCCTGGCTGTATCATTGACTGCCTCTGTGACCTTGGCCAAGTCACAACTCTGGGCTTCAGTTTGCTCATCTATATAATAAGGAATATGAGCTCAATGACCTCTAAGGACCCTTTCAGTTCTGTATCTATGATTATCTGAGTCCATATTCCTATTTCGATCCTTATTGCTATCTCCTTTTCTGGACTCTTTTGTCAATTACAGTTTATGGCACTTGATTGAGTATTCAATAATCTTTTCCCCTACAACAATCAAGCCTAGACAGGCCACCGTGATCAGCCCTCTTGAAGAGAATACTTGGACTGATGAGATGCTAGGTCCATTGAACTACATATTGAATTTTGAGTAACACAAACTTATAAAACCAAGATGTTTAGTAAGAAATTTGAAGCCTTTGTGCCAGATGAACTCAGTAGCTCCCATGGATTCAATCATCATTGCTATACTGATGATTCTCAAATCTTATCCAGCACTAACTACTCTCCTAACCTCTAATGGGGCCTCTCTAATTGCTTATTTGGACATTTTGAACTGGATGTCCCATAGATATTTTAAAACTCAAGGTCACCAAAACTGAACTCATTATCTTTCCCCAAAATCCTCTCCCTTCCTAACTTCCCTATTACTGTAGAGACTGTCACCGTCCTCCCAGTCACCTCAGCTTACAAGCCAGTATCATCCTCAACCCCACCCTAACTCTCACCCAAATATAAGCAATTACCAAATTTTTTCCATTTTACTTTTGTAAAATCTCTAGAATATGCCTTTTTTCTCTTCTGATACTACCAACACCCTAGTACAGTCCCTTATCACCTAAATGGGCCTAAAAAGGACTGTTGGACAGTCTTTTGGCCTCGTGTCTCCCTACTACCATCCATCTTCCACTCAGCTGTAAAATTGATTTGCCTAAATCAAAGGTCTGACCATGTTACCACCACTCCCACCTTCCACTGGAGCCTCCAGGATCAAATATAAGAACTCTGTTTAGAATTCAAAGCCCTTCATAACTTGGGCCCTCCTTCCTTTCCTGTTTTCTCATTCCTTATTCACCTGCATTGATTCTGTGACTTGCTTATACTGGCTCCATTGCTATTTTGCACACAAGTTACTCCATCTCCTGACTGTATTTTCACTGGCTGTCCCTCATACCTGAAATTGTCTCCTTCAAGCCCCAGGTAAAATTCCACCTTCTACAACAAGTCCTTCCCAATCCCCCTTAATGCTAGTGCCTTCCCTCTGTTAACTAACTCCGATTTCTCTTGTGCATGTCCTGTTTATACATAATTATTTTCATGTCATCTCCAAGTATTTAACACAGCGCCTGATATATAACAGGTGTTTAATAAATGCTTGACTGACTGACTACTAGGCACTGTTCTAGGTGTTAGAGGTACAAGAAAAAAGTGAAAAAAAACCCTCTGTCATCAAGGAGTTAATTTTTTCAGATTTTCTAATGAACATCTCAATTTCCAAATATATCCATAACCACACCCCTCTTCAGAGAGTCATCCGTTGTATACAAGGAAGAAAAATAAGTAGTCCAACATAGTCAACGTATCCCTGGCATCTGACAGTTCATGTGATGTTTCATACACACAGTCCCACATTTCTGCAAAGAACCAAGGGAGGTAATTTTTTCATCTCTTCCTCAGAGGTAAGTCCAGTCATTAAAATTATGCAGCATTCTAGCAGGTTTTGCTCTTTCCATTTCTAATAATATAGTCCTCAGGTATGTTGTTTTCCTGTTTCTGCTTTCTTCACTTTCCATAAGTTCATATATCTTCCCATACTTCTCTGAATTCTTCATAGTTTTGTATATAGAGCAGTATTTATGATATACATATACCATGATTTATTTAGTAATTTCTTAATAAATAGGAATTCGAGAATCTTATATTATGTCTGGCGGATATAGTGAATGAATGAGTGAACAAATAAATTAATGAAAGAAAGTATTAGTCCCAAGTTTTGTGAGGTAACCTAGTAAGGTTAGGTTCCAGGATATAATTATATGAATGTGATACCACCCCCATCCTTGGGGAGATTATATTTCAATGAGGGAAATGCAAAATATGAGAATGGAATTTTGTCTAATGCAGTGGTTCTCAACCTTCCTTATGCCACAACCCTTTAATAGTCATATGGGGGCATGTCTGCATGTGGGCAGACACACCTGGAGACAGATAGAGGAGATTCCTAAGACCATCAGAAATAGTGTTTTCTGATGGTTTTAGGCGACCCCTATGGCCCCTGTGAAAGGGTTGTTCAACCCCAAAGATGATGATCCACAGGTTGAGTACCGCTGGTCTAGGGAATCACAGAAATGCTGAATGAAATCAGAGGGTAATTAGCTATCACACTTTTCTCCATAAATTATTGTAGTATTGATTTGATAACTGTTCCTAGAGCAAGAAGCAAGAAAGGAAGAGGAAAGAGGGGGGATAGGCATGGCAGGGCTTTTAGCAAGCTATCTGGAGTGAATGATTGCTGCTCTGTCTTCTAGCTTTCTTGGCTTCCTTTTAGCTCTCAGCTAAAGTCCCACCTTCCACCAAAAGCTCTCTCCCTGTCCTCCTCAATCCCAGGGCTTCTCTCTAAGCTTATCTCCCATTTACCTTGTACATATCTTATTTGTACAACCATGTATATGTTGTCTCCCTCCTTTTTCAAAAAGTTCTTCCAAGCTTCCTGAGGACAAGGACAGTCTTTTGCCTTTCTATGTGTCCTCAGTACTAGTCACAGTGTTTGACACACAGTAGGTACCCAAAAAGTACTAGTTAAGTGACTCACTGACTTGTCCTTGACTGTCTACATATATTAGGTTCACTCACCCAACAATCAGGACAACTCAGGTCCTGAGCAGAATTCTAAGGGGGGAGAGGGAAGCAGCGGTTGGGCAGATGGCAATGTGCCCAAGATGGATGGATGGATGGATGCTCCATAAATACCCACTGATAAATGAAAGCAACGTGCTCAAGGCACTAATTCAGCCTATTATATACTTTATTTGTCACTTCTAATCTTCCTCTCAACATCCATGAGTGTATGAGCAGCATGGTCTCCCAGGTATGAAGGATCTCCCAGATACATTTTCCCAGATTTGTTCCCCAAAGCAAATATTTCCTTGGCTGCTCCAATGTATCTTTCTTATATGCATCAAATGCAGCAGAGGCAAGCTGAATTTGAAGGTGATGGAGTTTTCAAATTAATCACTTCACAAGAAGCAAAATAGAAGCAGCTGGAAGGTTTCAGCTATGACCTTTGCTGGGGCTAGAGGTCATACTTTCCTTAAGTAAGGCCCAATACTACGATTCATATCTGCAAACCAAAAAATTGTTGGGGGGTGGGGAAGGAGACACTTAATTCACTGTATAGCAAAATCAAACAGCTCACTTCTCTCCTCTCCTGGCAGACATCACTACGCTCTCTCCACTCCATGCTTTGCCCAGGTTACATTTCATTTTCCATCAATTCATATGTCCTTCCAAACTTCATTGAATTCTTCATATATACTTGCTATGTGGGCCCATGCCTCCTGATCCCATGCCAAGAATGCATTCCTTCATCACCTTCACCTCTTAAAACCATCTGTTTCTTTCAAAACTCAAGGGCCACATTCTATATGAAGTCTTTCTTGATCCCCACAGTTGCTAATGTTCTTCCCTATTCCAAATTACTTTGAATTTATGTGTATAGCTACACAAACATATGCGTGTATGCACAAACACACACACTTATATATGCATATAAGTGCATATATATGCATATATATGCAAAAAAATGTAAGTTTCTTGAGAGTAGGTATTAATGCATTTCTTTAAAATTTGTATTTCTATAACCTAGCCCTGTGCCTGGCAAACAGTAGGAACTTGTTAAATGCTCATTAAATTATATTAATTATATTTAATCATATTAATTGATTAATTATAACTCTAATATACTCATCATGTATTTTGTTGAGCCAGATTGGCATCATTTCTCCCCAATAGACTGTAGGTACCTTGAGCAGAGGAACTATATCTAATATTATCTCCTCTCCCTTGAGTCCACTTCTCTTCCCTCCACCTCCTTTATTTCATGTTATGCCTCCTTACCTCCCCTAGTGCCTAGTACAGTGTCTAGTATAGCTAAGCACTTAATAAATGCTCAGGTATGACTAAAGATAGATATTCACTTTGTAATAAAATTCCTTCAAATAATAAGCTTCCCCAAGTGCATTTTGAATATGGTTCCATTTACAAATTTTTTTTTGTATTCAGGATTTCAGAAATGTATCTTTTACAGAAAGTATGGTGTTGCTAAATGCCATAAGACAGCCAGTACCTGAAAGGCAGCTGCAGCACACAAGTGATCCTGTCTTCAGGAGAGGAAAGCAAACTATTCTTTGCTTCCCCTCTCTAAATCTTCCTCCCAATAAACCTTTCTGCAGCAGATGAGTCAGCCCCATTTCATTTTATCAGTGTGATGCTAGAGGTCTGATAAAATTCTCCTGAAGGACAAGCTAATCTAAGATAAAATACTAACTCAGAATCCAGCTTGGCATTTAAAGCCCTTGATGATCTCTCTCCAGCCCTATGTTTCAAGGCTCATTTCACATTCCTTCCCATCACAGGGTCTGTTTTCTGACCAAATAGACTATATGTTACTCCCCAAATGTAACCCATCATCTGCAGTCTCTTTGTCTTTGCTGAGGCTCAGGCCTAAGTACCCTCATACTTGGGATGCATTTCCTTCTTCCTTAGAATTCTAAGCTTCTATCAGCTCAGATGGATTCTCCTAGGAAGCTTTCTTGACACCTTCCTTTGACCTTACTTTGGTAAAGCTCTCTCCCCTCCATTTCGAATTATTATGTAATTACAACAAGGAGTGTCTACATGGCATAATACTGAGCCTGTAGTGAGGAAGACCTGAGCTCAAATCCCAGCTCAGACATTTACTAGCTGTGCAACCCTGGACACTTAACCTCTGTCTGCCTCAGATTCTTTATCTGTAAAATGAAGAACAGGATTGCTGTGAGGACTGAATGAGTTAAAATATGTAACATGCAAAAAAAGTTTTTAAAGTGATATATAACAAACAACACTTGCATTTTAAAATTTACACAGTGCTTTACATCCATTATTTCACTAGATCTGCCCAATAACCATGCGAGATAGGTAATATTATTATCCCTTTTTTATAGATAAGGAAACTAAAATTCATAGAATGTAAGTGACTTATCCAATCTATTTATATGCCACATACTCCCAGTAGGGTATAAGCCTGCTTAGGTCATGAATTACTCCATCTTGCCTTTGTATCCCCTATTCCAAATCCAGAAATTTATACACATAATAAATGCTCATTAGATTGATTCAGACTAGCAGAAGTTATAGCTAAAGTTTACTGGACTGAAAGTTCAGTCCACTCTCGGCTCTCTCGTTAAGTAGCCATATGAATTTGGGCAAGCTGACTTCATCTACCTCTTTGACACTCAGATTCCTCACCCTAAAATGAAAGGGTAGGATGAGAAAATCTCTGAGTTTTATTCCATCTTGAGACATTTCTATCACTCTAAGCTTCTTAAAAGACTAGAGTACATTATAAGGTATTTCTAAAGACAACTTGATGTGGATAGAAGCTGGAAAGGACCCTTCAACATATGTCATGCTTGCATAGTTCTAGAGTGTATCTCTGCAATTGTAAAGAAAAGAATCCAGTATTTGCACAACAATTGATCTATGTATGTCAACAAGAAGCAAACACCCCCCTGTATTGCTCAGATCTTAATCTAGGAACTTCAGCTAATATTAAACTTCATCAACTACTCAAAAAACTCTATCTTGGATTGTCTCTCAAACCCTGCTTTTCAAAGGCACATTTGCAATATTTATGTATGTATGCATAGTGATAGATAAATACACAGATATAGAAGCAAACATCCAAAACAATGTATTAAACCTAATGATAGAACACTTAACTATGAGGCAAGGAAGCAGCCTATACTATCTTTCCAATTCACTATGTTTAATCTGTGGATTTACTACTATTAAAAGTCACATCTCTAAGGGGTCTACAGCAGTGTGTCTGAAATCACTATTTCAGGCTGCTGGAATACCAAGTGCCTATCTGACGTGAAGAAATTCGTTTGAACTCAAAAGAAGTCAGGCAAACAGAAAGTTAAATATTGCAGTGGCTGGTGAACACAGAGCGATCCACCACACACATCATCAATGTGTCTTTTATTTCATGGTGATTACAGTAATTCCCGCACTTTAAGGTCTCTTTATTAAAAGAATGAGTAAACCAGGAAAATTTGGGGGTTATCTTGTCATGGTAAGTTTTTTTGTGTATGTAAATACGCATATATGTATTTTATGTAGATAGAGTTTTATGTACAACATGCACATACATATATACACACATATGTATAGATAAACACATACATACATACATATATACATACAGGGCAGAGGGAAAAAAACACAAGGTAAACTAACAAGAGGGTTGAGGAGAGTCTCATTATCTAATAGAGTTTCACAAACTCCTTGCCCATGGACCAAAAACCTAGCCCACTGCATGTTTTTATATGGCCCACATACAAAAATAATAGCTTCATTCTTAGCTTACTAAAACAGATGGCACACCAGATTTAGCCTATGGGCCATAGTTTGCCAACTCCTGTTCTATGATTCCAAGTCCTGTGAGACTGTCTAGACCTAGATAGACATCTATACATACACACACACTCACACACACACATATACATGCACATACACACGCACTTTATATTGGTCTGGACTAGTCATTCCTTTCTCTGATGAGATGAGCAACTCATCTGTAATTTAGTAGCTTAGATTATATAATAGAACCAACAAAACTTTAATTGTTATGTTTACCATAATGCCTGATCTCTGTAGTTACATACTTCTTTTTTATTATGTGTATAAGAATATGGTTTCACTTTTGAACAATTTTGTAACTAACAGTGCTATCCTTCCTCACTCTTGAGAAATGCAAATTCATGGCATGCTATAGAATATTCACAAGCATATAAATACTGACAAGTAGGACCTTGCTAGGCTCTCTTTGTCTTAGGATTCTAAATATGATGCTGGAAAATAAACAAAGGGAAAAGCCCATAAGCATCTCTCTAAGTGATTTCTTTTTTGACAGAAAAACCCAAGGCCATTCTCCTGGAACTTGCCACAAGATTGGTATGAACCTTCTAAGTGTTAACACTCTCTTGTTTTTTGCTTTCACCCCTAAAACCAGCTGAGAAGATCTCCTTACTTTTCCCAACAACAACCTCAGGGATAAAGTGTCTATCTGGGTCCAGATATCCCCTGTCATCGTGGCTAAGGCCCTTCACACCCTCTCCCCAATTAGCTAGCCTTGAAAAAATCAGGGAATATTCTAGTCCCATATTCTCATCTTCCTCAACCAATTACTGCAAGCAAAGACCCTGAAACACAGCTCTGAAGGCACCAATAGCAGATAATACTTTGCTCCTCACCAATCACTGTACTGGAACCAAAAAAAAGGAGGGGACCTCTCTGACATATGTCAAAGAAGGGACTTTTCCTATACAAAAAGAGAAAGCTGAGAAACCATCTTTGGATTGACCGTATGACCCCATTTAGGGAACAGCCATATCATCAACTATTCTGGATGCCAACTTGGAAGCCCACAGCATTGCACTCCCATCTCCAGTCAGCTGTAAAGAATATCTGTCAATAAATCTCTTTTTGACACATAAATCTTATGTGTGAGTCTCCTCTTCTCTCTCCAGCATGTGGGTTCAAGGTTACCACACAATCACCCAACTGGAGATACATTTGTCATCAAATGAAGGAATTGAAACTGGTAAGGAAAATTGAACACTTCTATTCATTTTTAATCTTCTCAAATTCAGAAAGCCTTCCTTCTACTGGCTGCAGTGAGTAGCCCTAATTTAGATGGGGAAATTAAGGGCCAAAGAGACGACCCAAATGTCTTACCTAAACTCACACAGTTAGTGGGTTGCAGGAGCCTAAATGTAAACCAAGATCCTCCAATTCCAGACCCAAAGTTCTCTCCTACTATATCATGCTGCCTTCCTGGTGTAAGGAAAACATTTCTAAAAGAGGAAGTAGAAGGTTGCCTCTCACTGGGGATCTTTAAGCAAAGGCTTTATGGCCACTTGTCAGGTAAAAAGCATAGGTTGGACTAAATGGCCTCTGTGATCTCTTTCCACCCTGAATTTTCAGGATCTTAGGGGTTTTCTAGGACTCTCAAGGGTGACTCATCTATGACCACACAGGTATGTAATGGTAATGGGAATTTGAAGATCTTCCCTGCCCCTTAATAGGCTTAAGTGAATTTGAGGACCTTTCCTGATTTCATCATCTGCAATATAAGAAGGATGGACAAGAAGCTCTGCTCTTAATCTATGATCCTATCAGGTAAGAGTTGGAGTTCATAGGTCACCTCTGAGGTCCATTTTGATGCTAGGATTCTAGGATTTCATGACTCCATTTAAAGGCGTCATCTTCTCTGGCCATTCTTTTAAATGGTTCAGTTGCTTCTCTAAAAATATATCATTTTTCCACTTTAAGATGTCACTACTAAGACATAGGAAAGTGATTTTTCAATCTTGGAATTACATAGACTTGGAAAAATGTTGCTTAAGAGGGAGGTGTGATAGCTAAAATTCTGGACTTGGTCTTAAGTGCTGGGTGCAAATAACTTCCTTGACCACCCACTAGCCAAGTGATCCACTAAAATCTCTCTGAGCCTTTGTTTCTTCATCTGTAAGACATGGGGGGTGGGCGAGACAACCACTACAGTTCCTTCCCACTCTGAATCTAAGATACTATGATCCTTTAAAGCATCTGGAATCCTTCCTGAAAAGCCCCAATTCTGCCATGACTATAGTACACAAAGAGCATACCTTGAGAGAGTCTCTACAGTGGTGAAAAAACTGTTTCAATCCTTGATCAGTGATGGCTTGGATGTTATCATGGCAGCGATGCAAAGTGAGAGACTGGGGGTGATGGCTCCCCAAGGTGACCAGCCAGCCGTCATTCAAGGAACAGCAGTCTGAAATGTGGATTCGCTTCCCTGGGAAAAGAAAACCTTTCCTTGGTGGCCCAAATACTCCAATATGTCAGTACCAAATAAAAATTCACAGGCCCAGCGTTGAGCCAAATTTCTTCCTACTGGTTTGATAAGTCTGATGCTAGAGTTCATCAGGCAAGAAGACAATAAATTGGTGACTTTGATAGATGAATTGGCTCTTTCAGGAAATGGCTTCTAACACTGCATTAATCATAGAAGGAGAGGAACTGGACCCATGATTTCATTGGTATAGGAAAACCCCAGGTACAGGTATTCCCTCCACCAGCGTAGGTTAACACCCTCTCTGCAAGTTACAGTCTTAGATACTTCTCTAGAGCAGTGGTCTTAAACTCAAATAGAAACAGATAAACAAATTGGAGGCATAACTCACTTAGAAAACCACCGATTAACATTATTTGTGTTTTATTGTATTTTTATTTATTTTGTTAAACATTTCCCAATTACAATTTAATTTGGTTCAAGTCTGATGGTCTATACTTGAACACTTGTCACTAGAGATTAAGAAACTTACCCAAGGTCACACCCCCTATAGGTCAGAGATGAGACATGAACCCAGATTTCCTTAACTCTGAGACCAGAGCTTCTCAATCCACTATGTCATGCTGCCTCTTAATTAATCACACCTTTAATTACTATTTCTTTATTTATGTTCTACTTCATCTAGATCATAAGCCCCTTGAGAGCAGGTACTACGTCTTAAACTTCCATGTATCCTCAGTTCACATAAAAGTCTGGTGTAGTAAAGCAAAGAATAAATTTTTGATGAAAGGCAGCCTGATGCAGTGACTTAGATTCTAGTCCTAGGCCTCACACTAACTAGATTTGTGTCCTTAGGAGAAATCACCCCGTGTCTCTGCATCTCAGATTTCTCTGCGGGGGTTAATCTATATAGGTGAACTCTAATATCCCTTCAACTCCCAAGTTCTATAATTTGATGACAACGACCATTAGTGACCTGCAGGAATATTATAACGGCATTCCAAAGTCATGACGATTTCATTCTTTTCATTTGCTTTATCAGCATAAGGTCCGTTATTTTCTCTCACACAGTGCAAGTTTTAATGAACAATTGTTGTGCTTATAAGAGACTAGCATTATGATCCAGGTGTGCTGAAGCCAGCTCCACCAGCCCCTTGAGAGCTGATTGTTAAATTTTCCGTGTAAGCATTTACATTTTAGATATCAGCAAAGGCTACAAATCATGGCTTGATTTATTGTTTGCTTCATTGTTTAGACTTAAGAAAGTGATGGAGAAAGCGTAACTAATGCATATTAAACTTAAAAGTGTGTTGTACATACATTCTCCCCTCCCCCAAGCCGGGTGTTCAATATTTCCCAGCATATCACTGATTACAACAGTGTTATCATCTGGATAAACATCAGAAGTACTACACAGTGGCTAGACCCCTGTACTTACAGTCAGGAGGTCTGCATTCCAATCCTGCCCTTGACACGCTTCACCAGAGAGTTCATATCACAGTTCTCTGAGGTAGTGATTGAGGAATCTCATCATAGCGTCATAGATTTGAAGCCAGACAAGATCTCCTTTTATAGATGAGAAAAACGAGTCCAGAAATGTCAAGTTATTTGCCTAAGGTAACCCAGGAAGTGACAAATCCAAATGAACTCATCCCCTCTGTTGTCAAAGCTAGAGCTTAACCTTTTCACGGAAGCTGCCCAAACAGAACCTAAGGCCAATGAATTCAAACAGACCAACCCACATGTGTCAAAGGAGTTTTTCCAAAGATTTATCCTTCAGTTAGGGATTGCTGATGCTAAGAATCTACATGATGTGAATTTCCATGAATTCACTGAAGCACAAATATGATAGAACACCTAAATGAAACATCCCAGAAGCCGTGTGATTCAGGCATCCTCCTCACCAATCTCATTGTTATAATTAGATGGTGAGCTCCGTTCTCTGACTAGAAGGTCCTAATAATTGAGCTTAACTCTTATTACAGATCCTTTTGCTTTCTGAGGCCAAACTTCCAAAAGTTCTAAATTCATTAAAAAAAATCTAATCAAGAGAATTGGGCTCATTAATGCCTCTTACACCCCTGCCATCCACCCCCAGAGTGGACTCAGGCCTGATGAATTGCCCTGTGTGATCTTTTCTGGAGTCATATATCCCAAAAGTATCTTCCAAGGATCTGTCGCAAGAGAAAAAGCCATAAATTATAAAAACAGCAAAATTCAAATTCACTTTCATGGTCACCAAAGTAGACTTGCTGAATTCTAATCAACCCAGAAAAGCTTCCGTTCAAACGGCCTCTTCCTGAAATTGCTTTGCTCTTTGACACCATGAAATAGCATAAGGTTGCTACCCACAACCTCTTTACTTAAAGTCCATAGCTTTTCTGAAGTCTAGCTTTTCAGAGGCCGTTGGCCACACCAGAGCTACCCACAGATTCATTTTAATATCTTCCTGCTGCTTAAAAAAGATCTTTGCCCTCTAGGCATTAGAAGCCCCCTTTGGCAAGAACACCATTTATCTCTATTTAAGGCAATGAAGTATATTAGACAAAGGGCCTGATTTAGGGTCAAGAAGACCATAGGTTCAAGCTCTGCCTCTGACACAGACTAACTCTGTGACTGTGGGCAAGTTTCTTAGACTCTTGGTGCCCACAGACAATTCACTAAGACTAAATTACAGACTATTTGCTGACTTCTAGACTCCTGTGCCTTCTATGTGCCTTCTGGATGCATTCCCTGGGCTATCCTACCTCTATATCTATAGTGCCACTGTATCCTCTGGGCCCCTTGCCATCTATCCTGCCTCTATCCTTCTAAATGTGTTGTCTTCCATTCTTGGAATGTGAGCTCCTTGAGAGAAGGGACTGTCTCACTTTTCTATTTGTACCATCAATGCTTAGAACAGTGTATACAGTTAAGTGCTAAGTAAAAGATTTTGGGTTTTTTTTTTCATTCACCCCTCTTTAATGGAGAAGAGATTTGCCATACCTAAAGTTCTCTATATCAATAAAATCACAGATACAACAAAAGGCATAAATGGAGTGTCAAGTATAATATCATTAGGAAAATACACTCCTTTAAAAGACTCCCACCAACCCTTCAGAGAAAAATTCTGTATGAATTACTTCATCCCCTTTGTCTCAGTCTCTTACACCAAACTTAAATTTCATTCTTCCACATACCCAAAAGATCTTCTACCTCCAGTCCTCAACACCCTCTCTTCTCTGATCTCCTAAAGACTCCCCAAACTGCACAGTATTAAAATAACTTCTTCAAAAAAAATAATCTCTTCATGCTAAATCATTTAGACAAGACCCCCACCCACACCTCTGTAAAACAACAGCCTTTCCTCTGATAATCTCGTCAAGTCTCCAGAACCTTTGAAAGGACAATCACACTTAAAATAAAGACCCCAAAGCCAGACAAAGCCCCAAACTATTAACGACCAGAGGATTTGTGTTCCTGGATAAGTACATCTTGTATGTGTTACATATAGCTTTAGCACATGAGCTTCTAAAGTCCAGGGGCTTGGGTGAGAAGTTTGTTCTGTTCTCCACCGAGCTCACTATGGATACACAACAAACAACACACAACTCTCCAAGGGACATGTTTTCCAGGCGTGAGAATGCCCTGAGCACTCCACATTTGCATCCATCTGATCTCCAGGTGTCCTTTGGAGACATGGCCTCAACAATCTGGTGGAACATTTGATCTCTGTCTCCCTTAGAGACTCTGTGAGAAAATCAGCACCTGTTTGCCAAAGCTAGGCAGCCCTGCACCAGTGGGGGTCTCTCCTCACATTGTGTCCTGACTTCCAGCGAACATCCAGCGCCACCAATGAGCAGAGTTCACAATTCTGGAAACATGAAAAGTCAGGAGTTTCATCTTCTCAGGCTTTTTTTTTTAAAGGTGGTCTGAACATTCACAACAAAAAGACCACCCTGAAGTTCTCCACATATTTCCTCTATTGACAATCCTATACAAATATCTCTTTGGGCATGTTCTCTTCCCATTGGTTGCTTTTAAAAAAGAGAGCACACAGACACTAAGTATCATTCATCCCTCATAAAGCAAAAGGTACTTCTACTAAGCAAAGAGAATTCCAGAGAAGGAGGGATGCAAAGATAATTCAGGTAACCAGGCAGTGCCTGAACTACTCAAAAAAAGAAGATAATCTCTATTCTATATCAGGTAGCTATTAGGCCAGGGTTCTTGGACCTTTTTTGTGTTTCATGGACCCCTCTGAGTCTTGGCAGTCTATAAACCCCTTAACAAAATGTTTTTAAATTCATGAGATAATATGTAAACTTACAAAAGGAAACTATGTTGAAATATAGTTTTAAAAAATATTTTAAAGTAAGTTCAGGAAACTCAGGTTAAGCTCTCCTAATAACCCCTTTTCTTAAAAAAAAAAAAAAAAAAAAAAGGACCTCAGTGACCATCCCTTCCTCATGAAATAATCCCTCCCTAATTCTCTCATTTTACAGATGAGGAAAACCCAGAAAGGCTGAGCAATTTGCCTTCTGGCAGAGGTGTCAAACTCAAACAGAAATAGGGACCACTAAAGCAAACATAAGGATCCCTGAAGGCTGTTTCCCAACTTAGAGAGCTACACATGTTTATGTATTTCTTTCTTTCTTTTTTTTTTTTTTTACTAATACACTTACACATTAAAATCAGATAGGAACTACATTTTCACCTGGTTCTCTCAGGATCGCTGTGGGATGTTTGACCCCATAGGGCACAGGGAGTAGAACTGGGGGCAAGATTCAAAATTATATATTCATCCCTAATTAAGAAAATGAAAAACTCTTCTCATCTAAAAATGTACAAAGTGGTGAAAGTTGGATCATTTCTAACAGATATGTTCAACCCAGATACACTCTATGGGACATATCAAAATGTGAGCGGAGAAAGAGAAGACCAGCTAGGACCCCAGGCATTCTTAGATGTCTGAGTGTAAATGTGCACCCAAAAGCCATACTATGGAAAAGATGTTGGCTCCGGAGTGAGAGCCTGAGTTCAAGTCTCACTTCTGAGGTCTTCTACCTGTGCAACTTTAAGCAAGTTGTTTTTAACTCTCTGGGCCTTGGTTTCTTCATCTGTAGTATCAGGGTGCTGGCCCCTTCTGGCCCTAACTATGATAAAGCACCAGAGGAGTGACTCTAGAAACTATATCATGGGAAGATAGGCAATGATTTCTTAAAAATCAATGATAGTTAATTGCTTTTAATAAAACGGCTACTTTAAGATTTGCAATTCATTTTACACACAACCTTATTTGATCCCCACAACAACCCTGTGAGGTAAGGACTACATATACCTTGAAAAGTTAATGGGTAAATGTAGGCAGTTCTATGCACATAGAATCTGGGGCATTTTTGTCTTTTTATCCCCCACCACCAAACACAGTGACCAGCACGCATTTGGAATTTAATAAATGCTTGTTGATTGATCAACTGATTGACCTGCCTATAGTCACAAAGCTCATAAATATGTGAGGTAGTATTTGAACTCCAGTTTTTCCAATACTAGCACACTACTTGTTGCCTCTAAAAGGAAATGTTAAATCAATCTTCTATTAAGTCAGAAAAATGAACCAAGGAAAAGACTCCAAAAACAAATGGCCATCTGACTTGAAACATCATGGTTTTGGTTTTGGTTTTTCAAATCACCTCTAAAGAAAACAGTTTCATGCTTACATAATCACTACAGTTTTACCCAGTGTCTACCTAAATAGTAATTCTTACTACACCCACATGAGAAGGGTGAAAATCAAATTTTAAAAATCATATTTACTCTCCCACCAGTTCTTTTCTCCATTCAAAGTTGTCTCTGAATAACATGCAGTTTGGTCACTGGGCACCAAAGTTAGCAAAGTTTAAAAAATGAAACTCCCATATTAAAATAACAGAAGGAACCTTTGGTGGGATCATAAAATTTACAGAGATTGCAAGTTAAATGATGCAGCTAAAATATTATATGATTAGAAACCCAGAGCTGGAAGGGACCTGAGAAGTCATCTCTGCTCTAGCTTCCTCATTTTTCAGTTGTAGAAACAGAGTCCCAAAAAGAAGTGCAGTGACTTGCCCAGGGTCACATATTATGATAAGTAATTATTGGTAGATCCAGGCTTTGAACCCAGGTCTTCTGATTTCAAATCCATGACTCATGTTCTCCCTACCCTAAGTCTCTACCCATTCCAGCCAGTCCTTCACACAGTTGCCAGAGATGTTCCTTAAATATAGCTCTGATCATGCTACTCCTCATAGGTAGTCAATGGCTCCCTGTTACTTTTAGGGGAAAAAATATAAACTTCCCTGTTTTACTTCTAAAGCCTTTCAAAACCAGCCCCCAGTCTGTCTTTCTAGCCTCACTGAACATCACTCCTCAGTCTGCACTCTGTGAATCAGCCAAACTGGCCTTGTCTCTCTGCCTCACACAGGACACTTCCATTTCTTGTATCCATCCCTTTGCACTGGGCATCCTCTATGCACCAAAGACACTCCCTCATTGCTATCTCATAGCAACCCTCTTTTCCTTCAAGACATGGCTCAAGCACCACCTTCTACATGAAGCCATTCCTGACCCCCGCCTCCAAATGCTAGAGCCCTCTCTCTTAAACGACATCATATTGACCTATTTTGTTTATTTGAATTTATTCTCTTCTTATTTCTCCCGCATATACTCGAATTCATATTTGTTATTTTCCCCCATTAGAATGTAGGCTCCTTACAAGTAGGGATTGTTTCATCCCTTGGCTTTGCATCTCTAATGCCTAGCAGACGGTCCATAAATTCTTCCTGATTGCACCTTAGCTGGCCTCAATGAAAGAAGGATCTTGCCGACAGCCAAAGTCTAGAAGTCAAGTTTCCCCCTTAGGATCTGGTTTCTGTTCTATGGGACTATGGCTAAGTTTCCTTAGCTTCTCCGGGGCTCTTCTTTCACATCTATAAAACAAAGGGACTGGATTCAATCATGTCTAAAGTCTCTTGACCCTGGTCAAATGGCTTAGTCTCTCTCAGCCCTCTGTTAACTCAGCTATAAAATAAATGGGTTGGCCTCCAAGGTCCCTCCCAGCTCTGAATCCATGACCCTCCCAGAGCTGACAGCCTGTGATCTGTATATAATTCACAAGAGGTGAATTCCAGAGAAACGAGCCCAGGAGCCGAAGGTGGTAACAGCTGTACAATGTAAGGATCTGGAGAGCCACCCTTCTTCCTCCCAACTCACAGAGCACCTGATTGGGTCCTCACATCAGGAGCCAGAAACTCTGTTTGCAATGCCCCAACTCCAGCCCAAGAGCTGTTTGCTTAACTCCTTCGCTGTCCTGAGGTCTTATGTAACTTATTTTCCAAATAAGCCCCGCTCCTGCCTACTAAGCAAATGAATGAGTGAATGCTGATGACCCATAGGCCAGGAAGAAAAATCCCCTATGCTGGCTAAAGGATGGGCAAACTACTGGGGTCTCAAGTTAAGAGTCCTTTCTTTTTAATCTTCGTTTGCCTTAACAAATGAGTACAGGAACAGGGCTGGACAGTTAAAGGAAAAGCATAGTTACACCATTCATTAAATATTTTCCAAACAGTGCCCTTCAACTGGAAAGACAGGTCCTCAAACAAGCCTCAGCTGCTAGCTGACATGACGCACAAAGGGGCGAAAGTCTAGAATAACATATCTTTGTTCCTGTCTCATGAGGAAAACAGGATGAAGATGGGGGTATTATTTCTGCAGCGTCCATGCCAGCCTGCTTTCTATCCCCAGCAGAACTGAGAATAATCATTGTGTCTGTGTTGTGGATGAGGGAGGGATTCTTTAGTTAAGGAGCTTTCTCCCTTGGTTCCCTTCCTCAGAAAGGTTGTTATTTCTAGGCAGGGTTTTTACAACATGGGCTACATGTGAACTTTGGCAGTCACCACTTTTTCTTCGTTCCACTAAACCTAGTCGCCTGACATACAAGGAATTAGTTCATTAACTGAAGAAAAACAAAAATATAAACTGAACAACTGTTGGATCCAGAGAGTCGAGGATATCACTTTTTGTTTTAAACAGATGCACATTTAAACACCTGCTGTACTTGGGCAGAATTCCAATATCTTGCCCAAACCTCACTAAAACAACATATCTGTCTATCGGTATTAATTTTCCTGTAGCTAGTACCTAGACTACGATAGAAGGAAGGAATCTTCCTCTCTGCATCACTGGCCTCATTTAAATGACTATGAGCTCCTTCTGCTGACCTCACCATTCAGGAAGAGCAAACCATTAAAAGTCCTTCAAGACTGGCTGCAACTTACATTTCCAATCTTCTCATCTATTACTTCCCTTTACACACTCTATGGTCAAGTCAAACCGCCCTTCCTGTTGTTCCTCACCCATGATACTCCCTCTCTCCATGCCCTTGCACAGGCTGTCCTCCATTCCCAGAGTGCACTCCCTGCTCACCACTGCCTCTTAGAATGTCTAATTTCCTTCAATAATAAGCTCAGACACCACCTTCTACATGTCTTCCCCAAACTTTGTGCCTCCTCCCCTAAAAATATTTTGTATTTATTTTGGATATTACATATATAATATACATATAAACATGTATATATATAATATGTACAAATATATATTAGATATATTTATTTTGGATAAAAAGTGTACATATGTCTCCCCCCTCCAAAGAGTATAAACTCTTTGAGGGTAGGGACTCAGGACAGAAAAAAAAAACTCTGTCACCTAATAAATACATATTGGTTCATTGATTTACTTGACAAGGAGTAGGGTCTGATCAAAGAACTGGGACCAAGAACCTCCCAGATGTTTTTAACTTAGTTTGCTCTTTCTATGGCATAGAGGCATTTCTCTCCTTCAGCTACCTCAATTGCAAAAATACACCTACTTCAGAGGTCCTTGGCTTCTATATCATTCAGATTCACAAAGTAATGTTTATAAAGTGCTCGAGATAGAAAGCAGTTTTGCCTGAAAGGTGATAAGAACTGTTATTTATGACAAATAACCACTGTGATTAGTGTGAATGGATTTGGTAGTCAGGGAATAAGGTCATGACTAACGTGCTTAACTATATAGGTACACGTTTGTAATAGCAGGAAAGAAAACATTGGGCACAGTCAGACATATGTATCTTAGACTTTATATCAAAACTATCACTAGCAACTTATGGGGCAAGTAGTACTTAAGGCACCCTCCAATCAACTTCTAGACACACTGTATTTCAAGTCAAACTGACCTGTTTGCAGTTCCCTCTATATGAGATGTTCTATCTCTAACATCCAAGCTGTTTACACAGGGTGTCTTCCATGTTTGGAATGCTCTCTCTTCTCCTCCCTCTCTTGGAATCCTTAGCCCCCTTCAATGCTCAGCTGATAGGACACTGTTGGGGGCTGCTTAGTGTCCAGCACTAAGCATGATAGGAGATGTGAATAAGAAATGACAAGGCCATGTGGGTAGTTCAGGGAAGAACCATGAGCTCTGTTTACTGATGCTTAGAACAAAGTTTTTAAAGATCCAAATGACAAAGACTCAAGTATCCTTATCTCAATCATATCCTGGAATATTATTACTAATAGAATAGTCTGCCATACCCGAAAGGAAGCTTGGATAAGACAAGGCTTGTTATCAAGGACCCAGGAAGTCATGGGGAAGGTCAGTTGTCTTTTATCAAAATGTATCTTACAGGACAAAGGATGCTCCGTGAGAGCAGGCCACAATCTCAAAGACATCTGCATAGAAACCAGTTTCAAAGACATCTGTATAGAAGCTGGATCCCCAAGAGTCAAGCATTTTTACTTACAATAGTGTTTAGCATACTATAATAAGGAACACATCCTTTTTGGTGCCTGAAATTTGGGGGTAAAGGTTTTGATGTCAGGATATCAGACAGAAGTCCTTATAAGTGCACCCCTGAGGTTCTTTTGGAGGAGCCAGCCTTTGCAAGCCATGTCACCTTGGGAGGAATTAGGGTACATAATTAAGGTCTCTTATCTGAGTCCTGGATCAGGCCTAATACCAGCCAGCTCCTACAACAGATATGATTTTCCCCATTTTTATTGTTCATTTATCCCAAAACTACTTTGCATTTATTTTGCATATTTTAATTCATTTTACATATTTTATTTACTTATCTAGGCACCAATTTTCTTCCCTCTACCCCTACCTAGAATATTCCTTTCTTGATGGCAGACTTCTTTTTTTTATATATCCACAGCAAGAGTTCCTGGGATATAATAGACCTTTAATAAATTTTTGTTGAATTTAATTGAATAAGGGCCCAAAGACCAATCATTCATAATCTCTCTGAGCCTCAGTTTTCTCATTTGTAAAATGAGAAGGTTGGATTGGATTATTGCATAAAGCCCATTTTAGATCTAAAGCTTTATGATTCTACAATCTTGATTTCAGAAAAATGTTTCATAGTCTAATGTTTGAGAATAACATGTTAGACTATGGGCAACACTGTGCTGTGATCTTTAATGTTTAAATAACAGTTCTCAAGAGAATTAATTACAGGTAAATAGGGTTAAGCGATTTGTCCCAGGTCACAGCTAGTAATTATTTATCTTAAAACTATCTATAGCCATATTTTTAAAAATGCTCTAAACCACTACTGATTAGAGAAATGCAAAGTAAAACAACTCTGAGATGCCATCTCACACCTATCAGGTTGGCTAACATAACAGGAAAGAAAAATGACAAATGCTGGTGGGCATATGGAAAAATTGGGACGCTCAGGCACTATTGGTGGAATGGTTAACTAGTCCAACCATTCTGCAGAACAATTAGACACTACACTCAAAGGGCTATAAAAACGTGCATACCCTTTGACCCAGCAATACTACTATTAGGTAGGTCTGTATGCCAAAGAGTTCAAAGAAAAGAAAAAAAAGACCTCTTTGCAAATATGTGTGTGCACATACATGCATGTATGTGTGTGTATGTGTGTGTGTGTGCGTATCAGTTCTTTCTGTTGTGGTAAAAAACTGAATAAGTTGTGATATGTATGATTGTGATGAAATACTATTTTGCTATAAGAAATGACAAGTAGAATGGTTTCAGAAAAATTCAGGAAGACGTATATGAAGTTATTCAAAGTAAAGTGAGCTGAACTAGGAAAAGATTGTACACATTAACAGCCATATTGTAAGGATGATTAACTGTGAAAAACTTAGCTACTCTGATCAAGATAATGATCCAAGACAATTCCAAAGGAACCACGATGAAAAAAGCTATCCACCTCCAGAGAGAGAACTGGTGAACTCTGGATGCAGATTGAAGCATACTTTTTTACTTGCTTTGTTTTTATTGTTTTTTGTCTGTGTTTTCTTTTGCAACACGGCTAATATGGAAATATATTTTACACGACTTCACATGCATAATCATTATCGAATGCCTTACTTTCTCAAGGAAGGGGGTAGGGTGAGAGGGAGGGAGATAATTTGGACCAAACAATTTTTTTAAATGGGTGTTTGAAAAACTGCACATGTAATTGGGAAATATTTAATAAAATAAATTTCAAAAATATTTTTAAATGAGATTACTATATGTCAAGCACTGTGCAAGGTGCTAATGGCAGAGACAAAAGTAAAACACTCCCTTGGCCTCAAGAACCATGTAGGCCTACTGGAGTGTGGAATTCAGAGAAGGAGGATTACATAAATAACTAAATATATAACAACTATTCTCAACCTCATTTTTTCATATGTAATATGAGGATAATAACAGCACACACATCCACATGAAGTTGTTGTAAGGATGGAATGAAATAACCCATGAAGGGCTTTGAATACCTTAAAGCACTATATTAATGCCAGCTCTCATTACGATGATGTTACCTGTTAAACATACCTAACAGGGCCATTGAGAAAGTCAACTTACATAAAGTATTTAAAGGACTTTTCAAACTTTAAAATATTCTACAAATATCAATTATTTATTATTAATAATAATTATGTAGTTAGAGAATGTAATGGATATAATTTTGGATGTAGAGTCAGAAAGACCTGAGTTCAACTCCTGCCTCAGATACTAAATAGCTGGGTGCCCCTGGGCAAGTCACTTACCCTCTTCTAGCCTCAGTTTCAAGTGTAAAATAAAGATAATAATAATACCTCCCTCACAGAGTTGTAGGAATCAAATGAGATGACATTTTTACAGTTCTTTACAAGCTTTAATGTTCTATATAAATGCAAGTTATTATTAGGCACTGTGTTATAGTGGATAAAGACTTGCCCCTCCAAGTCAGGAATGAATCAATAAATGAGTGAGTGAATGAATGAATGAATGAATGGATGGATGGATGGATGGATGGATGGATGATTGAATTAATAAAAGCTACTTATTATCTGACAAAGGCTATTTCAAGTGTTGAGGATATAAATACAACAAGACATCCCCTGTCCTCAAGAATTTTACATTCTGACGGGGGAGATAACACATATAGAGAATGACCAAGGAACAGAAAAATAGTTTGAGAAGTAGCAAGAGATGGTGAGTGAAACAATAGGGCAACCAATGCCATGCCTTTTCCAGTGACAACAACAGTAGTACTGATTTATTTATAGTTTTCTTTACAAGACATAAAAAGGAGATAGAGAGGAAGGGATGTGCTGGGTCTCTGAGTGGAAAGGGGCTGGGGTTAAGGTGAGGACATATGATCTTAGAGAGTATAGAACTGAAAGGGTTAACTCCTCCCATGCCTGGTCTCTGGGGGTGGGTCTGAAGAGTCAAACAACAACACTGGTAACAGCCATGGTTGGGCAACTGATGACCAGTAGATCTATACACAGATCTCTCTGGCACATACTGAGTGGTTTAATGAAATTCAGCAAGAGATTTAAGTTCTCAGAGCCCCCAAGCAACTCTCTTATAACTCCCAAAACAGAAGAAAGTAATAAGAACATAAGAGAACCCTTGGTAGGAGGGAGGTGGATGACTGGTTGCAAAGGATGGTTCATGAACCTGAAACTAAAGATTCTATTAATTCAGTGGAATGAGATGGAAACAGCCACAATGGTGGGATGTCTTGGATTATGACATAGAATGCATATTCTATTCGTAGAACACTAAATCCCTGACTCAAAGATTGACCTGTCTTGTTTCACATACAGTTGATAATTCAGAGACCTAGACTTTTACATTTTGGCTTTCTAAGACAAAAAAAATCATAAAATAGTCCATTTTCCATAAAAAGCCATTGCCATAATTAAAGACAGCACCATATTAAATGAAGAAACGTCACTCAAATTACTCATATCCTGTTTCAATTATAGATAAAAATGTAAACTTCAGTTCTTCTGCATTTAACACTTTCCTAATCCATAAAAAGGGCAATTCATCTAAAATAATTACAATGATCCCAAGAAGGAGTCTCGACTATACGAAAACCTGCCAAAAATATTTCAGGTTAGCAAGCTGATTATCACTGGTAATAAAGCACCAAACAAACCAAATGCCTTCTGATATTGAAAATACCACCTCTGTTCAATTTGCTGAGAGACCTCTAAGACCATGATACTATGTAAAGTGTGCTACTTCTTTGTCAGAAATATTAAACATTCAAGTTTAAAGATAATTTTATATTTAAAAATGTGGATCTACCCATATATATGTATATATGTATAAATACATACATCTCATTAAAAAGTCTCTTCCCTCAAGAACACAGATATTTGCAAACAGATAAATACATACCCAAATAAAAATATAGCTGCATATATTCAAAGATATATACAAAGATGAGCAAGTATATATCTACATATTTGTGTGTATATATGGACATTTATACACAAATACATCAATACTTAAAGGATCTGTGATTTTAATGGTGTAGATATGCCCTCTACTGGTAAGATCACAACCCCTTAGAAGAAGCTTTTGAAGGCATAGATGGTTTTGAGTTGCCCTCCTGTTTTCCCTTTAATTCCTTAACCATTTCGTTGTTGAGAAGTTCCTAGCAGGGAAGCCTCTCTGGTAGTAGCCCTCACTTCTCCTGGTACTTTAGTCTTCCTGCTCTTCACCCAATCATTCTTCCATTGTCCATTGTATTCTTCATGCCCATTTCCAACTGTTGATTTGAAATTGTAGTCACTATTGATGACTGCCATCTTTCTTCATAAGCTTTTTCTACTACTTAAGCAACAGAACCAACTTCATACATTAGCAGACTAGGCTGTCACTTGTGCACACAGGAAAACCTTAATTTTGTAAGGATCGGTTATATTACTTGACTCTAGTCTACTTCTAGAATAATTGTGTAGAACTAGAAAAGGTTATAAAATATCCTGGGCG
Organism: Pseudocheirus occidentalis; assembly: GCA_028646575.1. Taxonomy (NCBI): domain Eukaryota; kingdom Metazoa; phylum Chordata; class Mammalia; order Diprotodontia; family Pseudocheiridae; genus Pseudocheirus; species Pseudocheirus occidentalis. The sequence continues at coordinate 122,382,406 of CM053599.1, forward strand.
TCAGTATTACTATTAGTAAATAGTTAATCTTACCCTCTATTCATTTCTTTTAAGCAGAGTAAAGTCTCACATTAGCTTTGTCTCCGGTACAGCCTATGGACCAAATTTCATCACTACTGATCAAAACTTCTGGGTTAAAAAGAGACCATAAAAATGGAAGAAGGACCCACATGTACTGAAATATTTATAACAGCTCTTTTTGTGGTGGCCAAGAATCGGAAACTGAGGAGATGAGCATCAACTGAGGAATGGCTAAACAAGTTGTGGTATATGAATACAATGAAATACCATCATTCCAAAAGAAATGATGAGCAAGAAAACTCCAGAAAAACCTGTAAAGACTTACATGAACTGATGCTCAGTGAAGTGAGCAGAACCAGGAGAACACTGTACACAGTAACAGCAATAATGTGCAATGACTAACTTTGATAGACTTAGCTCTTCTCAACAATGCAAGGATCTAAGACAATTCCAAAAGATTCATGATGGAAAGTACTATCCACATCCAGAGATCAAAGCATATTATTTGCTCTCTTTTTTGTTTTGTTCTGTTTGTTTTTGTGGGGTTTTTTGTTTCTTCTTTCTTGTTGTTTATCCTATTGGTTCTAATTCTTCTTTACAACATGAATAATGTGAAAATATATCTCATATGAATAAATATGTATAGCCTGTATCAGATTGCAAGCCATCTTCGAGAGAGGGGAGAGAAGGGGAGAAAATTTAAAATACAAAATCTTATGGAAGTTAATGTTGAAAACTAAAATAAACAAACAAACAAATGAATGAATGAATGAATGAATAAATAAAATTTTAAAATAATAAAAAAAATCAGTCAATCTTAAAAAACAAGAACAAAAAACCACTGGTGGGCTATAATAATGTGATGTTACTCCCAAACTGCCTTCTCATTTTCCAGCAATACACAAAGACTTTCAGGGCGACTCAATGAAACCTTGTGATGGGGTCCATCATACATTGATGGATTTGGAGTCTCTTCCCTCTCTGCTCTTTCTCCTCATTTCTTTCCTCTTCTTTTACTATGTCTCTCTCTCTCTTCCTTTCTCTGTCTCCCTTATTCCTCTATTCTCTTTCCTTCATTCTTCCTTCCTTCACTTTCTTCCTTCCATCAACACTAGGCCAGTCTACCACCTCTCTCTCTCCCTCCTTCCTTCTCTCTTTCCCTCTTTCTCTGTCTCTCTCCCTCTTTCCCTCTTTTTCTCTCTTTCCCTCCCTCTCTCTCTCCATTCCTCTCTCTCTCTCTCTCTCTCTCTCTGTCTCTGTCTCCCTCTTTCTCTCTCTCTCTCTGTCTCTCTCTCCCTCTCTCTCTCTGTGTCTCTGTGTCTCTGTTTCTGTCTCCTTCTCTCCCTCTTTCTCTCTTCCTCCATCTCTCTCTCTCTCTCTCTCTCTCTCTCTCTCTCTCTCTCTCTCTCTCTCTCTCTC
>CM053599.1:122383945-122415672 GCA_028646575.1 Pseudocheirus occidentalis
CATCCCCCATGCCTGACATGTGGCAGGTGTAACAAATGCTTGCTGAACTAAATTGATAGTACAACTCTCTCCTCAATTACTGAACACAAACTTTCGTGAGGGGAAGATGGAGAACAGAATACCAAACATCTACATGGACTGGATCAGGCTAATCCAAAAGTTGTCAGAGATTAGGTACATCTACTGTGGAGGGAACCTAGTACAAGGAGTATAGAAATACAATCATCATAAAAACAATTGAGTTGCACAGTGGATAAAGTGCTAAACCTGGAGTCAGTAAGATATGAGTTCAAATCTAACCTCACAAACTTACTAGCTGGGTAACCCTGGACAAGCCACTTAACCCTATTTACCTCAGTTTCCTCATCTGTAAAATGAGTTGGAGAAGGAAATGACAAACCATTCCTGTATCTTTGCAAAGAAAACTCTAAATGGAGTTGTGAAGAGTAAGACACAATTGAAACAAATGAACAACAGCAAAAGGTAAGAAAAGGCCAAGAGAAATTCTCTAGGCCAGAAGTAAGGAACCTTCAGCCTCCAGGTCTCATGTGGCCCACTAGGTCCTCAAGTGTGGCCCTCAAGGACCTACAGGTCCACGTGAGGCCTCAAGGCAAAAGGTTTCCCACCCCTGCATACCCCTCATTGCTTAGCACTAACAAGTGTTACTGAATACCTGAATAACTTTGGGGATAGCCCGCTGCACCATTTACACTCAACAGCCAAACGCAACCTGTAGAGCATTCCCTGAATTATTATTATATAATAATAACACTATTAATATATTATTATATAACATGTACATTATACTAATAATATAATAATAATAATAATCCTTCCACTAAGCAAGAACATATTGGTATGAACTCACAAGAAGGCATAAATAAGTGATACCAGGGGTGGCTAGGTGGCACAGTGAATAGAACACCGGCCCTGAGGTCAGGAGGACCTGAGTTCAAATTCAGCCTCAGACACTTGACACACTTACTAGCTGTGTAACTTTGGACAAGTCACTTAACCCCAATTGCCCTCCAAAAAAGCAAAAAAAAAGTGATACCAGATCCTTTCCTGAAGGCTACTGAAGGTGGAGAGACACGCATGTGGGTGTGTGGGTGTGTGTGCATGCGTGCATTCGCATCTAGGTGGCAATAATAAACACAATGAGAGTCATAATCAACAACAACTAGCATTTCTTTAGTGCTTTAAGGTTTTCAAAGGACTATTATCTCACTATTATTTCACTGTTATTAGGCAGTAAGTACTGCTATTATCCCAATTTTACAGATGAGGAAACTGAGGCATGTAAAGGTTAAAGAGTCCTGCCCAGGATCCCACAGCTAGTAAGCATCAGTCAGGCTAGACTTGATGACAGAAAATCTGGGTTCAAATCCCATCTCAGATACTTACTAGCTGTGGGACCCTGGGCAAGTCTTTTAACCTCTCAATCTCAGTTAAAATGTGGATGATAGGAGCACTTACTTTACCAGGTAGTTGTGAGAGTCAAATGAAATAATCTACAGGAAGCCCAAACCCTAACGTGCTGCATAAATGCTAGTCATTATTATCACGTAACATGACAAATGGTACATAAATGGACGGTGACATGAGATGATGGAGGAGGAGGAGAACAAGATGGCAAAAGGGTCCAGAAATAGAAGCTCAGACGTGCCCCCAACACAGCGCTCCTACTTCACATTTTTCCCCTGAGGTCAGCCCTGGCTTCCCCACCAAACTGGAATTAATGCTAATCGATCCCCACGGCCTGAGCTCCTGCGTTCAAGGATCTGAAACAGTGACTAGTGCACAGGAAAAGTTAAATTACAGGAAAAGAAACACAGGTCTAATTGAAAAACAAGAATACATGAACAGCTCTTTCTTAAGCCACTTTCTTACCTAATCTGGAATACAAACAATAGTCTACCAACTTTTTCTACTCATTTTCTTCACACACACACACACACACACACACACACACACACACACATAGCTACAAGTCCATCTTTTCCCCAAGCCTAGGTAAGTATCTCGTTTCATTCATGGTTAGTTGAATTACCCTTCAGACCACAAGAGGCTTTAGCTGAGCTCAAAGATGACCTTATTACCTCCCAGCCTGCTTTGTAACAACACAACAGCTAAAGAACATTTGCTTTGGACTCCAGAGAAGACACAAGAGGTTGCCGACTCAAAGGAACAATACATTTGGTGTCTAAAACATTTGTACAGCATCACTGAAATACGGCTGTCTGCTGCCTGGAGGCCCTCACCTTTTTTAGCACAGGGTGTTAATTATTAGCTTTGGACTTCACCCCGTGAGAATGAGACAGAAGCTACAGTCAGCAGAGATCAGCAAAGGAACGCCTGTTTGGTTTGCTGACATAACCACAGTCTTGAAAATGTTCTTCTCAACAACCCACAGTTCTTGGTTCAGTCACAAGAACTCGTGGACCCAAGCTCCACTCCAACTGTCAGTTGCTGATCAACCACAACCAATAATAAAGCACTCTTATTTTTGAAGGGGAAAGACAGGACAATTGGGCTTAAGTGACTTGCCCAAGGTCACACAGTTAGTAAGTGTCAAGTGTCTGAGGTCACATTTGAACTCAGGTCTCCTGACTCCAGGGCTGGTGCTCTATCCACCTACCCACTCTAGCACTCCTTTTAAAAACGTCACCAAGAGTGAAAAATTCACTTTCTAAAAGTTTAATACACACATAATTTTTAGGAGACCTCTTAGGAAAAGTAAGGTACAACCTGACCAACTTGGATGTTCCAAGTAATGACCCACAAGCCACATAAACTAAGATAATCTTTTAAACTAAAACTTAGTGGGTAGAGTCCTGGACTTGGATTTAGGAAAACACCTAGAATCAAATCCTACCTCTGACACTCACTAATTGCAGAAACATGGGAAAGTCATTGAACCTCTCTGAGTCTCATTTTCTTTACCTTTAAAATGGGAACAAAAAAAACATCTCACAGACTTGCTATAAAGAATCGAATGATAAAAATGTGCCACCGTGTTAAAAACTCAGCTATAATTATTATCAAGATCATAAGCCTTAGGGACCACTCAGTAAAACCTCTTCATTGGACAGATGAAGCTCCTGTATTTTGAAGAGGTCAAGGTCACAGAGTGAATATGTGCCAGAAGCAAGAGCCAGATAATGGGTCCTGTAACTCCAAACACAGCTCTTCCCCCACCCCCTCCATCCCGGGTCAATGTGCTTCTCCCCAATATATTATTATATAATTATCATTTTTAATAATGATTTGCTATTGCATAATCATTTCTACTAATGATGGTAATACTGCAGTTTTGTTTTTTGCTTTTTGGAGAGGGAAGGCAGGGCAGTTGGGGTTAAGTGACTTGTCCAAGGTCATACCGCTAGTGTTCCACGTCTGAGGTCAGAGTCCCCCTGACTCCAGGGCCAGTGCTCTATTCACTGTACCACCTAGATGCCCCCAAGGAAATATTCTAATGGATTTTTAATATTTATTTTTTTTATTTACATAGTGCTTTAAGATATGTAAACTGCTTTACATATATTGTCTCATTTGATCCTCAGAACCCTGTGCTAGGTGCTGGTATTATCCCCATTTTATGCATGGGGAAGTTGAGGCTGAGTAAAGTTAAATGACTTTCTAGGAAGTAGTTGGGGCAGGATTTGAACTGGGGTCTTCCCAAAACTAAGTCCAGTGCTCTATCCCTGTGCCGCCTAGCTGCTGCAGTATCACTTGGTGTTCAGTCATTTCAGTAACATTTGACTCTTCATGACCCCATTTGGGGTTTTCTTGAGAGAAATACTGAGGTGGTTTTGCCATTGCCTTCTCCAGTTCATTTTACAGATGAGGAAAATGAGGCAGAGTTAAAGTGACTTGCCCAGGGTCATACATTATAAGTGTTTGAGGTTGGATTTGAACTCAGGAAGTTAAATTTTCCCAACTCCAGGCCTGGCACTCTATCCACTATGTCACCTCGAGGCCCGTTGCAAAAATTTAGTGCTTACTAAATAAATACCTAGGAAGACATGACAAAGTAGTCAGAGTTATAAACTAGAATCTCACTATCTTTCATCAATTTTTTTTAAAGCAGCAAATTTCCATACTGCAAATAGGAAACCCAGAATGTCTTTGAGAATTCAGCAAATATACCATACTAGAACCGGAACGTCGTCACACACTCCTGGTGTTATTTATACTGAACCATACGAATCTAAGAACACCATTTTAAATAACTCTCTCTTCCCTATGGAATACTTATAACCTTCAAACTACATGTACAGAAATTCTCAGTGACATAAATAATGGGAAAAATGTTAATGTATTAACAGGGTGAAGTGCGCATCGTGCCTGTTGTCCTGTCTTTTGGCCTTTTCTCAATCCCCGTGCCTTTCAGCCTCTCTAGAGTGTTTGACAATACCAACTCTCCTCTTTTCCTTGGTATTCTCTTCACCCTAGGTCTTCAAGATACCACTGTCTCCTGGTTCTCCTTCTACCTCTCTGAATACTTCTTCTCTGTATCCTTTTCTGGATCCCCATCCAGATCAAGCCCACTAATTGTGTATGTCCCACAGGGTTCTCTCTGGGCCCCTTTCTCTTCTCCCTCTATGCTCCTTCTCTTGGTAGGCTTATCTGCTCCCATGAATTTCATGATCATCTCTATGCAGATGATTCTTAAATCTACCTTTCCAACCCTAGCCTATCTGCCGACCTTCAGTCTTGTATCACCAACTACCTTTCAGACATTTTGAACAGGATGTCTAGAAGACATCTTAAACTCAGCGTGTCCAAAGCTCAATTCATTATCTCTCCCTCCAACCTAACTTTGCTATAGCCTTCAAGGATACCGCTATCCTCCAGGCTCCTCAGGCTTGCAGCCTAGTTTACAAACTCCTCGCTGTCTCTTATCACCAATATCGAAGTTGTTGACAAAGGCTGCCAATTTCCTCTTTGCCACATCTCTCAAATGTACCCCACTCTCTCCTCTGACACTTCAACCACCATAGTACAGAACCAAATCACCTCACGCCTGGATTATTTCAATAGCTTGCTGGTGGGTCTGCCTGCTTCAAGTCTCTCCCCACTACAATTCCTCCTCCATTCAGCCACTAAAGTGATTTTCTTAAAGTACAAGTCCAACTATGTTACCTCTATACTCAGATTCCAGTAGCTCCTTATAAGGAGGATACTTCAAGTAAAAAATCCTCTATTTGGCATTCAAAGCCCTTTATAACCAACCTTTCCAATCTTTCCATACCTTACACCATCACCACACCCCAGCCACAAACTCTTAGATCCAGCAGCACCGGCCTCCTAGCTTTTCCACAAGCAAGATGCTCCAAGTCCTAGCTCCGGGCTTTTCTCTGGCTTTCACCCATGCCTGGACTGCTCTCCTTCCATATCTCTACCTCTTCATTTCCTGTTTCCTTCAAATCCCAAATTAAATCTCTCCTTTTACAGGAAGTCTTTCCATATCTCTCTTCATTCTAGCATCTTCCTTCTATTAACTAGTTCCTTATTATCCTATATTTGGCTTATTTGTACATACTTATTTGGTCATTTATGCCCCCTTTAGACTGTGAATTCTAGACAACAGAGACCGTCTTTTGATCTCACTGTATCCCCAGAGTTTAGCACCATGTGCCCAGCATATAGTGAATATTTCATAAATGCTCATTGACTGCCTGTCTCTCTGATACTGTAATTATCCCAAAGATGCCTTCTACAAGGCTACAGAGGATAAACTTTCATCCCAAAACTTTTATTCAATTACAAAGGGCATCATTTTATTCATTATCTCAATAGTTTAATATGATATTTGGCAAACTGAACCCAAGGGCCTGTTTCTGGAGAGAAGGGATGGGGAAGAGGGAGAAAGAAGGGGGGAGGGAGGGAAGGAGATATAGGATCAGAGGGAAAAGGAGGGTGAGAGAGGGAGAGAGAGAATAGATAAGATACGGCATTTATTAAGCACTTACTGTATGCCCGCCAGACACTATGCTAAGAACTGATAATACGAATACAAGTAAGCAAAAGAGTCCCTGCCCTCAAAGAACTTACATTCTTAGGAGGAAGACAAAAAGGAGAGGCAGAAAGGGAGATAGTGTACATGACACACAGTTGGTACATGGCCCGGAAGTGAAGGCTTGGGTTTTAGTAAAATAATAATAATAATAACAATAACAATAGGAATAATAATCCATAGGACCATTTTAGAGATGAGGAGACTGAGTCACAGGAACATTAAGTGATTTGCCCAAGGTCACAAAGTTAGCAAGTATCTGAAGCAGGATTTGAACCCAGATTATCCCATGCCTTTACATTGTTCTACAACCATCTTGGAAAAAGTGATCTTTCCCAGGTAAATACACTAGGGAACAATGTTTCCTTTACGGAGATGTACCTTCTTTCTTTTCTAAATTCTTTCTACACTAAGGTGATCTATTACTGGGACAATAAGAAGGACTTGAGAAAATCAGAAAATTTAAACAGACATGCTCTTTAATCAAGAAAACTGAAATTATTTTAGGAAGCTTTTTTCCTACCTATAACCAGATAGCTTGCCTTCTGTTAAATCACTGCCATTATCAGGTTTGTTAGTGTACTTGAAAGCATTCATTATTTATGGCATAATTACAATCATTTAAAAAGCTTAAGTGGTGGGGGCACATGTACCATCTAATGAAGCCGGTGAATTCCTTTTTCCTTTCTTCTTTTTTTAACCCGGGGATGAAGTATCCTCATTTGGTTTTTAAAGCAAACCACCAAGGAAATTAAAACTATACGTCTCCAGGGGATTTTAAAATGGAGTATCTTAAATCTTAAAATGGAGTGCAAGTAATTAGAGAACAGAACAGGAGGCTGGGAAGAGAAGAGAACGTTCCTTCTGGGACAAGTTCTGAGCCCACTAAGCTTTTCTTCATGGAGCAACAGAAGGGAAATTAGAGTTGACAAGAAATGATGGGAGTGGAGGGCACAGGTAAGGAGAAAAAAGACGGATTCTTCCTTGAGGCCAGTTTCTAACTAAGCTCAGGGAGTAGGGATTTTCAAAGCTGAAGTCCCCAAGAAGCGCTTTAAAGAACTTGCTTATTTGTAAAAATTCAAGAAGATTCAATTTCATTGTTTTGAGTGTTTCCTTTTTTAAATCAGATCTTCATTATATCCTTCGATAGAAATATCACCCTGACAGTAGATGATGATGATGATGATGATGATGATGATGATGATGATGATGATGATGGTGATGGTGATGGTGATGATGATGATGATGATGATGATGATGATAATGATGGCAGCTAATGTTTATATAATGCTTCTATGTGCCAGGCACTGTGCTAAGCACATTACAATATTATCTCATTTGATTTTCACACCCCTTGGATGTAGGTATTATTATTATTATTCTCCCCATTTTACAAATGAGGAAACTGAGGCAAATAGGTGTAGTGACTTGCCCAGGGTCACACAGCTAGTAAGTGTTTGAGGCAGGATTTGAATTCAGGTTTTCCTGACCCATCCCTCTATCCACTGCATCACCTAGAAGGAGCACTGACTGAAGTCAGATTAAATAATGTCACTCATTAAGTGACTTTGGTCAAATCACTTAATCTCCCCCAGGCTCAGATTCCTCATCTTTAAAATGAGGGGATTTGAACTAGCTTGCCTCTTAGCTCCCTTCCAGCACTAAGTCTGGGATCCTATGATCTGATCAATTAACTGGAAATAGCATGAACAAGAATCATTGAACTAGGCCTTGCTAGGCCATTTTTGAAAGGACAATTATGCTCTCGACTGTAAAGAAGTTAATTGTTTCTAGTATTTAAGAAGCAGAATTAGCTCAGTCACTGTTTTCTGAACTGTGTCCTACTGCTTAGAACATAGGACAAATGTGCTTCTGAATAAGGACATTGCAGTTAAACTCCAATAAATCTCATCTGTGTGATTGTTCTGTCTCTTGCAAGTGTGTGTACTGGACCATTCCCTTTTAGTGAACATTTTTGCCATGGTCAGTGCTTACTGTTTCTCTTGAACTACCACAAAGCCTGTTCTGACACAGTTTTACACAGATTGGCCAAAAGAAAACAATGATAAATGAGCAGGTTTGGAAAAACATTAGCTCAACCCATCACTTGAGAAAGTCAAGAGAAAAAGCAGATTCCTCTTAATCATTTGTTATTAAAATAGCTTCCAAAAGCTTATCAGTTATGATTGCCTAAAATGATGTATTTGAAACTTAGAATAAAAATCTGTAACTTAGAAAACAAAAGCAGAAATCCTGCCTTTTGAAGTCATAGGTCTAAAGTCAGAGGGTCCCAACCCCAAAGAGAGAGGGACAGTACAGATTTTCACTGCACTGGAAGATTCCAATATTCCCTTTACCTCCTAAACCAGAATGGCCTTTCTCTACTGCAGGGAAGAGCATGTTACCAGATCCTGAAGAATCAGAAATCCAGAAATAATCTCTTCCTCTCCGCCACGTAGGCTAGCTTTGTTCTTTAATACCAATAACCATCATCATATCACTTTACCTGTCTGGATTTCGGTTTCCTCATCTATAAAATGAATGAATTGACCTGCATAGTCTTTAATGTCAATGCCAGTTTAAAATCTTATAATAATAATAGTTTATTATTATATAATACTTTAAATGAGGTATGGTGAATTGGAATCTGGTCTTGGGGGCAGAAAGATCTAGGTTCAGGACTTGCCTCTGATACATAAGGGCTATGCAGCCCTGGGCAGGTCAATTGAACTCTTCGTGCCCTAGACAACTCTATAAAACTATAAACTGGACAGAAAGTGCTAATATGCATTCATAAAGGGTGTCCTTGGACCAATGAAATCCAAGTACTAGTCCTTGTCCCTACTTTACATAGACTATACCATTCAGTCCTTAAAAAAGCTATTGTACAATAGGGTCTATAGGTAGCAATACCTTCATTATATAGTAAGGAAACTGAAGTTTATGCTTAGAGAATTTAGGTCACTTTCTCATTTCTAAACGTCAGGTCTTCCTTCTTTCTCCTTGTCTTCTTTCTCCTCCTCTTCTTCTGTCCAACCTTTATATGTGGGTGGTCTGTCCAAAGGAATATAAATTTTGAATATATATTTTGCAAGGAATTTTGGGGCTTGAAGGCTAGATGTTTTTTCTTCCCTACTTTTTTATTCTATCACTTTTTGGAAAACTGGGACAATTAACTCTTCTGTCTCAGGTAGTTTTCATTTATGATTTCTTGAAATAGAGCTCTAGAAAATCAGACTTTGACAAAGCTCATTGGAATTCAAATGGAGCTATTTGACTATGCCTTTAAACCCAAATCACTCTGGCTCTCACTGATTGGCCAATAATAGGTCCCAGCCCAAGCCTCACTTGCTCACTGTTTGTGTTTTGATGGCTTAGAGTGAGTGTAAATTGCAATTGTTTCTATTCTGGCCAGAAACTCTGGGAGCCTTCCCCTACCAAACTGATTCTTTTGTGAAGGCAAACTAGACCAGCTTTTACCTCAGTTTTTACCTAGCCTTTAATTACTGAATGGGTGCTGCCTCAGACAAACTGACAACTGGGAAAGATCTTAATTTTAAAAGGCCAAGGTATCCCACTGCATCCAGGACCAGCACCAGTCTTCCTGACCTATGTCTTGCCACCAGATTCTGATGACTGGAAGAGAGAGTAGGGCTGATGATTTTGTACAGTTCTGCCTCACTTAAATCCAAATTACTTGAGAGTCAAGACATCATTCTCCTGATGTCATTGGTCCCCTTCAAGAACTAAGGAAGAACAATAACAAATGCCGGTGGAGGGACTGGAACCCAAGTCATCCCAACTGTAATCCAGTGGCTCCTAGCACTATAACACACCTGCAGGAGCCTTGGAAGTTCTGCTTTCTACTTGCATCCCTTTGCTTCACATCATTTCTTCCATGTGCAGTCATAATCATTTAATAGTATCATGGGAATATTTACCTAGAGACAGAAAGGACTCCAGAGGTCACATAATCTAATTTTACAGAAGAGGAAACCGAGGCCCAGGTAGATTAAATGCCTTGCCCAAGGTCACAGAGCTAGAAAGCATCAGAGCAGGAATTTAAATCCAGACTCTTCAGTACCCTGCTAACCACCGAAAAAGTACCACATACGAGTGCTGACAACTGATACTCCCAATGCTAACTGATGTCAGGTTCATTCCTAACTTTCCTTTAAAAAATTTCTCTCGTTCTAATGCATATTAAGCTTCCAACCGTTAAGCAATTGGTTGTGCAAGAAAGGTCTCCAGACATAATTACCCTCTCACTACAGAGCAGAGGAATTCTCTTTGTTTCCTCACCAAACCAATGCTGATCTAACCATTCATTTCCCCCAGTGAAGCTCACAGTGCCATGTGGCACCATAGCTGTACAGTAACCTCCCCTTACAGGGACCCATAAATAATCAGAAGCTTTTCCTTTTGCCATTTTTTCACTGTAGGAAAATTTTTGTTTTAATGTGACACACTGCTAATAGATTAATAAAATTGTGCAGGAGAGAGAAGGAAAAAGAGGGAGGAAGTGTGGGAGGGAAGGAGAGCGAGGGGAGTCTAGAGGGGAGGGGAGAGGAGAGGGGAGGAGAGGAGAGGGGAGGAGAGGAGAGGAGAGGGGAGGGGAGGAAAGGGGAGGGGAGGGGAGAAGAGGGGAGGGAAGAAGAGGGGAGGGGAGGAGAGGGAAAGAGAGGGGAGGAGAGGGGAGGGGAGGAGAGAGGAGAGGAGGGGAGAGAAGAGAGGAGAGCCACTCCCGAACATAATTAGCACTCAGTCTTTGACTGAGCCTAGTTCTCCCAGGCCCCTCCATTAGAAGTTCCTCATTTAAAAACGAGGTGCACTCATACACACATCTACAGTCGTGGATTACTGCAGCAGCACTGCTCTCACTGCTATGCTAGTGGCCAGAATAAAACATGGAGCAACTTCAAAGAGGCAATGTGGGAGAGTGGGACCAGCAGCCTGAATCCTGGGCCTCAGGCTCTTCTCCACCATTGGGCAAATCATTCCTAACTGAACTTTAGTTAACTTCCTAAAAAATGGAGATAAAATAAACCTGCCTCATGTAAAAACAAAACAAAACAAAAACCTTTGTCCTTCTTTGTACCCTACATCTATTACCCCTGTTGACAGACACTTAGTAATTGTATGCCCCTGGGCGAGTCTTATAATCTCTATTTGCCTCCGATTCCTCATCTGTAAAATGGGGATAATAATAGCACATACTTTGCAGAATTGTTATAAGGATCAAATAAGGTAATATTTGTTAAGTGTTTCATATAATGCCTGGCACATAGTAGGCCCTATATAAAATCTTATTCTCTTCCACCTGAGAGGTCCTCCTAATCTCTCATAGGAACTATTTCAATGGACTTCTAATTAATCTTCCTGTATCCCTGCTATCCCATCGCCAAATTATCCTTCACCTAATCACCAAACTGATAGGTCTGTTCATATCCCTCTATGATTAAAAAACCTCTGTGGTCCCTTAAGTTTTTATTTTATTTTTAATTTATGAAATAAAACACACAGTTCCATAATATAATATGAGGGGGGAAGGCAAGGCAATTGGGGTTAATTGACTTGCCCAAGGTCCCACAGTTATTAAGTGTCAAGAGCTCACACTTGAACTCAGGTCCTCCTGACTCCAGGGCTGGTCCTTTATTCACTGACCCACCTAGCAGCCCCTATAGAATTTTTAAAAGGATAAAAGTTGTGTACGAAACTACAAATAAATCTATTATGTACAATTTGATATTCCTTTTAAATATATAACAAAGTTATATTTCTTTTTATTACTTTTTTCTCCTCCCTCCCCCTGCCCTAGAGATGCCCACCATTAGACACAAATATGTGTGTGTGTGTGTGTGTGTGTGTGTGTGTGTGTGTAAAAACATTCTATACATACTTCTGCTTATCAATTCTTTCTCTGGACGCAGATAGCATCTTCTTACTTCATCTGTCTTTTGTAGTTAGTTTGGGCATTTATAACAGTCAAAATGACTTAGTCGCTCAGAGTTGTTCTTAAAATAATATTGCTGTTACTGTACAGTGGTTCCTTATTGCTACTAGAAGAAGATCCAAACTCACTGGGTGAGCACCTTCTGTCCTCCAACCTTTCTAGACTAACTTCGGATTACTCTACCTCATGCCCTTTGTGTTAGAGCTAGGCTGGTCTAGTCCCACTTACCCTAAGCAGCATCCTACCTCCTGCTTCCATGGTTCTGTACAGGGCGGCCTCTGTAGCCAGACTGTCCTTCTTCTTCATCTGACCTACTACGATGGATGGGGCCAAGGCTCAGCATAAGTGCTACATTCTACAAGATGACTTCCCTTGATTTCCCCAGTTATTCTTACTCAATGCCCTACTTACCCATTCATCCAGCAACACACCTGAGTGTATTCTGTAATTTATTTTGAGATGGTTAGAGGGTGCAGTGAATAGAGGAACAAGCCTGGAGTCAATGAAACCTGAGGTACAATTCCACCTCCAACACTAACTAGCTGTGTGACCTTGGACAAGTCCCTTAATTTCTGTTTGCCTTAATGTCCACATTTGTAAAATGCGTTTAATAATAGCAGCACCTACTTCACAGTGTTGTTGGGAGGATCAAATGACATCACACATATAAAGCGTATGGCACATGGTAGACACTTAATAAATGCTTTTCCCTCTACGTAGTCTGTATTTAAGTCTGTGATGTTTCCCCCAGTAGAATATATGCTCCCTGAGGGAAGGATTATTTTGGCTCTGACTTTATGCTCTCAGTGCCTAGTATGGTACCTAACACACAGCAGGCCCTTAATAAATGCTTATTGAATGAATGAATCAAAAGTGCTGATGAATATGAAAGTGCTTTGTAAACTATAAAGGGACATACAAACAACAGATGATATTAATATTTTAAGATGCTTCATTTAGTTAACAGGCAAATCATCCAATGAAGGATGAGGTCACAAGGTTCTGAGAGATACCTCTTTCCCTCCTGAATTTTGGATACCAGGACTTAGAGATGAAAAGGGTCTGAGATATCCTCTCATCCAATGTGCTCATTTTACAGGTGAAACCGAATCATTTTTAGAAGTAGATAGAGCACTGGAAGACCTCAGTCCAAATCTAGCCTCAGACATTTACTTTCTACATGACCTTAGGCAATTCATTTGCCTAATTCTGCCTCAGTTTCCTCAACTGTAAAATGGGAATAATAACAACACCTACTTCCCAGGGTTGTTGCAAGGACCAAATGAGGTAGTATTTCCACAGTATCTGGCTTTTAGTAAGTGCTATGTAAATTCGAGTTGTTGTTGTTGTTAAAAATTAAATCACCTGGGGTAGCTCGGTGGTTCAGTGAATAGAGCACTGGTCCCAGAGTCAGGAGGACCTGAGTTCAAATTTAACCTCAGACACTTAACATTTACTATCCATGTGACCTTGGATAAGTCACTTAGCCCCAAATACCCTGCCCTCCCCCCTCCAAAAAGCCAAAAAATAGTTTAAATCACCTTTCCAAGGTCATAGAAAGCAGAATCAGGTTTCAAACTTGAGTCTTTTGACTCTAAACTCAGTGTTCTTCCCAATATGCCATAGAAAGCAACATTTGTTTAAAATAAAAAATATGGAATGTACATGTGCATGTGTATGTCATACGTGCTTCCTTCTACTTACAAAAGCTGTCATCACTTGCAAGCTGGTGGAAGTGGCGGCAGACTTGTGCAATACAAGAGAGCTCCTTATGAGACAGAAGGGAAAAGATGGAGATCCATATCTCATCTGGCAGAAGCTGCCACATGGAGAGGGCTGAGTCTCCTTGACTCTTCTGGAAGGAAGCAGAGATAATATGTGACCAAATGTGCCAGGTGCAAGGAAGGATTCCATGTCTTTAAAATGAAGCCACTTCAGCTAGGTGGCACAGTGGATAGAACACAGGTCCTGGCAGGAGGAACTGAGTTCAAATTTAGCCTCAGACACTTACTAGCCAAGTGACCCTGGGTAAGTCACTAAACACCAATTACCTCAAAAAAACAACAAACAACAACAACAATGAAATAAAATGGAGCTGCTTTACCTAACCTTAGTAGAGAAAGGAACAGATATCTGCAAGAAAAGTTCAGAGGAGCCTTGTACCTCCAACAAGAACTATCCCTTTCTCCTGTCTTCCCATTGAGCCTAGTTACCTATTTGTAGTACCAGCAGTAACTCAGAGCATTGACTTCATCAGTCAATACATCCAATCCATGATAGCTACAAAGTAGCTCAGGACTTTAAACCTTATAACAGAAGCTGCATATGCCCATCCTGAAAATAAGTGGTGGGATGATTTGTGGATTGGAAATCACATATTCTTTATGAACTAGGGAACACCGTCATTCAAGAAGGGAAAACAGGAAACAAAATTAAATTGGGTTTTTTAATTTGAAGAAGTTACCAGACATTTAAATGTTCAAACTCTTCCACTGTTCAGAAATCAACAGGATGGAGAATAATAATATTTAAAATATATCAGTTATGAATTTCAGTTTAAATACTAGCCATTTTTAAGGAGTTGGTCATAACCAATTATAAAAAATTGTATTATTTTAAAATTACTTTTCAATTAAATTAATGATAATTAATCAACCAATCCATAAACATGTGCCAACCGCTGGGTCAGCACCAGGGATACAAAAAGAGGTCAAAGTCAGCACCTGCCCTCAAAGAGCTTACAATCTAATGATAATAATAAATGACATGCAGATAGCATGGAAAAATTGGTGAAGTATTAGCTAACATTTTCTTTTTTAAGCCTCACAAACCCATGAAAAAAGTAGCATAATAAGCATAGCCCCAACTTAACAGAAGAAGAAATTGAGGCTAAGTAAGATTAAATGATTTGCCCACAGCAACCTAGCTAATATAAGAGGCAAGATTCAAATCCACATCTTGCTGACTCCAAATCTAGCATTCTATTCAATACCAAGCAAACAACATGAAAACATTTTTTGAAATTAAAACAAAGAAGATAAAAGAATAAATTATATATGTGTGTACACACACGCTCTCTCTCTCTCTCTCTCTCTCTCTCTCTCTCCTTGTGCTCTCTTTGTTATTGTTCAGTCTTTTGGGTCAGGTCTGACTCTCTGTGACCCAATTAGTGGTCTACTTGGCAAACGTACTAGAATGGATTGTCATTTTCTTCTCCAGCTCATTTACAGATGACAAACTAAAGCAAACAGGATTAAGTGACTTGCCCAAGGTCACACAAATCTGACTACAGGAAGATGAGTCTTCCTGACTCCAGGCCTGGCACCCTATCCACTGTCCTTTCTAGCCTTTAGCTTCCTTATCTGTAAAATGAAAGGACTGAGTTACATTATCTCTAAATTCTCTTTCTTCTCTGGAATTCAATAACTCATGATTTTATACTTGTGCTGGTTTTCTGCCTGAAATGTCTTTATAGTATATTTGAATGGCTGGTAATGATATCTTCAAATAAAAAATTCCCCATAGGTAACTTCCATTTTTTAATATACAGTCTATAGAGCATTGAGCATGTATTAAACAGTTAAATACAGAATCAAAATGAGTATCTGTAGCCATAAGAATAGCATTCATAAAATCTAGGCACAAAATATAATCAACAAGCAAACACTTATGCCTTTTATGCCTTTGATAAACCTGACTCTCACTTATATTAATCTTCATATTGTGAAGTTTCCATACTTTAAATTCTTTTGTGCCACTTGTCATATTTTCATTTTTTTTTCATTTTTTTGCTTTTTTTTTTTTGAGGGCAACTGGGGTTAAGTGACTTGCCCAAAGTCACATGGCTAGTAAATGTGTCAAGTGTCTGAGATCACATTTGAACTCAGGTCCTCCTGAATCCAGTGCCAGTGCTCTACTCACTGCACCACCTAGCCACCTCCATCTGTCATATTTTCCATGTTTTATAGTTCTCTCTCCTACATATCCCTTGTGGACAAGGGTCTCCCATCTAATTCCTTATCTCTGCATCCCCTATAAGACCTGGGCAAAGCAAGCCCTCAAGAACTGTTTGCTGGTAAGCATACTGTTTGTTGGATGCTATCACTTTACTCACAGTTACCTTTTCATCACCTAAATCGCATTTATACATTATCATAGATGGCCTAGAGAAAAGAAAATACATAGGGAAGGATATTGTCCACTGAGATTTTTAGCAAAACTTGGGAGATTCACACCTTGGTTTACAGAGGCAAAGAATTTTCACCAGGAAGATACCAGAGCAATTACAGCCCTCCAGTACACAAAAATAAACAGCAGAGATTAGTATTAAATTGGCAAAGTTAATGGATTAAGATAAGAAGCTACAGGATATCACGTGAAGAAGTTCAACCTCTACCCTGCCCTACCCGTTTGTGATATCCAGTCCCAAAGGCAACCTCAAGCAGGTGACCTGGGGTCTCTCTTTCCTCCTCAGCCTCCCTCAAATTTGTATGTGTGTGTGTGTGCATGCATGCATGCATGCATACACATACAAATACATGAAAATCATGACTAAGCACTTTCACTGTACCAAGCACTAAGTTTAAAAACTTAGGATATACTATCAAGAAAAAAAAAAAGACAGTCCCTGCTATCAAGGAGCTCTCACTGTAATTGGGGGAGATCACATATATAAAATTACATAATTATATGTGTCATATTACATATAGTTATAATATATAATTATCAGCAATTGTTTTAGGACTCAGGAATATTTTCTGTGTACAATTTTTATGACTCCATTAGGGAAAATAATTTGAAGAAATATGTATTTTTTAAAAAAGAAAGAAAGAAGAATTCAGACTAGAGAATAACTCTATATTAATTGACTTATCCCCATTCCCACACCTCTATGTCATTGTTAAATGACTAGTTCTTGTCTGAACAAGGTTTGTTTCTCACTGATTTTTATTTCTCTGTGTGTTGTGGAGTGGGAGCAGGAATCAAAGAAATAACAGCTAGAGTATTTCATTGGCTATTTCATGCTGTCTGTGCATGACACAGTTACCTCATTTGCCGTTTTTCTCTTCCAGTCTACATCGACATTCTTGCAAAGGTATGTGGGTGCAGGCCCTAGGAAAACGTAATAGAATATTTAGCATGGAAACTTCAGAACGGGGAATATAAATGTGTTACAATGCACCCATGTACACATCTATTGGGGTATTGGAAGAGAAAAAATAAAGAGAAGCCAAATGTTCCCAACATCCTCCCCCACCCCTGCTAAGCCTCCCAGAAACAAGGAGACTTTACAATGAAGAACTTGCTTGGGAAGAAGCAGGTGGGCACATCTATTTTAAACTTGTGATCAGTAGCTATTTTATCAAGGTCGTAAAAAGGGACCATGATGTCTTGGTGAACAAAAAGGAATGAGGTATAAGAAATTAACTGCATGCTTTTCTCAGATCCATTCCATTTTTATTTTCCTTTTATAATAACTGGGAGCTTCTGCTGAAAGGAGATAGAAAGCCCCTCATGTCTGAAAATGAGTTCAGGTTACCCATAAGTGAGATTAGGTCCTTCTAGGTGGGAGAATACGGAATAAGATAATGTTTGTGCTTGCCTTTTCATGTTATATCTGCGTCTGGATGAGAAAGAAAAAGTATGTGAGAAAGTGGGACAAGTATTGACAAATGGGAACAGGACTAACAATGAGGGATAAATGCAGAACTACAGAATGTTAGACTCATAAGGTTTTTTATAAGAGTAAGGAAACCATGGCAGTTGAGTTACGGCGCTATCAAGCAACAGCTATGGAAAAAAGCCTTGAAAACCAAACTAGACATCCTTCCACCCTAAAGTTGCTCTCATACAGTAAACAGACTCCTCTCTTAATCTCTCCTATACAAAATGGGAGGGGTTAATAAAAACTTAATGTGCATAATGGGGTACTCCTTTCTGATGTGGGTGGTTTTCCTAAGGGGAAGGGAAAGAATCAAAGACAGCTGTTATAGAGGCACTGAAAAAAAACAGCCAACATACAAAAAAATAATCAGATGGTCAATGGATTCCATTTCCCAGCATCTAATTTTCATATGACTGATACAAGAACTTTAAGGATGAAAGCTGATATCTAGAACTGTTTCATGACTATAGGACAAAAGTATATTGCCTAATAGTTGCCTGGCTAGCAGAAATATGGATTTGGACTTTTCTTTGTGAGATTAGAGTGAATTACTTCACATAAGAGATACTACTTCAAAGGAGTAGGGTTGGTCAAGACTAGCCTTCTAAATAGATCAAAGCATATGTGTATGTGTGTATGTGTACATATATACATATATGTATGCATAATATATAAATAGAAAAGATGCAGAGGGACTGATAGAATACACATACATGCATGCAGACACATATATGTGTGTATGTATGTATACACAGACATATATGAGAGGAAAAACAGAGACAGTGAAACAGACTCTTCAGAAATAGAGCAACATAGGTCAGGTCTGGAAACAGAGATAAGAGCTCAAACTGAGGGACAGAAAACCTTCAAAATCCAGTCAAAAGGACAGACCTGGAAAAGCTTCACAGATCCCAGACTTAGGGTTTCTCTTTTGATGAAAGAGCATAATGCTTCCTTAGCAACTCCAAAGAGAAGTACTCAGCTGGGAAGCAGCCTTTCCCAACAAGAGAAAAGAGAGACCCAGAAGAGGAGTGGTCCCAACCCTCAGTGAACTGTTGTACACATGGGCACTAAGGGAGATAGAAGAATTCAAGGCTTATAGCCCAGCATTGTGAATTGCCCCCAGGCAAAAGTGATTCCCACTAGGAAACAAACTCCATAAGTTTGTGCCTTCTCTCTCCTCTGAGGATACTAAGGGCATAAGGAGAATGTGTCCCTGGTTTATAGGTAAAGTGTTTTAATTATTCTTGCTTTACCTTCAGTTTAGTAAATATTTCTGATTAAGAGTAAACATAGTCCATCTGGCTAATTTGTTAAATGAGAAGTATACCAGTGTGGGGATAAGGGATAGCATGTAGAGCAGAAAGAATGCATTTATTACCACAAGGATTACCCTGAACATGAGTTGTGGAATCATGGCCACCCTTCTGGGAACCTCAGACTGTCAGGATAAGTACAGATTGGGTAATAAAAGCATTCCAGAAAAGGAAGAGAGATGAGGAAATGGAGGCAGGGCAGTGGGGCAACAATGATGATGACGAAGGAGAAGAAAAATAAGGAAGAAGAGGAGGAGGAGAAGGAAGATGAGGAGGAGGAGGAGACGAAGACGAAGACGAAGAAGAAGAACAAGAACAAGAACAAGAAGAACAAGAAGAAGAACAAGAAGAATCATCCCTGTGGATTTCCAGTGAGTTGAACAATTGAGGAAGCTGCTTGAGGTCTTGAGTACAGAGAACACCTTAGAGTTTAGGGTATGATGATTATATGCCACAAAGTCAGGGAGAGCTGCATTACTGAGGACAGTTTCTGAGCTCTTTTCAAACATGGGCCTGCACATGGATTACATGTTCCTGACAATCAAAAGTCCAACGGCCCTGAAGGAAGGGACCTTCCAGAGGATCTAGTTCCTTCCAACCATAGGTGTCCCTAAGGGTTCTATCCTAGACCCTTTTTCTCCTCCATGGTCCTTAGGGACATTATCAACCCTCTTGGATTTAATTTTCACCTCTATGCTGATGATTCTTAAATCCATCCTGTCCCAAACTCTCCACTGATCTCCTGTCTCACACCTCCAACTGCCTTTCAAACATCTCAATGTCCAGAAAACATCTTAAACTCAACACGTCCAGAACTGAATTTTTTATCTTTCCCCCTTCTACTTTTCCTATGACTATAAAGGGATAGCATTCACAATCCTGCCAATCCCTCAAGTTCACAAGCTAGGAATCAACCTTGACTTGTCCTAGCTGTCACCCTCCTCGTCCCCACCACCTCCCATATCCAATCTGTTGCCAAGGTCTGTGGATTATCCCCTTCCAACATCTTTTGAATGTACTTCCTTCACTCCTCTGGTATCTTCATCACCTTACACCACATTATTGCAATAGCCTGCTATTGCAGGGTCTGCCTGCCTCAAGACTATCCCCACTCTGGTTCATCCTCCATTCAGTTACCAAAGTCCTATATATACCTTACTTTGAATATACTCATTTTCATATTGTCTTCCTTATTGGATTATAAGCTCCTTGAGAGAAACACTGTCTTTTGCCTCTTTTTTTTTTAATTGGCAATGCTCAGCATAGTGCCTGGCAATAGTAGGCCCTTTAAAAATGTTTGTTAATTGATTGATTTACAAGTGATAAAACTGAAAGACAGAGATGTGAAATAATGTATGGAAAGTCAGAAAACTAGTCAGTAACAGATTTACTATTAAAACCCAAATAAATACCACCTGTGGCTTTATATAACGTGACTAACACAAATTAATCTAAACTTCATAGCATAGTACAATAGAAAGAGAGACCTAACATGGAGGTAAGAACACCGGTATTTGTGTTAGACACACTCACTAGCTGTGTGGTAAGGGGCAAGATATTTTATCTGAGAGTTGTTTCCTCATCTGTAAAATGATGATAATAAAATTTATACTACCCACTGCCTCCTAAGATTTTTATGAGGAAAGTGCTTTGTAAACCATAAAATGCTATAAAAATGTGAGCTAGTGTTGTTATTTTAAAAACAACAACTATTTTCAAGGCTACTATAATTTTCTTTTGATGCTTTTTTTTTAAACCTTTTAGGTCACTGTCAGTGATAAGAACCAAAGCTAAAAGCAAACTATAAAATAACCTTTTAATTATCCTGTACAGTTGTCCTTAAAAACAATTATTGTTTTACTTTAAAAGTATCCAAATGCTGAGCTTTCTGGATGACACAGTGCTGAGCAAATCAGCTTTTACCCTATGACAAAGTTGTCTGAGGACACAGAAGCTAGTCTTATCCCAAAGGAGGCTGAATGACTCTTGAAAACAATAATACAGATTATAAAGGAACAAAATGGAGAATGGAATGAAAAACACAAGGCTCTCAGAATGCCTCAGGCAACATTACTGCCACCCCTCTTAATCCTCTTTTTACCTGGGCAAACTTTGCCACAAAGTCCTATTGAGTTTTGATATGGAACCGGATCCTCCTGGTCTTTGGTTAGCAGAGGACTCATTGATGTCTGGCCAGGGTACACATTTATTTGCTCAATAACTCTATAACCTATCAGAAACAGAAAAATTGTAACTATAAAATTATCCACTATTTCCACTAAAGACCCTACTTACTTCTGAAAGGAGCCTTTCCCAGTACCTCCTCCTAAATAGTGACTTCACTTCTGCAATTACCTTTCATTTACACTGTGCATGTCTCTTTGTATATATAGTTATATCATATATTACTTAATTATGTACATACTGTCTCTGCAGTTAGAATGCATACTCCTTTAGGTCAGAGACCATGTTTTTGCCTTTCTTTGTATCTTCAGTGTCTGGCAGAGAAAATACTTATTAATAAATCCCTGTGGACTCAGTGGTATAACATAGGAGATGGTGTATGGCTCTTTAAATTCTCTTCCTCAAGAAAGAGTATCCAAACCATCTTTCTGGGTTAGGGAAGAAGATATTTTTCAAACCTGTCTTCCAACAGATTTTCATAGGTATCACTGGACTGGGCAGATAAATGGATCACTTCAGCACCTGAGATTTTTTTAAATTTCATCAGGGTACCAATGATTATCATGATTCCTCTACACCTCAACAGGCTCTGTCATAAGTTGATGGGTCCTGAAAAGATCTGTCCCCCAGGGCCTAACCTTCTGAAGATGATGAACCTGGACTAGGCTGGCCAACAGATAAGCAGCCCACCATGAGTGCAGTATCCAGTGCCTTTCCAACTTGACAGAATCTGCTCCACTGCCACAGTCCTCAAAAACTCAAGCTCCCCTCCATTGCTCCAGTGAAGCAGTCAGTCAACCAACAAACACACTACTATGTGCCAGGTACTTAGCTAAACACTGCAGATAAAGAGGCAAAAGACAGTCCTTGCTCTCAAGGAGCTTATAATATAATGAGGGAAACAGTATGAAAACAAGTATATTCAAAGTAAGGGTATACATGGGATAAATAGGAAATAATTAACAGAAAGAAGGCACTAGCATTAAAACAGGTTGGAAAAATCTTCCAGTGAAAGATGGGGTTTTAATTGGGATTTAAAGGAAGCCAGAAAAGTCAGAAGGAGCAGGTGAGGAAGCAGAGTGTTTTGGGTGTGGGGAAAATATCCAGAGAAAATGTCCAGAGACAAGATAGGTTTCTTCATGGAACATCAGGAGGCCAATGTTACTGGATGGAAGAGTATGTGGCGAGGAGTAAAGTAGAAGACTGGAAAGGCAGGAGGGGGCTAGGTTATGAAGGACTTTAAATGTCAAACAGAGCATTTTCTATTTGATCCAGGAGGCAATAGGAAGCCATTGGAGTTTACTGAGTAGAGGGATGGCATGATTAGACCTGAACTTTAGGGAAATGAATAAACCAGTGTGGGGATAGTCTTGAAGCAGGCAGACCCTGCAATAGCAAGCTATTACAATAGTGTGGTGTGAGGTGATGAAGATGCCAGAGGAGAGAAGGATGTTGGAACAGCAAGGATGTTGGAAAGGTAAAACCCACAGGGCTTGGCAAAAGATTGGCTATGGAGTGGGGGAAGAGGGTGAGATATAGTCAAGAGTCAAGGATAATTCCTAGCTTGTGAACCTGAGGGACTGGGAGGATTGTGCTGCCCTTAATGGTGATAGGGAAGTTAGGAGGGAGGGGATGGTTTTGGTGATAGATAAAAAAAATTTGGTTCTGGACATGATGAGTTTAAGATGTCTTCTGGACACTGAGTTTAAGGTTTCTGAAAGGCAACTGGAGATATGAGTTTGGAGATTAGCGGAGAGTTTGGAGTGGAATAGGGAGATTTCAGAATTATCAGTGTAGAGATGATAATTAAATCCATGAGAGTTGACAAAATCACCAAATAAAGTAAGTATAGAGGGAAATGAGAACAGGGTCTAGGACAGAGCCCTGAGGGACACCTCTGGTTAGAGGGCATGATCTGAAGAGAACCCAACAGAGGAGACTGAGAAGAAGGAGTCAGAGAGGCAGGAGGAGGCACTGGGAAAATCTAGAGAGAAAAGAGTATCAAGTTGATGAGGGTGATAAACAGTGTCAAAGTTGCAGGGAGGTTAGGGAGAACGAGGACTGAAAAACAAGCCACTGGATTTAGAAACTAAGAGATCATTAGTAACTTCGGAGATAGCTGTTTCTGGTAAGGTTGGAAGCTGAATTATAGGAGGTTAAGAAGAGAGTGAGAGAAAGAGGAGGCAACTTTTGTAAATGGCCTTTTTGAGAAGTTTAGCTACACAGGGTAGAAGAAATATAGGACAACAGTGAGGATTGATCAAATGAGTGAATTTTTCAGGATGAGGGAGACAAGGGCATGTTTGTAGGAAGAAGGAAATGAGCCAGTAGGGAAGGAGAAATTGAAAATGAGTGATAGAGGGAAGACTGCAGAAGGGGCAATCTATTGGATCACTTGAGCAAGTAGAGGGTTTAGCCTTGGTAAAGAGTAAAGCTATTTCATCATGTGAGACAGGGGTAAAGGAGGAAAGAGTGACAGAAGGCATTAGAATGATAAAAGATGAAGAAGAGGGCAGAAGAGGCAGCACATGGTGAGCGGCTTCATTTTTTCCTGTAAAATATGAGGCAAAGTTCTCTGCTGAGAGGGTGGATGAAAGGTTTGGAAGAGCTGCCATAAAGAGTGGGATAGAAAATTGATAAGGAAGGCATTACAGAATTGCCAAAGAAGCGAGGGCCTCTGTGAGGTTGTGCAACACAGCACATGTGTAGGATTGAAGGCAGCAAATGGTGGGAGTGATCCATGGCTAAAGCTCGGCAGGACACAATTGTGTATATGTTAAGGGACCTCAAGATTCAAGAGAGGAGGACAGTGTAGAGGTGAATTGGTTCACCAAAGGACCAAGATGGGAAAAAGAGAAGAGAGTGGCTAGTCAGGGGAGATGCCCTGGGAAAGAACTGAAGTTTCAAGGGATCAGAGTTCACAGTGCAAACAAAGTATAGGATTTTATAAGAAAAGTCAGAAATCAATGTGAAAAGTCAATAGATTATGGTTAAATAAGAAGATTTCAGAATTCTGGAACAAAAAAGGTAGTACATTCACGGGTGGAATTAGGAGATCTCAATTCAAGCCAGAGTTCTGGCACTTAATAGATTGAGGACCCCATTTAAGTATCTTTTCTAACCCCCAGTTTTGTCCTTTATGAAATGGGGAGAACAAATAATACTTGCATTACATAGTAACATAGGATAGGTGTAAGAAAACTGCTTTGTGAACCTTAAAGCTCCATGTATATTTAAGTCACTGTTATTATTGGAAATGATGGAGAGTTAGATGGGCATTTCTATGGGATTTGTGATGGATCATCCTAGGACCTCCAGTCTAACTTTACACGGGAACATTCAGCATCATAACTTTGCTTCCAGAAAACACAATTCTTCTATAACCCCAGCAATTCAGAGAAACCATTTACTAAGGCATGAAGTGATTACTATCTGTCAGTGGAGGGAATATTCACTCTCATAAAATTACAGACCTCTAAAGTTGTTGCTTATATAGGAAGATACATGTGTATATATGTATGTACACATATATGATCACAGATCTTTATATATAAGATCACAGATTTAAAGCTAGAAGAGACTTTCGAGATCAAGTCTAATCTCCTCATTTTACAGATGAAGAAACTGAGACCCAAAAACATTCAATGATTTGCCCAAAGTCATACAACTCAATGACATCAGGGATTCAAACCAATGTGCATTACTTAGCACAAGTCAATTACAAATCACACTTTTTTCATCAATTTACCCTCTTTTACTTAGTGGTACTCCTTTATAGTGGTGTTTATGAGTAAATTCAAGTAATTAGAAAGCAGTAGAAGATAAATTATATTGCATTTTTACCAGTACATAATTTTAACTTATTCATTCCAACTGACCTTCACTAACAAGGATTCTGCATTAGAGGCAAGGAAGTTCAGCTTTCCAAAGATTTATGTGGAAACAGGATTCTACATAATAGAGCGTCTCACTGATTAATACTTGTCTCATTTCCTAAATGTTGCAGGTGGTTGTGACTCACTCTCCCAAGCACACTACAAGCTCTATAAGGGCAGAGACTATGTCACATCTTTGTCTGAATCTCCCATGTTGGACATTTAACAGCCACTCGATAAATACACGTTGGATTGAAAATGACCAAACCCAAAAAGCTAAGGGTGGGAAGAAAGATTGGCTTTTGTCACTCTGCCAATAACCATAATAAACAATGGACATGAGCTGTGGTCTTTCTGGCATTCGTCTATCTGAAAGCTTGACTGCCCTGCATTTTGTCAAAGGCAGCGCTCAAGCCTGGTGTCAGAGAGGAATCTCCTGTCCACTAACAAAGCTAAATTAATATTGGAAACAATCAGATGAGACTCAGAGAGATAAAACTTTGGCAAATGTTGGGAAAAGTGGATTAAAAGCACTCACATACAGCCCTGCTCTAGCTGGACTCAATTAGGAGCTAACTACTTATGTCTTTGATTATCCTCTTTTCCAAGTTGCAAGCAGTGTTTTTTAAAGATGGCAAAATTCTTCGTTATAAGAAATAGCTCTCTGGAAAGGGGTGGAAAAAGGGAAATTAGGCAATATTAAACATAGAAGATATGATTTTAAAAGAAGTTTTAAAACATATTATCAGCAAAATTTTTCCTCCCTTAATTACCAGTGGAGTGGTTAATTTGCATTTTCCTTGGCTTGACTATTCGAGTTCGCATATTCACATCCATTGGTCTCCCCCAAATGGAGGATGGAGGTGACATGCAATGCAATTGGTAAAGCTATAAAATGAAGAAAGGAGCTGATATTTAAGTGAAACCACGTACGCTGATTCAATGCACTCTTCCCCTTCCCCAGTGTTGTTTTCCTATCTGGGTATATCCCATGACTTTGGAGCTGTTGTTTCTAAACTCAAAGAAGATCTTGCTGCCTAGCTCCCTGGAGTTGTTACTTCATGGATTTCTGGCTTTGATTTTTGACCAATTAGGTTCTGTTTGATCTCTGGAACTATGAGCATTGTGTTTAGACCACTCATTCATAAAGAATGTCTTTGTTGAAATTCTCCTCTTGTTATCACTCACTAAGCCCCAGCTCAGACAGGGCCAACCTCCCCACATCTTGGAGCTAAGCATCATAAACAATCCTTCTATCTCCCCCCAAAAAATTATTTAGTGAACCCTTTGTACTTATGTCTGTAAGTAACTGTTTGAGTGGTGTAGTTTTGGTCAAAACATGGGCAGGGGTGTGTGTGCTACTTGGTATTTGTCTGAATGACTGTTTCAGGATAAAACCTCATGGAAAGCAGTGACTGTACCTGCTAAGCTTGGCTTGGCCAACAGTGCCTGATGCATGCTATGCAATAATGACTGAACATTCTGATGATAATGACCATTATTTAATTATTAACATAGTCATTTATAAAGGGAAGCATAACAAGCTTTCTGATTTCTAACATTCAGCCAATTAGTATTCTATTAGCCTTTGTAAGGTTAATTTATGCCTATCATTTCAAAAATGCAACACGATTTTTAAAAATGATCTTTGATGATATTGTAAAACTACACAGGACAGAGGTGCTTCCTTTTGAAAGAAGATCTAAATTTCAAAATGACGTTTCACAATACTCCCCTCTCATTCCCAAAGCAAGACAATTTGTTGAGTTGAGGGTTTGACAGACAAAAATAAGACAAAAATACAGTTCTGATGAGTGTGTTTGCATCTCTAAGCTAGGATTTCTTTTTTTTTACTACTTGAAAATGCTAGAATTTATTATAAAATTTAGAAATGTAGGTGCTTTTTATTTGGCTTGATTTGTTAATCCAATGAAAAGTATACTAGGTTTGGCGTTAAAAGACCTAAATTCAAATCCTGGACCTTGGGTAATATCATTTCTTCTATCTAGGCCTCATTTTTTTCTCAGCAATAAAAAGAAGAAGTTATATTTTATTATCTCTATGGTCCCTTGTACAGAGTAATCTTTCACAGATACAACATTCTAAAACTAGTTCTTATTAACTATGGTGCGTCCTTCCGGGAGACTTCTGAGTCACTCAAGAAAAATTAAGTTATTCTCACATAAGTTTAGCAACAAGTTTTAAAAAATATGATCCCAAATCTCTACTTTTACCAATAAGAAAAATGAAGCCCAAAGAGGAGAAATTATCTGTCAAATGTCACACAGCTAGTCATAGGCTAAGCTGATACCAGGATCCAATTCTCTTGACTTCTATAATAGTAATGAGAATTTGAAGATCTTCTCTGTCCCTAATAGGCTGTATGTAATCATCTGGAACCTGTGGTGGGAGGAGTTTGCTGAAAGGGTGGAAGAGATAGGGTGGAGCAAAGCCCACAGGAGGCTGGGAGTCAGAGGTAGGAGAGGATGCAGGCAAGGAGACAGCTAGGCTTGTGAGTGTTTGTTTGTGGGAAGGCTTTGGGATAGTGTTGCTTCCTGCAGTGATAATATGCACTAACTTTTTCATTGCTATGATGAATTTTGTTTTCTTGTGTTGGGATTTCACTTTCTGGTGTCTGAATAAATGTTTTACTTCTGTCTTCTATGTGGAGAGTCTGTTATATTTTGCAATTCAGAATTGCACCAACAAATTCATAGTTACTGTCAGTGTTGTGAATATCACATTGGCACTACAGCTTCTGGACCAAAAGAGGACTTTTAGTCAGGAAAACCTGGATTTGAAACTAGGCTCAAACCCATGAGCTGTGTAACCCTGAGCAAGCAAGCCATTTAGCCTCTCTAAGCTTTGCTTTACATGTTTATAAAATGGGGATTGTGGTGGTAATTTTGTCTAGATTGTTGTTCGGATTAAATTAGATGATAAATGTAGAACATTTAAACTTGTGAGTTGTAGATCTAGTTATTATCCTGCCATATTGCCTCTCTATGGTGATGACCAGACTATCTGATATGCCAGAATCCCCCAATCATTCATTTTTCCACATTGTTGAAGCAGTTAAGCAAATCCTTTTTCATACTCATTGTTTGTGTCTGACCAATTAAGACAAAAAAGGAATATTAGTGTAATATCAACTGACCAACAATACCAATGACCATCAGCAAGGTTTCTATGATAAAGACCTGAGTAGTTTGAGTAGGGATAGAATAGTGAGAAGGTTTTGTAAAGAGGTAAATTGAGAGTACTTGTCTGAAAATGGTGTTTTTTTTAAAATTAATAGTTTTTCTATATTAGACTTATATGCCCTGTCCAAATTCTTTATTCTTTTTCAGGTAATAACTTACCTAGGGAGGGGGAGGGTCATGAACTTTTTTGAAAAAAATTATCATTGTATTTCAATATAATTGGTTTCTTTTGTAGTCCTATGTGTCTTATTTTGTGCATCTAAAGACATTATTCTGAGAAGGGACCTATAAGCTTCACCAGACTGCCAAAGGGGTCTATGACACACAAAGAGGCCTAGCACCTCCAGTTTATTGACTCTTCATTGTGGAATTAATATTCAGGCATAAGCAACTCTTCTCTGTGCAATTTCTCCTGCCAAATGGATCTGAGCATTTGGCTTACTGGTTTCTTGGCCACCTACCAGATGGACAAATGCTGTGAGAGCTCTTGGTGCTTCTTCTCTTTTCTGCCTTGGCTGAACTTGGTCTTGTCATGTTCTGTGATCTAGAGAAGAAGAGGAACACAGAAAATGCTTCAGGATTAATATCTCCATCTCTCCTTTATTTGCACAACATCAGCTAGTTAAAAAAAAAAGGTGTTACAGAAAACAGCCACTTGATAGTATGATGTGCTGGCAAGAGAGCTGTCCAAACAGCATCACTTCCCCTTGAATTATCGAGCTGTTTCTGTTCACTGTATTCAGTGACTGTGGCTACGGCCAGGCCTATGCCTGTTACAAAGAAGGGAACAGGCCCTGTGGACCTGATAGATTACATCCCTGTGGGAATTAGGGAATACTCCTTGACAAGCAGCCCTTGACACTAGGTTTTGAGCACGAAGTTTCCTTTGTTTCACACAAAATAGAACATTTTGTAGGGGTAACGGTGCCTAGCAGCTTCACAAAGAGATAAAAATCCTTAGTACTGGGGCCTCAGAGTCTCTACAGACCTTGAGTAAGTCTTCCACCTATTCTACCAATAGGTACCATTTTGAAAGGAAAGGAGAGAAAGGAATAGATATTGCTCAGAACAAAAATTATTAGAATGTATTCTTGCCCTGAGTATGACAATTCTGTCCTTACAAGCTAGGTAACCAAGATCATTAGAATGGATCCTTGCCCCAGGTAGGACAACTCTATCTTTACAGGCTATGTAAACCTACTTTTAGACTTATTCCTGGCCTCTGATCAGTTCTTTACATCATATCAACACCGGAGCTTAAGGCAGCTACCAACAGCCTTCTTAAGGCATTTTTGTATAGCCAAGAGATTTAGAACTGAAAATTCCCTATTCCAACCCATTCATCTTTACAGAGAAGGATACTGAGGCCAATGTCTATAATTAAATAGATAAAGAGTGTAGAGTTACTCAGGATCTACACCGAGGTCTTTTGACTACAAACCCAGTGATCTTCTCACTACTCCAGGGGATTTTCTTATACTTTTAGTGAGCTCTATTTAACAATTTGCAATGTAATTGGTGTGGGTATTCCCTCTACTGATGCAGGCAATTTGGGACAGAAATCAATCAATAAGTATTAATTAAATAGTGTGTGTGCCAGGTACTGGGATAGTCAATGGGTATATGAAATCATGAAAATGGTCTCTGCCTTCAAGGAGATTACAGGAAAAACAGTTGAAGTTGTGGTTCTTGAACTGAGCCCTGAAATGGGGGATGACTCTCAAAACTTACTGAAGTTAAAAATTCATCACCCTTCAGCCAGGAGACTTGTGCATATGTGTGGTGCTCTGAGTGTACACTCCAGACAATTTGTGGCATACCTATTGAGTGTGCCACAGCTCACCCTTTGGAGGAAGACAAGGGCCATGTGTTCATTCAACTGACTGTGTCTGGTAGCACCACAAGAATGTAAATACTAATTCTTCAGACAACCACAGCTGTTCTGATGATAATGATCACTAACTTCCAACTGTCCTTCTTAGGATTTAGCTCAATCTCATCACCTTAGCCCCCAAATATGTCTCATTAAATAGAAACAACATTCCACGGGTTTGCTAAATTAGAGTCAGGTTATCATCACAGTATGTCATTCAATATAAAAACCATTTACAAAGAAGATACATTTCACTTATATGTGTTACAGGTTTTTCAGTTCCTTAAATATGCAGAAATTGTGAGATTAATACCAAAGAGTTTGAAGCTCACCATTGTCATAGATATCCAAGTCAGCAGTGTTGTGAACAACAAAAGAACAGTAATTATTAGGGAAGGAAGATTAAAAATCATGGCTATGATCACCTCTCTGGAGTTAAAAAAAAAGAAAAAAGAAAAAGAAGTTGCTACAAAACTCTGCAAAATTGACTATTTTCAGAAGTAAAAGGAATAAAAAGGACTGATCAAAAAATACAACCTAGTATACAAAAAAGGGTCACTATAAGGGATTATTAAAATCAAATGACTCTTGTAAGCTATTATTGGCTTCCACCCTAAAGTAACTTTTATTATTATTATTGTTGTTGCTGTTATTATTGTTGTTGTTGTTGTTGTTATAAGGCTATTATCCACGTGTTCCACAGAAAAGGCAGGAAGCAATGGGCTTTCAAAAGCTAAACATGTTTAGTACCATGAAACAAATTAAATTCCACATTGGGGTATCAGAAGACTAAAAGTCGTGTGTGTGTGTGTGTGTGTGTGTGTGTGAGTGTGTGTTGTACATTTTGGTTTACAAGAAAAACTTCAGAACTTTGAAATTAATATGAAGTCAGGCTTTAGGAAAATACAAATATTTAACTTTTGATTTGTATGTCATAGATCTACTTTGAGGGATATACACTTTAAATAAGATTTAGATCTATCCATCTATATGTGTATATGTATGCACCCGTACCCACATATGACAGTGAATGTACATATATGTGAATACACGAATTGTAGATGTACATTGTAAGCACACCTCGTACGGGGCAAGGGGAAAGAGCAGAGACAGAAACACAACCCAATGTGGCTCCATTACTAGAGGCCAGAATAATACCCACAGATTCAGTATCATTTGAGATCATAATGTCATAGGAGTCCCCCACAAAATATAAGGTGGATTTGGAGAAAACTGAAACAGAACTTCAGTAAATCTATGCAAAAGTGCAGGAACATCTAATGCACAATATGATGGAGTGACTTTTGTTACTGGCCATATTAACCTTCTAAAGGTTACTTTGAATCTTATTTTAAAATGCCAATCACCCCTCATGGCCCTTTGCCCATAAACAGATTTTCCCCTTTCAGCTGGCATTGGGTTCTCACAGTTAAGAGATCAGACACTCTGGGCCCTATTATATATAGACATTTTCTTCCATATTTAGCACAACATTCAAATCAGACCCCTTGTAGTGACAAAAACTGCTGGATGTTTCAGCTGTTCCATAGGGGGTGACGATAAAGAATGAAAGGTGAGTATATATATATATATATATATATATATATATATATATATATATATATATATATATATATAT
>CM053599.1:122416172-122473023 GCA_028646575.1 Pseudocheirus occidentalis
GGGAGAAAATGTGTAATTCAAAAAATGTAATGAAAATGAATAATGTAAAAAAGAAAACAAAAACTAAATTAAAAAATATCATATTAATGCAAGCTCTTAGTATTATAGTAACACTACCCTTATCTCAAGGTCAGAATTCCAGAAACCTCAGTCCTCCAGAAGACAGCCCTAAACCCAGTCTCTGAACTACCCCCACAAGAAAGCATCATTATCATAACTAGTATTTATAGAGCCCTTTAAGATTAGCTGGGTTTAATAGGATTAGCAGGAGTGGTATAATAGAATGTACCTTGAAAGGCAGTCATCAGACTTTAGATTTGCTCTAACATGTAACAGGGAGTGAATGTGAAACAAGGCTAGGGACCAGATCTGGACATTTCTGTGTAAAGAGCACTCACTTATTATAACAAATAATACCTTCCAAACCAAGAATAAATCACATCATGACTTATTTTTTTAGAGTTGTAGGCTTAAACCATAATCCTTTAGAAAGATGGTGCTCTTTGGACTTGAATTAACCAGAATTTCAAAGGAAATGGGAAATCTCAAGAAGGTGTGGAGATTTAAAAAATAATCCTCCTGGCAATTCTGAAACAAAGTTTGCCATTACCAGATTTTTTACCGTGTTTAATTACGTTACTGATGCTTTTAGTTATGTCAGTCCTTGCAGTGAGTGAAGGGTCGTTCTCCTATGTATGATGGATATAGATCATTGGTTTAGCTTTCTCTATATATACATCTGAAAATGACAGTAGCTCTATTCTCGGGATCTGTCAGCCTCCTGGCTCTCACTTCTCTAACACTCCTCCACATGGGTGGGAAAATAATCTTCCTAAGGCATAAGTCTAGTCATGTGCCTCCCTGCTCAAAAATCTTCATTTCTATTGTCTTTGGAATAAAGTCAACGTTCTCAGGCTAACATTTGAAGCCTTCCACGTATGGGTTCCAACATGTCTTTCCCACCTTCCTTTACTGTATTCTCTTTCACACACAAGTCCGACCACACTAGCAATCTATCTCTGCGAATGTGTCCAGTCCGTCTCCCATGCCTGAAGGCATGCCTTCCTCATCGCTACCTTTCAGAATCTTGCTCTTCCTTCCAAGGTCATCACGACATAATTCGTAGAGCACTGGATGTGGAGCCAAGGAGACCCAGGCTCAGATCCCGTGTCAGTTATTTGCTAGCTATGGGCAAGTCACTCAAACACTTTGTAACTCAGTCTCCTCACCTGTAAAATAAGGAGGGTGGACTGAGTCCCTTTTACCTCTAAGTCTGCGATATTCCACAAAGCTTTCTCAGCTCCCTCCCACATTAATAAATTATCTTTCCTCTAGGAAAGAGGTCTTTGAAGACCCAAAAGGTCTTTAAAGCTTACCTTTGTCTGAACCATATTTTTTTTTGCTTTTTTGGAGGGGAGAAGGCAGGGCAATTGGGGTTAAGTGACTTGCCCAAGATCACACAGCTAGTAAGTGTTAAGTGTCTGAGGCTGGATTTGAACTCAGGTCCTCCTGACTCCAGGGCCCATACTCTATTCACTGTGTCATCTAGCCACCTCTATACCATTTTTTTTAACAACACCAATGATTTCATGAATTCTGGGAGGTCTTAGGGAAAAAAAGCCAGGATGGGGGAGAAATGGAACTTGAACCTAGGTCTTGCTGACTTGAAGGGCAGTCTTCTGTCTAACAAGTAATAGGGAACGAATATGAAACAATGCTAGGAACCAGATCTGGATTCTCCCCCATATATCATGGCTGCCTCTCACATCACATTCTAGCTTCTAGATATTTATCTGTTTACATGTCACATTCCCACTAATGAAAACCTAAGTTCCTAGAGGAAAGGGATTATGTCATATGTCCATATATAAATACACACATATATAACGTATACAGTATTCTTATGTACTCACATATACACACATATATATGCCCACACATGTTACTATGTATAATGTATGCAGTGTGTATGTACCTATACATGTGTATAATCTGTTTCGTATATTCACACACATGCACATATGTATAAATGTGTATGAGTTACATAATACAAGTGTACATGCACACATGTGTGTGCATGAATGTGTAGTATCCTATGCACAAGTGTATGTATATACACTATATGTATCTGTTCAGCACCTCTATATGCCTGAGTGTGCATGTATTTATTGTGTATGTATAAATATATACACACATATACATATACACATAGTATGTAACACAATGTCATGAACATAGTCCTTTGTAAACATAGAATTTGTTAAATTTCAAGATCCCAATTCACTGAGAACCACAAACCATTTTCATAGTTCATTAGTTCAGCTGCTCTAATCTCAAAGAAGATTGCTAAATTCAGTTATTTAACTGCTTGAAATTAATATTGTATAACAGAAAAAAGAAAGAGGTCAGTCAAACCTTGGTTCCTGTTCTCCACATTTATGAGAAGACCATGCCATGCTGGATTTCTTATAGTAGTTCTTATAATCAGTTGCTCTGGAAGTAATTTTTATGGAGGCAGAATATGGCCTCTCTAATAATAAAAAAAAGACCACAAAGTTAAAGACGTATGATTTTCAGCATTAAATCTGTGCATTGTACACTACAGATATGTTTTAAGTGTGATTTCCCAAATACTTATACACAACTTGTACTGTGATACATTAGTCATATCTGAATGTGGTAGCCTATTTGTAAAAACATTCTCATGTACAAATGAGCATATAATGTGCAGATGGACAGAAACCTTTTAAAAAGTCACATACAATTAGCCAGGATGGAATAATCTGGGCTTTTCTCCAGGACAACAAAATTTAATGGCTGCCAGAATTTAAACTTGAGATTTTTTAAAGATTGCGAAATTAAAAAAAAATTGTTACTAAGGGCAGCTAGGTAGCACAGTCAATAGAGCACCAACCCTGGAGTTAGGAGGACCTGAGTTCAAATTCAGACTTACACACTTAACAGTTACTAGCTGTGTGACCTTGGGCAAGCCATTTAACCCCAATTGCCCTGCCTTCTCCCCTCCAAAAAAGACCCCCCCCAAAATTGTTATTTTCATATGTTCATAGTACATGCACTCCTCAAATAGCTAGGAATAACAGAACTTCATTCCTAGTTAGCAGAATTAGTAGAAGTTACCAGATGGTAATATTGCTAATAACATCCACCTGTGAACAGCTCTAGCAACTAATATCCCCACCAACTCAACTGAATTAATCTTAATTATTTCTTGAATTGTTTTCCCATTTAGAATTACAAAGTAGATCTGAGGGTACTTTTCACTACTGCTAAGAGTCAGGCATGTAGCTTGAGAAGGGTACCAAAACTATGTCTCCTTAAAACAAGCAGAAGGCAGAAATCTCCAAGTCAGGATGCAACTAATGAAGCTACATAGTATTCAAAGCAAGTTTCTCAAAGTCTGAATGATTTACAAGTATCTTCTATAAGATTAATTTTTAAGAAATTCTGCTTGTCCCAAATCAGAGGTACATATTAACAATCCTCTTTCAAGGTGTCAAGGTACTGGAGTTAGTTTTAAATGAAGGCAGGGAAAGGGAGAAGGAGAGAGAAGGAAAGAGGGAAGGAGAAGAGAAAGGCGGGAGGGGGAGAGAGATAGAGAGAGGGAGAGGGAGATGGAGGAAGAGAGAGAAAGAGAAAGAGAGAAAGAGAGAGAGAGACAGAGGAGAAACAGAGACAGAGACGGAGAGACAGAGACAGACAGAGACAGAGAGGGAAAGACAGAGACAGACAGAGAAGGAGAGAAGAGGAAGAAGGAGGAGGAAATAGGAGAGGGAAAAAAGGGAGGAGGGAGAGAGAAGAGAAAGAAGTAGGAGTAAGAGGAAGAAGAGGAGAGGAAGGGAGGGGAAAGAAGAAAAAGGGAGAGATAGAAGGGAAAAGGGAAGGTGGGAGAGATGGAGAGAAGAGGAGAGAGAGAGAAGGGAAGATAGAAAAAGTGAGAGAAGGGAAAAGAGAGACAGAAAGGGAAAGGAAGAGGAAGAGAGGGGTATATATCCTTGGATTTGGAGTTAAGAAACTTGGATTTGAATTCCAGTTTATGTATTAAACTGTGAGATCATAGGCAAATCACTTAGCCTGTATGGGCCTCAATTTCTGATCTGTAAAAATTGAATATTAAAATTAACATTGCCTATTTCACGGGCATAACCTAGTATACAAATGAGATTATTTATATAAATTCACACACATATTCATGCAGTTAAGGAGAGAAAGGGGGAGGAGGAGACCTGTTAGTTTAGCAGTGTGGCTACTTCCAGGTATAGAACCTTCCCCACCTCTACAGATAAAAACTCAATAACGCTATCTTAGAAAGTTACCTGTGGATATTTACAAGTAAATTGAATTGCCCAGAGTCATACAGGTAGTATGTGCCAAAGGGCAGAACTAGAACTCAGGGTTTTGGACTCTAATTCCAGCTCTGTGTGTGTTTTTGAAAAATATATAAAAGAAAGAGAAAGAGAGGAGGGAGAGAAGGAAGGAAGGAAGGAAGGAAGGAAGGAAGGAAGGAAGGAAGGAAGGAAGGAAGGAAGGAAGGAAGGAAGGAAGGAAGGAAGGAAGGAAGGGAGGAAGGAAGGGAGGAAGGAAAGGAGGAAGGAAAGGAGGGAGGGAGGGAGGAAGGAAG
Source organism: Pseudocheirus occidentalis (assembly GCA_028646575.1). NCBI lineage: Eukaryota > Metazoa > Chordata > Mammalia > Diprotodontia > Pseudocheiridae > Pseudocheirus > Pseudocheirus occidentalis. The sequence continues at coordinate 122,420,812 of CM053599.1, forward strand.
GAACAGAGAGAGGAGAAAGGAAAAATGAAAAAGAACAAATTCTATTTAGCTACAACATAAGAGATTCTGCCTACATAGTATGGGTTGGTGGGTTTTTTCCTATGAAATCAAAATGATTTAATCAATTTCAATCTACAATGCGCTCTGAATTAGGAAGATGTGCACCATTTTCCAGGATTCCATTATTAAAATGTATTTTAGATGAAAGGCACAAGAAAATGCTGATTTACATATAAACTACTAGGTAGCAAAATGAATAGAATCATCAGGTTCATTGTAAAACAAATAGTTGAAATATATATTCCACAGAGGAAATGGTAGAGTATCTGTCCTCCAAAAAACCATCTTCTAGATTGTTTCTAATTAGCTGGAGGAGTCTTAGTCTACCAAAATAGGTGCTGGAATTAGCAAACATAAATCAATTCTTTCATCATGAGACCTTCTGGGTGAAGCTTTGACTCCTTAATAAGATCACTCAAAGACTTTGGAAAGAGTTTTTCAGTAGTTTCTTCTTCAACAGAATCATGCTGTATATTCTCCTGTCTTAGCTCAGCAGTGTCTCTGTGACCAGTAGCTTGAATCACACCACTCTCACCACTGGATCTGACTTCTTCACCTATGTCTTTCTTCTCCGGATCTCCTTGGCTGGCATTGTTCTCCAACAGCTCTGTAAAGTGGTTGGAGAAAGATGAGGTTCTTTTTTCTGAATTACAACCCCTGATCTTGTTCAACTGATGTAAGTAAAAAAAATATGTCTCCAGCACACTGGCCTTCTGTTCTGATTTCTCTGTTAGAGCATCATCCCAAGAGATCCCGTAGCCAGCACCACCATCATCTGCCTGCCAGGACAAAGAGTTTTCTGAAATAGTTCCAGGCAAGTCTACAGAGACAGAATAATTTGAGAAAACAGTCTTTTCCTTGCTCTCACAAGTCATCTCCTTAGCAATTGCTTTGGGTGTCTGTGTAATTCCGCAGTCTATCTCTGTTGGGAATCTGCTGTTGATCTGCTGATCAGTCTTCATGTTGCGGCATGTGACAGGGTGCTGGCCAAAGGTGAGCTCATATTCTGAAGCACAACCAGAACAAACCTTAAAAGCGACATCTTCTGAGGGATCTCCTAGTAAATTCAGTTGAGGGTTAAAAATCTGAATAGCTGAATCATTCCCCTGGCACCTCTCATTAATCTGTCTTTGGCCTCTCTTTTGGATTTTGCTTTTACCAACATCAAATGCACTGTTAACACTAACTTCCTGACTTCTTATTGCTTGACCAACAAAAGTCTTATCCTCCACACACTCAGGTAGCAATCCACTTCCATAGTTGAGGCCCTTTAGGGAGACCACAAAGTCTAACTCCTGAGAGAGTGATTCTCCTTTTCTCTTCCTGAAGTCATCAACAGGGGAGTCAAATGGGTCTGTAGACAGTTTGCTGATAAGCATTGAGCCGCTTGTATCCCAGGGGCTGTCAGCTTGAAACCTGGACACAAAATCCCTAGGTTTCCAAATAGTTATCTCTCCTTTGGATTTTTCACTGACATTAGCCTCCCATCTGGAGAAATTATTGCCTTTCAACTTTGGGGACCTCAAGCCCTTTGTACAAGGACTTCTGGGAGACAGGGAAATTCCTGAAATCTTTTTAGAGTCTCTGAGCTGAGTACCCTCTCTAAAAGTTGTACAGTTTTCCCCATTTTCATCTGTACATTCATCTTCAGAGCTATCTGTCAGTGGGGCCCAAAAGTAACCATTTCCATGCCATTCCTCATCAAAAAGACTCCTTTCACAGCTATCTTTGGGCTGCTGCTGAACACTGCAAAACTCAGAAGGTATGCCTGGCTCTCCTGGCTCATCTTGATTTTGACAATATGTATTTCCAAACCTTTCACATGTTGGTTGAACAAACCTAGGCTGCCTTTTCTCCTTCTGAAATATAGCTTCCTGCCACCCACCGGACCAATTACCAGGAAACTTCTTCTCCTCAAAAGAACTTAAGAGGTCCAGAGAAAAACATGTCCCTGATAATTTTTCTGTAGGCATTGGAGAAAAACTAAAACTGTTTTGAGAATCTGCGTGTATCTTTGAGGCATGATCTTGGGACCATGAGAGAGGGTAGCAGGAGCTCATAAAGGCATCTTGACAACAATCTTGTACTGTTTGATTTTGTCCAAACGGAGACAAAGTAAAGGGTGAATTCTCTTGAGGACTCTTCAGTTCCTGGCCTTCATGGCACTTGGTCAGAAATCTCTGAGCCCAATTCATCACATGCCTTAGTTTCTGTGTTTCTGGAACCAGTACATCATCAAGTAGGGAATGATCTAATTCAGAAGGGCAGCTGTTTCTCCTGCCTTCTTGCTGGACTCGCTGGCCCACTTTAGTTCTATCTTCTTCGGTTTTTTCACCTGCCACCTTGGGTAATTGCTGACATATATTCCCATCCTCATGGGAGGTAGAGTGAGGTAACTGCTGGTGACCTCTTGAAGTGGAGGTCTGAATTTCTGAGGGGTTTGTTTTAGATCCCAAAGGAACTCTTGGGGAAGCTTTTAGTGCAGATTTACAGTCATTTCCAGGAGAACCAGTCTTGAGGATCCCAGTGCTTTCATAGTAAGCCACTCGTCTGGCTCGCAAGAGCTTCAGCTCACAGGTTCGAGGGGAGTCTGTCTCAGCAGCACAGTCACAAGATTGCCTTGCACTTGTTTTTCTGGATAAATAATCCATCTGCAAACAAAAAGGCAGAAAGTTTCAAATCTGTAACTGGCCAATCTTTCATCTGCAAAGAAAGAATTGCTCAGGCTGGGATTAAACTATCGTTCTGATTAAACCCGTTAGAGCAGTTTTGTAACATAAGAACAAAGCAACTAATGAGCTGTGGAACAAGAAAAGGAAAAACTTTACCATCTGGATTTAATTACATTTAGTCAAGATATGGTTCTTGGTCACCAAACAATAAAAGGGCAACTCTGACTTTTATAGTGGCATATGCTCATTTAATGCATAGAAATCCCAGGAAGAGTTTTAAATAAAGATACCAAATTTCTTTTCAGGGTTGCCCTCAGTTCAATCCAATCACATTTATTAAGGACCTACTATTTTCAAAGCACTATGCTTGTCACTGAGGCTAGAAAGACGAAAAGCTAGTCTGCGCCCTCAAGCATTTTGCTCTCTACTAAAGGAATAAAATGTGTACACAGATAAATACATAAGAAACACATACAAAGTAATACAGAGGAATTTCAAGATGAATAAGAGATTAGCAACTGGGGTGGGGCATCACTGACCACAATGTGCTTTGAAAGGAACTCTATGGGAAACTAGATAGTGCAGTGAACAGAGCACCGGCCCTGAAGTCAGGAGGACCTGAGTTCAAATTTGACCTCAGACACTTCACACACACACACACACACACACACACACTAGGCAAGTCGCTTCACCCCAATTGCTCTACCTTCCCCCTCCAAAAAGCAAAAATAAAAAAAAAAAGAAAGGAACTCTAAAGATGATGAGGTAGAGATGAGGGGAGAATGAATTCCATGGAACAACCATGGAAATAAGATAAAGAGGAAAGAGATAGAATATTGCATTCAGTGAACAGCCAGCAGGGTGGTTTGTCTAGAACAGAAAATATATGAAGGGGATCGAAAGGCTAGAAAGGTAGAGAGACGTGAGACATTTAAATGTCAAGCTGATGATTTTGTATTTTATCTTAGAGGCAGGATGTCAGTAGGGAGCCATTGATGACTTTCAAGTTGGGAAGTGAGGTAGTCAAATCTGTTTCACTCCAGCATTTATGGATTTGGGCAAGGAAGTCACTAAGGAAAGATTCCTAATGTACCCTTGACATCAGAAACACATAAAGTTGTCATTAAACTGTGCCCCACAGAACGTTTAATATGGATTCATACTTACTCCAGACAGTTATCCCATATCTATTAATCTCCTACCCTTGCTCATCTACGCTGAGTCAGGACACTTAATTTTTTGTCTTCCCCAGAACCTACTGCCATGCTGAGCACCTAGTAGACATTTAATAAATACTTGCTAATTGATCGACTTGCAATTCCCACAAGTCCTAGGACAGTGTCATTAATAGTAGGTGTTCAATCAATACTGGTTAATTGCTCTGATTGATCTCAAGCAAATTCTAAAGTCAGCCCTGTGCTAAAGTGGTTATTCTCAACAGTTTTTAAGTCCTGACCATCCCTACATATATCAAACCATCAAGAAAAGTTATCTTTCTCTTTTGTAGAAATGGACGATAAAACACCTTTGAATCCTACTCCTACTACAGAGTTAGCCTTCTCCCCTCACTCCCTCTTTATCAGGGTATTCATGCCGCCCACACTTGCCCATTTCTATTGCCTTTGAACACCATCTTGAATCAATTTTTCCTCATTGGCTGGGTAGTTTGCCTATACAGTATGCCACTTCTAGAGCAGGCTAATTTTAGGGAAGGTATATATACCACTGGCTCTAGAATTAATTAAATAAAATAGCACCATGAAACATTCTTGGGTGCAGTATTTGGAATAAGACAGACCTAGATTCAAATTCTGCCTCAGATATTTACTAGCTCTGTGGTCCGGAGAAAGTAATTTAACTATTCTGTGTTCAGCTTCCTTATCTTTAAAATGAGAGGGTTGGGCTCCATAGACTTAAGTTCATTTACAGCTCTAAATCTACCATGTCTAAATCTACGTTATCTAAATCAATCATACTAGGACCTGTGATATCCCTGTGCGGGTAATTCACTCTATCAGGCAGATCAGTAACAACTCTGTAACCTGTAGTCTTTTAGAGAGACTTGCCCAATGTCACACAACAATTATGTGTCAGCAGCATAACTTGAACCCAGAATTTGGTTAAGCAAACTAAATAAGGTTCCATCTCATTAAAATTCCAGGAAAGGTTTGGGGTTCTTTTGTTTGGTTGTTTGGTTGGGGTTTTTTTGTTTTGTTTTGTTTTGCTTTTTTTTTTTCATTCATTCTGTTTCAGGTTTTGTGTCAGAATAGTCAGTAGCTCAAGTTTTGTTTTTAGATCCAAAATTGACAAGAGATTAATTCAAACATAAACAAGCTGGCCTGCCAATGAAAAAGAAAACACATGAGGGAAAACAGAAGAACCAACATTCTTAAAATGTTTCGCACTCACTTAAGAACACTGTACAGACTGGCAGTGTCACTATAAACAGATGTTTGTTTAATAAAGTCTATATCTTATTCTTTATTTAATGCCAACATTTCCTTCCTGACAGTACATCATTGTTCCATCAGGAGCTAGAAGCAAACCACCAAAAAATACAGGAAAATCTAGTCTTTGCCCATCCTGCCTTAGACTGCAGTCTACAATTGCCATCTACAGGCTTAAATGAGACATGCTAGTTGTCTCAATAACCAAAAGAACTCTGGCTTACTTACCTTGATTATCTGACCTTTTCTAGCCTACTGAAGGCCTGAGCAAAGCAGAATTCAGCAAGAGAGAGAGGAGATCACAGCAAGTGCCCACATCAGTGAAATCACAGGTCACAGGACCATAAAATTCCAAACTTAGAGCTAGCAGGGACCTTAAAGGAAGAGTAGAAAAAAGAATCACAACAAAAAGAAAAGGAAAAAATAAGCAGAATGGCAGGCTGAATGGAGTAGAAACAGAATGGTTTTGTTTAAGGATGTGAAGAAGGAAAAGCATAAATGAAAGGAAAAGTGATTTTGGGCCTAAGACAACCCACAGTACAGCAAAAAAGTTGAATATGTATTGGAATTCTCAAATTCCCCAGTGGGAAAATGAACCTAGCTTTTAAGGTAATTTTTAAAAAGATTTTTAGATCTGGGCATTTATGAAAGGCCACATGTGTATGTCTGAATTCCTGTTATCTCTTTAGTGTGTGCTGTGTTTCTGCCAATTTAAAAAAAACCCTCATTTTTAAATTTTAAAAAATTACATTTTTCTCCAAAAGCTAGGGGGACAATTTCCCCCTAAGAAATCTGATGGACTGGGTTGCTATTTCATATTTTTAGAATGTTTTAATATTAGAATGTTAATTAATATTTGGAATGCTTTAATATTAAAATATCAATTGATTTAAAAATATTTTAGAATACTTTATCATGGTGGAGAGGGTATGACCAGGAGGGGTCCAAGTCAGAACTGATGAGGTTGAAGGATGATTTTTGCTCTTTAAAAAAAAACAACAATATCCCAGTGTAAGGTGTGGATATACCCAGTGTTATCACATTGAGATCATTTTATGGCTTCCTATGAGTTCTTTGTAGCCTTTTTTTTTCCTTTTTGCATTTTCTGGCAGGTGAAAACTAAAGCTTATTTCCAACATATTGTTGGTTGAGTACTCACTTGGCAATAGAGAAACATTTTTACTCATATCTATGGAAGTCTCAATATGATTTGTATTTTCTTATACCCAACTGAAATCCCACTGGGGCACACACTCCAAAGTCTCCCAACACTGAACCCTGTCCCAACCATTTAAACACAAAGCTTGAAGTCATGCCTAGGGGTGGGGAATCTGTGACTAGGCCAAGAGTCGGTTACAATGACAAGTGCAAATTTGTCCTCTCAAAAATTTTTTTGATAAAATGTTTGACAGAGAGAATTCTCATTCTCTCACCTAATAATAAATTTTATAAGCCTCTGAGACATTCCTAATCCAGGCTTAGCATTGGGTATGATACATCTGGCACTTACCACAGGGCCATTACTCCCTATTATCCTTAGTTAACTTTTATATGTCTTGCCTCTCCAAGCGGATTCCAAGTTCTTTGATGGAAGGGATCCTGTCAAATATTTATTTTTACGCCACCCCTCCTAATTGGAGTATTTTGAAATAGGACCTCTTGGAAAAAGCACATCCATCAACAAAGGTCCAAAGACTGTGAGTCAAAGATAGGAGGCCAAACTGAAAGTAAAAATATTTATTAGCATGCTAAGGAAGACCAATATCATACTGATACTTGCTTCATCTCACTAGAGCAGAGATTTAGCTTCTTATAACCCTTCAGGCCTTGCTCACAGTCAACCAGCAGCACTTTGCTGTCATTTAGGATAGCTATGTAAAGCATTTCATTGGAAAGGGAAGGATAGAGAAAAAAGGGGATCAACCAAGGGAAAAAAGGACAGTTGTGTGCAACTGCTGGACTTATTATCAGAATAAGAAAACATTCACTGTTCAAGGGCAAAAGATAAGTGGCCAAATACTTTTATAAATATTAACGAAGTCCTTTTTAGACAAAACTGCAGGATGTCTCATCCAATGAAAGTGAGTAATTGTTACAACAGTGGATGAGAGCATCAACTTTATCATGTCCTTGTTAGGGACTTTTTAATATTAGGCCATAGGATGGTTTGGGGATTTTTAGATTTTTTAGTTAAATAAGATGTTGTAAAATGATTGTGGTTCCTGTTCCTATACCCCCACACCTCCCATGTACAAGGGCTAATATAGTGGCTTTAAAAACATGAAAGTTCAACAAATGTGTTAATTGGATGGCTGAAGAGGTATCCAAAATCTGATTTATGAATTTTCATTGTTAAAATAACCTCTTCAATTTCTCCCTACCCTGTGCCCCAGTATACCACTTATCACAAACTGCTTAGTTCAATTTATGCATGGAAAGGTTCTAAAACTGGAAGGAAGGACTGAAGGAAGATAATTTTGGAGCTTGGTAGGAAAGAGAGGAGCCAGGGAGTGAGGAGTCAAGCCATACAGATGCATGCCAATGCCAGTGGCCAGCTGATTCAAAGTAAAAAGTGCTCCTACCCTGAATTGAATATAATCAAGAGTTTACGGGTAAAGCCAAGTTTGACCTACTGAACTGCTTAAGGAGTAATATGCTGGGACAGAATTTTGCAGTCTTGCTGATGCTGGGACGTGGTGAATTTGTCCTTTCTTCACTTCTTTCCCCCTCCCACACTTTATCCTTGTCTGGTGAACTGGCATTGCTTACCCTTAAAACGTGTTTATTTGCTGCCTGTACTTTTATAATAAGCTGATTTTTATTACTTTCTGAGTATTTACTTTTAGTAGACCACAATAAGGTGAGGGACAAAGAATCACCTCTGGGTAAATAGCCATAGATATAACTGTAAGTCCATACTAAGTCATTCAGTCTCTCTCTTTCTCTCTCTCTTTGTATCTGTTTTTCTCCCTCCTTCCTCCTGGAAAAGCTTGGAACAAGTAACTGACTTGAAGATAGACTTGGAATTAGGAAGATTTGGGTTCAAATCTCACTCTTGACACTTCCTAGTTACGCGATCATGGACAAATCTCAAAATCTAAACCTTAGTTTCCTCAGCTGTAAAATTATCATAATGTCTGTAATAATCACCTCATAGGCCTTTTATAAAGATAAAAGAAGACAGCATATTAAAAGTGCTTGGAAAGCCTCAAAATGCTACAGAAACAGTGGCGATTGTATTATCACCAAAGGCAAGGGTTGGCAAACTATATATACATAGATATGCACATATTCATATACACATATAGACAGACACACATATATGTATGTATATAGACATATGCACACATAGCTCTATATGTGTTTGTCTATATGTGTGTGTGTGTATATATATACATGTGCATATATACATGCATATACACATATGTGATTTTGGTCAGATTTTACTCAAGGGCTATAATTTGCCATCCCTTAACCTAGAGAACGGTTAAACTCCTGCCAAAAATTTCCCATACAAGAATTCTAGCTTTAAATCAATAAGGAACCTCAGATGTAATTTAATCCAACCTCTTTGTTTTATAGTTGAGGAAACTATAGTTTGAAGAAAACTTCAGTAACTTGCCCAAGGCCACATAGGTACTAAGTGTGACAAGCAGAATTTGAACCCAGGTTTTCTGATTGCAGAACCAATTCTCTCCACTGTGCCATACTACCTAGTAAAAAAGAAAAAAAACTTACTAAATTACATTGATTATTCTATTATTCACTTGAAAGAAAGATTACTGGCTTTTCCCTCAGTTATTCTGAATTTAAGACTATCCCCCCAGTCCCAAATGAATTTTACATGCCATTTAATCTTTTACTCAGATTAGGGGAGGAACATCAATGACTGCTAGCATTTTGGGTCAGATCTAGAACCATACAGTTCAACCCCTTCATTTTACAGATGAAGAAACGGAGACCCAAGGAGATCAAGTGACTTGCCTAAGATTACACATGTAATACTCCAAGCTTGAGCCTCGGTCCTTTAACTCCAGAGCTAGTGCTCTTTCCACTTAACCCATCAACAACATTCCTTATGATAAGCAAATATTAGACAGCCCTTGGCAACCCAAGCAACCATCCTATTCAAGCTAGAAAAGATCATTATTGGGCCTCCCTAGTAGCTACCTTGGTCCATAGCTGGATCCACTACCCCATAGCATCGTAAGATAGCTATCTAACCCTATCAAAAGCGATTTAGCCTTTTCTAATAAAAGTCTACTATCAGTGTTTCTGAACAGCTAAGGATACAATGGCAACAATTCAGTGGGGAGAAGCAACCATAGACATGGTGTAACAGTGGCTTTAGTCCTCATCTTGGAGTCAGAAAGCTCTTACCTCCTAAGTATTTAATCACCAGGTGACCCTAGGCAAGTACCAATCATAGACTATTTGAAGCTAGAGTAGGTTCTGAACCTCTATTCTTAAAAAAGAATTGTGAATGAACCAACAAGTATTTATTAAGCACTGGGGATACAAGTAAAAAGAATTAAACAATCTCTACTCACAAAGAGCTTACCATTCTAATGGGGTGTACGTGTAAAATAGACGTGGCCTAAACATAAAGTTAAAACAAATATACACAAAATAGTAAAATACAAGGTACTTCAGGTAGGAGGGCACTAGAAATGGAGGGGAATTAGGAAAATCTTCATGCAGATGATGGCACCTGAATTGAATCTTAAAGGAAGAAAAGGATTCTGTGAGGTGGAGGTAAGGAATCATTTACTATTACTGTGCAGTTCTTGACACATGCATCAGTTACGTGCATGAAACTAGCAAAAGTGGCATATGTGGAATCCCACCTTGGAGATCACAACTACTGAAGGTATTGAGCCCCAGAGAGATTTAAAGGGGCCACCATGACCTCCTTCCTTCTCAACCACAGGTTTAAAATTACAGCAGAGACTTTTCAGTGGAATTCTTGTAGCAGTTTCAAAATATCTAGTGCCATAGACTGAATGGGTTTCTTGTATTTCACATGGAATTAGAACCATGCTGACCTAAGGACCCCTTCCCCCAAATTTGTCCAGCTGCTGCTGCCTTCAAGGTCAATGCAGCTTTCACCGATATAATATATAGAGGAAACACAAGGCTGAACAAGAAAAGAAGGAAGATTAAAAACACAGCTTCTGGAAATCACCACCTTAGTCTTGGCTTAAACTGAGTGGGCCCTTTTTAGAGCAAAATTCTGTGCTCATGTTCTCTCTTCCACAACAAGGATTCAGTGCAAAGGCAGGTTACTAAAGCACTTCTCGGCAGAGAAGAGACAATGCGATCTAGAAGAAAGAGCAAGAGACCTGAAATCAGGAGGGACCTGAACTGGAATCCTGCTTATGGCCCTTATTAACTGTGTACCCCAGGTACGCAACCAGAGTCTCAGTTACCTTGATTATGCCACAGTGATGATAATACTTGTGGTTTGATAACAACCTCATAAAACTATTATAAAGCACAAATGAGATCATGCAAATACTCTGCAACAATTAAAGTACCATATAAACACCAAGAATTTTCCAAGATTTATTGATGACTTTTTGTTTTTAGATCAGTTAATTCTAAATATTAATACCTACATCTCACACTGATACTTCCTTTGTGACAAAGAAACAGTTAGGCAAAACCAACCCACATTGCCTTTGATAGTGTATGCAACATTTCACATCCATAGCTTCCCATAATATCAGCTATAACTAAAGAGAAGGATTATTAAGGTCATAGCTGCTAATACTTCAACTTTAATACCTCAGAAGATACATGAACAATTTTCTCAGTGTAAGCCCCTCCTCTACCTATGAAACAATCTCTCAACGATTAAGGGAACAATTCCACAAGTTTCTGTAGTCAGAAAAACTAATCTAGTGGCCAATTTATTGATCCTAAATTCAAGTCAAATACTTGTTCTTCCTTTGTTTCGGTCGTGTCCAACTCTCCATTACCCCAACTGGGGTTTTCTTGGCAAAGATACTGGAGTGGTTTTCCATTTCCTTCTCTAGCTCATTTTACAGATGAGGAAACTGAGGCAAACAGGGTTAAGTGACTTGCTCAGAGTCACACAGCTAGTAAGTGTCCGAGGCTGTATTTGAACTCAAGTCCTCGCTCCAGAGCTGGTGCATCTATCCACTGCACTATATGTTTACTAGTAATTCCAACTATATACGTCTGTCACAGTCTGGAATTTAAAGTCCTTTGCAACCTGAGCCCAATCTACTCTCACCAGTCTTATTTCCCATTATGTCCCTTTCTTAAAACTTCTGTCCAACCAAGTTGACCCTTCTGTTCTTCACATACAACACTCACATCTCTGGTCTCTATTTTGTACATGTCTCCCCACTAGAATGCACTCAGCCTCAAAGAGTGAACTCAAGCACCAACCACTACATGGACCTGTCCTGATTGCCCTAGCTCCTAGTGCCCCCTCCCAAAATTCCCTTGTATTTACTTTCTATGTATTCTTTATATGCTTATTTGGTGGTAAATTTATTTCTCCATCCACAGAATGCAAGCTGAGGGAGAATATGGTTTCTTTTTTTTTTTTTGATCTTTGCATATACTCAGTGCCTAGTATAGTACCTAGAAGCTCAGTAAATGTGTTTTGATAGTCATTGGCCTAAATACTAAGCCTTTATAACTTTCTAGGACTTGTATTTCACTGTTCCATCATTTTTGAGGACCCAGTATCACCTTTATATCAGATAAAACCCAGGAATAACTCATATCTCTGTAATGCTTAAATATTTTCCAGTTGCTTTCCTCCCAAAAAGCTCTGTGGGGTAGCAATGCAAATGTTATTAACCCTATCTTATAAATGAGGAAACCAAGGCTCTGAGAAGTCACTGAATTTGTCCATGGTCATACAGAGAGTAGAGACAGTATCTGAATCCTGTAAAAGTCCTAATTGGGCATGTCAACTTATGAGAAAAGAGCTCTAGATAGATTGATAACTAGAAAGACATTTTATGTACATATAACACGTATATGTGTACTTGTCTATGTGATGTTCCAAAAAGTCTTAGTGAAGTTTTAAGCTATTGAAGCTTATATGTGTGTGCATTAGGTATTGATTTAGATATTTCCAAAACTTTAGTTAAATTTAAGGATAAATTCTACAAGACAATGGAATCAATAATAATATTAATACTTCTATAGGTCTTTGCTTTGTAAAGTGCTCTACAAACGTCCTATCATTTTATCCTCACAATTATCTTGGAGGTAAGTGACGTTATTACCCCCATTTAGCAGATGAAGAAGCAGAGTCAGACAGAGGGTAAGGGCCTTGAAAAGAAGGGTCATATGGCCAATAAAGTCACATTTGAACTCAGGTCTTCCTGACTGCAGAAGGTCCAGCTCGGAGTCAAAGAATTCAAAACAGTTACACCTCAGTTCAGGCTGATTCTCCCCAAGCACCCAGTTTACTGCATCCCACTTCCTACCTGGGCAACCGAATCCAACCCCTCTGTTACTTGAAGGAGGGTGAAGAATACAGAGACTGTTGGAACCTTCACATCCCCAACGGGAAGAGAGTGGGGTGGGGCTAGTACTCTCTGTATCAAGCGGTCCCCATGGAAACTGAAGAGTTGGGGCGGAGGGAAAAGGGGAAGCAGGATTCAGCTTCCTGATTGGAGGTTTCTGCCATCTCTCTTCCACCGCTGCCTGACGACTGATTCCAGTGCCCACCTTCTAAGATGCCGCTGGGTCTCTAGCCCTGCGAAAGAAACCTTTCAGCTGTGTCCAGCGCAGAGGGCTGAGATCCCGCCAAAGAATGGACAAGAAAGGAGAAAAAGACGAAGGGGAAGCCTTTTATTATCCTTCCTTTCTCGCCTAATTACTAAGCTTCCCAGCGTGGGAGGGATGTTTGAAATGTCCTTCTGGAAAAGCATGGTCCTGCCTCCCGTGCTCCCTCAAGGGGTGCGCGGCACAGATAATGCGCTGGCTGACCTGCTTAGTCTCTGGGGTAAAGCAAACTTCTGGGCCTTCGCATCCACGGGGCAAAAGCAGGTGGTCCGGCCAGGTGTAGGGGCCGCAGGTGCTGCCAATCTCCCACTAGAGGGCAGCCTTGCCCCGTGCTCTCACGTTGTAATGCCAGAAATGGGAGCTGCCTCCTTTACCCCATTCCTTGTAGGTGCATGAAATCTTACAGGATCTTGGTTTCAGAGCTTAGATTTACAGCACACTTCATTAACCTGTTATGTGTCATGAGCCTCTTTTGGCAGTCTAATGAAGCACTATGGGACTTTCTCGAAATAATGGTTTTAAATGAACAAAATAAGATGACAAGAGAAACTGATTATGTTGAAATAGTTACCAAAATATTTTTTAAGTTTATGGATTCCAGGCAGGATAGGCATGTGCTACCTTACAGAAAGGGTAGGGATCTCCCTCTGGGGGAGGATATCTAGTCCAACTCCTTCCTTTCAGACATGAACAGAGAGGTTAAGTGATTTACCTAAAATATCACAGTAAGTGGCAAGAAACAAAATTGGAACTTTAGCTTAGTAGCCTTTTGGGAGCAGGTACATATCATATTGGTGGTTACTTAATTGAATTGAAATCTTAGACCACAAAGATCCCCCCCCCCCATCATTTAGAAGTCTGGATAAACCTGAGGATCCAACTCATTTGGAGGCTACAAACAAAAGTTACAAACAAAGCATCTAAGTCCAAGGGGTGCTCAGGCATCAGAGGGAGATAGATGCATGGATGAAATGAGAAAATGTCACTGTCCTCAAGAAGGTAGTTAAATGATACTAATAATGAAAGCAAATTAGAATGTGCTAAGTGCATAAGTGAGGTATAAAGTGCTGGGAGAGATGAGAGGAGATTTCTGTGGATCATCTTTCTACCCTAGAAAGCTCTAGCAAGCTGTTAGATGAAGTCCTTGCAGAGTTTGGTTTAACCTGGATTTTTTTTCTTTTTTTATAAGGGCAGGGGAGGAAGGATTGTATATTCCCAAGGTTCCTTAAACCCTGGAATATCCCAGGATGGTTGAAATCTCTTAGGAAACATAGTCAGAGGGAGCAGAAGTTGTACTTAGGTCCTCAGCTGGGCCAAAATAAGCTTGGAATCAGGAAATAGTGTTATCATAAAATTTCAGTAAAATGAGAAAGGAAATGTAAAACTTAGAAATCTGGTTAATGAACCAAATTATCCATTCCTACCTACAGAGCTAGATAGACTCTTAGAGATCATCTAATCCAGTAGTCTCCAAAGTAGGTATGCCCAAGTATTAATATTATAGTAGTTGTTATTTGCCGGTAGTGATGGGGTACTTGGGTGCTTGTGCTTGAACCCCAGTTTGTAAAATCACATCAGTTTAGACAAATTACATTTCTCCCTAGCCTCAAATCTCCCTAGCCTCAGACCATTATCTCTGCCCCTTCCCATGCTAGTACTTTGCCTAGCAACCATTCATGAAATGTTTCTCTCCCCTTAATATAATAACCAGATGCACCCATGAATCCTTCACTGGATATCTATAAGTTCCATTATGCACATCCTGGATCCCTCATTAGCTTGGGACATATGTATGCTCCCAACATCCATCTTGTGAAACAGGACATTGATGAGTAGCAGACTGGGCACTTCTCAGTCAGCTCTGACCCAAGCCTAAAACCACACTTCCATATAGCCCCCCTTTGGGCTATTTCCCAGTGAACTATGGGCAATAGACCTGCACAGTAGATATTAAAAGTGCATGTTCCTTTAAGAACCGACCACTCCTTACCTCCTCCCTAATCCCACCCTTACTCATGTAGTCAGCAAAATTGACATCTGATTTACTATTCTTATTCTTTATAAATTTAACTGTGATCCTTTCAGGTTTCAGGTTCCCTAAGAACTCTTACTCGCTATAAAGCATAACAATAAACTTTTACCAACTTGACTCAGAATGCTTGAACCTGTGAGTTCATTACAGATTGCCCACCAAGGGACTCTGGTCATTGGGGTCCCTGAAATACTTTTCATCCTTCGTCATTTGTGGCGACCCAGATGGGACCATAGTCTGAGGTCTCAAGTTTTCTTGGAGTCACAGTAAGCTTCTTTCACCTCCTTGCTAAGTCTCAGGCTTGCATGCTTTTGCATTAATAAAGCTCCCTTTGGCTAAAGAGAAGGTCTAATTGAATTCTTTTAAAACTAAACCAGCTCTCTCTACTCTGACTTCGTCAGTAGCAAATATTCTAGCCATACATGATTGAAGGAGGTTTGGAGGCCATAATCTAATCCATCCAACCCTCTTCACTTACAAGTAAGGAAACAGGCTCAGAAGGGAATTCTGTAAATATTTGTACAAAAATACTTTCTTTAGTGTTCCTTACATACATGTGCAGTACAAAAAAATGACTTTAAAAGACTTTGCTCGGCAAAGTAAGAAGATACTCTGAGTCAAAGAATAGTTTTCTCTGTGGTATAAATGTATCTTACAAAAGTCCTTTTTTAACTCAATGCAGATCATTACTACCTGTTTTACCTACAGAATCTATCCTGAGAAAGGGGATGGGCATGGACTGAGAGCCTAGAATAAAGAATTCTCTAGGGAAGGGAAAAGATACCTAGGAGACAATCTTGGGAATAAGAAGGGTTATGTGAAGGGCTCACACTCTCTGGAGACAACTATAAAGAGTAAGAGTTGGTCAAAGAGCCAGGGAACCGAAAGACCTCCAGCTCCATGGCAATGAACATCAAGGATAGGTTTGATTGTGAGAATTTAAAGACATCTCTGCAACTTACTCCTTGCATGTACAAAAAAAAATTCCCTTTGTTTATTAGCAGGAAAAAACATCTTAGGAAAACTCAAAAGAGTAATGTACCTGCTACAGAGGGTCAAGGAGAAGTAAAAAAATTCCCTTTACTAAGACTTTCCTGATGTCTATTATTTTTTCCTTCCTCAAATTATCTTGCATTAACTTGTCTGTGTATATGTTGTATTTTGAGTGCCTACATTTCTCCAGACTGGGTGGGGAGAAGCAAAGATGGAGGAATGGATGGCAATGTTCTAGGTGGTGAATTAAGGAGAGTAGTCTCAGGGATGAGCAGAAGAAATACATGAATGGACCTAAAATTCCATTAATGGACTTAAAAGTCCATAGGTATCATCTGCTTGGAGAGCCCACTTTAAACCAGAGTAACTTTGGAGGTAGCAAACTGTAAATAACAGGTTTACTCATCAGAAACCCCATTTTCAGTAAGGCTTTAGAACAGGATTCAAAATGCAATTTACAAAATCAGTCAATAGTACTGAAGTGGAAAATTAAATTTGACGCATCCAAAACCAAACTGAATCATCTCCCTCCCCCACCCTCAATCTGTCCCTCTTCTTGACTTTTCCATTTTTGTTAATAGCATTTTGTCATCCATCTTCAAATTTTCAGTCGTATTTGATTTCTCTCTCCCATCCTGTATACAATCTCCCTGCATAGTGGATATATATATTCCCTGAATCTCATATCCTGTGCCTTGCTTCATTCTACTCAAAACCCCCACTGTCTCTTGCCTTTACTACTACAGTATCCCCTTCCAAGCCATCCTACACATCATAACCAGATTTATTTCTCAATAGAATATAAGACCCTTGAGGTCAAGGATTATTTCACATTTGTCTCTCTGTCTTCATGGCCTACAACAGTGCTAGCTAGGTACATAGTAGGTGCTTAGTAAATGCTTGCTGATTGATTGGTTGATTCCAAATGTACATCTCTGATCACATTGCTCCAAAGCTAAAAAAGACCTTCGTTAGTTCCATTGCCTAATGAATAAAGTCCAAATTCCTTAGCTTAGAATTCAAGGCCCTCATCATTTGATTCCAAAATCTATCTAATTTATCTAATGCTGCTAGAATATGGCTATTCCTTTGAGGCTTAGAAATGTTATCATATGTAGAATTAAATACATAATATTGTATTACATTTGTATTAATACATAACATTGTATTAAAACATTGAATTCTGATTCTGTATGGTATTTATAGTTTGTTTCTAAAGAATTCACTATGTACAAGCAATTAAAGTGTAAAGCTGTCAGAGGTTTTCAAAATATATCTTAAGAACAAAATAAAAGATTTAAACAAGCAATCTAGTATCGCATTCTATTCTTCCAGTATAGTTTCCCTTGATATGGAACCTTTCCTGGTCCATCATCTCTGATGTTCATATACTGCCCTTCCTTATTCTGTCTAAAACAGAGAAATTGACCTTCCTAGTACCTCTCCTGGCAGGATACATCTGTCCATCATCCTTTGGTCTGACTTTACCTACCCATAGCGGAGCAAATCCCAGCTCGAGGAGATTCTGAAGTATCCTAGAGATAAGAGGAGGGCCCGTCTCGTTGGAGTATCACCTCGAGATTGACCTGACAGCATCCCGTGACTCCACTGAACTTCTTTTGAATGTTTTAATGTTTTTAATGTTCAATTAAGCATGTTTAATGTTTTAATGTTTCCTATTTTAATTAAAACAGGAACTAGTGCAGATCCCATAAGAAAAAAATTTAAACCTAGAGACTGAGAAGTGACAGGGTTGTCTTCTTTTTGTTGTTGTTGGTGGTGGTGGTGGTAGTGGTGGTGGTCTTTCATCTCTTTAGGGTTTCCTCTGTCTCAGTCTTTACTTTGGATTATGACACTGAACATTGCACATGGTCTATGAAAAAGCTTCTTGGAAGGCTTAAATAACTCAATGTTTCCTTAGAACTAAGCATGAATAAATCAACTGGTTTCTGACTGTTCAATGTTATTTTTCAGATAAATTTACTGCTCAGTATTTGTCAATTTAACTTATTTAAACATGTATTCATTAAGCGCCTACTATACACAAGGCACTGTCCTGAGATTTAGATGGACCAAAGGAACTTACATAAAATATATGAAAAGTTTAATGTCATGATAACAAAAAATGTCAGAGGTGAGATTCAAATGCAGGTTTCCTGATTCTAAATTCAGTGCCGTCTCTGCTACATGACAATGTGACCCTTGTATTTATATTCATTTGTGTATATGTATGTATACATATATGTTTTTGTATGGAGAAGTAGTGTAACATAATGGGGGCCATGGTAGACATGCTGTCAGGAAGACCTAGATTCAAATTCTGACCTTTACCCTAGCTGTGTAATCATCTACATACATTAGCTGTGTATTTACATACACAAGCTGGGTGTCGTTTCATTTTAGCCCCAGTTTCATTTGTAAAGTGGGGATAAAAATAACTAATATCCAATTCACTGAATGGTTGTGATGAATCAGTGAAATGAATTTAAAGTTTTTTGCCACCCATGAAAAATAATATAAATGTTAGCTATTATTAATATTATTCTTGTGTATGTATATACAGAGTGTCTCAAAAGTCTTAGGGCAATTTTAAGCTTTAAAAGCTTTAATCTTTAAAAGTTTTAAATTTCCCTAAGAATTTTGGGATACTCAATATACTTTTACATATTTATCTCACATTTTAATATAATATATATTTATATATAATATATAAATAACTCATATATACATACATATTTATGTATATATCATATATACATATATACATATGTAAATACACACATATGAGTTGTTGCTCTATCATTTTCACTTGTGTCTGACCCTTCCAGACCCCAGGGTTTTCTTGGCAAAGATACTAGAATGGTTTGCCATTTCTTTCTCCAGCTCATTTTACAGATCAATGACTGAGGCAAACAGGGTTGAGTGACTTGCCTAGGGTCACACAGCTAGTGTCTAACACCAGGTTTGAACTCAGGAAAATGAGTCTTCCTGACTCCAGGCCCACTACTCTCCACTGTGCCACCTATCTGCTCATATCAGAGTTAATGCATAGAAATTATTAACAAAGTGGTAAATTGAACCTATGTTAATACTGTTTCCTTGAATCTGAACATTTGTTACAAGGATTATGTTTTATTAACTATTCTGATTAGTTAGGGTTTCTTAAGTATTTTTGAAAAAAAATCACCTTTATAACAAGGATAAACCAAAACATAATTTATTGGCATTTTCATATTCTGTGACCTCCTCGTGAAGTCAGAAGCCCTCAATTAAATGAACTATCTCAAACTATTAGGATGAAAATGACAGCACCCATACAGACACACTATGCTAATTCATTCGCTGATCACTAATGGATATTACTGACAACACAGGCTGTGATACATCATAGATTTTACAATCTAAAATCTAGACAGAACACTGGAAAATGGCATGTCATGTTTTCTTCCCCTCCCTCCCTCTTGAGGTGAGCCCCAGTCACACTTCCCCTCCCTGCTTGGGCCCACCATCTGATGGAGTTGCTAATAGAGAAATTGAGTCTTACAAACAACAGAATGTGGGGACTAAAATGGGCCACACGAAAAAAAGAGCAATGTTTTCAGGGTATTTTGCCCTCTAATCCTAAAAGATAGGTATATACATTCTGCTACCCCCACTTTCTGAACGAGGAAACTAAAACCCAAAGAAGTCGAAATGCCTTGTCAAAGATGACACAGTCAATGTCAGAAATTTGAACCCAGTTGTCCAAAGACAAAGAAACTTCTAGGGCAGGGGTGGGGAACCTCTGACCCTAAGGCCACATGTGGCCCTCAGCCTTTTGACTGAATCCAAACTTTACAGAACAAATCCCCTTAATAAAAGGATTTGTTCTGTAAAACTTGGACTCAGTCAAAAGGCCATACCAGAGGACCTAGAGGGCCACATGTGGCCTCAAGGCCAGAGGTTCCCCACTCTTGCTGGGGAGTTGTCCCCATGGTCCTTGGCTTCTGTAGGCATCCTTATGCCCTAAGAAGCAGCCAAACCCAAAACCCTTACCTCAAGCTTACCCAAACTATAACTATGCAAGAAAGTATCTGCACCCCAAAGTTCAAGGGCTTACCTTTAGTTTGTACCACATATCCTTGCTCAGGTCTGCAAGCCCCTGCTCACTTGTCCAGAATAAAGAGAAGCTCCCTGGAATGCCATGCAATGCTTGCACCAGACCAGACCAGCTGACTCTAAGAGTGATTCATGGTCCAAGTCCTCCTGAAAATGATCCTCTCTCCTCTGTGCCTCTGACCTGTAAGCCCCCTTGCTCACCATTGCTGCTTTGCCTGTCATTCAAGCCTCGCCTCTAACTTCCTCACAGAGCAATAATAAAAGCTGTATTCATAGAGGAAGAAGAAAAGAGCCATCCTACTCTGATTCCTCTTTTGACCTTAACACCTAAAGTCAGGTAAGTGGCACTCCAGGTCTAGGAATTTGGAGTCAAAAAGATACAAGTTCAAATCAAGCTTGAAACACTAGCTATGTGATCCTAGCCAAGTCACTTAATACCTCAGTTTCCTCAAATGTGCAAATTAAGGATCATAAAAGCACTTACCTCCCAGGGTTATTATAAAGATCAAATAAGAGGTCCAAATAGCTTAGCAAAGTGACTGGCACATAGTAGGCACTTTATAAATGCTTGTTACTTTTCCCTTACTAGGCAGGCATTTTTTTTTTACTGCCCTGAGACTTTCAGGACATTCTATACTATACTACTACAATGAACAAGGTAGATGCCAGTGTAGCCTAACATGAAAACTTGTAGCACCATGAACAAGCAACTCCCCAAGTTTGCTTATCTATATTCGTAAAAAGTATGTCCTCTTTCAGAAACTTCCTACATCAATATAAAGATAGATAGATGGATTAGATAGATAGACAGATAGATAGATAGATAGATAGATAGATAGATAGATAGATAGATAGATAGACAGATAGATGAATGAATGGATGGGTGGGTGGAGGATGGATCTATAGATAGATGGGTAGATGTGTGGGATTGTGTATGTATATGTATATATATACACATTAACCTATACATATGTATGTGCATGTGTGTATATGTATATTATATATTATACATTTATACATATAGTATATGTGCATGTAGGTCATCAAATGGAGAAAAAGACAGAGGGAGAATGACAGTAATATGGATGAGTGAGCTCACACTCAATAGTCATATAACTTATTGAACTATACAATTCAAGGGGGGATGTAGAAGAATAATTTTCCTTGACATGTACGTTTCTTCAAATGTGGGAATCCTAACAAAGCTTTACAAAGCTTATGGTGAAACAGTGATGTAGGCATATGAGTATTATCCCCATTTTATAGATGAAGAAACTAAGTCCCAGAGATGTTAAATGACTTGAAAAGATCACATAGCCTGTGTCAGAAATGGACTTGAAACTTGGTTGATATTAGTGGGTAGAGCTGGAATTGGAACACCAAAGACCTGAGTTCAAATTCTATCTCTGACACTTAGCTGTGTGACCCTGGTACGATCATTTAAGCTCTCCAACCTCAGTTCCCTAATCTATAAAATGCGAATAATAGTAGCCACTACCTGACAGGGCTATTGTATCAAATGAAATAATAGATGGAAAGTGCTTTGCAAACCTTAAAGTACTATATAATCATTAGTTATTATTGTCACTGCTATTATGACTCTAGATCCCACCCTCTAAGTCACTGTTGTACATTGTATCTCCTGAAAGAAGGTAAACTACAGGGATTATTTCATCCTTTGTATCCCCAGTGCGTAGGTGCCACAATGTCTGGCCCTTAATAAGGCTTGTTGGTTCATTGGGTAACTGGAAAGAAGTCCAGCATTTAACCCTTCAGCTTTGTCAGCAGTCAATTATACTGCTATACCCTTGACTAAGAGGGGCCATGCTGTTAATAAGTTAAGACCAGGTTTATGTGAGCAGTAGTAATGTTAGTGATAATCATAAACTCTTGTTGTGATGAGGGATTCCAGTGAGGGGGGAGCCTTGTGTCTATAAGGTGTGAATGGGTATAGAATTTCCAGTCTGTCTTATAGCTAGGGTTTTAGGGAAACAAAGTATTTCTGTGGTTTCATTTAGAGTATTATCTTAGACAACTATTCCAAAGAATAACCAACCATGAGTCCAGAGGACCAGTGATAAATCATGCTACCCACCTCCTAACCAAGAGGAGATGAACTGAAGGTTCAGCATAAACCCTACATTTTTCTGGACTTGGCCCCTGTGAGAATTTGTTTGCTGAATTATGCATATTTATTCCAGGGATTTCTTTTTCTTTTCCCAGTTTGGGTGAGGGAGGCAGGAGAGAGAGGGAAAATAGATTTTTTATTGAAAAAATAAAATTTAATTTAGGAAAAGAAAAATTAAGCAACTCCCTACTCCACCCCGCCTTCCAAAAAACTCATTGTCTTAGAAAAGACGCAACAAAACAGAATAGAAAACCTGTCAATAGAAAACCCTTCTGAAAAACTCTCTCATTTGATTAGATTTAAGAGACTTCACTACTAAACTTGGGGCACAGTACAAATCTCATTTATCTACTTCTCCCTCCCAGACCAGTTTCATCCTTCTTTCCCTCAGGGGCCCATCACAACAAGGTAACTGACCCTTCTTTCTATGAATCTTCATCAGCCCTCAAGAATCTTCACTCTAGGAATCCCCTCAAATTCTGGTCCTCTCATCAAGGGTGATAAAGTGTCAGATAGTATTGGGCAGCTGAAGAGGAGAGCCTATGGTGGGATGTCAAAATATGATAGATAATCCCAAGTCCCTTGTTCAACCCAGTGAGCCATATGAATGTAGAGGAGAAAATGAGTAAGGGTCATTCCGGGGCTAAACCACCAAAGGGCTCAATGAGGATCATAAATTTGAGTTGGGGTTATTTCTTCTCCCTTATACCTTTGAATCTTCCTTAGTATAGGAAGCATATGATCAAGGACTTTTGCTCTTGGCTCTCTTTGCCTGCCATCTTGAAAGGCTTCCAATAGAATATGAGCTCCTTAAAGTGCAAGGAATTTGTCTTTGCTTTTCCTCAATCACTCCTCTTGAAAATGCCAGACTGCTCGGACCCCATCAGGGCAGTCAGTTTGGACCAATAAGGAGGCTATTCAAGACACTTAAACAAGCTGGGAGTCACCAGCTCCACCAGATCTTACCGTCTGCTATGCTGCTATGCCCTCTGAGACCTCTAAACACTGTCAGCCGATTTGCTGGTACATCAGAAGTATCCTGGCCCTCACAGTCAGCCTCACCTATGCACCTGAGACCTTTCCATTCATCTTCCAGTTGAACTCTTTTGATGTGTCCTTCTTTCTATTTGAACGTGATCTCCCTAAGACCAATGACTGTCATTTTTCTTCTATGTATCCTCGGTCTTGATAAATGCCTTTTCGTTCACCCATCCAATAAATACTCCTTGAATGACTGAATATCTAAGCCACTTTATTAAAGGGCTCATCAACCTTTATTTCAAATTGCCTTTTCCAAGGCTGCTTATAAACTCAGTGGAGCTTTGCTAAATTTTTAGTAAGAGAAAGGATCAGTATACTTGGGGGAAATGTCCCAATATAACCACAAATTTGGAAAGTAAATGAACTATCAAGTAAAAAGATATTCACTGAGAAACTTTATTATTTTGTTTACGAAATGGGCCTGCTGCTTCTTTCTCCCCTAAAACACAGGTTTTATTTGTTTGTGGGTATGTTTTCTGCATCTGAGATTTCATTGGTTTAAGGAAATCCCATTGACAAAATTCTCTCTATTGATTACCAGCTACTCTGCAACTTATACTCTTAAAACTGGAGAACTATGAAGTTAAGACACTTAGCCTTGATCACATAGCCAGTAACTGAAGAGACCAGACTTAACTCCAGGTCCTTCTGATTCTGGAGACTGCACTTTCTTTACCCATAATGCCACTTTCCCTTTCCATATGTGTAAAAATGATGGTAAATTATTCCATCACATTTGAGAACATTTTTTGTTTCACCTAAAGTGACTCTGATCCTATAGAATGAAGGACAGATTCCCCTTGGAGCAATGAATAAAATTCAATTTTTTTTAGAGACAAGAAGAATATCCATCGCACTTACTACATTAGCTTAATTAATTTAATCATCAAAAGAGGAAAACACAATGCAAAACATAAAATACTTTTCTGTTCAACAAAACCCAGTGGACTATCTTGGCTAAGATCTCTATTACATAATTATGTCTATGTTGTCCTGTCTGATGTCTCCACATAGCAGCAAAAAAAGACCATTAATATGAAAGGGAGTTCTCAGAAATCTATTTTTTCTCTCTCTCTCTCACCCCACTGGGAAAAAGAAAAAATGTGAAATGTTTCATGTGCTCTCAGATGAGGTCATTATATCATTAATTTACCTAATAGCTTTTATCTTGTTACAAAAGACTTCTCAGGAAATGGGAGTAACCCGCAAATATATGTAATATTTTTTTAAACGAATCAACAAAACTTTTTACAGCATCTAAAATCCTAGGAAAGTATAAAAACAGAAACAAACTGAATGGAGAAGAGGGAATATAATTGTTTAAAAACACACAGCATTTTTCTTTGTAATTGATTTCAATTTTTATAAAGTTATTTCATTGGCCTAGATGACCTCTCCAGTGGTTTCACTCTCTAGAACTATTGAAATCCATACTGTTTTCATTCTGAAGTTACAATCATTTTAATAGGGGTTAAATAAATGAGCAACCTGAGTATTCAGAAGGAACCTCAAAAGCCATTTGGTCCAACTTGTACCTCACAGAATCTGAGTTAAAGGGGATGTCGGCAGTCATCCTATCTGGCTCGTTCAACTCAACTGGACAAGAATCCCCTCGAAATTATCCCTGATGAGTTATGCACCCTTTGTTTGAAGCCCTCCAGTAAGAGACTAGTTTCTACCTCAGAAGTCTATTTTTTCTACGATTGTTTTAACTGTAATAACTTGTATTTAATGCAACTTTGGAAAACATTCTAGCATCATAGATTTAGAACTGGAAAGAACTTGAAAGGCCATTAAGTCCAACTTCCTCATTTTACAGATGAAAGAAACTAAGGAATATAGAGATTAAGTGACTTGCCCAGGATCACACAGCTAGGAAATATCTGAAGCAAGATTTGAATCCAGGTAGTTGACTCCAAGCCCAGTAATATCACCACTTAGCTCCCTTGTTGCCCTGTAATAGTTTTAGTCATAAGTCACAATCCTATTTATCAGTTATTTAATCCCCCCAAATTGACTTTTGACATAAAATATTTCCTATCTCCCTTAGTAATTAGTAATCAGATCTGCTCAAAGGGAAGAGGAAGGAAGGGGAGCATAGCAAGGTAGAGACACAAACTGACAAAAACAGAAAGAAGAAACCCTTACCATACCATAGTTTTTTCATCATTGATTAAATGGCTTAAAGCTCTTCAGTATCTAATCATATACTTGTAGT
Source organism: Pseudocheirus occidentalis (assembly GCA_028646575.1). Classification (NCBI taxonomy): domain Eukaryota; kingdom Metazoa; phylum Chordata; class Mammalia; order Diprotodontia; family Pseudocheiridae; genus Pseudocheirus; species Pseudocheirus occidentalis. The sequence goes on from CM053599.1 coordinate 122,446,277, forward strand.
TTTTGAACCCCAAGTTGATTTTCAAAGTTACCACCTCCTGCCGTATCTTCTTTGGAGTACCATGATAGGGGTGATATGAAACATTGAACACATACATCCAAAACCCTCTAGTCTAACCCATTTCTTTTTGTTTGTCTGCTTTTGAAGGCAACTGGGGTTATGTGAGTTGCCTAAAGTCACACAGCTAGTGTCTGAGGTCAAATATGAACTCAATTCCTCCTAATTCCAAGGTCAGTGCTCTATCTACTGTACCACCTAGTCGCCCCTCAATTCCTGATTGATGTTGTTTGCTGATCCCAGCAGTCAACATCTAGTTACCTCGTTCAATGTTGAACTGTTCAAAAGTTGAAACTTTTCTTTGTTGTTAATACAGTCACATCCAATACTTCATGACTTCATTTGGGATTTTCTGGGCAAAGATAATGAAATGGTTTACCATTTCCTTCTCCAACTCATTTTACAGATGAGGAAAGCGAGGCAAACAAGATTGAGTGATTTGCCCCAGGTCACACAACTAATAAGTATCTAGGGCCAGATTTGAATTCAAGTCTCCCTGATTTCAGTTCCAGTGCCCTATCCAAGTGCCAATTGCTTTAGCCTAAATAATAGGCTGAGTGGTGACACAGAAAGAATACTGGACTAGAATTTATGAGCATTTATCTCAAAACACTCTGCAGTTTGGGCTTTTTACTCATCTAGACCACATTTTTTCCTTAAATAGTGGGAGTTAGTTTGGCTTTACTCTATTTCACTTATCTCCTCACAATGGAGAGAATGCCTCTGGGGTCCCTCTCATCTCTAAAACTGTGACATTATCTATCTTTATTTCATCTGATCATCTCAACCCTACCTCCTTTTTTGTATCCTAGACCCCTTTGGCAGTCTTCTGGAGCCTATGGACCCCTTTCCAGAATAATGCTGAAGGAAATGCTAAATTTCAGTCAGAGATTAGTGAAAATAAAGTTGCAAGTTTTCCTAATGAAGTTCATGGATCATTTGAAATCTCTCCACGAGATTTATGGTGCCCAAGTAAAGAATTTCTGAGTTAGATACTATAATCTTGCTTCCTCTGTGACACTCTCTTTGATGAACTGGAAGTGGTGTTTATCCTTAGATTTCATTCTTTCTAAACATGCCTTATGGCTCTCACTCACCACCTTATTTTACTTATACATAATGCATAGGCATTTGCCATTCTAATCAGGTTATGTTCCAAAAAGTGTGTTATGAGCTGCTACCTGGAACTTCGGGTTCATTTCCCCACTAAAAACAATGTCATAGGTAAACATTAGGTTCATTTAGCCCATTATATAGTTGAAAGTTCTAATAGTAGCCCTAAGCCTTTGACCCTTAGTATTGAACCCCTTTGAACCCTGACAGTAATAGATGAGGAGACTGGCTGGCCAGTACCACAGCTTATCTTGTGACCGTGTTAGCTATTGTACAGGGTGAGTTAGACCATTCCTGCACTCTATAATCTTATAATACCAACATGGAAAAATAAATGAAAAGTCATCCCAGTGATTTAAAGTTTAAGGCATAGAGATGAGGACTAGAGGAGACAAGGTAAAAGCTGATAACAGGGATCTGAGGTTAGCACCAAGGATAGCTCCCAGTGGGCTATAAGATTTCAAACAGGAAGATCCCTTAGAGATTCTGTAGTTCAGAAGTCCTTAACTTAGGATCCACACAAAGAGTCTGTAGGTAGATTTCAGGGGGCCTGTGAACTTGAATGGGAACAGGATTAAGTCTTTATTTTCACTAACCTTTCATTTCCTTTATACTCCAATGTTTTAGTTTATGCACTTAAAAATGTATTGAGAAAGGCTTCACCAGACTCTCAGAGGTTCATGACACAGAAAAGGTTAAGAATCTTTTGATCAAATCCAAGCCCTAATTTCACAGATTGGAATAGGTCAGGTCTTCCTTGGTCATTCTCACCTCACCTCCACTGAGGTAGCTTTTCTAGGACATAAAGGTCTGGTCTGTTACAGAAGGTCCGTGTTCCCAAGATTGTGCCCTCGTCCACCCAGGAACCATTTATGTTATATCCTCTTGGAAGACTCGGGCTTCAGTGGGGACAAGGTGGAGAGATGTTAAAGACAGATTATTCTGAACCCTGGATTCCTTCCTTTGATAACCTTTGTCCTCTGGGCCTCAGGATCTAGGTGGGAGCATAGAAAGTTCTTTTTGACCAGAACTTTGGGAATGGAGAAAAGTTACTTGCATGGGAATAGTATCCAGCTTTGTTATTACCAGGTTGTACCCCTCTAATGTAGGTTTTATAATAAGCATTTATGATTATTAATTACTGTGAATTACTACTATTGGGAATCATTATTAGGCCTATGATTTCATTGGCATAGGAAACTCTCCAATAAAGAAACTCTATCAGTGAAGGTCTGTAAGCTACAAAAAAGTCCTTGAGAATCTCCTGAGAAGGTTAAGTGACTTGCCAGCAGGTAATACAGATAATATGTCAGAGGCTAGATTTGAACCCTGGTCATTCTGGCTCTCAAAGTCGGCACTCTACCTGCTAGGTCAAGTTTCTTAAATAATAATGCCTCAAAAAGCAACATGGTAAAGTGGATGGAGTGTTAATACTTAAAAATTATTTCTTGAATCTCATTCCCCTTCAACTGTTAACACTTTATTATTCCTGAAATTAGATTGTTTCTTTTTATTTACTTATTTTTGAACCAGTAGACTGTAAGCTCCCTGAGGATAAGTCCTGTTTCTTTCTAGTCTTTGTATCCCCAGTCCCTAAAACAATGTTTCCAACAAAATCAGAACTTAGTATTGTTTGAATATAATAAATATAGTAGAACAAACACTGCCCCTGGAATTTGAGGACCTAATATTCAAATCCTACCCCTTTCTATTTATGTAACTGTGGGCTACTCATTTTACCTCCTTACGCCTCAATTTTCTCAACTGTAAAATGGAGGGGAAGAGTTGAACCAGGTGTCTTCCGAGTTCTTTCCAGCTAATTCTATAACTCACTGAATTCAAACTCCACCTCTTTATACCTCTTAGGTGCATAAGCCACAGGTAAATTGGTGAACCTCTGAGCCCTGAATAACTAAAATGGTCTCTATGTGCCTCAGTAAAGACATTCCCCCAAAGGAAGCTCTTATTTACATAGTACTTTGTTTCATAAAGTGTTATATATTCACTACCTCCTTTGATCTTTACAACATCCCTAAGTGATAGGAAGCACAGACATTGTCAGCACCATTTTACAAAAGAACCCATAACCCAAAGTGGCTGAGACTCAGAAGAGTTAACTTAGTCAATAAACATTTATTAAGCAGGAGCCAAGGTGGTAATGTAGAAGCGGGAAAACTCTGTGAGTTCTCCCCATAACCCATACCTATAAAAAATAACTCTAAACAAATTTTAGAGCTACAGAACCCACAAAATGACAGAAACAAATCTCCCGCTGAAGGCAGACAGGCAGGCAGACGGTAAGGGTCCATCGCAGCATACTGGGAGCCAAGCTCAGCCACCCGGGAGCCCTCAGTTTTAGCCCCAGGGCAGCCCTGAACAGAAGTGGCTAGAGTGACCTTCAGGAGAGTTGATCAACAGCAGCTGTGGTGGTTTCCAGAATGATCAACCTATAAATGCCAAAGACAAAGTAAAAAGTCAGTGTGGACTTTGTCAGAACAGGGGGACTGAGAGCGTGGTCCAGCCACTGCCCCCAGGGTGAGAAGGCAAGAAGCAGCAGAGGTGCTGTGGCCATGCAACTGCCTCCATGTGGCTGCTTCAGAGCTCCTGGCCTGAAGATCATAGGGGGACCAAGTGACCATTCAAAGGATAATTGCTCTTGCTTTAACCTGTGTGCATCTGGATTGCTGTCGTGGGTGGAGGTCCAAGGGTGTGTGACCAGTGAGCCAGAGCTTGTGGGGTCTGTAAAGAGGGCATCCAACTAATAGTTTCTGCAGCTGTGTCCCAGCAATATGGGACAAAGTTCTCCTCTCTGGAAGCAGAGTTCTACTGTGGCAAAAAGCTCAAAAGTCAAGTAATTGAGTGGTAACATGAGCAAGCAAAGGAAGCAAGTCAAGCACAGCAATCAACCCTTAGATTCCTTTTTTGGGGACAAAAAGGATCAAAGCATGCAACTGGAGGACAACAACAAAGACAGAGCTTTGGCATCAAAAGCTTCCAAGAAAAATACGAACTGGTTATAGGCCATAGAGATGTTCAAGAAGGATTTTGAAAATCAAGTAAGAGAAGTGGAGGAAAAATTAAGAAGAAAAATGAGAATGATGTAAGAAAATCATGAAAAGTGAGCCAACAATCTGACTGAAGAAAATAACACCTTAAAAATAGACTAACTCAAATGACAAAAGAGGCCCAAATAGCCAATGAGGAGAACAATGCCTTAGAAAGCTGAATTTGCCAGATGGAAAAAGAATTTCAAAAGCTCATCGAAGAGAATAATTCAGAATTATATTGAAGCAAATGGAAGCTAATGACTTTATGAGAAATCAAGGTACTATTAGACAGATTCAAACAAATGAAAAAATAGAAGGCAATGTGAAATATCTCATTGGAAAAACCACTGACCTGGAAGATAGATCCAGGAGAGATAATTTTAAAATTATTGGACTACTTGAAAGCCATGATAAAAAAAGAACCTAGAAATCATCCTTCAAGAAATTCTCAAAGAAAATTGCCCTGATACTTTAGAACCAGAGGGCAAAATAGAAATGGAAAGAATTCACCAATCACCTCTTGAAAAAGATCCCCAAAAGAAAACTCTTAGGAATATTATAGCCAGTTTCTGGAGTTCACAGATCCAGGAGAAAATATTACAAGCAGCCAAGAAGAAACAATTTGAATATTGTTGGAACACAATCAGGATAACATAAGATCTAGCAGCTTCTACATTAAGCGATCCAAGGGCTTGAAATATGATATCCCAGAGGTCAAAGGAGCTAGGATTAAATCCAACAATCACCCACTCAGCAAAACTGAGTATGTTTCAGGGGGAAATATGGTCATTCAATGAAACAGACAACTTTCAAGCATTCTTGATGAAAAAACCAGAGTTGAATAGAAAATTTGACATTCAAATACAGGAAGCAAGAGAAACATTAGAAGGTAAACAGGGAAAAGAAATCACAAGGAACTTATCAAAGTTGAACTACATGGAAAAATGATAATTGCAACTTATGAAACTTTTCTCAGTATAAGGATAGTTGAAGGGAATAAAAATGTGCATATATGTATACATACATATACAATGTCTATATAGGAGGGTATATGTGCAAATGAATACATATGTGAGTGTGTGTATATATGTGTACTAGAGAGTAGGCACAGCATCAATTGAATAGGAAGGGACGATATTTTTAAAATAAAATTAAGAGGTGAGAGAGGAATATAATGAGAGGAGATAGGGAGAGACAGAATAGGGTAAACTATCTCATATAAAAGAGGCAAGGGAAAATTGATACAATGGAAGGGAAGAACAGGAAAGCAAAAGGGAATGGTTCAACCTTACTCTCATTGAATTCAGCTTAAGGAGGGAATAACATACACATTAAATTGGGTATTTTACCCTACAGGAAAGTAGGAGGGAAGGGGATAAGAGGGAGGATGACAGAAGGGAGGGCAGATTGTGGGGGTAGGGTAGTTAGAAGCACACAGTTTTGAAAAGGGACAGACAGGGTCAAAGTAGAAAACAGAACAAGTTGGGGGTGGGACAGAACAGAGGGAAATATAGTCAGTCTTTCACAATATATGCACTATGGAAATATTTTGCATAAATACACATGTACAACTTTTATTGAATTGCTTATCTTCCCAGTAAAGGTGAGTGACAAGAGAAGAAGGGAAAGAATCTAGAAATCAAAGTTTTAAAATAAAATGTTTTAAAAAATTATTATTATTATTATTATTTACATGCAACTGGGAAATAAGATATACAGGCACTGAGATATTGAGATCCATCCTGCCCTAGTGAAAAGTTGGAGGGGGATGGTGGAGGATATAGGAGAGAGCAGAGTGGGGGGGTATTCAGTGGGATGGCTATTTTGGGGTGGCGGGAAGGATACAGACAGAGAGAAAATTTGTAACTCAAAATCTGGTGGAAATGAACATTGTAAACTAAAAATAAACATAAAATTTATTTTAAAACATATTTATTAAGTGCCTACTATGTACAAAACACTGCCTAAGGTCATACAGCCAATAAATGGTTGGAGCTGAGTCTAAAAGTTAGCTCTCCTGACTCATAAGTTCAGCGTAACTTTGTGCCATTGACTATTGATATAAATGCATAGGTTACTAGGCCAAGGATTTTCCATCCTCTGATGTCACTGTATTTTAATAAAGTAGTAACATGATTTATTTCATGGGTGATCAGTATTTTCATTTTCCAATTTCCCTTAAATGGTGAAGAGCAATTATCTTAGTTACTGCCTCCCCTTCAGAATGAAGGTTAATAAAGAAAAACTGCAAGGTCTGGCAGACATCAATTTGGGGAGAGAGACAAAAAGCCTTTAATAGCTCCCATAAAATAATGATCTGTAGTTTCAATATAACAGCTGTGTGAAATTTTTCGGACAGCACAGCAGTTACTATTCCCACTGCAAGATAAAGATACTGTATGTCAATCCAGTGAGATGATGTAAGGCCATCATTCACCAGGTAGATGGTTTCTGCTAATGTACCCAGAAGACAAAGTCATTTCTAAGTATGCTGTTTCCCTATTGTTCTCAGTGACACCATCCCTTAACAGAAATGCTTTCTAGCAGCAAAACGAAGCATTAGTTACATGTAAGTGACGTGCTAATTTCCCTTCTGATACTTGCCAGAAGCACAGAGGGGGCATGCACTTTTGGGGGAGAGGGAGATGGCAATCACATTAAGTCATATGCTTGCCACACCTCAGGAAGACAAAAGAACCCATAGCCCAGAGCTGCTGGTTTGTAGACGAAAAACCCAAGTTTGAATATCAGCTTTCCCACTTACGACCTGTGGGACAATCCACAGGCAAGTCATTTAAACTCCCTGGACTTTACTTTCTTCATCTGTATGATGAGAAAAAAAAATCAATTCAGTGAATTCTAAGGTTCTTTCCAGCTCCAAATCTAAATGCTTAAGATGATCTTATGGGCAGAGGGGATGTGGTTCCTATAGTAGAAAGACCTTTGGACTTGCAATCAAAAGATCTGAATTTGAGGCAATGTGGTAGAATGGAAAGAGTCAGAAGAAATTGGTTTGAAATCCAGCTTTGACATTCACTCTCTGTGTAACACTAAAGAAGTCACCTCTCTGGGTTCCAGTTTTCTTATCTATAAAATAGCTTCTAAGGACTCTTCTACTCCTAAGAGCCTAAGAATTTCAACTTTCCAATAGTTGCTTGATCTTGGGAAAGCCCCTGTTACTTTCAGTTCAACCTCAGTTCCTTTATTTGTAAAATTGACACAATGCTTGCATTATTAATGTCAACATCACATGGCTATTGTCAGAATTGAATGAATTAATTTTTTTTAAATCTTTAAAACCTTAAAGTCTACATATACTTAGCACTTATTACACATATTCATCTCCAGCAATGCATTATCCTACCTGCTAAATTATTTCTGTCATGTGAGAGTTCCAAAATCTTCTGGATTAGCTGTAAAAATCAAAGGTATGATGTTATAAGAATTAGGAAAAATTCAGCATCATAGTGGCCTGGATCGCTGCCCACCTGAACTAAACAAACCCATGTCCAGAGAGTTTTCAAATTTGCAAAGACTGAGCCAAGTTCAATGGGGAGGCACATTAGCTGTTTCAGGTCACTGAGGTCTTGGAAGCAACACAGGTGCTCCCTGCTTTAAGAAAGTAAGTGCATAGAAACATCAATTTACAACATATGAGTAGATCCTAGGAATACCTATGCCAACAGAGAAAGGATTCTTTCTTTCATCCCACACATCAGGCTGTATCTCACACTCTCTCTTACATACAAGACAGTCTAAAAACTTTAGTCCAGTTTTAAGTTCTAATAGCATAGCTGCACTAAGACTTTTGAGACACTTGGTGTAGCCAACAGTCCAATAAAATCAGGCTATTTATCATCTCCTAAAGATGCCAATAGAACTTACGCTCCTCAAGGGGAAGGACATCTCTTTTTTCTTTGTCTCCATAACATTTAAGTGCCGTTCCTGGCACACAGAAAGTGTTAAATAACGGTCATTTAATTGATAGCTTGCTTCCTGTTTTCCTAGTTCTTCGGTTCTTGGTTCATGCCGTTTCCCCCTTCTGGGATGTCTTATATCACACCTCCACTGTGGGGAACTTTATCCATTCAAGGCCCAACTTAAGTGCAGCTTTCTCTATGAAAACTCACCTGAATGCTTCAACTGGAAGTGAATTTCACCCCTTCTAAATTCTTAGGAATACTTTGTTTTATGACCTTTAAAACAAATGTTAAAAAAAGGTCTTGTGATTTGTGCACATTTAAATTTTTCTACTAGATTATAAGCTCCTTAACAGCCAGGACTATGTTTCATTCATTGCTAGGTATGAACCCTGCCCAACAACTATGAAAGGACAAATTTAACCTTTTGAGAACTCATCTCTTATACAAGGGGTGTTTCATGTAATACTGACATCCCAAACTATTTGAATATATACACATATATATACATATATAGCCTGTAAAAATGCAAACAAAGCAAATATGCATAAATATAACCATGAATGAAGATTATTAGAAGCCAAAAGACATCAAAAGCTATAGGATCACTGACTAGAGAAGAGGTTTTTAAACTATTTTGTGTCACAGTCTCTACTGGAAGTCTGTTGAAGCCTATGGACCTTCAGGTTGCACACAAAATTAATTTTTACTGAAATAATTATCAAAATGTTTTTAGAAAGAAGTTCACTGACTCCATGTTAAGAATTTCTGGACTAGGGGACAGCTAGGTGGTACAGTGAATAGAGCACCGGCCCTGAAGTCAGGAGGACCTGAGGTCAAATCTGGCCTCAGACACTTAACACAAAACTAACTGTGTGACCCTGGGCAAGTCGATTAACCCCAGTTGCCCTCCAAAAAAAAAATCCCTGGACTAGAGCCATACTTTTAAAATCAACTAGGGATTTTTTGATGTGGAAGTTGAAATAATCAGAAGAACCAAACTTTTAAAAATGGGTGACTGGAGAGAAATTTGGGCACTGTATCTCAAGTACTGCAGTGGGGAGGGCAAAGGCAGTATAGAGAAGGTAGAGAATGCCATAAAGATAAAAGATACCATTAGGCAGAGAATCCCACAGGTCACATTTTCAAACATCTTCCCTATAGGTTTGAGATCACATTCCAATACATTCAGAAACGCCCCAATTCAAAAAATTAATTTAATGTAGGTTGATTTTGTCCTAACTCATGAGAAAGGGGTGTAAAGAGTTACTGATAGAAAACATCTTATATCACATCTTTCACTTACAATATCACAACAGCAAGACCTTTTTGTTTGTTTCTTCCCAGAGTAGTTTTATTAGGGAATCCTGCCACCATATTGACATACAAAACAATCTCCATGTTGACATAGAAAGGTGAAATTTGCTGTACAAAGATAAGGCTCAAACCACAGGTACTCATCCCCCCAGATCTTTAGTAATTCAATGAAGTAATCAACAATCCATATTTTATTCCTCCCAGAGTTGTGTTTATAAATATCAGACAAACCACAAAATATATTCCAAATACATGACATTTTACAAGATAGTTCAAAGCACAGACAGAAATACACAACACTTAACCTACAAATTCTTTATAATCCAACTTTCATTAGCACTGAAGCCAACAGTTGTGTGTGTGTGTGTATATGTATACATCTAACTTATGTGTGCCTATATATCCACAGATGTATACACAATTATTATCACTAACAAATTAAATACTTAGTGAGTTTAATCCACTACAATACCCGCAGGGGAAAGTGATCATATACCAGAAATGCCCATGCAAGGTAAAATGAGAACCAGTATGTATATGAAATATGTATCATTAGAATGTATACAAATACACATATAAAGACATATATATATAAACACACAGATATAGAAAACATGGTCTATACATATACTCACACACTTCCTTTTCATCTCCAACCGTATCTTGTACTGTTAATTTCCAGAAGTAATCTTGTCCTTTTTTGATCAGCCAATGGATGACAAAAATTTCCCCAATAAACCTAATATTATCTCCAAAGCTCTATAATGCAATATTCAAGTTTTACATTCAAGAATCCCAGTTCTAGCTTTTGTTGTCATTATATAAACTCACTGGATTCTTAATATCCCAGCCAATCTGTCTATTCACAAACACATCTGTTCACTATGGGATTCTATCCAAGAGAAAGGGGATATTTAGCTGATTTTTTAATCTGTATTTGTTACTATTTAAAATACATCTTCCTAACATTGATCAATACTCTGAAGAATAGGTTGTTAGGTATTAAATAACAGTGTGGTGGGGAGAAAAGTTCATTTACCTTAGGAAGAAAAAATAAGTTTAGTAGATTTCACTAAAGCATAGTCATTTCAGAGACTCACAAATAGCTTTACAATGAGTCAATATGAAAAAGTAGGAAGAAAAAAATAAATTAATGAAACATTACTTTCCAAGTTTGCTACTTGCAAAACTCTTAAAGACAGCAAATGAAGAAAGGTCGGATGACCAGAGAATTAAGGTACATTATATTATTGGATTTTTTCTATATTAATAGAAGGCATAATAAATTACTGAAATCATATGAAGAGTAGCATTGAAATTTAAGGTTATAAATCCTAATATAGCTCATTTAATTTAAGTTATTTCAGACCCAAGTAGAGAAAGGCTTCATGAGCTACCTTTCAAATCCAATTTGCAAAATCAGATGTCTGAGGCATCCAGAGCCTTCAATTTAGACTCTTAGCACCAAAACCAGGCATCTATATCTATAAATGCCCAGATAAAAAAATTACTGAGCAATTTTGAAAAATACGCTCATGGTAAATTTAAAGGGTCAATAGAATCAGAGAATCCATAGGCTAACCAACCTCTTTTTAAATGAGGCTCACATTATATAAAAAAAAGCTCCAAGATGGTGGGTGAGGAGTGAGGGGAAGGGAGTCTTTTATAAATAAAATGCAATTATTTTGTTTCATTTACTTTGTGGGGACTGTAGTTCTTGCAGCAGGGACATATTCTCTCTGTGTTAAGACAACAAACCCTACATCCATGCTTTAAATATTAATAAGAAGGATACGAAACCATTTTTCTCCCTTCTATGGGAGAAAAGTTCCCATGGGGCCATGGGAACGTTTCCCTGTCAAAGATACTGCACTTTAAAAAAATGGAATGCCACTACATGCATGACAATTCTTCCATATCTTCCCTGTGAACCCTGTCTGCCCACAGATAGACCTGAAAGAATTAGGATTAGGCTGTGTAAATGGTATTGCAAGCTGTGTCTCTAACCCTGCAGGAGGGTAACACTATCACACATGGTAAAGTCTCAGTCTCTCTCTCTCTCTCTCTCTCTCTCTCTCTCTCTCTCTCTCTCTCTCTCTCTCTCTCTCTCTCTTTCACACACACACACACACACACACACACACACACACACACACACACACAACCTCTGTCTTCCCCCCCAATGACTCCCTGGAATTGGTTTCACAAAACCATAATGAATAGAATGAGGGGCCAAGATACTTATCTTAAAATTGCCTCCCTTTTTCTCTGAAAATGCATTTGTAAGAACACCCACCTCTATCAACTCTGATTCCATGCTTCATTCTTTTAAATCATCATATAATCTACATCTCCCATGGCTTTCTTAAAGGTAAGCTTCCACCACTCACCTACCACGTCCTGGCTAGAAATTCTTTTGGGGGGCTACATTCTAGTCCTCTTTTCCTTTCTCTCCTTATGTACACAACGTACAATTAGCTCGGGGATTCAGTGCCCTCCTGGGAATCACTTTCACTCTCTTCCAATGACTTTCTGCTTCATCAGCTGAGATAGAAAATAACAGGACACAGGTGAAGGTGACTGGTCATCTTGCGATGATATTGTCTCCCTACACTTTAGAAGGAAGATATTCAGAAACAGATTATTGTTACTGGAGCAACTTCCATCATATTTCAAAGGTGGTGGTGGTGGTGTTTTATAAATTAGATATATTCCCCAATCTATCTTCTGTTTCCTAAACTTCCCATATTATTCTCCTAACAGTTTACTATCTCATATGCAGGTATAACAAATTATAGAATTGTCCAGCCAAAAATATTTTTTTAAAAACAAATCACTGCCAAAACATTAAAAAAATTCCCCATATGCCGTTTGTGCATTAATCTTACAATCTGTACACTTAAATAACTTCAGAAGACTTCTTTTGCTAAAAATTTACCAAAATATTTTGAACACATAAAAATATTTTTAAAAAAAACAACAAAAACCCAGCATAAACTTTGCTTGTATAGGCATTGGTTAGAAGAGATTGTTGCACTAAGGAGTATATTCAAAACACTTCCCTCCAATTTTACTAAAATGCAGGTTCTGAACCTTACAGCTTATAATGCTACAAACTCAAAAAAAGCAAAAGTTAGCTCTGCATAATGTTCTATGGTACAGTAGGTAAGCAGTTAGCCTACAATGCAATGAAAATAAATGGCTTTTTTTTTTTGGTTACTTAAATAGGACTACCATTTTGGCCTATAACTAAAATAATGTTTTATTTGACTTTTAACTTACTCAAGTGTATTGAATTAAGAAAAGCTAACTTAAGGAGTTGAACAGTCTGTTATATATGGAACAAGAATGAAAAGAGCTACCTGCTGATGGCCCCATGACCTTTCTAAAAACCAAGCAGTTGCTAAAAAAAAAAGAAAAAAAGAAAAATCACTAGTATTGAATATAGCCCTTAGTTACATAATATGTTAACTTTATGAGCATCCCAACAAGTAGAGGATAAAGTTTATTTTGCTTGCCACCCACTCCTTGAGAGGACAGTAATATTCATAGTGGAACTGCTCAAACTCTGGTGTCTGACGAATTTCACAAAGAAAGGACAAATCGATGCCTGATTCCAAAAGGACAAGGAGAAGAGGGAATACAAACAGTAACAGTCCCAAACCTACAACAAGGAGCCTGGAGAAACTCTTGACAAAGGGGTTCACCTGGATGTTGCCTGTTAAAATGTCATAGCTCCATGTCAGGGCTCTTCGGGCCTCCTTGAGTTCTTCTTCCTCAGCCATCAAAAAGGCATTTTCATCTGCTTCTAGGTCCTCAAATGAATCAGTGTCTTCTCTTTCCAACTCGATCCTCGAAGGACAGTCAAAGAGCATATCGATCTCATCCTCATCGACTGGGGTGGGAAGCAGGCTGGCACTTGGGTTGTAGACCAGTTCTGAGATGGTCAAAGGTTCCTCTTTGATTTTCTCCTCCTGCTCCCTTGAGAAGTCCCCATACTCTCCAGTGTTCTTTATTGGTGAGCTAGATATCACAGGGGCTGAGTTGTCATCTTCTCTCAGCAATGGAATACCTGCCAAGAGAAATTTGTGTTTTTAAACTTGAGCATCTTTCTAATGATATTTATAGGCTAATGGAAAAGAGGTAGAAAATTCATGACTAGACAGGAAGCTCTAATTTATAAGAACTTGAAATTCTAAGACAAATGATTAGATAAAGTTGATATATTTAGAGCTGGGAGGGATAGTACAAACCATCAAGTCTAAACCCCTCATTTTACAGATAAGGAAACTGAGGGTTATAGAGGTTGAGGGATTTGCTCAGTATCACACAGCTAGGAAGTATCACAAGCAGGATTTGAACTTGATTCTTCCTAATTCCATGTCTGTTTGTTCAATCTGTGCTATGTCAGGAAGACTCAGGTTCAAATCCTATCTCTGACCCTGGGCTTAACCACTTAACCACCTCAGTTTCCTCATCTGAAAAAATAATGGGGTTTGATTCAATGACCTCTAAGATTCTTTACAGCTCTGAATCTCTGATTATATGACAGATCTTCATTCTGAAATGGACAGTGTTTTATTTGCAAAAGTCTTCCCAACCATCTGAGGAGGCATATCAAAGAATCGGGATCAAGGAACCAAGAGGTATCATGGAAAACCAGCACAAGCTATAATTGCCGCACAATTGCAACAATCTCCATTTCATATTTTTCAACCTCATTTCCCAGGAAGGAGTCACCAAAATGGGCATAAAGAAGTACCATTCAGTATTAGGGAGATCTAAGTAATTGCATACATCAAGGAACCGTTTGGCTATTTCATTCATCTACATTTAGCCAAAGTCCAGAAAACCATATGACTTTTCATAGCTTTAAGAGTGATTCCCTCACGTGAATTGAAGAAGCTATTTTAGCATTTTACTATCTAAAAATGAGTAGATTTTACCACAAGTATATGGAAAAATCTTTCAAAAATCATCACATACTATTACCTAATTTCTAGCATCTTCATGACCCTAAGAAGCTTCAATAAAAAGACCCCTCCCAAAGAAAAGCATAATTATTATCGTTAAGTCTTAAGAATTTCCCATCATTCTATAACCAACCATAATATGGGAGTGACCCAATGGAATAAAAAATTCACAATGAAGGGGAAAATGTAAAGAATTGTGATTTGCAGTATGGAAACGTATAACATCTCTAAAATCTAAAAGTTTCATGCCATTTGGACATGGATCAATGTTACGATCACATTTATAAAAGAGGATAAGGCAAACACTGTATATGATTGAGAATCTTGACCAAGGAAGAAAATATGTCTTCCTTTTTCCCTTCCCACAGTCTATGATATAGCCCAACTAGTCTTCTCTCTGTTGCACAACACCTCATCTCCTGTACTCACACTCTGGCACTGATTTTCCCCTAAGCCTGGAATGCACTTCCTCCTCAACAATCCCTTGTTTGCTTCAATACTCTCTTCAAGTTCTACTTTCTACATGAAACCTTTCCCATTTCCGTTTAGCATTTAGTGCTCTCTTCTCCCTCTCTCAAAAAAATTAACTTTGTATTTATTCTGCATATGTGTACATGTCGCCTTAATCAATAAAATGTAAGTTTCTTGAGTGCAAGGACAATTTTATCTTTACTTTTGTAGGTTCAACACCTAGAGTCATGTTTGTCTAGTAAGTGTTTAATAAAATACTTGATGATGATGATGATGTGATGATGATGACAATGGTGATAAAAGTCAGTATATCATGGCCTAGGACCTTAGATTTAGAGCTAGAAGGCATGTTCTACGTTAGTATAGTCCATCCTTAAAGCTATTTACTCCTCCTCCCTGGCTGAGCTCACCTTTCTTCTCTTACTTTTTTGACACTTTGTTCACCCAAAATTACTCCCCCTCATACCATACTCATGGTCCCTTCTCAACATTGTTCCTTATCAAGGTCTTGCTACTCCCTGATGTGACCCTCTTGCTCAATTATATTGCCCCTCTCTGATCCCTGTTCTCTTTCCCCTGTAAAAGAAGAATGGGGGTAATCCATAGTTTTGAGACTCTGTTAATTTGCCTAGACCTTAGTTACTGAGTAAGAATTTGAGGTCCTGATGCTTGGTTCATGCTCATTCCACAGAAGAATAAGGTGCACAAATCCAGAAAGAGAGAAGTCAGATATCAAGCCAGGGCAGAGGGGAGAGACAGGGAGAGAAAGAAAGAGAAACAGAGAGGGGGAGAGGAGACAGAGACAGAGACAGAGAGACAGAGGGGGGGAGAAAGGGAGGGAGAGGGGAGAGAGACAGAGAGACAGAGAGAGAGACAGAGAGAGACAGAGACAGAGAGAGAGAGAGACAGAGAGACAGAGAGAGACAGAGAGAGACAGAGAGAGAGAGAGAGAGACAGAGAGAGACAGAGAGAGAGAGAGAGAGACAGAGAGAGAGACTGAGATTGGCAAGAAAGGGAAAAGGACAAGATCTCCTGCTCCAGCAACAACAAAAAACGGCTTTCTGTTTCAGATAAAAAAGCTGATTAACAATTGACAAGATACAAGAACAGACTTAATATATTTTGAATGGATGGTTGTGTGTTAAGAGTAATTTTAGAGATGAAAAGTTTCACTGTACAATGTCAAGAGAACAGTATGGTGGCCCTCAACATGCTGGAGAGGCCACCTATGGCAAATTTATGGAAAATGTGGACAAGAGCTTCATAGAACACCTTCGGTTAATTTTGGTCTGCATCACTGGAGGGAATATCCACATGAGTGAAATTACAGAGCCTAATGTTTGTGGATTGACTGATAAGAAGACATTCCATGGAATTATAACAGCCAACTCAATTTATTCAAATAAGCTATTGACTCTAAAAAATGGAAAATGGATAATAAAACATATTGACTACAATCAAATGAGCTACTGATTCTGAAAAATGGGAAATGGATAAAAAATAACAACTACAATTATCATTGTTTCTTAAATTTAAATAATCATAAAGAGTTGTCACAAGTTAAGTAAAATAACCCCCAAACTGTCTCATTCAACAAACACTTGACATGGTTGCTAAGAGAATAGACATTATAATCAAAGGCACAACTGCTTGAGAAGTATGAGCTTATTTATAAGACTTGTGGAGGAAACTCAATCAACAAACATTTACTATGCGCTAGGCACAAAGGTAATATAAAAGTAATATGCAATAATACAAAGACAAAAGAACAATAGTCCTTTCCCTCAAGAAGCTCATAGGTAGCCCCATGTCATTTCTTGACTTTCAAAACACAATGGTTTTGATCTGGCATTATAACTTGTAATTTTCTAAACAGAAGAGATTACAAATTTGGATGGATGCACTCTGTGGTCTAGTGACATCAGACTCCTTGATGTTCCTTGAACAAGATAATCCATTTCCTAACTGGGCCTTTTTGCTAGTTGTCCACCATGCCTGAAATGCTCTCCCTCCTCATCTCTACCTCCTGGCTTCCCTGGTTTCCTTCAAGTCCTAGCTATAATCTCATCTACAAAAAGCCTTTCCCAATCCCCTTTATGTGTGGTGCCTTCCCTCTGTTGATTATTTCCCATTTATCCTCCATGTAGCTTTTTGTACACAGTTTTTTACATGTGGTCTTTCCCATTAGACTGTGAGTTCCTTGAGAGCAGGGACTGTCTTTTGCCTTTCTTTTCCTTGTATAAATGCCTGGAATACAGCAGGCTCTTAATAAATGTTTATTAATTGGATTGATTGATTGTAACACTTAACAAAAGAGTAAAAAAGCAAAGCAGAGAAAAATTAATCTCCACCTTGCCTTGCCTAAGGCTTATTTATATTTTTTAATATTTTTATTTTATACTTTAAAAAAAATTTATAATTTTTGAGTCTTGCCTAAATTAGAGACATTTATAGATGAGAGAGGATAATAAATGTATACAAAATGGAATAGATATATCAGCATTCTTTTAGTGATATAGCCTCAACATTAATTACAGTAAAACTGCTACATTGCTGTTCTGTCATCCCTGTACGCAGTGCTAATGTGAGAAATGAAGTGGCTATTGAAGAAGGTGAGGGTGGTGAGAGAGTTGACCAGACCCAACACAATAACCAAATAAAACAGGAGACCAAATGCAGTAAGAGACAAAAATTACCCATTCTGGGTGACACCCAATTTCGTGATTTTTAAGGTATCTCAAGCAAGAAGATTAGGAAGTTTTACCCCTAAGTTTTACTGACCTATGTGCCTAATTTCCAGTCCATAAGATCTTTATGAATATGACCTACATGGGTACTGAGAGATCATTTATGAAAATGTGAGGAGGTAACAGCCAGGTTTTTATAAACATTTTTCCACAGCAGACTACATTCCCACAGCTGTACTACTACTGATGATGATAATGAAGACAGCTAACATTACATGGAGCTTTCTATGTAAAAAGCACTATGCTAAACACTTTTACAATTATTATCTTATTTGACCCCCACAACAACCACAGAGATGAGCAGAGAACACAAGATCTCACTTATACTTACTGTTTTGGGGTTCCAAAAAAAGACACAGAAGGACAATATAGAGCCTAAAAGGCTCTCTTCCAACAAGACTACACATGTTAAAATCATATAACATTTTTTGATAGAAGCAATCTAAGCAACAACTTAGTTTGACAATCCTCTAGTTACCAGAATCACAGTCAGTCATTCAAAGAACAAGCAAATACTAAGTGCCTATTGTATGCCAGGCACTGTACTAGGAGCTAAAGATTAAATACAAAAAATAAAACAATTCCTCCTAGTAAGAAGGACATATTTTAAGGAAGGAGACACAGAGTCTCAGAGATGGATGAGAGCTTGGAGGCCATCTTGTCTCATCTGTGCATGTACCCATAAATGGTCTCTACAACATTCCCAACAAGAAGTCATCTGGTTTTCTCATGGAGATTTCTACTGAGGAAAATCCATTAACCTCCACATATAATCTACTTTGGGATACATCAAAGGAAAGAAGACATAAAATAGGGGGGACACATACTTGCCTAACATGTCTGCTAGAGTCACAAGGATGTCCTGTGCAAAGTTAGTAGAAGCTAATTCACAATTTTTCAATCTACCTTAACTGATGGAATTTTTTCCCCATTAGCACACATTTAGGCACCAAAAATGACTAGAAATGGAAAATTAGTAGAGTCAATCTAATTCTGGAACGTTTGACAGGCTTCACTTGATTTCACTGGTGTGTTAAAAATATAAATAAGTAAATGTGCTGAGAAAATTCCTACAGCTCACCTCCTGAATTAATTGTTTTGGAAAGAAGATTATAAGGAATTAGGAAAACAAGGTGACAGTTTTTACATCAATCATGCAATTCCATAATTCAGTTTGAAGTACTTCCTTAGGAACTGGATTAATAGCAATTAGAAGAATGCTGATGAGAAAGATAATGATTACTGACAGGTTATATTAATGAAGGAGACCTTGTACTATATTCTACTGAATGAAGCAAATGCTAGAATCTCCTTCTATATGAGGAAAAATGAGCAGTGGTAAGTAATGCAAAAATAGGCATTTGCCCATTTCTAAATGCTTGCAAGCCTGTCCATTTATTTTGGCCATACTGGTGAGGATGCTACTCCCAAAACCCAAAGAGGAAGATAGTCTACAGAATACTAGCACGCATATATGTAGTACTTTGCAATACATATTGAGATGGCCCAATGCAATCTCACTATAACTTAGACTGCAAATCCCTTGAGGCCTGGGATTATCTTTTATATATATATATATATATATATATATATATATATATATATTTTTACTCAGCATTTACCACAGTGCTTGGCACATAGTAGGTGTCTAACACATTTATTGACTCGATGACTAAATACAACACTGTGAGGTGGATAGATGGAAAGTATGGGTAGATCCATTTTACAGATGAGGAAACAGACACAGGTAGATGAAGAGAATGCCTCACAGTCACACTTATATTGTAATAATAATAATAACAATAATAATAATAATAATAATGATCTAAAATCATCCCAGAAATCCCAATAGTGATTAGACTATAGTAGGGAACCTCTTATTAATTTAGTCAGGGGAAAATAACTTTTTTCTCTTACTTATTAAAGAAATAGATCCTTATTTATACTATATGTTTAAAATAGCTTTGAGGTTATGAATCCAAATTATAGAAAAGACCACTCACCTGGGATGGGGGAGTGGAGTGGAGTAAAGAAAAAGACAGGAAAGAACCAGAGCAAGAGGCAGGAAGTCTCAGACACACACCTGTTATGCAACCTGGGGAAGTCACTTAACTTTGGCCTGCCTCAGTTTCATCATCTTTTAAATGGAAATAATACTAACATCAACCCCCAGGTTTGCTCTGAGAATAAAATGAAATTATATTTGTAAAGGACTTTGCAAAATTTAAGGGCTACATCAAAGTTAGCTATTATTATTATAAATGACTACAATGAACATCAGAAAAATGCTTCAAACTACTAAGAAAAATGCAAATTAAAACAACTCTAAGGTTCCAGCTTATACTCCTTAATCAGAAAGGCAAAGAAAACAAACAAAAGTAAAGTAAAAATTGATGCAGGAGCTGTTGAAGGGTGAGCACACTCCATTATTGGTAGAGCCATGAAATGGCTCAAACTGTGTGGATGTGGAACTATACCCCCAAATTCACCAAAGTCGGCATTTACTTTGATTCAGCAATACTGCTATTAGAAATGTACTACTCTGAGGAGACCAAAAACAGAAGGAAAGGATCCGTATATGTAAAAAATGCTCATAGCAGCTCTTTTTGCCTTGTAGCAAATAACTAGAACTAATTATTAAGCTGTAAGAAATGGCCCAAGGGAATAGATTCAGAGAAACCTGAAAAGACTTGCATGAATTGATATAGAGAGTGAAGTGAGGAGAACTTGGGGAACAATTTAAATATTAACTACATTAATATAAAAGAAAGCAATCCTGGGTGGCTGGGTGGTGCAGTGAACAGAGCACCAGCCTTGGAGTCAGGAGGACCTGAGTTCAAATATAGCCTCAGCCACTTGACACACTTACTAGCTGTGTGACTTTGGGCAAGTCGCTTAACCCCAAATGCCCTAAAAAAAAAAAACCCTGAAAGACTAAAGAATGTACATAGATGAGATTTTAGAGATTTTAGAAGACTGATTATAAAATATGCCTCTGACTTCCTAGCAGAGAAGCTATAGAACAGATATGTGGAGTTAGAAATACATTTCCAAACACAACAAGCCAATGTATAAATTTGTTTGAAATGACTGTGCTTAGTTACCACCTTTATTTTATGGGGAAAGAGTTGTACAAAAGGGTTGGGGGGGAGGGGTAGTGATAACGATATAACAAAAGAAAAAAGAAAAGAACACAACTGAAATATTAAAAAAAAAACAAACAGGAATGCAGAAGGAAATTTAATAGGGGGTACAAATAAGCAAGCAGTGTTGGCACTATCTTGTCAAATTTAATATATACCTACCTTTAAAAAAATCCAAGCTGAATGCAATAGAGATTCACAGTTTCACATGCATTTACTTTTTCTGTTTTTATATGAAATTATCATGTTTGTTGACATTTATTATGAACAGAGAATATATATATATACATATGTATATATACAAAAAGTGAGCAATAAACCTATATATGTATGTATATGTGTATATATTTATACAAATACATATGTGTAAGAATGTGATGTCCTTGAAAGCAGGGGTTATTTTGGCTTTGTCATTGTATGTCCAGTGTCTCGCAACATGTCTAGCATGTAGTAGGCTCTTGATAAATGTTGTTTGAATTAAAATGAGGAAGAAAAAAAGGTAAGTGAATGGAGCTAATATCTAAGCCTTGGAAAGGAACCAAGACTCACTGAGTCATCTGTAAGTGGTCCAGAGCCCAGAGACATGCTCTAAATATGAATTTAACGAGAAATTCTACAGAAAACCCAGGAAGGGAAATTCGGTCTAGTGAGATACAAAAAAGTGGGACAGACAAGAAACCAGACTCAACAATGATGTCAGTTATCATTGAAACAGGTAGCCTTGGATGGGTAGGTGGCACAGTGAGTAGAGCACCAGCCCTGGAGTCAGGAAGACCTGAGTTCAAATCCAGCCTCAGACACTTGACACACTTACTAGCCATGTGACTTTGGGCAAGTCATTGAACTCCAATTGCCCTCCAAAGAAAAAAAGGAAAAAAAAAGAAATTAGCACTTTAAAAAAAAGAAAAGAAACAGGTAGCCTCTGGGTGGCACTATGCCCAGATACTGAGCTCATGGGGCCCAGGGCAAAAGATGGAGAAGCCCTTCACCCAAAGGGCAGAGTAGTTCAAAAAGAGAATTAGGGCTTCTAGAACCACTGACATCTTGTGAAAAGTAAAAGGCCTAAAGTCCAAAGGAGAAACCTTTAGAGATCAGCTAAGGGGGTTCTTTCTCATGATGAGGGGGCCAAGAGTGAGAGTAAAACTTCAGAGGGGCATAAAGCTATGAAGACTATTAAAAAGAACAAGGAATATGGCTTTAAGGTCCTTGTGGCCAATTCTTTGTGAAGTCAGCTAGAAAAGTTACTTCCATACACCAGGAGCTCAGACCTAATGTTTTGAAGCAATTTCTAAAGGAGCTCAAATCCAGATCAAACCAAATCTTCCTTGTATTACAAGCCTCTATAGGGCAGCACAGATTAGAATTAAAATCAAATAGGTTTAACAACAACTGATTTCTGGGGTCATTTCATTCAGTAAATGTATTTTAAGCACCTCCTACGTACATGACACTCTAGACTTCAGTCTATACCTGGCCTCATTGATATGAGTATTTTGGCCAAGACCTAAGTCCCTTGAGGGCAGAACCATTTTTCCTTTTTCTTCTAGCATATAGTGAGTGCCTAATAAAGTGAAATTTATTGACTTATTGATACAGATTTATTGACTTATTGATAAAGATCATTACCCTTCCATACCACCTGTCATGTACAACTTTATTCATGTCCTTCCATAAATTTACCATGAGGAATCTTAATAGGTTTGGGGTCTTTAGTTCTTTTGACATGGTGTGAATACTAATACAATATGTGAGTTGCCCTTCAGCTGTCTCCTTCCTAAGTGACCATCTGATCTTTCTTTTTTCCCCAGGCATACATTCTCTTATGGCATCCTTTAATAAGCATACATTGACACAAATCCTACAAAATATAGGGGGGAAATGTTTCCATTAGGGAAGAGAAGGGGAAAGGAGGGGAGAAGAGGGGAAGGGGAAGGGAAAGGAGGGGAGAGGAGGGGAGGGGTAGGTGAAGGGGAAGGAAGGGGAGGGGAGAGGAGGGGAAGGAAAGGGAGGGGAGGGGAGGGGAGGGGAAGGAACAGGAGGGAAAAGGAAAAGGAAAAAGACTTGGTCTGTCTTTCCCTGCATTGGTATGGAAGGTCCCTCGAGGCATATATATAAATGTGCCAGTTTTCCTTTTTTGTTTAAACCTCTGAATGTTGTTTTTTTCCTATAGTCACTAACAGTGAAAAAAACCTTCAAAAAGCCCAAAGGTCTGTGTATGGATATCGAAAATTAGGACAGAATAGAAATGAAAGCCTACGTCCCTTTCTGCAGGAAGCTAGGCAATGAGAGACCTCAATGGGGAAAAGTTCTAATAACAAAAAAAGAGATGAGAGTTAGGGGAGAGAAAAAGAGACAGGGTAGGCTGGAAGATACGGGAAGATGAGAGAGAGGGGGGGGAGGGAGAGGGAGAGGGAGAAAAGGAGAAGGAGAAAGGGAGGGAGAGGGGAGGGAGAAAGGGAAGGAGAGGGGGGAGAGAGAGACAGAGACAGAGAGAGAGAGACAGAGAGAGAGAGACAGAGAGACAGAAAGAGAGAGAGAGAGAGAGAGAGAGAGAGAGAGGAGATAGGATGTAGAAAAGAAAAGAGAGGGAGAGGAGGAATAGAAGAGAGCTAGGAAAAAGATAGAGAAAGGGGGAAGGGGGAAAGGGAGAGAAAGGAGAAAGAAGAAAGGGAGAGAAAGAGAAATGGATGTGGAAAATCAAAAAAGAGAAAGAGAATGAGAAAGAAAGGGAAAGAAGAGAGATGAGAAGAGGGTAGAGACAGAGCCAGAGACATCATACAAAGCTCTGGAGTTTACCACTGCAATAAAACTGGAGACACAGAATAATGTCAGATCTATAGCATCAGTGTCATGACAGTCAGTGGGTCATCTGTGCTCCTGACAAACAGCTCTGATAAAGGATGAGTGGAAAACAAAGGCTTTGAACTGTCCAACTTAACTAATCCCATCAATATATCACGCAGAATTTGTTTTATGAGTGATTGTGTCCATATTTGTGACCTAACATTATTATTATTATTTAAGAAAAAGTTGTCTATAGGGAATAGCCTGCTTTGCACCAGACTTCTTTGGTCTTTTTTCTTTATACTAAAAGGTTTGGGGAAATATATAAAGAATGAGAATAAACATTCTGGATCTGTCAGTAGGGTCTAATGTATACTTTTGCTATTAAATATCTCATCACAAAGTGTTCCTTAGTCCATAGTGAGACCTAACATTTTGGATTAAAAAACTGAGAACATATTCTTGTTGCTCACTGATTGTAAATTACCTTTTCAAATGTAGCTTTCTTTAACTATTTATTGTTGTTTGGCTTGGCAATGCAAGTTTCAGAAAGGCGATTCTATTCTTGAATTGGAGAGAAGGGAGGGTTAAGAAAAGAAGATGGAGAAGACTGAAGCAGTAGGGTTATCCTTGTTTTTCTGGTGGGATAAAGAATACATGTCCTAAGACAGTTTAATAAGGAAGAAAAATGGGAGGAAGAGTGCTGTAGTCAGGAGTCTGTAGAAGTGGTTCTAGTCCCACCTCAGCTGGGAACTAGCTAGGTGACCTTAAGCAAGCAACAAAAGGTTCTCTGAAACTCAGTCTCCTCATCTCTAAAATGAAGGCACTGGACTAGAAGATCTCTAAGGACATTTCAAGTTATAATATTATTGGAAAACAGTGTGGTAAAGTGTGAAGACTGCTGAATTTGGAATCAGGAATACTAGGTTTGACTCCCCTGACTAGATAGATAACCTAAGGGGCAAGTCAATCTTTGACCCTAGGTTTCTTAATCTGTAAAATGGGGATAATAATATTTGTACTGCCTACCACACAAAGTTGTTATGGGGTAAGAACTTTGTAAGCCTCAAAACATTATGGAAATCATTATCCACAGATAAACTTTCTTATTTTCTTTTCTCTTGTTTCATCACGGATTATAACTGCTCATAGCAGCCCTGATATTATTGCTCACCAGCAGGTGGCATTTAAATTTGTTATTTGAAATTTATGTCCATTGACATCCTGGTAAGACATATCTTAAAATCTCTGGATTTCTGCAAAGCTCAGATCAAACAATGCCTTGCATAAGGCCTTTTCTGATTCCCCAGTTACTAGAGTCTTTCCCTCCTAAAATTACATTTTTCTATTTAGTTTGCATCTACTTTGCATTTGCTTTTTTATGGACATATTGTCTCCCCTGATAGAATGTAAACTCCATGAGGACAGGAAGTATCTCATTTTTGTCCTTGTATCTACAGTGCCTAGCATAGTTCCTTGCATACAGAAGGCACCCAATAGAGACTTGTTGATGGATAGATGGATCATGACACTAAAGTGACCTGGGGTTCTTGAAACTTATGCTTGCAAGAAATAAGATCTGGCAGGTCCCAGCAATCTAGACAGTATTTGAGTAAAAGCCTAGATATCAGATTATCTGTCTATCAAATGAGGACCAGAATAGTTAAATTAGGAGAAAGTCACCAGCAGATTGAATACCAAGTAATGACTTTGAGAGGACACAGCAATTTATCAATCAATAGCCAACAAGCATCTATGAAGTGCTTACTCTGAGCCATGAATTATGATAAGCATTACAGATAAAAAGCAAAAATAGTCCCTTCCCTCAAGCCAGCTTACATTTTAATGTATAAAACCAACTAATAAGGAAGATGAAGGGATTGTAATCTGCCTTGGTGGAGGGATTTCCCACATTGATTAAATTGTGGTCCTTCTGAAGCACTGAAGCTTTAAATTCAATAGGAAGGCTAGAAAAAAAGGGGTCCAGAGAAACTAAATAATAGAGAGCTGAATTCACAGCTTGTTAGAGTAAGAGAGCTTTCTTTCTTTGGTCCTGTACCAGCAGAAGTGACAACAATAGCGATGTTGGACTGACTGGCTCCTGGCAGAGTTCCATGACTTCTGGCGCAGGAACCCTCTGAGTGAGGGGAATGGTCCAAAGAATGATCTCAGGGACATTTCGTCCTCTGGCTCTAGGTGTCAGAATCCAACTACCAGGTCAAAACATACCCTGCTCTGGAACAGAGGACAGCTCAGTCACAGATAAGGAAAACACCTTGGGGAAACTACCCCCCAACAATTTCCCTGGTCACTGTTCTTAGAGGGAGAGGATCAGTGGAGCGCATAAATTCATTTAAGAAATTCATGAAACCATTCTGGAAAGTAATTTGGAACTAGACACAAAGAATCACTAAGGTATGCCACACCTTTTGACCAAATGGTGCCATTTTCTATTCAACAAAAACAAAGACACTGAAGAATCGAAAAAAAAAAAAAAACGAAGATCCCAAAGAACAGAAAATGAAACGTGCCTCCTTTCACATGAGAGAGAATAAGGGTACTATTCAAACAAAATATTGTCTACATTGTTGAATACAATCACTGTGTATCACATGTTCCTGCTTTGCTATTTCCATGTTTTTCTCCAAGGGAGGATTTCACTGGAAAAGGGTTAGAAATAATTGCAATGCAAAGAAAAAGGTATATTAAAGTATAAAGCATATAAAAATCAGAGACCACAGTAAGAGGGAAAAAACTTTCCAAGTTCTGCTCTTCCCTCTCTAGATATCTCCTCACCCCCACCATCAGCCTGCTCACTCTGGAGATGCTCCATTCTTCAGCCCTTTCCTCTGAGGGCTGTATTTATGGTTGTATCCACAAGTACCCTAAAATGCCCAGGGCGGCTGCTAGCACAGGTTCTTAGATCTGCTTTTCTAAAGGAAAGCAACTCAAAATGGGTTAACAATCTTACTTTAATCAATTAAACATGTATTATTTACCCAGTTCAGGGGGAAAAGTCAGTACCCTGAACTTCAGAGAATACAAACAAGTTACAAGCAGAAATTACAAGCAAAGAAACATATCAGCAGATGGGATTCCAGCCATCTGACCATGACATCCATATCTAGTCAGTCACCAGAGAGGGAAGCACCAAAATCTGGGGGAGGGACGGGGG
>CM053599.1:122473123-122506525 GCA_028646575.1 Pseudocheirus occidentalis
TGACCACATTCGGCCTATTAAGGGGCAGAGTATACTTTCTAATCAGGGAAGGTTCTCAGAGCCACTTAAGCCTATCAAAGGGCTTAGGGGCAGGGAAGATCTTCAGATTCTCATAACAATGGTAAGTCTCTGGACCAATGTTCTGAGGCAGCCAGGCCATGCTGATTTTTGTCCTGCTTTGTTCTTCACTATCTATATTCCTCCACCTCAATGACAGCAGCTTGTACCTGCTGATGAGTATTTGCCCATCACCCACTCTCCTTTCCAGCTCCCCTTTATGTGCTCTTTCCCCATTAAAATATGAACTTTTTGTATTTGTAACACAAATTTGTATTTGTAACAAAGTAACGGCTTGATAAATACTTTGATATAATACAAAACAGTTCATAGAAACTCTCTTTGTGGGGGCAAACAACAAGAAACAATGGGATGTCCATCAGTTGAGGAATGGATGAATAAATTATGGCCTTTTAACATAATGGGATATTATTGGGCCACAAGAAATGATAAAAGGAACAGTTTCAGAGAAATCTAGAAAGACTTACATGAACTGATACAGAACAAAATAGAGCCAAGAGAATATTTTGCACAATAAAAATAACTTGTCAAGAAAAGCAACTTTGAAAAATTTAAGAATTCTGATTGACATAATAACTTGCCATGATTCCAAAGAACCAATAAAGCTCACTACTCAATTTCTGACAGAGGTGTCATGGATTCAAGATGCAGAATGAGAAACATATTGTTGACATGGAAAATATGTGGATTTGTTTTGCTTAACTATGTTTACTCATAACAAGGATTGGGTTTTTTTTCTTTTTTTAATATATGGGGAGGGAGGACTTGGAAGGAGGAAGCTGACAAAAATGCCACACAAAAGGAGGTCATTGAAGTGTCTTGAAGAATGCATAGAACAGAAGTTGTGTTCCTTAGTTGAGAAGGAAACACAGACAAAAAGGATAGCTCTGAAAGTGATAAGCTGAATTTATTAAATATTTTAAAAAGAAAAGCAAGCTGTATGTAATAGAGATTTATAGTGCTACATATAGTCTTCTTTTTCTGTTCTACTTCACATATGAAAATACTTTCTCTTTTTCTAGTGTTTGTTAAATTTAGAATAAAAACTTTTAAAAAATGAATAAGAAAAGTAGTCTGGAATGTCAAAAATAATTCAAAAGTGCTTCTTTACTATGCTGGCAATCCTCACCAGGATCTCTTATGCTGTTCTCATATACAATCAGACTTTGAGTGATGCATTAATATCCAGCTGTATTCTGAAAATATACCATCCCCATGCATTCTATTTCCATTAGCTCTCTTTTCTCCCACCACTGCTGATACAAATTCCCATGCAACCAATAGAGTTCAGGAACCAATGGAGAGATCCAGGGTCAACTGCTCATCTATACTATACTCTTGAGCAAATATGCCTTGTTACACTTCTTTCTCCTACTATACTAAGAGCCATGCTCTTACCTGTGATCCTCTTTTGGAGGTAGAGAGCTGGAGAAAAACATCTAGAATTGCAGAAAGTTAAGGCACAGGGTAGAAGAACACTACATATATAATGATGATATAAAAATGATGAAAATAGACAATTTTGATGCAATTTTGTCAGGGATGAGATGTAAATTTTCAATTTAAAAACACTTATTAAATAACTATTTTGCTCAAGACACATGCTAAGGGCTAAGGGACATACAAATAAAAATAATATTTACATAATACCTTAAAATTTCAAAGAATTTTAAATGTTTAAGGGGTATATTCTAATTGTATTTCAGGTAAAGATATTGGAAGATCTTTATAAAAGACAGAAATATTGACATATACAGGGGAAAGAAGCAGTTTTGAACATAAAGTACAGCATTCCATACCTTTGAAAAGGTCTAACAAAGATGCCACGCCCTGTTAACAGCCAAGTGGCTGAGCACTGTATCAGGCGCAACCCAGGTAGCAGCAGCCAAACATCTGAGCAATCTGTTCCAGCCTAGCCCAACAGCCCAGAGGCAGACCAACCTGCCCAGACCAATATGGCAGCAGCTGTCCAGAGGCAGAGACTCGGCCAGCAGTTGACCAGCATCCAAGTGACCTGCTCAGCCCAGCCCAGTAGTGGAATGACCTGACCAGTGGAGATACTATGCCAGGCAAGGGGCAAGTCAGATTCAATAGTAGAGTGACCGGCCCAACACCCTGCACCACAGTAAACATTATGAAGAGTCTACAGGGAAATAAAGGGAATCAAAGCCCTGTTCTTTCAGAGTTGTGAGTTGCCTTTTCTATCTGTGTACCTTACACATGTACTTTAAGTCCATGCCTACCCTCTCCTATGGAATACAAATGTATTTATGAGATAGTATGCCCTAGCTTTTGGAAGGAGGGGGATATTTTACTCCATTATTGTTCTTGCCACACCATTTGAGTAAATGCCTTTTCTAAAAAGCTATCCAAATGTACTGGCTGGTTGTTAAGGGGAAGCACACTTAGAAGCCCCATTCTTAGGAGGATAGCCATTCACAGGGTCGACCTTAGAACCTGAGGCAGCAGCCACCCCTCTGCCAGTCCCAGTGTTAAGTGGAGAAATTGGTTGTGAGGAAGTACCATATCCTTTACACATAGATTTAGGACAAGAAGGGACCTCAAAGACCAGCTATCATTTCTTTCAGAGGAAAGAACTCTGAAAGTTTTTGCTGACCTTGGAGTCACAAGACCTGAGTCTAAATGCCAGCTCTGCCACTGACTATATGTGTGACTTGGCACATTGCTTTGTTTCTCAGGATCCTAGTTTCCTCATCTATAAAAATGAGGGCACTGAACTAGATGCCTGAGGTTCTTTCAAGAGGTACATATATGATCCTATGGCATCCTTTGATTCTCATACCACCCTCTCAGGTAACTATCAGAAGTATACATATCTCTATTCTACAAATGAGTAAATGGAGGCCTAGGGAAGCTGCTTGCCTAGCATATAGCAAGAGAGGGGATTTGACTCATCTCTCACTGACATCTCACCCAGAAATGAATTTTGTGAGGATTTTCTGAGAAAGAAGGAAGTCACCACTCTTCAGATACATTTCCCTACAAGTAGATCTCACTACCCTTTCACCTTTAAATTCATACTCACTCTTTCCCCCAGAGTTTCCTGATTTCAAGTTCGGTTTTATGTGCTCAAAGATAAATAGGTATAATCCCCACCCACATGGACCTTACAATCCAATATGGTAGGTGGAACATGTACACAAAGAACTATTACGTAACATAATAAAAACTCACATTTAAATAGCTCTTTAAGATTTACAAAGCATGTTGTTGAGTTGTTTCAGTCATTTCCAACTCTGTGACACCATTTGGAATTCTCTTGAAAAAGATACTTTTTCAAGTATCTTTTTAAGTATTTGTTTAGTACTTCCTTCTCCATCTCATTTTACAGATGAGGAAACTGAGGCAAACATGATCAAGTGATTTGCCCAGGGTCACACAGCTATTAAGTATCTAAGGTCATATTTGAACTCAGGTCTTCCTTACTCCAAGCCCAGTATTCTATCTACTGAGCATGGTATATATGAACAATTCATGAGATGTACATAGTGCTGTACTAAGTCTGAAGTTTTAAACCTAAAGTTCTGATTTTTATGAAGACACGATGTAACTGTTACATTCACCCAATGAGAATTTTTATTGTCAAGTACTCTAAAGCACACCATACTAGGAAAGCATCTGATGTGGTTGATGGTTAGAATTTAGATCTGAAAAAGGGCCTTAGAGATTCCCTAGTGTCTAGTCCAATTTCCAGATTCTACAGACAGGGAAACTGGGACCCAGAAAAGTCAGATGTCCTATCCAGGTTCACATGGAGAATAAATAGAAGAGTCAAGGTTTAACTCCAGGGCCGCCTGATTCCCATGATACCACACTATCTAAACATTCTTGAAAGATTCAAAGTCCATTCTTTTATTTTTAATTATATAGACTCAAGCCTGGTGACTCAGAAAAAAAAAAAAACAAACAAAGCAGTAGAGGCATGGAAACGAACAGAAACACACTCGTTATGTAAATCCCAAGAAGGCAGAGAGGAAGGGAGGAGAAAATGATCAGCTGTGTAGTAATGCTATAGGACTAAATGGAGCATTAACAGAGAGTCAGAAATTCCAACCAGCTATCCCATCCCTCTGATCAGAGTACTAGATATCTGCTCTGGCTACTTAGCCTGGAAATTTCTAAATAGTTGGAACTGGTAGAGTTTCCCTGGAGATTATCCCCCACCTGGCTCTCTTCTCCTATCATGCAGTTCTTAAAAAAAACACCAATGCAGGCTCCATTTATTTTTTCTCAATTTCTTCCCACTTCAGTTTCCATGTGACAAGTCCAACAATTCCAAGTCAACTACTAGGTCCAGATCCCCTACTTTAGTGATTGCTTAACTAGAGGTTTATCTGTAGATGAGTCACTATCCTATTGACTCTTCACATTTTCTGACCCTGTTGCTGACAATGTTTTCTCTGTGTGTCTGGGAGTGCCCATGAAAGCCGAATGCCTGACTCATGGCCCTCTCTACACCAGGGAGGCACACATATCATATGGCCATCCTTGGCAGAGGGAGCTGCTTTTTGAAACACGGCCTCTTAGTCTTGTAGGCTAACAACAACTAGGTTCAGAGGGAGTATGTTAGGAGTCTATCTACTTAGCGATCTTTGGCTCTGGCATAATTTTTGATTGACATCCTATTGCCTTCTAGCTATTCTGAGGGAGGTTTTGGGGGAGGATATAAGAATGTACTCTTCCTCTACTCCGATCCAGACAGAATAATAGGAACAGGAAAACCAAAAAAGGGAGCAGTAATCAGTCCTGGAACTAGATTCAGGGTGAAGCTGTCTGTTGTTGAAAGGGCTGACCTCCTGAACTCACAAGCGGGGCAGCACTCCCAATGGACTCCTCAGATCTGTCATGGAACTTCAAAAGGAGAAAATGGAGCTTTGCTTTCTCCTCTCAGGTGGTGCTAAGCGGAAGGCAATAGAGATTCTAGTAAGGAGGAAGCTGACCGGGTCCAAGGTTTGTTGGAAAAATGTTAAGAGTACAAAGGACTTTCACTAAGGCCTTTTACAAAGCATCTCTTCCTGGGAGAGGATGCTCTTCTGTGCTGCCCTTTGATTTCTCATACTCTCTGCAGCAGCTACTTGGGAGAAGTAGTAGGTCTGATCCTTAGCTCACCTCTCTGTTTCCCTTATTTCATTTTTTTTCATCTTTCTTCTTGCTCACACTAGCTCTGGGAAGCCTGCACGGCCTCAAGAAAAGGAAGCTCCACTGGACTCCAGAGAGTTAACCTAATTCCATCCTATTTTAAGGAATTTGTGTGTCTGTGTCTTTGGGGTTAGCCAAGTTATTCTGTCAATAAACCTTCGTTAAGCACCTACTACATATCAGGTACTGTGATAACAAAAAAAAGCAAAAAGACAGTCCCCATTCTCAGAAAATTCAGAGTCAAGTTGGAAGGGAGGGGGAGAGGACATGAAAATAACTATGTACAAAACAAGATATAAACAAGATAAATTGGATATAATCAATACAGAAGCATTAGTGTTAAGGGGACATTGGGAAAAGCTTCTCATAAATATGTGTTTTTTTTTTCTGGGACTGGAAGAAAGCTGGAGAAGCCAGGAGGTGGAGATGAACAGGAAAGCATTTCAGGCATGGGGAACAGCCAGTAAAAATGCCTAGAGTTGGGACATGACTTGTCTTGTTTGAGGAGCAACAGGAAGGACAGAGTCACGGGATCTCAGAGTCTATGGGAGTGAGTAAGGTGTCAGAAGACTGGAAACATAGGAGGGGATCAGATTGAAAAGAGCCTTGAATGCCACATAATGGGATCCAATAAATTGAAGTTTATTAAAAAGAGCCACTAGGTGACCATGAGTCAGGAAGACCCATCCTCCTAAATTAAAATTCAGCCTCAGACACTAACTGTATGACACTGGGCAAGCCACTGAAACCTGTTTGCCTCAGTTTCCTCATCTGTTCAATAAACTGGAATAGAAAATGACAAATCACTCCAGTATCTCTGGCAAGAATAGCCCAAAAGGGTTGACGAAGAGTTGGACACAACTGAACAACAAAACTAAATCAGAGAAAGACATAGTTAAGTACGAGCTTTACTCCTAAGAATGATATCCTTTAATTTATACATATTCTGATATGCTTTTAGAGATGTAAGGAGTCTAGACCTCTGATTTCACTGGCAGAAGAAAAGCTCCTCTACCAAGGCAGATATTTCTGTCTGAAACTTTGAACCGGAGCATAATAAGACATTAAGTGACTTGCCCAGGGTCAGATAGTTATAGGGTCTGAGCCAAAATCTGAACTCAGGTCTTTCTGACTCCAAATACAACACTTTAGCCAATACACCACCTAGGTGCTTACACAATTTAAAAGACCCCAGCAGTTGCTACCAGTGTCGAGGCCCTTCTTAGAGCTGTGTACATGTCACTCCATCTCTTTTGTTTGGTATATAAGTCTTTCTGTTCTTCCGGTTTCTTGGACAAAAGGTCATGTTCCGGGTGGCTAGGTGGTGCAGCGAATAAAGCACCAGCCCAGGAGTCAGGAGGATCTGAGTTCAAATGTGGCCTCAGACACTTGACACACTTACTAGACGTGTGACTTTGGGCAAGTCATTTAATCCCAACTGCCCTCCAAAAAAAAGCAAAAAAAAAAAGTTCATGTTCCATGGCCTTTGGCAAACCAGTACATTGATTTTCTTTAGCATTTATTAAGCATTATAATAAGCATTTACCATGTACCAGGCACTGGGTTAAGCACTTTGCAAATTTTATCTCATGTAATCTTCCCAATAACCCTATGAGGAGGGGGTTATTAATGTCTTCATTTTACAACTAAAAAAGTGAAGGTAGATGGGGGTTTAAGTAGTTAAGCTAGAAGTTAACCTGTAGCCCTCTAAAGGATAAACCCAGGATTGCATAACTATTTAAATGTCTAAGGCCGGATTTGATCTCAGCTCTATCCACTGTATCACTTAGCTGCCTAGAATCATACCACAGGACCTCAGATTTACAGCTAGAAAGGATCTTAGTAGTCGGTTACTCCAATTACCTCAATTTACAGATGAGGAAACTAAGGCCCAGAGAAGTTAAATGTTCCCCCCAAGATCACACAAATAGTAAGAGATGAGTTGATCCAGTTAAATGGCATGTCTTTTGATCCCCAGTTTCACATATCTATAAAACAGGGTTAGTAATACCTATAATGCTTACTTCACAGCATTTAAGATCAGGTATATAGGCATCATATACATGCCAGCTATACTTACGTACATGCCGCCTTTCCTCA
The DNA here is from genome assembly GCA_028646575.1 of Pseudocheirus occidentalis. NCBI lineage: Eukaryota > Metazoa > Chordata > Mammalia > Diprotodontia > Pseudocheiridae > Pseudocheirus > Pseudocheirus occidentalis. The sequence continues at coordinate 122,480,462 of CM053599.1, forward strand.
CCTACTAAACAGTAAGCTCCCTGAGGGCAGGGGCCAGATTCTACTCATTTTTTAATACTTTGTCTAGGTTACTATAGTAGCATGTACATAATTAATAACTGGTGAGTTGAATTGAAAACTCTGGAGTTTGGGGACTCAACTCTGCAAGCTAATTACTGTGGCTAAAAATTTTTTCCTCATCACCAATGCACTTTTACTTATACATTGAAAAAAAAGGAAAAAAGAAAAATTCATGCTTTCATAACTTAATCTTGCTTTTGACACATCCCTCTGCAATTACAGAGCAATCAGTGTTGAAATGATCAACACTGCCTCATCCCTTATTCACAAGTCCCTGACTGCTAATTATCATGTGCTCTACCCTTGGAACATGCTTTCTGTAAGTTTTACTTTCAGAAAGCACTCATTAATCAAAGTTTCCATTCATTTAACCACCAACAATCTCCTCCATGCTTGGAAGGCACTGCACATTGACAGAAAGGTAGACTGACAATTCTTTCCTCCTCCTCCTCCCCTTCCCCTTCCTTTACCACTGTAAATAAAAAACAAGAATCCTGTCACCAAAGTTCACAGCTGGCTTCCCTGCCTGAAATGCATGAGCGAATGCAGTCACTCAAAGTCCCCAGAAATCAAGTTACAAAAAGGGAAACTTCACATACCAACATTTCTTGCAGTGATCCTGGCGCCGTGTCTCAGCAGCCGCACAAAGATGTTATTGCTACAGTGGTTAACCATATGTAAGTGGAGGCTTCTCCGAGTCTGGATCTTCACCAGACATTTGACCATATTGGTTATTTCTCTTTGCTTTCATTTATTTCACCTGAAATGCCAACGTGACGTTACCACTGGCCCTGCGGTTGGCTTTGACCTTTGACAAAGCTGCCACTGTGTTGTATAAGACTGAGGCAAGTCCTCCTGAATGAATCAAATGTCAGGTTCCTCATGTGGCCAACAGAAATATCCCACTAGGGATCAGGATGAGGAGGGAGGGAGGGAGGGAGAAGGAGGCATGTTATTTTTAACCTCTTCATCACACTCTAATGTACAATGCAACATTGTGTACTACCCCTTACTTAACCATCCCAATGACTCAGCCAAAATATTTATCTGTGTCATTACTAGGACCCCAAACAAAGAGAGCCCAAACAACCTCAACCAAAAACCCAAACCCTTTGATTCAATGATTCCATTATCGGGAATGTACCCTAAAAGTGTTGTGAAATGGAGAAGGTGAAGGAGGGAGAGAGATGAATACAAAGATTTTATAATAACATTATATTCAATTGGATACAATTTGGAAGCACCCCTAACATTCATCAAAAGGAAAATGATCAATTACATTGTGGAAAATTCCTGTAACAGATGTATATGATGATGTTAAAACCATCAAGTTATGAGGACTGCAAAGAAATCTGGAAAGACCTTTAAGGAATTACTCAAAGTGCAGAAAAAGTAGCCACAGAAAAACGGATCACACACTGATTATGACTCAGTAAGAAGAAAATTAGTTTAATAATGAGTGAAAAAAAACTTGAAAGGGACTAGAAGGGGGCAACAAGAGAAGTTATATCGATATTCAATATTCAGCTTTTAATGCCACATTCAATCTCAAATAAAAACAATGATAATCAACTTCCATGTATTTGCACTGTTATTTTTTTTTAAAGACAGGATTCAACCTTAGAATCTAAACTGGGGAAGTATTCTATGTGTATACAGCATACACTGTGCTGGTATCTACATACAAATGCAGCCTGACTAGTAGGACTTTTGTTCTGCCCTTTCGACTATGTAACTATAAAGACTTGCCAAATGTCTGGCAATAACACTACCCAAAATACCATATTTATTGGGAGATTTTTTTTCTCCAACAATTTTTGCTCCAATTTTGCTCATTTTCCTTTTCCCTATTTTGAGAAGAAAGTATTTTCCTTATATAATTCCAGGATGTGCCTGCAGATTGTTTTTAATCTATGCCATTATTTTTTCTATGTCTAGGCTTACTGATTCCTCCTCTCCATCAGCAATAAAAAGTGGATCCGGCTTCTATTAGCTACTTTGGCAAAAGACCTCACTCAATTAGCTGATCAACAAGAATGTGTTAAGCACCAACCACACAGGCCAGGTGCTGGGGACACAAATAAAAACAGTGAAACAATCCCTACTTGTTGGGACAGTTAAGTGGTGCAGTGAATAGAGCACTGACCCAGGAGTCAGGGGCACTTGAGTTCAAATCCGGCCTCAGACACTTGACATTCACTAGCTGTGTGACCTTGCACTGCCTTTTTTCTTCTAAAAAACAAATACAAAATTAAGAAAAAGAATCCCTACTTGCACTGAGCTTACATTCTAATGAGGAAGATAATTGGGGCATGAGGGGTGTGTGTGTGTGTGTGTGTGTGTGTGTGTGCATGCGTGTGTGTGTGTTAGAGAATCTACCTCAAACATTCACATGTACTATTTATGCCAGACTTGTGATACAGCATTCCAAGCTCATTTTGGTCTGATCAGCAATAGACACACTAACTTGACTGTAATATAGTGATATAATTTTGGTCTTCAAGAACAAAGGACAACAACCAACCAATCCATCTATCTATCCATCCATCCATCCATCCATCCATCTATCTATCTATCTATCTATCTGTCTGTCTGTCTGTCTGTCTGTCTGCCTATCTGTCATATATATATACCTAATATAGATAGTTATGCACACATACACATACCCATGTATATGTACATATATACATACATAACATAGCATAATTAAGTTAATAAAATATACACACAGTACTTAAATACAAGAAATTGGTTTAAAAGGATTTGGGGGAATAGCTTCTAAATTTGAATTATCCATGTTATCTCTTATTTCAATTATTGTGGTTAACTGAACGTTGATAATTAAAAACATGTTTTATAAAACAACACTTTACATGCTTTAAATTTCAGTATTAGGGCCTTTATGAATGTAGGATTCTGTTTAAATTTATTCTATTCCTTAATGGACTTTCCTAAGGAAAGTAGATTTTATTTAACATAGTATTTTACAGTAAACACAAATTCTTTCTTCACAACTCTATGGGGTAGACAGTGCAATTATTGTCTCCATTTTACAGATCAGAAAACTGAGCACTTTGCAAGTGATGGATACAGAAAATGACAATTGTGGATCTTCTGAATCCATGAAAATATGCAGGTGGCACAGCAGAAAAAACACTGTCCAGAGATTCTGAGCTTTAGAGATAAATGCCAATCAGTCAATTAACAGGCATTTAAGAAAATTAGGTATTGGGCACTGTGCATGCAGGGAATACAAAAATACATTGGCTATATAACCCTGTAATATCTCTGTTTCTTCATCTGAAAAATGAGAATAATCATCTGAAAGATTTCCTATGAGAATCCCATGTATTCTTTTCTATATAAAAGAACTTGAATATCTGACATGCTATACAGGTCCTGGGTAATATTGTCATCATCGTCAGATTAAGTCCCCATTTAATGCAGAGCATAAAAATACATTCCAGGAGCGTCAAGTAGTCACTGTTCATCTGTGCCTTACATCTCTACACAGAACCTTAGGAAATAGGTACTCACAGTAAAATTTAGTATCAAACTCTAAAGTTAGGCAGAAAATAATTAAAATAGTGAAGACCTTTCTAGCACAGATGTTGGAAAGGAAAGTCATTTTCTCCTAAAATTCTTCATAAAACTTTCAAATCATCATCAGAGATTCATGTACATTCTAGCTATATTCATGACTAGCTAAGGCTAGGGATGAGGTCTAAAGCTTCCTCTGGTATAGGTCACTCCCTCTACCAGTGAAGGTCAATGCATTCTCTGAGTTTTCTTTTCCTTTGGTTTGATCACATTCTAGGAGCACATTTAAAACTCTTCAGGCACAGGCCTAGGGTTGAGATTTAAGTGTGTGGTGCACAGGCACAAACTGTGGAAAATCTTTTAACAAGCCGACAATTTTCCTTGGGGGAATGAAAGTGGAGGTTACACCTAAGTTCCATTTCCTTACAAAGTCTGCTTTCCTGATCTCTGACAGGTAGCAAGAGTTTTTCATTGACTTCAGGAGACCAGGGATTTCAGCAGCAAGCAATATGTTTTGCTTGGGGGCATTAGAAAGAATTTCTCAAATTATAATGAGTCCATTAGAAAGTGCAATTTGCTTGACAAATTTTAAGTGTGCTGGTAGCACTGCTCTTCCTTTAAGGGAAGTATCTTACATGGAATTTCAATGAATCTTGGGGCAGACGTGAGGAAGAGTATTCTTCATCTCTCACAAAGAATCAAAGGTTCAATTCTAAGTCCCTTCTGAAGGATGATAAGAAGAGAATTTCTCAACATCACAACAGCTCTATTTGGCCAGAAAAGATTGTGAGCTCCTTGGGGGCAGGTGATGTTGCAAAATAGATAATATTTCATTTTTTGTACTCCTATCCCAAGGCATCCTGCATAAGGCCTGGCACACAATGCCCCCAAAGGACTTTCTGGTTGACTGATTTCACAAATTTATGGCATAACTCATAGAGAAACAGCTCCTTCTAAATCACCAAAAATTCTGAAGTAATCCGTATTAATTACTGGGATATCCTCTATTTGTCCACAATATCAGTTTTAAATTATTGTAAGAATCAGAGCAATTAGCAGATGGCAAAAAGAACATCCCAAAACAATGCAACTCAGCACTACATTATTTAATATCATTATTCTATGACATATGCTAATGTTCTTGTTAGATGACTTTTCAAACAAGTTGCCAAGTGGGATTTCCTATCCCAACTCAATGTTTCTGTCTATCTAATTCTGAATGATCCTCTCTAAGAATTCCCTTCAATCTTACCTTATAAGTGGTCTCATGAAAAGAAGGAATTTCTAAGCCATTATTTCAGAAGAAATCCTCTGTACTTCTTTTGTTCCTGTTGTGGAATATTTGTAGAATTATCAAGAAAAATAATTCCTTCCCTATTGTTTCACAGATGTTCCCATGGTGGGGGAGGAGGGCTGACCTTTATACACCTTAGGATTTCTATTGTCATCTTCATGTAATAAAGTTCAGAACGTGATGTTTATCACACATTTTCAGAGCCAAAGTCAACAAAATAAAATATTTTATTATAAAGCATTAAATTGCAAAGAATAGCAGTGGTATGGCCTCTTCTTCACTGAAATTGAATGGAGATACCTGGAGCAAAGGATTCCTACCTGATATCAGCTGTATGTTCTAAGGGAAGAAAATAAAATTATACCTCTGCCCTCCCTCAACAGGTTCAGATATGTATTAACATATACCTATACCCTCAAAGTCAACTTCTTTCCACCAGCACAAGGAACAACAGAAATCTATCTTGAAACCTTTAGTTCAGCATTTCAGAACAAAATGGCAGACTTCAATGGCTCTGTCACATTACTGAAGTGGGCAAATGTCTCCAACAGCATAGACTAAAACCCAAGCCAGGCCTTCTCATCCTATGCAGTTTTCATCCATATTTTTCAATAAATTCCCTACAGATGACCCACCCAGTATGCTTGAAGTCATTCTATAGGTCTTACTATAATTTATGAATATCAACAAACCATTCATTCAGGTGGTCCATCTACTTTCCTTCATTCTTTCCAAATGACTGACCCACCACCTCTTTTCCCTAATTTCCTAATTAAACATTTCCTTCTATATCCTTCATACGTTTCCATCTCCAACCAGGCAAATCTCTAGCCTAGGCACCATTTTTTCATGGATTCATGAGATCATAAATCTAGGGTTGAAAGGGATTTCAGGGACCATATGACCCCAACTCTTCAGTTTACAGATAAGAATACTGAGGTCCATGGAAATGAAGTAACTTGCCCAAGTTCACCCAAATAGCAATCATCAGAGGCAAGATTGGAGCCAAGGTCCTCTGATTCCCAAACCAGTGCCCTTTATTCCATATCATTCTGACCTCCTGTTTAAATAAACTTTTTAATCAAGGACTAGACCACAGCAATGCAACTTCCTCTAGAGTTTTAGGAAACAGGAAGTAAACTATAATTATAATCAGTGATGCATAGTGTGTTATCCTCAAGTTTATTTATGGTGCCTAGACCCTAACCATCAAACATGGGAAAAATAAACCACCCAAAGGCTTAAAAAGTATCCAGATCAAGCAAAAAATAAAAAGAAGCAGACCTAGAATAAAAAGACCTAGGTTCAAATCCCAGTTCACTCATTCATTCCCCAGCTGTCCTCGGGCAGGACATTTTAATTTTACTTTTCTCAGTCTTAGCTTCCTCAGCTAAAAAAAAATAGTCAATAATTCTCCATATCTTTTAGTCTTCTTTCATCTCCAAATTCTGTTATCTGATGGAGTAAACACGTGATGAAATATAAAAAGGGCTGGATTTAGAATCAGTAGACCAGGCATCAAATCTTAGCTCTGTTCCTCACTAGGCTTGTGACTTTGGGAAGGTCACCAAATTTCATTGGGTCTTAAGAATTTCCTCATCTGTCAAGTGAAAGGTTGGACTAGATGACTTCTAAGGCCTTTCCAGATCTAAGTCTATATTCTATGACATTATGAACCCTCTGAGAAGATCTTAAAAGATTCTGAAGTAGTATTAGATGCTGTAATAGATGAGAATCTTAGCTTTTATTAGAAAATATTCTATTCACCAGAGCACAACAACCAGAAAACGATGTCTCTGGAGACTGGGGGATGTTTGGCAATCTGAGAGCCTTAAGGACCTCTCCACAATTACATCCTTCTGTTTGATTTGCTCTCCATCTTACTGATTCACAGCAAACAATGCACATCACTAAGCAGTCTGCTTTAAACAAAGCTAAGTCCTGGAAACGTGTTTGTTTTTCAAGAACAATATTTTTTTGTTAAGTCACTACTTCATTTTTTCTACAAGGGTATTCAGTCAAAATTTTGGGTGACAGAATTCATAGTTGTTACACACACACGCACGCACACACACACACACACACACACACACACACAAAAGAAAAAAGGAAAAGGAGAGAAATAATGAAAAATCACAGAAAGCCAATACCAAGATGGTGCCATCACTTTGAAGGAAATGCTATTCATTCCTTCACTTAGGAAGCATCATTCTTTACGTATCTCTTATGTGAAGAGTACTGTGTAAGCACTGGTAAATATTTAGAACTCATTAATAGCCTAATTATTATCTCATGGAATAGCCTAATACACTACAAATATAGAGAGAGCTCACTGATTTTTGAAAAGACTTAAAACTGACTAGACACTGTGAAGAGGACACCATGAGGTATCTCTAGTTTCTTTGTTTAGAGTTTTTTGAGTCTTTGGTTTGTTGTTTATTGTTTGTTTTGTTTTGTTGTTGTTGTTATTTTTGCTTTTTGGAGGGGCAATTGGGGTTAAGTTACTTGCCCAAGGTCACACAGCTAGAAAGTGTTAAGTGTCTGAGGTCAGATTTGAACTCAGGTCCTCCTGACTCCAGGGCCAGTGCTCTATTCACTGCACCACCTAGCCTCCCCTTATTGTTTTTGTTTGTTTGTTTTTGCCAGCTGTCTTCTTTTGGAGAGCTGGTTGTGGAGCCAGGAAGACCCAGGTTCAAATCTCACCTCTGTCACTCAGTGGCTATGTAACCTGCAGCAAGTTGCTTCATTTGCCTGAACATCAGTTTACTCCTATGTAAAATGGGCCTGATAATATCTGTCTCTATTACCCACCTTATCTTATCTCATGCATGTAGATCACCTTGCAAACTTTGAAGCACCATCTAAATGTCAGTGATGATGATGATGATGATGATGATGATGATGATGATGATGATGATGATGATGAAAACTGACAGATGTAAGGTAGGTTATCTGCTTGGAGTTTAACTACTAAGTCATCAAGTAAAAAGAATTAAAACTCTTGATTATCTAACTTTCTGGAAAGAATTCAATTAAAGACTAAAGAAGAAACAATGTTAAATCCCAATTCTGGAGGTCTAATAATGAAGAATGCCACTCATCTCAGGTCAGAGAGGAAACGGACTAAATATGCAGAATGAGACTCACATTTTTGGCTCAAGTCAAGGTGGTAGGGAAAGCGAGAAGGGGTATTTGTTTTGCTTAAATACGGATATTTGTTACAAGGGTGGTTTTTTCTTTTTTCTGGGTATGGGAGAGGTGGAAGGCAAAGAAAATTAATATTTGTTAGTTGAAAAAATGAATTCCATTCAATAAACATCAAGTACCCGCTCTGAATAGATTTCTGTACTGGATGCTGGGAACAGAAGGATAAAAAAAATGCCATGATGCCTGTCACCCAAAGAACTTAAAAATGTCAACTAGAAACAAGCACAATTTTCTCTTATTTTGCATGAACAGGCTCTCTGGACATTTTAAATTTTAATTTTAAATTAAGTGACTACTTGTCTCTACACTGATCAGCTGAGCCCAATATTCTCTTACATGACAAAACTTAGAGAAATATGGCTGTTCTGCAGGATGCAACATTGTGTGACGTCACACATGAGCTTACTCTAAAAAATAAATGGGCTGTCCTCGACAGTACCAATTAAAACAGCCTTCTTTGTTGTGCATGTTTGCATGCTCAGCTACAAATCTCTTCCTTTTGTCTCTCTCTATGGGGTGCATTTGTTTTCTCATCAATTCTGTTTTATTATTTTGCTGCCTGAGGGTGTAGCAGATGAGATATTTTTCCTTCAGCAAGGAGAAACTAAATTGAATTGCAAAGCAGATGGAACTCCTAATCCTTTCCCCATATCTTCCACCAGCTTTATAAACAGTAATAACTCGGAAAGGTGACCAGCTGCCTGAACCAATGGGAATGGGAATCAGCCCCTTTGGCCAGTCATTCACTGAAAATTTCTCCTCTATGATGGTGAACACACAAGGGGTACTCACAATTTGCTAATCTCCAGAGGTGATCTAAGGCCCACAAAAAAGTTGTTCCATACCTAAATCTTAAGCGCTCACCCTTTTGACAAAAGCCCTGTTTCCAGAGACAAATTATAGCAAACATTCCTTTGTATAAAGAAATGACATATAGGTAAGGGTTTATAGGTATGAAATATTATATATATATACTATCAGATTCAGCTGATATCAGGGCTTTTATACTTTTTTCTTTTTTAAAAAATTCTTTGTTACAAGAATTGGCTTACTGATTAGGGTCAGAGAAAAGAGATATTAAAAATAATCAGGCTAAAAAATAAAAAGTGCACAATTTAAAAAAATATTACACCAATAAGTACCCTTCATTTAGAATCCTATCAAATACTTATAGAAGGGTCCTCTATTTGATTCCATATGAATTCAGGCATATCCACAAAAGCCAACCCCTTTGTCTAGAAAAATATTCATGATAACGTGATTGTAAAGAACTAGAAGGATGGTGGTAGATCTCAATCAAGCAAGGAAAGAAATATTTATTCAGTGCCTACAATGTGCCATGCATTTCAATTTGGGTCTTCTTGACTCCAGGGCCAGTGCTCTGTCCACTGTACCACCTAGCTTCCCAATGTGCTAAGGGTATACAAAAAGATGATAAAGAACAAAGAGTATAAAGTATTCTAACCTTGCTCTCAAGGAGCTTACAATCTGGGTCAGAGTCAGGTACGTCTGAAGAGTCCAGCAGCAAAGAGACTGAGTTCTGCTTTTCAGTCTAAGATATCTGTGGTGCATCCAGTCTGAAAAGTCCAATAGCATTAGCTGATAATGGTTTTTGAGGTTGTTTGTCCTTGGTTCTCAAAGACTACCATAACATCAGGAAGGTGATGCCATGACTGGCAAGCCAATCAGATTTAAGTGAGGCAAGGCTGTGCAAAGTCACCAGCCTCACTTTCTCCTCTAGAGTCATCTGGGTCCAGCAGCCAGATATAGATCAGAACAATTGGAGATGGTCCCCTGTTGATAATGGAGTGAAACTCAGAAAGAGCCGTTTCCTCAACTGTAAAAAGGATATCATAACAGCACCTACTACTTTTCTCAATCTTAGTTTTCTCAGCTAAAAAAAAATTAGGCAATTTTTCTCCATATCTTTAAGTCTTCTTTCATCTCCAAAGTCTGTCATCTGATCGAGTAAACAGGTGATATCATATTAAAAAAGGCTGGACTTAGAATCAATGGACTAGGCATCATACCTTAGCTCTCTTCCTCACTAGGCTTGTGGCTTTGGGCAAGTCACCAAATTTTATTGGGACTCAGTTCCCTCATCTGTCAAGTGAAAGGGTTGGACTAGATCAGCGGCTCTCAACCCATGGGTTATGTTCAATTTGCAACAATGAAAATACATCCTGTGTATCAGATAGATTCATAACAGTAGCAAAATTACAGTTATGAAGTAGCAACGAAAATAATTTTATGGTTGGGGGTCACCACAACATGAAGAACTGTATTAAAGGGTCACGGCATCAGGAAGGTTGAGAACCACTGGACTAGATGGCCTTTTCAGATCTAAGCCTATATTCTACAACAGTGGTTCTCAACCTGTGGGTCACAACCCCTTTGGAGGTCGAATAACCCTCTCACAGGGGTTGCCTAAGACCATCAGAAAACACATATTTCCAATGGTCTTAGGAACTGAGACACGGCTCCTCTATCCATCACCAGGCAGGTCCACCCACATGCAGATATAGCCACATAGGAGTAGTAAAGGGTCACCACAGCATTGTGAAGGTTGAAAACCACTATTCTATGACATCATGAATACTCTGAAAAGATCAGCATGAGGTATCTCATGGGGCTCTTGTGAGGATCAAATGAAGTATTTGTAAAAGTTTAGCACAGTGCTTGGCTCATAGTAGATGACATATACATATTAGTTATTAATTATTGTCATCATCATTATTATTATTGGATATATAGTGCAGCATTTGCACTATATATAAGCATAAGGGAGCTGCTGTGCTCACCAAGTGAGGAAATATAGAGAAAGAGCCCCCAGGCTAGACTCTTGAGGTCTGTGGACAGTTAGAAGGTGGACAGAGGTCTTGGAAAAGACTGAGGAACAGTGAGATAGACAGGAGAATAGTAAGAAGAGAATAACGTTACAAAAAGCAAGGGAATGTAGTGAGGACACAGTCAAATGGTGAAGAGAGATCCGGAAGGATAAAAAAAAATCTATTAGATTTTGCAACAAAGAGATCATTCATCATTTTGGAGATTAGCAAGTCCAGTTCAACAGTGAAGTCAGAAACCAGACTGCAAAGGATGAGAGAAAAGAAATGGCAGGGGCAGCTAGTGGCTGGGGCAGCCGGGTGGTGCAGTGAGCACCAACCCTGGAGTCCGGAGGACCCGAATTCAAATCCAGCCTCAGACACTTAACACTTACTAGCCGTGTGACTTTGGGCAAGTCACTTAATCCCAATTGCCCTGCCCTCCCCCCTCCAAAAATCCAAAAAAAAGTCTGAGAATTTGTCTTTGAGAAAATTTGAAACTCGAGAGATTGTGGAACTGAATGTTGTAAACTAAAAGTGAATAAATAAATTTTTCAAAACAAGAAAAATTGATCATAAAAAAAAAGAAATGGCATCAGTAAGTATATATATATAGCTTTCTTCAAACAGTATGGCTGAAGAAGGGAGGGGAGAGAAATGACAGACTTGAGGGGATGGTAGGGACAAGTGAAGGTTTCTAAGGATGGAGAGACCTGGGCATGTTTGTTGGGAGCAAGAACAGAACCAGGAGACAGGGAGAGGTAGAAGGTTAGAAGGAGGATATGACTGAGACAGCAATGTGCTGGAGGAGACAAAGACGGAATTAAGGACATAGACAGAAGGGCTGGCCGTGGCAAGAAGAGCCGTTTCATTATCAGTGACTGGAGTAAGGGAGGAAAGAGCATGGGGATGGGCAGGACTAGGGAAAGGAGGGAGATGGTCCAGTGTTTTTAGATGCAGAAAAGGAGGAATAGAAGAGGAAGCTGACAGCACATGGCCCCTATTTTCTCAGTCATGTATGAAGTAAGGCCCTCAGCTAAGAGGGTTGAAAAAGAGGCAAGTGTGAGAGGCTTGAAGAGACAAGAAATCAAGGAAAAATCCATGTGAGAAGTGAGATAGAGACTCAATCAGGGAGGAGTAAAAGGAGCGTCTTGTTCCACTGAGGGTCTAGGTGAGGTTCAATAAAAACAGAAATTTGCAATGGAGTCAGTCATTGGGGTTGGATCCCACTCTGTACATGAACCGGAACAGAGGAGATGAAGGACAGGACTAATCTTTAGCTGGGGTTTGGAAGGGCCTGAGTAAGGTTGGGACAAGGGAACCGGAGCTGCAAGAGAAGATGCTAATACGGAGTTAACCCACATGGTTGAACCTGGGAAGTAAGAAAAGCAAAGTCAGAAAAGGGGGGATGGCCTGAGAAAGTACTGAGGGTGGAGGTCACAACAAGGAAAGAGAACAGTCTCAAGAGAGGTGAGGCACAGGAAAAGACAGAGATTATGATCAAATGGGGGACAGTCGGAATTTTTCATCACAGAAGCAGAACTCAGAGATGATAGAGAGATGTAGGATGTGACCATTGCTTTGCGTAGTCAGGGTGGAATGGAGGACTAAGTCATAGGAACTGCCACTGTTGCTGTATTTTCTGCCTATTCTTACGTTCAAGGAAGCTTCAGGTTAAATAAAAGAAAGATGTCTGGTGGGACTTTGTTCCAGTAAGAGAAGAAAAATAAAGGAAGCAAAGGCCCTTTATAATGGAGAAATCTTCATTTCATATTCTCTTTTACACTGACTGCCATTCATTTTTAATACTTAACTGGTTTTACAGAATTCATAAAAGGTAAAAAAAAAAACAAAACCCTACCAACAACAAGAACCCTGCTCTTTTCTGCAAACCACGCTACTGTGGACTTGCACACTTCGTTTTATCCTAAAAACTCTCGGCATAAAAATTGTACATACTGGCACTTTTTTTTTTGCTTTACAAGATGGTGGAATGTGGAGCGAAGAGCTCAAACAAGTAAAAATTCAGAATAACAATAACAGCGTACATTTATATAGCACTGATTTTATTATGTGCCCAACACTGCAGCACTTTACAATGATCTCATTTAATCCTCACAATGACCCTGGAAGGTAGATCCTGTCATTTTATACCTATTTTACAGATGAGGAAACTGAGGCAAAGAGAAATTAAGTGACTTGTCCTGAGTCACACAGCATCTAAAGCCTCATTTGAACTCGGGTTTTCCTATATCCAAGTCCAGCCTTCTAATCACTGTTCCATTAAGAATCACAAGAATTTTTGACAAATTACATAAATTTCATAGGGAAAATCTACATGAATATAGAGTTTCAGTGACTTTCTACTTCAGTGATTCTCAAAAATTTCTAAAAAATCCAGAAAAGTAAGAAGAAATAATTGTCGAAGGAAAGCCAAAGGTTGAGGAAAATAAAATTACATAACATTCAGAATCCCTGTGAGTAATTGTGAGGTTATTGCTGAGACATCTGGATAAAGATGGTACAAAGGAATCTCTCAAACCACGTCCATGAATGCCAAGGCTTTGGTGGTCGTGACTCAACAAGGATTATAATAGTGAAAAACCTAAAATATTTAAAATAACTAAATCAACCACATTATTTTAGCAGATACAATCAACACATATTTTATACATCTGGATTGTGAATATAGCTAGGGATAAAGCAGATTAAAAAAAAACTTGCATCCAATATCCATCCCATCCATGCAGAGAATAAAATGTGAGGTCAATGGCTTACTTGTAAGATTAAAATGCATTCAATCTTTCCAGGAGGGGCTTCCATTCAGGGATATACTAGAGCTAACAGGTCAAGTATCTCTCCAGAGGGGCCTTCCTCTGCTTTTATTCCACCCCTGGACAAACAAAAGTGGTTCCTATTGCTACACTGTAATGTCTTTATAGAATCATAGATCTAGGGTTGTAATCTAATTCCTTCACTGACAGGGGAAAAAAAGCCAACAAGGTTTAATGACTTTCTCAAAAAGGTTATGTGACTTGCCCAAGGTCACACAGGTAACAAGTGTCAGAGGCAGAATTTTAACCCAGGTCCTCTAACTCTAAAGCTAGGGTTTTTCCCCATTGTACCACATTCCCTGCTCATTTTTCCCTACTGCTCATTTCCCATCTTATTCTCTCATGGTCTACAACATACCCAGATACAGTTTCAGAGAATCTAAACATTAGAAAGGACTTTAGAGTCCATCTAGTCTAACATGTACCCATAAGAGCATTACTTCTGTAGTGTCTCCAACAAATGTCCATCTAGTCTCTGTCATCTAGCAGAGGAGGAGATGCTCTTTGTCTCTGTGCTGTTCTAACCATTAGGGCAGCTAGGTCATACCGTGGATTGAGCACTGGGCCTGACGTCAGGAGGACCCGAGTTCAAATCCAACCTCAGACACTTACTAACTAGGCAAGTCACTTACCCCTAATGGTCTCAGTTTCCTCATCTATAAAATGAACTGGAGAAAAAAATAGCAAACCACTCCAATATCTTTGCCAAGAAAACACTAAATGAGATCACAAGGAGTCAGACACGACTGAACAATTATCAGAGAGTTCTTCCTTCTACTGAGCCAAAGTCTGCTTCTCTGGGACAGTAAATTATGTCAGAACCGGAGGAAGAAAATGGTACATACTCTGAAATTCTGTGAGCTCTTGCACTCACTGTGACAAGCAATATTTACCGTAAGTTGATGAGGCCTTCACTATAACCAACTGAAATGAAAATAATAAGGAAAGCACCCATCTGGACTGCATACCATACTGGAAATTCAGAAAATCTATGACCATTGCTTCCAAAGGATGGTAGCTTATTCATATTTTTTAACTTTTTCTCCAACCCCTGATTTCTTTGGAAGAATATGGGTGTACTCCCTTTTCTAGAAGCCAAGCAAAATAACAGATGAAACAATGTCTGTCACAGTTGGCTACACTTAGGATCCCTTCCGGCTCAGCTCCTCTGCCTTAAGGACTGAAAATCTGAATGATTTCATGTGACATTTGAATGACATATTCCTTCACCCTAGCAGAGCTCTTGTGTCCCAGAACCTCTGTTATGGCAACTCATTACTGATGCCCAGCACAGCTGCAAGATGCCAACACAAGCAGAAGGCAGAACTTTAGACATTCCCTATGATTAACTGTATCCCACTAATAAGATTAAAAAAAACTCTTCTACACAGGTTTATGAGCAACTAAAAAAGTAGAACCACACTCCTAACGGAACTATTTCTCACTTAATGAATTCTACTGGGAAAATCAGAACCTCAGTTCTGAAGTTCACCTTAGCTCTCCTGGATGTGGTCTGATTAGAGTCTGAGCATTGGTTGGGGACAAGGACATCATCACATCTAAAACCATTTGCCCCAAGGTTGAAGACACTGTTTTTATTTCAATTAATAATCATTTGAAAGTCCTGTGGATGCAGGCCACTGTTGTCAGAGATAGTCAGCTTTTGCTCTATTAAATGTAGAAGTAATTCCCAATGAACTCTTGGAGATGACCAGAATTTATCAAATAATGAAAATGATGCTGGCGATTGTTAAAAGTTATATAGTACTTAGGGTCTGAAAAGGACTCGACATATGCTATCACATTTCAGTCTCCTAACCAAACGGTAATGCTGATGCCATTATTCACCCCACTTCACAGATGGAACCAGCATTTGTGCTACTCCTTCTTACTTTCTCCAATTTATGACTTATCATGGACCTAGGATGATGGTAGCTTGGGGTGGGGTTTTGCATGGTTTGCTAATCTTTGACTGAGGAAATAAATGTAATTAATCCTTTTATTGACCTTCCTTCCCCTCCACACACAAATTACACCAAGCTATCAACATTATGGACACTAGGGCAAAGTGATAATATGGAGATGACAAGAGGTTGTAAAGTAACTAAGTGGTTGGGCCTGCAATCAGGAAGACCTGAGCTCAAATTCAGCCTTAGATATTTACTAACTGTGTGACCCTGGGCAAGTCATTTAACCCCACTTGCCTCAGTTTTCTTATCTGTAAAATGGAGTGGAAAAGGAAATGGCAAACCCCTCTGTTAATTTTGTCAAGGAAACCCCAAATGGGGTCACATTTGGACACAACTGAAACAACTCAACAGCAATAATGTAGTAACAAGAGCAGAAGTTACACAGATGAGGAAATTGAAGTTTAAAAAGTTGTGAGTTGTCTAGGGTGACCCAGCTAGTAAACGTCAAGGACAGGATTCTAACCTGGGTCCCCCATTCTCAAGGTCCAATGCTCTTTTTACATGATGCCTATAAAAAGTTTACCTTTGTTATCTGAGTTAAGTTCAAGATCATTATTATTATAAAAGATGCCAAATCATCATCCTCCAAATTATCCCTGGTATTCAAGAGTTAAAACAGTTAAGAGAAGAAGCTAGTTGTGTCATGGATAGAAACTTGGGCCTAGAAATCAGGAAAACCTGAGTTCAAATTCAGCCTTAGATGGTTACTGTTTCCTGTTTCCTCTACTTTAAAGCAGGGATAATAACATCTACCTAGTAGGTTTGCTATAAGGATCAAAAGAGATAATTTGTAAAAAAAAAAAAAAAAGTACTTAGCACAGTGCCCAGCACATAATAGGCACTAAGGATATTCTTTTCCTCTCCCTCACTTTCTCCCTAGTGGTAAGAGTCATTTACACACACACACACTGAAGGATAGTGC
Organism: Pseudocheirus occidentalis; assembly: GCA_028646575.1. NCBI lineage: Eukaryota > Metazoa > Chordata > Mammalia > Diprotodontia > Pseudocheiridae > Pseudocheirus > Pseudocheirus occidentalis. The sequence goes on from CM053599.1 coordinate 122,497,114, forward strand.
ATTTAGTAAACGGATCAGGTTTTGCTGAATTAGCAACCTTCAGGAATGAAATACTGGACAGAAGCAATCTGTAAGGTAAATGCCAATTTTAAAAAATAAATAAAACACGCCCTAGTTGCAGCAGAATGGAATGCTTGTATTCCTTACATAATAGCTACTACTTAGAAAATCTCCATTGCCCCTCTTTCTTTTGAATGGTATAAAGCACTCTTATGCAAGCTGGGAATCACCAAGTACCATGACCCAGAGCTCCTGAGGTTACCCAGAAAGAAAGCACAAAGGAGGCCACAATGTACAAGAAATTATAAAGTTAATGGTACATTCTCAGAGCGTCCTGGGGCATGATGATACAGACCCTTTATCCCTCTGCCCAAGGAGTACATGGAGTTCCCTACGCCCAGAGTAGTGATGGGAGAAAGTGGCTGATGGAAATGATGCCTGTCTCATCAGTAATTCATTAGGTGTGATGGTGAATTCTGCGTTTTTAGTTCACTAATCTTGTACTGTAGTGAAAAATAAAATGCGGGAGAGATGCCTGATGTGAAATCAAGGACTCCTCCCCAGCACATCACCATCTGCAGCAGCTGTGTTCCTGGCGGGGAATATAAGGGAATGACTCAAAGTGTATGGGAAACCACAGATACCATCATTTGGAGAGAGTCAAGAGATAACAGCACTGACACGGTACAATCCATTAAGAAGCCTTTATAAAGTACCTACTCTGTACCAAGAAGTATGCTACGTGCAGGAGACATGAAGAATGAAACAATCCCATCTCTCAAAGGATATCCACTCTAAAAGGATGTATAGAACTACAGTAGTCACAATTATAGTTATATAGAATATAGATTCTAGTATGTGGCCACATGCAGCAAGTTCACAGAAAACTGGGGTACTCCATAGGATTTGTAAATGCCTCCTACTCCTTCGAAGTCACAAGAGACCCACACAGAGCACAGGCTACAGTCAAAAAGAACCTCAAGGGAAAATAAAAGGACCAAGAAATGACACTATCGAAAGAAATTCTGAACATCTAGTTTTATGAACTAGAATAGTGAGAAGTAAACAGAACCAAACAATGAGGAGAATGATGTAAATGGACTGAACAAAAAAACAATTAAACTGGACACATAATAATAATGACTCCATTTGGCCCCAAAGAAAGAGATTTTAGAAATGTATCTTATTCCTTCCTTGGAAAACTGGGAATGATGAGCGCATCTATTATAAGACTAGGTTGATATATTGCTTTTTTTACTCAACTATTTATTTTCCCCTTTCCTTTTATTCTTTCATATAAAAATGGCTTTTTGAGGGAGGAGATGTATTTGATAACAAAGGATATGTAAAAAAAATTTAATGAATGCAAAATATATTAGGCACTGCCTACATACTAACAGCTGGAGATAAACAAAAGTGAGACATCCCCTGTTCTCAAGAAGCTCACGTTCTATCTAGGGGAGATAAACTGACTTTGCAAAGAGACTGATACGGCTCAAGTGAGTACTGCAAAAATTCCTTGGAAGGTGGTGTTGAGAAGGGGAGAACACATTGGGTTTCTGGAGTCGAAAGACCTGGATTCAAATCCCAGCTCTGCCACTTGCTACATGTGTAGCCTTGGGTGAATCACTTAATCTCTCTAGCCATTAACTTCTCTAGGTTTCAATTTCTTCATCTGTGAAATGAGGGAGACTCTATGACTTCTAAAGCCCCCTCCAGCTCAAAATCTATGATCCTATGAGTTCTAGGGACCAAGGAAAAATAAGGGATGAACTATGGTTATACCACATTGGGAGGGAGAAGAGAGTCTGTTCTTCTTTTGAATCTTCAAGCACAATAAACACACAGGAAGCCAGAGTCAGTGGAGCATGGGGGTCTAGCAGCTCAAAATCCAAGCAACTCCATGCAGCTTTCAGGCTGTCAGAGACTTGACTGGTGATGGAATGTAAACAACTGCTTCTTATATATGAAAGGCACTGGAATTATTTTTAAGGACCTGAAAATGGAAAATGCAGCTGTGCCCCAGCTCACCTGTTATATGCAAGGGATGAGGAAAAGGGGTCAGTGGCAAGCAGGAAGGCAATACGTTTATGCATAAGAATATTCTCAAGTGTTTGCATACCCTTTTCCAGAAATTATGTTTCAAAACCAAAGCTATTTTATGATTCCATATTATTATATATCCAGTTTAATTCTTTTTTGTTCTTTCTATTGTCATCATTGATTCTGTTTACTTCACTCTATTCCATTCTTCAAAAACATAACCACGCTGAACAAGAACAATACGGGGGTCCATCAGTCAGGCAAAGATTGAACAACTTATGGTATGTGAATATAATGGAGAAGTATAAGAAAATATAAATTCAGAGAAACATGGAAAAACTTGTATGAACTGATGCACAGCAAATTAAACAGAATCAAGAGGACAATGAACACAATGATCGCAATAATGTCAATGAAATAACATTAAAAGGCAGTTGAATTCTGATTCTGAATTCTGATCCTGGGAGGACTAATGATGAAATATACCTCCCTCGTCTCAGCAACAAGAGGTAGGGAATTATGAATGCAGAACATGGCATATACTAACAACTTCTGTCCCTGTGATGGTGGTTTTGCTTAATTGTTTTTCTTTTTCTTTGTTTTTTTTTCTGTTTAATTTTTTTCCCCTTTGCTACAATGGAGGGTTCAAGGGAGGGAGCTGTTATAAGCAAATAACTATGGTGTTAAAAGGCAAAAATAAAAAATGCTAACTACATTTGTTACCTTAATGGCATGGCATTCAATATTTTCAAAACAAGCGTGTGTTTATTGCTTATCTGCATGTGTGACATAGTAAATGATAATTACCTTCATACTGAGATAGGATTGCTGCTAAGTAATCATTCTTATTTGATATATTTTACTCACCTTTGCCACTATAATCCCAATCTTCTTGTAGTGCCAAGTAGAGAACATACCATTCTTACAGTAAGACAAATAACAACAATGATTTAGACTGGGAAACCAAATCATTTTTAACATATACCTGAAAAATGTACTTATGTGTCTTCTTGAAAGGGATTTCTAAAAATACCACATCTCTCCTCACAAGCCTATTTTTTTCTTCCCTGCAGAGCTCTAAAAGTCAGGCTTCAAATTGTAGGAAATTCTTGCTTGAAGCTTACCCCATTTCTAATTCACTCTGATCCCTGTTTCCTAGCAACTTTAAGTCGTTATCAAAACTTTCTTGTTACTTAGTGGTATCTGTAACCTGATTTTTTTCCCCCTCAGTCCAATGGGGCCAATCTGAAAATTAATCCCCCAGGCCTGTCCTATGGGAAAAAGTCATCTCACACATTTGCTCAGAAGTCTAAATTAATTACTATTTAAGGCCATGAGGGCACCAATACCCTGCACTGCCATCTCCTGGCAGTTTCAAGTTAAGAGGGAAAGAAGACTCTAACAGATAATGACTTCCTGACTCTGTGCTCATAGTCTTGATTAAACATTCTTTACCATTACACAAAATATTGTTAATTCTGTAAAACCTGAGGCAAAAGTCACCACAGAGGCAAAGAACATCATGGTACATTAAGTTCATATTGGGGTGGCTAGGTGGTGCAGTGAATAGAGCACTGGCCCTGGAGTCAGGAGTACCTGAGTTCAAACCCGGCCTCAGACACTTAACACAAAAAACTAGCCGTATGACCTTGGGCAAGTCACAACCCCAACTGCCCTCCAAAAAAAAAAAAAAGAAAAGAAAACAGAGAAGTTCATATTATCGATATTTTATTGCTTATTTCATGTTTTCTCATTTCTCTTTGTATTGCTGGGGCATATTTTTTAAAACCTCCTTTTCAGTTTATCTAGAAATATTAAGAAATACTATTTCTCCAGACTAAAATTCTTTCCAGATCTTTCCCATTTTTGGATAGCCAGAAGAACAAAAACTAAGACCTTCCTTCAAAATGAAGTAAGAGTGATAACCAAGCTTAACTCCTTTCTACACAGGATCATTGCCATACTATCCACTTGGAAAGGCTGACACCATGACCCACATGGGGAAAAAATGTCTCTTATCTTTTGAAATTCAAGGTTAAGATATTAATCACAATAAAGAACTCTTAAAGGGAAGTACCCGTGTAGGATATCAATGGTAACTACTTTAGAATGTTAACCCCAAACTGTATTTTAACATGTTGTTGTGTTTTCCTTGATCAAGACTTATATAAATGTTACCTGAAATCTTTGTGTGGTATAGAGTCATGTTAAAGACATATGGAACTATGCCATCTTGGACATCTCTCTCCAAGGCAGAAATTGTTTGAATGTGTATTAAATAAAAATTGTATCTAGCAGACTTGAGCATTAATCACAGAGGACGTTATTCGTATTAATTTTTCTTCAATAGTATTTTTCTAAAAAGCATATACATGGGGGCCGTTAGGTGGTGCAGTGAATAGAGCACAAGCCCTAGAGTCAGGAGGACCTGTGTTCAAATCCAGTCTCAGACATTTGACACACTTACTAGCTGTGTTACTTTGGGCAACTCAACCCCAATTGCCCTGCCTTCCCCCCTCCAAAAAACAAACAAACACATGTACGTTTAAAGTGATTTTTTTTTCATCTAGAGCACCAGGCATGATACAGAGATAGTATTATTCCCTGAAGGAAGTCACCTTAAAAAGCAAAGGGTAATGTGCAAAACTATGGACACACTCAACATAGTCCTTTTTTTACCTAGCATCTTTTGATTTGGTGGGAGAAGGAGGCCTAGCTAGGAAATGGTTGTTGTTTTTCTAGTTGAAATTAGTGGAATTGCAACTGTGAAAAGGGGGTGGAAGTTTGGAGGAGAACTTTAGAAAGGATAAACTGAAGAGAATGACTAAAAGAACCAGTAACAGAAGAGAAGCCACTATCAATAGGGCCCATCAAAAGAGCTGGTAAAAGAGTATAATTACTCAAGAAGGTATCTAATCTAATAAAATAATTTTAAAATCACCACTATACTGAAGGATGTAGTTTGATAGCACATAAACTTACCAACATCAAGATTTAATATTATATAATGAATTTAGATTGCAATTTTGCATCACACCAGTGATTTTTATGCCACCCAATTTTGAAAAACTTACCTTGATAATAATAACTCTTCTCAGGAGCAGGGAGAGGAACTTGACCATTCTCATCTCATTTCAGAAAAGCAATGATGGCAGATGGATTACTAAAACCACCCAAATTACAGGTTCCCTGCAACCTTCTGATATTGGTGTATAGAATGGAAAGGAATGGCTGAATTTTTTGTTGTTGGTTTATTTGTTTGGATTTATGACACCTTTCTGAAAACCCCCTCCATTAATGAAGATGGGTACATACGTATAATTTATATTCTTAGAGTGCTGCCTAAGTTAAGGGACTTGCCCAGAGTCCCACAACCAAGATGTTATCAGAAATAGGACTTACCACAATCCAAAGGAACCTCCTCTTCCTGTTCACTGGGAGAAGGCAAAAGTGGCTGCAAGGGTTCCATGTTGATTATGAGCTGCTTATTCAAGGAGTGGGAACTCTTGCTCTGGGTAATGTTGGCTCTGAAAGCAAGTACAACCCACAAGGGATTGGTTTCCAAGAATCATTTCAAATGCTTATCTGACCTCTTATATCTGTCTGACTTCAGAACTGTAATATCCCTCCTTCACAAAATAGATTGGGCCAGTAATGCTGGATTATTGGTGTAATGAAAGTCTGACAAAGGTCCATATAGTCAAAGCTATGGTTTTCCAGTAGTGATGGATGACTGTGAGAGTTAGACTATAAGGAAAGCTGAGCACCGCAGAATTGACGTTTTTTTGAGTTCTGGTGCTAGAGAAGACCTTTATGAGTGCCTTGGACAGCAAGGAGGTCAAATCACTCAGTAATTTAAAGAAATTAATTCAAGCTATTTACTGGAAGGTCAAATACTGAAGCTGAAGCTTAAACACTTTGGCTACATAATGAGAAGATGAGATTCACTGGAAAAGACCCTGGTGTTGGGAAAAACTAAAGGCTACAGGAAAAGGGGATGGCAGTGGATGAGACACATATATAATGTCATGGAAACAATTTACATGACTTTGATAATGGAGGACAGAAGGGTCTGGTATGCTACAGCCCATGGGGTCACAAAGAGCAGATGTAACTAACCGACTGAACAAAACCTGGATTATTGGCACTGAACCCTCATTTTTCATATTTGAAGTTCTTTTTTTTAATCCACTAATTAGTTAGAATTCATGCAACATAATATAGCAAACTGCATTTCCTAGTCTTTGCAGTTAAGTGATGGCACACAGGCTATATCAACATGGAGATGAGAAGGAAAAAAGAAAAGATCTGATCCATCTAATGGATACTCAGGACATCTGAGATGGGCAAGGCCTGGAGGGATTTTAATTCAGGCATTCACCAGGATCTACAGCAGGAGTACTCTCTCTGCACTGGCAGATATCCTTATTGTGCTGAATCTTTCACGTGGCCCACTTCCCATTCATTTCTTCTACTGGCCAGTCTACTTACCCAAACTATGTATTCTGCTCTGGAAGGGAATACCCATTAATTAGTGAGCATAATGACAGTCAGCTGGCTGGAAAACTAAGCAGATGCCTTCTTCCAAGAGCAGCTGCTCGCAGCTGTAATGACTGTTTACCCACTACCTCAGGTTGGCCAGCCAGCTGTGCTTCGACTGACAGCAAGCCTCTCTAAGGGGGGAAATTCCTCCTCACAGGCGCCTGCTTTCCCTGTTTTGTGTCAAAGTCACAGGAGACAACCACAGGCTGCCATATTTGAGATGAAGAAGCATGCTGACCGAGCCAGCTGAAATGACTTACATCTCAGGATAGGAATTTCCATTAGCAAAGGAGAAAGGCAGGGAAGGAGCGTCCAAGTCACCAGTTTTAAAGGACGTAATTCTCCTCCCTGTAACCAATTCAACGGAGAAATTCCTGAGGATGAGGGAATGAGGACTATGAAATTTAGCATGAGATCCCTTTCGAATTTCTTGTTTTTCCTCTGTAGTTCCTCTCTCTACTTCCAGACTATTTCCACTGTCTTTAGTATTCAAGGATACCACTACTTACCTTATTATAATTTACCTATCTTTCAAGGTCCTCATTTTGCCCTAAGAATCTCTAGAGATTAACCTGGAGAGGAGCCCTGCTGTTTAGACCTTACTTTGGTTTAGACCATTCTAGTGCCTTCCTCTCCTCTGCCCGCCTTTATCCATCTAACTAATGAAATACCAACTTTCAACCCTACATCTCGGAAGATCTCTGGTTACACGAGTTTTTCTAGAACAGGCTAATGTGTGAATTGACTATTCGTCTTTCTCACAGTCAATCTAGGAAAAAAGAATCATGGGCTGATTTGTAATCTATAAATGCTTATATATTTCTGGGGCATAATCACTGGTACTGTGACAACCCCTAAATTAAACTGATTTAAGAAGCTTATGAAACAGCAAGAGTATTCAGAGAAATTATAACTGTTTTCCAATAATGGCTTCTAGGTTTCTTCCTATATCCCAACAAATGGTTACATCAAACATTAAATGAGATAATATCAATCAATTACCAAGTAATTATTAAGCCCTTCACTGTGTGCCAAACACAATGCTAGGTTCTGCAGACACAAAGTTAAAATAAAAGTCCCTGCCTTCAAGGAACTTACTTGTAACACCCATGTCTTTTGGGGGAGGGAGGGGCAGGAAATGGTATCATAATTTCTGGTTCCTTACACTGAGATCACATTAACACTTGTCTACACCTCCCCTCCCTCCCAAAATCTAATCCAAGCTGCCACTGCATCTTCTAATCAAATTGTGGAAACCCTCAAACTTATAATTGCCAGACTCCTAGAGCATCACCTAGAGAAGGGGTGCCAAACATGACCCCCCTCTCACTAAATTAAAATGTCATTGGTAAATATTTAACAAAATAAAGAAAATACAATAAAACATAGATAACGTTAATTTGTGGTTTTCCAAGTCAATATGTGGCCAACAGGGTTCCTTATGTATGGTGGTTGTTGCTCAATTGTTTCAGTCTTCTTGGACTCTTCCATTTGGGGTTTTCTTGGCAAAGATACCAGAGTGGTTCGCCATTTCTTCTTCAGCTCATTTTACAGATGAGGAAACTGAGGCAAAGTCATGTGACTTGTCCAGACTCACACAGCGAGTAGTGTCTGAGTCTAGATTTGAACTTGGAAAGATGAGCCTTGCTGAGTCCAAGCCCAGCAATTCATCCACTGCACCACCCCGCCGTCCTAATGTATAGTTTATTGGCCCCCATTTCTATTTGAGTTTGATACCCTTCTTAAACTTTTTCCACTCTGACCCCTTCACCACTTCTTAATCTGGGGTTCAAGAAAGGCTGGGCCCTAGAGTTTTAAGAGAGGTGGCTTTCCTAGGGCCCCCACTGTCAGGAAGTCAGAGGTATGATATGAGCCTAGGTCTTCCTGACTCTCTATTCACTTTGCCACTCTGACTCTCCCTGCCTTAATATGGTCAATGTGCTTACAGAAGCAAAACAGAAATAATGTCTGTCTTCAAGGAGCTTACCTCTAGGGCTGGGGGAGGAATCTGCAGAATAAAACATGTATACAGATCACTAACACATTTAGGAAGTATTAGGGAGAGCTGCCCACAGGAGGCAACTCCTGATTACTAGTGTCCACGTTGAACAATCAAGGTAGTTTTCCTTGAAAAGAAAACATACAGGAGATCTAGGAGAAGGTTTCCTCTCACCTGTGCACCTCGGGAGGGTCCCTCTGGATTTTGGAACTTGCCTCTACTACCTCTTTGGCAACTCTGCCACTGTAAGAAAAAAAATGAATAAAACTAAATACTACTGAGAGAGAGAGAGAGACAGATACAGACACAGAAACAGAGACAGAGAGACAGAAACACACAGAGAGAAAAAAGAGACAGAGAGACAAAGGCAGAGAGACAGAGACAGAGAGAGACAGATAGACAGAGACAGAGAGAGACAGAGAACGACAGACATTGAAAGAGAGACAGGGTGGTAGAGAAAGAGAGAGAGAGAGACAGAGAGAGACAGAGACAGAGACAGAGAGAGAGAGACAGAGAGAGAGAGAGAGAGACAGAGAGAGAGAGAGACAGAGAGAGAGACAGACAGAGAGAGATGGAGAGAGAGACAGAGAGAGACAGAGAGAGACAGAGACAGAGAGAGATGGAGAGAGACAGAGAGAGACAGAGAGAGAGAGAGAGAGAGAGAGAGAGAGAGAGAGAGAGAGAGAGAGAGAGAGAGAGAGAGAGAGAGAGAGAGAGAGAGAGAGAGAGAGAGAGAGAGAGAGAGAGAGAGAGAGAGAGAGAGAGAATATCTTACTTGAGAACTTGAGGACAGGAAAAAAGACAGGGATACAGTTAAGAAAAAAATGT
>CM053599.1:122506625-122520405 GCA_028646575.1 Pseudocheirus occidentalis
CTCCCTCCCTCCCTCCTGCCCTGACCCCCCTTTTTAGAACCTTCCATTGCCTGATTGTAAGCTTCCAGCTTCCCTAGACCATTCCTAGGTGCCTGCCTGCCTGTGATGTCACAGATGGGAAATATTCTCTATTTGAACACACTCCCCATGCTTTGGAATCTTTGAGCAGACCCATTGTGTGGAAAAGCTTAGTGCAGAACCAGAGGAGGTATTGAAAGTCTCACATAGCCAGGGTGGCAAGGTGCCTCCCACCTGAATTTTCATTCGCTGCCTTCCTCCTCTTCCTCCTGGCTAGTCACATAACTGTATATATCCTCATCCCTTCTTCCCTCACTACCCCCCACCATGTCCTCATGGGTACCTAAAGTTAAAGGATTCCCCCTTGTGTGAAGTAAAATACACCTGAGATTTTTAAAAGCCTTTTTTATCATCAAGATGAAGATTTTTATCATCATTGGCTCATTCACTTGTGTGGAAATTCTTTAGAGGCAACTCCTCCCTTTTATCCCCCCAACAAAAAATCCCCACCACCACCATCACTACCACCACCAACAACAATGGACTGGAACAGGAAACATTTTTTTTCAGTTTCCTCTTCTTCCCTATGATTGTGCACTTTTCAAACCATTTGTGTCCCCAAGAGAGTAACTTACTCTGATGTTCAAAAAAAGACATTAAAATGGAAGGAGACCGATCCTCAAAAAAGTTAAGTCACTCGTCTAAGGTCACTCAGCTAGTAACTGAAACTGAAATGGGGTTTCTAGAGGTTTGAGAATAAAAGCACTAGTAACCCCCCCAGTATTAAAAGGAGAAACAAGCTACAATACACTTGCTTTCACAAAATATTAAAAGTGGCTGAAATCCACTTCTCCCAGAAAAGGGGGGTGCAGAGAGGAGAAAAGTCCCAAAGTCTCTTCAAGTACCTACCTATATCGAAATCTACTGCCTTTAAAAAATATTTTGCTGCTTGACACCGTCTTGATCTGACTGGATTTTGCATACCTTTAAGAAAGGAACAGAACATTAGAAATCCAACACCCCAGATGATTTGAAGATCAGGCAGTGCCATTGGGAAAGCGATGCTTTTCCATTTCCTATCACAAATCAATGAAGAAAGGGTAGCCCATAGCACTATTCAGTCCTCAGGGGGTACTTTATTCCTTGAAATCAAATATGTCAGCAATGTACCAGGCCACAATCTACAGTCACTTTTTGGAATATTACTCTAATGGGAAAGTTAGGAAATCCCTCTCACCGCAGTCCCCAAGGGATGACAGCTCCTGTTTTAACTATGGCTAAATCACCATGACCCAATATCCTTCTCCACAGTTCTCCCTGGTAAATGACGAGGATACGTGGAAAGATGGAGACCTAGCCAACTGCTGACTTAGCAGGGATAAAACTGAAATGCAAACAAGAAGCAAATAGCAACAGCCCTCCCAATCCCCCACACACCCTAAAATACAGATTGGTTTGACACTTCCCATTTTTTGTGATTCAGTTGCTTCAAGTGTATCCAACTCTTCATGACCCATTTAGGGATTTTCTTGGCAAAGAGAATGGAGTGATTTGTCATTTCCTTCTCCAGCTCATTTGACAGATGAAGAAAGTGAGGTGAACAGGGTTAAGTGACCTGTCTAGAGTCACACAGTTAGTGTTGTGAAGTCACAAAGATGAGTGTTCCTGACTCCAGGGCAAGCACCCTATGCACTGCTCCAACATTTCACACAGGGAACCCCGTTAGAGAGAGCAGTCCCGTCTTCCTCTTTACTACTCACTTCAGTGCTTGTGCAGACTGATCCAAGTTAGAAATAACAGGTCTTGGGGTGGCTAGGTGGTGCAGTGAATAGAGCACCGGCCCTGGAGTCAGGAGTACCTGAGTTCAAATACGGCCTCAGACACTTAACACAAAAAACTAGCCGTGTGACCTCGGGCACGTCACTTAACCCCAACTGCCCTCCAAAAAGCAAAATAAATAAATAAATAAATAACAGGTCTTGAGTGCGGTCACTTAAAAAGTATATTTTTTAAAATGTCACCTGCTATTTGTTAAGTACAAAAGTGAGCATAAAATATACATAGGTAGCAAAGGCCAAGCCTAACTATTATAGTCATAGATTCAGAACTGGAAGAGACTCAAATCCAACCCAATCCTTTTTATACATAAAGAAATCTATCCTCAAATATCAGTGACTTACCCATAGTCATACAGCTCATGTTTGAGGCAGGATTCTAACTCAGGTCTTCCTGATTCTATGCCCAGAGTACTTACTATCTCCTATACCACCTAGTACCTGTGGTAATAATATAGGAGCCTCAGTCCTCAACCTCAATCCTTCCCACTCCCTTCTATTCCAGCACAATTGGAGATTATGATCACAGAAATGACAACTGACATTTAGAGCACTGGAAACTTTACAAAAAGCTTTGCATATATTACCTAATGGGGTCCTGACAACCCTATGAGTTAGGTACTACCAGTGTTAATATCCCAATTAAAAGATGAGAAAACCAAGGCTTGAGAAGGTCACAGTCACACAGCCAACAATTAATTATTGGACAGAATTTGAACCTATAGCTTATCAGCATCTAGTACTTCATTTCATCATGTAGAATGTCTCTATCAAGTTAAATTTCAGAGTCCCAGGAAAATTTTTATTAAGAGATGGCCCCTCCAGTTTACTAACGAAAGAGCTGCCCCCTCTGCCTTCATGGCATTCCCTAGTTCCATGGGTCCCTGAGCAGCCATGCTTCTGAATCTCTACAGGCTCACCATCTAAAAACCTCCCCTTTGCTAATTTGCTCATTATCCCTTCTGAGATTGTTGTACAGTCATTTCAGACACGTCTGAGTCTTCGTGACTCTTTTTGGGGTTATCTTGCCAAAAATACTGGAGTGGTCTGCAATTTCTTTCTCCAGTTCATTTTACAGAGGAGGAAACTGAGGCAAACAGAGTCAAGAGACGTGGCCAGGGTCACACAGCTAATAAGTGTCTGATGTCAGATCTGAACTCACAAAGATGAGTCTTCCCAGAGTTCTATCCACTGTGCCAGCTAATCTGCCTTCACATTATCCCTTTACTGAGCATTTTTCCCTCGGCTGTGACATCCACAGAAAACACAATGAAGACACAGAAACCCCATCTTCCCAGGAGGCAATCACTTTTTCAGCTACACCATAGGACTCCTAACATTTAGAAGCATTTTTCATCAAAAATTGGGAGGATATCTGAATTTTGATGGTAGAGTTTAAAATGCCCTAGCTGTCCAGAAGGCTTTGTCTATACCGATAGAGCATGGTACAATAGTAAAGAGTGCTAGATCGGGACTTGAAGGGCCTGGGTTCAGATCCCAGATCTGTTATTTATTATCTAGGAAAGTCATTTAATCCCTCTATGCCTCAATGTAAAATGGAGGGCTTGGATTAAGCGGCTTCTAAAATCCCTCCCAGCTCCAAATCGCAGATGCTACGATCCTACATAGAAATCTGAAATGAGTGAAGGTATATACCAGGGTCGCTAGGTGAAGCCATGGTGCATAGAGTAAGGGGCTTGCATCAGGAAGACTGATCTCCCTGAGTTCAAATCCAGCCTCAGACACTTACTAGATGGGTGACCTTGGGCAAGTCACTTAACAATGTTAAGCCTCAGTTTCTTCATCTGTAAAATTAGCTGGAGAAGGAAATGAACAACTCCAATATATTTGCCAAGAAAACCCCAAATGGGATAATGAAGGGTCAGACTTGAAACAACAACATAAACTGGTGCTGACCTTTGACACTTTATTTCTACTCCCTTATCTCTATTCAGGACTTTGCCTTCTCTAAATTCTTTTTTATTAGATTTATTTGATTAGATTATTGGTCCCATTAGAGCTTTCAGAGATGCTTCTGGTCCCCCCACTCCTAAGAATTCACCGTGGTGATGCTGGACTTAGTGCAGACAGCCAATCATTTAGCTCAAATCAGCTCAGAAACCCCAGACCCAGGCAATCCAGTAGCCTCCTGGGCCACCACGCCCACCACCCTAATCTCTCTGAAGCATACCATTTTAGAGACACTTTCTGAGTCTTGGAGAGAAATAAATAGAAATGTATTATACGCCCATATGTGTATATGTAGATATATACATATAAACATATAATTTGTAAATACCCTGTATAAGGACACTGTATACTAAATGTTAGAGTTGGAACGGCCCTTGGAGATCTTATGGTCAGAAGACATAGATGAGAGTGCTGAGTCTCAAAAAGGGGAAGTGAGTTACTAGAAAGACCATACTATTTAGGACTAGAACCCAGGCCTCCTTATTCTCAGACCAGTGCTCCATATTTTCCTACCTTACAGCCTCCAATAAGAAACATTCTGCTCCTTGGAGAGGGAGGCATAAAAGAGGCAAAGTATAAACAGAAATGTTCTTATAAAAATTATCCACAATGGGGCAGCTAGGTGGTGCAGCGTATAGAACACCGCCCTGGAGTCATAGGACCTGAATTCAGTCCAGTCTCAGACACTTAACACTTACTACCACGTGACTTTGGCAAGTCACTTAACCCCAACTGCCCTGCCTTCCCCTCTCCAAAAAATAATTATCTATATTAAAAAAGTTATATTGATATCTTTTGTTATTAACCAACCTTCAGTTTCCAAGAAAGCCCTCCCCACCCAACCAAATAGCCATCCCACCCCTAATAACAAGAATAAAAAGGAAAAAAAAAGGTTAACTGAATCCAACATTAGATGCTATGTTCCACTCCCATAGCATATCCTCCCCTACAGAGAAGGGAGGGAGGTATATTCTCATATCTCCTTTTTAGGGGATGGAAGTTGGTTGTAATCACTGTGTCACACTGGGTTTTGCTTTTGTTGTGGAGGTTAAAATGATCCACAGGGCTTGTCTCTTGGGATCCCTAAGGGCTGGGGTTGGGAAACAAAAGGAAACTTACTGTCCCTACACCCCTTTGCTTTGCAGCAAACTCTGGTGCCGGGGTGTTCTAGCTAATCAATGGCCCCTTTCCAAGAGTCATTTCAAAGTACATTCATTTCTCAAAAGCACATCAGGGAATTCTTAGTCACCGAATGCTGGTCTGTAAGATTCTCATGCCAAGTGACGTAAGCTGAAAAGGGTAAACAACCTATACTCCTGATGATAGGGCCCAGGACTGTGCTTTGTCATTCTTCAGTACACAAAAATAATTATTATTATAAATGTTATAAACATAATAATTAATAATTATATATAATGTATATATATAATGTATATATATAATGTATTATTATTAAAAATAATAATAATAACACCTGAAGAAGACAAAGATCCTCTCTGTGTGCCAGCTGGATATGGAAGGGTAGAACGCTGAATTCTGAGCCAGGAAGACCTGAGTTCAAATCTCACCCTATCTGTAGGTTCCTGGGCAAGTTGCTTAACCTCTTTCAGACTCAGTTTTCTCCTCTGTAAAATGGGGAAGACAGCACCTACCCCACAGGGTTGGCATAATGTTCAAATGAGATAATGTGCATAAAATGTCTTGGGAATTTTAAAGTTTTATATAAATGTCAGCTAGAAGAGTTGTTTATCTACACTGAGACTGAAAGAGTAACAGAGATCAGTGATTCTAGAGGTCAATTACAGTAGTGACATTAAGGTCTCCAGTTCCCCATTTTGCCACTAACTGTGTGACCCTTAGATAAGCCACATACTCTATATGGCCTTGACTTTGAGGTTGTTGTTCAACCACTTCAGTCGTGTCTGACTCTTCATGACGCCCGTTGTGGTTTTCTTGGCAAAGATACTGGGGTGTTTTGCCATTTCCTTCTCCAGCTCATTTTACAGATGAGGAAACTGAGGCACATGGTGTTAACCGACTTAGCCAGATGTGACATGGCTTGTAGCCTCTGAGGCCACATTTGAACTCAGGTCCTCCTGACTCTGGGTCTGGTGATCTACCCACTGGGCCATCTCACTGCCTTGCTTCTAAGCTTACCTGTGTACCTGCTTATTGACTATTTCCTCTGTATGAATATTATCTCCCATGTTAGAATAGAAGTTCTTTGAGGACAAGGGTGATTTTGTTGGATCCCACAGAGCTCTAAATACAGTGCCTGGCACATATTCGATGCTTAGTAAATGGCTATTTATTGAGTGATTGGGAGTCAATTTTGTCTGCTACAAAATTAGTGGGTAAGATTAGGAGACCTTTAAGGTTGCTTCCAGTTTTAATATTCTGTGATGAATTCTATGCTGTTCAATATGAATAGCAACACAAATGAAACCCCACAGAAACAATGAAAAAAATTCAGAAAAAAATTTTTTATTATCTGTAAAAAAGTGGAGGAGAAAATGTGTGAATAAAACAAAAAGATGTATAATCCCCCTGAACAATTTTTTCTTTGGTTCTGTTACATACACACACAAGCCAATGCTCTCCTAACCTGCCCCCCAAGACCTCTCAACTCAGTTCTAAGGCCAGCGGGCCTTAGCCCAAGGACAATTGTCTGAATTATACCAGGAAGGAAGTCCCATAAAAAACATGGAGAACTTTTAACTCACTTGCAGATGATCTCGGGTTGACTAAGAAAAGAAATAACTACTACAGATGACATAAAGGCTTTGTGGGTGCTTTTTTAAACACCAGCATCGAATGAACAAAAATAGCTTACTTGTAGAAGGCCTGATTCTCCACCCCACACTTCCAGAGGTGTTTGCAAGCAGCCGGTGTTGAGGTGTGAAATGCCAGCATGGCCTTTTTCTAATGAAAGGGAACACAGCGAGAGAGCATAAGAAGAGGATTTTTTTGAACACTCTAGAAACACAAATTAGGAGTCTGAAGCCCTCTCAAGACTGAGTCTGGTTGTTCTATTTTTTTTTTTGAGAGCTCATTGTCATCTTTTGAAAGCTATGCTGAATACATCACCAATACTAGGCCTTTCCTCATCTTTCCATTTGCAATTCCCCCTCCCCGTAACTTTCTATTTATCTGTGTGTACATGTTGTATCCCCTGTCAGTAGAATGGAGAGTTCCTTGAGAGCAGGGATTAGTTGTTTTTGGTACCCCCAGTGAGTAAAATATGCCTTGTACCTAGTAGACACTTAAGAATTCCTTACTAAACTGAATTGAATTTCATATTCCAAGTTCTGCCTTTGACCTAAACTTGGCTGTGTGACCCTGGGCAAGTCACGTTACCTCTAAATATTCCAGGAACTCTTTTTAGACAATAAATTACCTAGAAGGTGCCAAAATACACAAGTGGAGGAATTTCCTTATCCTGGGAGCTCCCCATACCAATGAAATCCTAAATTCAGGCCCTGTCCCCCCATTGTGCCTAGGATGACTAGTATCCCACGGAAAACAGGCAGGTGACAGTCACTGGCCTGTTTCCACAGAAGTACAAAGCCAACATCCAGCCTTTTCCTTCCTAATTGTTTTCAGCCTATCATTCCTGCAGCAGTCACAAATCCCAAAAGCACGGACTCCACTGCATGACAACGCTGTAGCTACAGTTTAGGTTCTGCCATGAATCACAGATAAAGCGGGGGGGGGGGGGGGTGAGTAAGAAACAGATGGTAAGAAAAATGATATCTGACCTCCTTCTGAGAGCCAATCACATAGAATGTCTTCCCTTCATACTTCAATTTGCAGACATCCGGCCTAGGGAAAGAAAATCTCTTTGGGTAAGGAGAAAAAATGGCCATTAACAAGGGTAAGTGGCTTTCCCGTAGGAAACTGGCTGCCTCACAAATGCCAAACAGGCCACTCTGAAACAAGATATCATATTATCAGTGAAGACCTGATGAGTGATGAAAAATGGGAAAGTAATTTTCTTCCTGAGATACAATTCCAAAGGCAACTCAAAATCACTTAGTTGTTCAATTTTTCATTATATATGAGCCACCATCCTTCAGAAGGTTTTGAGGGATATTATGTACATTGCCCCCCCAAAAAACTGTTTTGGTCCAGACTTGTTATTTCATCAGTGTGGGGAACCCCTCCATTGATTCAATTCAGTAACTCTTCTGTAACTTACAGTCTTGGAGATGCCTAGGGCACTGAGAGGTTAAGTGCCCAGGGTCACGCAGCCATGTGTCAGAGGCAGGATATGATCCCAGGTCTTGGGCTCTGAGGCCAGCCCCTCTATTCACTATGCCTCTATTGACAATCTTTTCAAAATGTATTAGTGGCTTTATTTGGTGAAGTGGGAAAGAATAGTCATTTCAAATTGGAGTAGATGAAATAATGTGGTATCTGACTTCTCTTTCTCTCTCTCTCTCTCGAAAGACCAAGTATTCATTTCTGTCCTCCATTTATATGGAGAAATTGTGTACGTTTCGGCCAAATTGGAAGCACAACAGTGAATGGCAAAATGTGATCAAAACAATGATTTCCATATCATTTTGAATGAATACTCCAATCAAACTTTTCTGAAAAGCAAGCCTTGGTTTAACCTAAGGAGGAGAGTGCTTATGAGGAAATGAGCAATAATGCTGTTTCCACTTATGAAACCTAATATTGCCTGCTCCAGATTGAGCCATAGGTTTGTGGATAGATAAAAGGTAGCAAAAGAATTAACAAAGAACAAGTTAGTTTGGATTTGGGAGAAAAACTTGTAAAGTTTGTAAAGCTATACAGTTAGTCTTTTTGAGCAGAACAAGAGAAAGAACAAGGTCCCTCAGTTCTAGAACTTGGGTAATATAGGAATTGTGGTAATTGAGTGAACCACACTAATGCCATCCTCTGACTCAAATCTGGATCTAGCTCAGTTTCCCTTCTATTCAATTGTGGGTCTAGTCCAATTTCTGTCTTGTGAGAAAACTTTATTCAATCATGGGAACTGTGAGAAAATTTTACTGCATTGTTTGAACCTACCCTTTGTGACTGGGAAGCTGGACCACCTTTACCTGCTGCTTAGAGAAAGACCTTAACTAAGGATCTAGGTTATACTGACCAGAAACCCAGTCAGATCTGAAGATTGATGGAATTATACATTACAATTATACATCCCAAACGACCCATATGTCTTATCTGGTCTAATGCTGGTCAATAAGTTATTATTTCCACATTCCTTTGATTGAATACAAACACTTGGAGGAAGTAGGACACCTCTTTTTCTGACTTCAGGGAATTGTACCTGTTTCCCCCTCCCAACTCAGAAAGCTCATAATCTCTCCCCCAATTAGAAATCAGATTACCTAATTTTGTATCCTATTTTATACCCTGTTAATTGTTTTCTTTTAATTAACTGACCTTACTTAATTTATTGTTTTTAATGAATAAAAATTTGCTGAGGGCGGCTGGTCCCGATTTGTTATGCAATTGCCAAGCAATACTTAATAAATCAAGATGCTCAGAAGCTCTAACCTTTGTCTCCTCAGTTATTTTAATCAATCCACTCACCACAGTAGGAGAA
The DNA here is from genome assembly GCA_028646575.1 of Pseudocheirus occidentalis. Classification (NCBI taxonomy): domain Eukaryota; kingdom Metazoa; phylum Chordata; class Mammalia; order Diprotodontia; family Pseudocheiridae; genus Pseudocheirus; species Pseudocheirus occidentalis. The sequence continues at coordinate 122,516,028 of CM053599.1, forward strand.
TAGCAGGTGGAAGACCCCATTATAATTTTTTGGATAACCACCACCATTAAACATTAAGAACCACAGCAGGACAGCAAAGAGCTCAGAGGAACAAGGCAAATGGGCTGAGCTATGTTTAGGCCTGAGGCAGTTTGTTCATTCAGTGTTTTCTTCATTCAACAAATACTTATCAAACACTGTCTAAGACTTAGAGGTTGGTTTGCAACTTAAGTCTTGGGTTCAAGCCTTGGGAGCAACCTTTTATGTCTGCTTAGGAGTGAAAAGGAGAGCATATTGCAATGAATCCTAGGCACTCAAGAATTTAGCTCAATAACTATTCAAGGTCCTTGGGGATTTTGCTCTGGACCACTCTAGCTAGCTTCCTGCAGAAGATTACGAGGGTGGAGGCATCCCCAAACCAACCCTTTCTTCCTGAAGTACTATGGTGAAATAGAAAAAGGCCACTCTCCATCCTAGCAAGCTCACTCTTCATGGAGGCTGAGAGGAGTTCTAACCAGTCACCAGAAAGCTGATTAACTCATCACACTTGGCAACTTGTTGAGCAAAGAAGGTGAGCCTTTGAGCATATGTTTGTATATGTCAAAAGTGGTTAAGAATGAGATGGATTTCACTATGGGGGAAAAAACACAGGAAGATCAAGCAGGTTCAAAAAGGAAATCCTGTGTCCTTCATATAGTAAATAAAGCCTTTTGCAAAAGACCAACAAGGAGCTGCTGAAACAGAGGCATCTAAGTGCAAATGAGGGATATGAGCAAAGGTAATATTAGGATACAAGATGGGCAGCTGCCCAGGATGCAACATGCAATAAGATACAATGAGAGACACTTTTTAGTAATATTTTTATAGATTCATATCCTCAAAAAGGTAAAAAATAAAGCCTTTCCCTCTCTGCCACACGGTAATTAATTTTTAGCTGTTCCATTCATTCATTGTATTTCTATCCACAGCACCTATGTGGTGTCTCACACAGAAACATTTAATAAATATTTGTTGATAGATTGATAAATCAAGTCCCACACACCACAATGAAGGTTCAATTATGATGGACTTTAATTAAGTCATAGGAAGCTCAATTTTCACATTTTGCTACTGCCCAGTTCTGGTCTTTGAGAACATTCATTTTGGAAGTAGAAAACAATTCTGGGACACAATTTCTTGGAGCCAACTGCAGCGGAAGAAGCGGGGGAAGGAAAGGGTGAGTGTAAGGCTATGATTTTCAACTGAGTGCGTACCACTGAAGAAAATTATAGGAAATAATTTTTTTTTGATTTTGGGGTTTTTTTTGTGAAATCAGGTATGAGAAAAAGAAAGATATGAACAAAATGAATCACCGCATGGACAGTGAATGAAGAACACATTAACTGGTCAGAGGAAAGTCAGCTGGAAAAGTGAGGAGCAGACCCAGAGAGGAATTTCCGCAGAAAGAAGGGACCTGGAAAAGAAAAATTTTACAAAGGGGCATGGGAAGGAATCAAGAACAGAACATAAACCCCAAGGTGTAGACTGCGCTGTGTACAGAGACAACACTTACAAGTCAGAACTGAACCCGATTTAGAGCAGAATACCAGCCATCATGGAAGAGCTGCTTTTCAAGGGATCATGAGAACAGAATTGAAAGGCACTTTATAGGTCACCTACTCTGACAAGAGAAATTAAATGACTTGACAAGGTCATCCAAGCTACCAAGTAACACAGCTTGGATTTGAACCCAAGTCTAGTGTTCTTTCAGCCACATCACTAATTTGGGGCAGTCAAATGTGTCTAATCTAGCATACACAGGATAGCCCTGGAAGGTAGCTCTCATGTATGTGCTCCATAAGAAACTTCATCTACAAAGATGCCTCATGGGTTCAATGTAACATGATTTAAACTTGTTCTGCTGGCTAAGTATCCACAGTTTTCTTTATCCCTGTTCTTTTCTTTTTTTAGGCAATCAGGGTTAAGTGACTTGTCCAAGGTTACACACCTAGTAAGTGTTAAGTGTCTGAGGCTGGATTTGAACTCAGGTCCTCCTAAGTCCAGAGCCAATGCTCTATTCACTGCACCACCTAGCTACCCCTCCATCCAGTCTTCTCTGGCCCATGCTCCAGTGTTTCACTATCCTTCGCACTCACTACTAGAAGCACTTCAACTTGTTAACATCCTTCCTAAAATGTGGCAACCAGAAGTGAACACAATACTACAGACACAGTCTGATCAAGGCAGAATAAAAGGGACTGTCACCTTTTTCACTCAGTCTAATATGCCTATCTCAGTGTAGTCGAAGATGTCAATAAGCCTTTTGGCTACTATGTTTATATTAAGACATCGGATTGATTCCAGGAAATCATCTGATAAGGAAAGAAGAGCTGACTCCTCCTTCAGGCCCCTCCATGAAAAGTATAGGTTCCCAAAGTGTGTAATACTGCCACATAGGGGGTGCTAGAATGTTCCAGAGGGGCAGTAGTAGCCTCAGGTGCAATTGAAGGGAGGCGTTGAATAAAAATAAGGGGGTCAGTGGAAGCATAAAGATGCGAAGAAAATTTTGAAAAACTTCATATTGTGTAACAGAGGTAAAGTCACAGTGATTATGTTATTTTCCAAATAAACACAAAAATGCAAATTATAACCAATCAGTGGTCAAATCGGTCAACAGGTCTTAACAAGCAAGTGTTGGCAGGTGAGTGGGTAATGCATTGCTGGGAAGTCTAGCATGCATCGGGAGTAATATGTGTGTGTAATGACTTGTTTACAATACAATATTATATGGTTACATGATGTAATGTTGCATCATCAAAATTTCAATGCAGAAAAAACACAAATTTACAATTATTAAATTTAATTTGCATCATTTTCTTTAAAAAATTATATTTTGAAGTCACAAAAATGTTTTAAAACCATTAAAGAGTTAAGGAAAGCAGATTTCCAGGAGAGCCTTGAATAATTTTTAAGTCAATTTTTTTGGCGGTAGGCCAAATAAATTTGGGAAACTCTGATGAAGAGGAACCCACATATTTCCCAATGTTCAAAGCAGTATCAGGCAATAAATATAGAAAGGAAGCCTATGAGAGTATAGGCAATGCATTAACCTAAGCCAAGCTGCTCATATGAATGAGACCATGTAGACCAATTTAACTTAGGGAAGTTGTAAGTTCTTAAAGCTCTGAAGCTATTAAAGTATAAAACTGCACTAACAGTTTTGGGATACCTTATATATAATTTGAACACTGAAATGGGCTTCCGTTCAAGTAGAATAAAATGTATAGTCAAACCAGTATGGAAGGAGATGAACTCCATCCCTTTTTGGAAACATTCAGAAAACACTAAATAACATGAGTCTGAAACCTTTGGACTAAAGGAGAGATTTTATTAGTCGTAATTATCAATTCTGAAGCAAGTCATAATTATCAGTCTAAAGTCTGGATATTTTAGCAGACATGAATGTAAGACCAATGGAAAAAGGAAGAGAATTTGGGCGTAGATGAGGAAAAGTTGATGTAGTGCTTTCATAGAGATGGTATATTTTGAGAAAATTGGCTGATATCGAATCCTGCATTTCACAAAGATGGTATATGAAGAGAGTATAATTGTAGCACCACTTTTTTGTTGTAGCCAAGGGTCAGAACAAAGTGTCTCTCAATCAGGGAATGGTAGAACAAATTGTGGCATATAAATGTAATGCGATATTGCTGACGTGTAGGAAATAATGAATATGACAGCTTTGGAAGATTTGTACATACCAATGCATAGGGAAATGAGGAGAACGCTTTAGTCAAAAACTACAAAGATCAGAGAAAGAGAACGATAGATAGACTGGTATGAACTTGTATGATACAGAATGAAATAATCAGCCTCTGGAGGACAACTTATCCAGCAACCATAATAATGAGGTGAAGCAATTCTGAAAGATGTTAGAACTTTGACTAAAGCAAGGACCACTAAGGACATGAAAAGACGGATGATGAAGCAGACTAATGGTAGCAGGATCAATATCTTGATTTGTTTTTGCTTGATAATATATAATATTTTTTAAAGGGAGGGCTTCTACTCAAGGGTATAGGAAAAGAATAAATGGAGTATTGTAAAAAGATAATTTAAATTATAAAATACAATTTTAGAAAATTTAGAAATACATAGAAAAAAGAGTTCTGAAGAGGTCATAGAAGCAAAGAGTATGATTTTTTAAAAAACAAACTAAACAAATGTTTATGGTTTATCTAAGGTAATTTTTCAGTTTTCTTTTGTAGCTGAATGTTTTATGATGGATATATTTATGATAAAGAAGGAAGGAAAGAAGAAAAGGGAGGAAAGGAAGGAAGGAAGAAAGGAAGGAAGGAGGGAAGGAAGGAAGGAAGGAAGGAAGGAAGGAAGGAAGGAAGGAAGGAAGGAAGGAAGGAAG
>CM053599.1:122520505-122548081 GCA_028646575.1 Pseudocheirus occidentalis
AGGGAGGGAGAGGGGGTGGCTCTTTGGGAATCTGGGACCCCAGAGATATTCCTCACGATTGCCTTTGTGCAGTCCAATAATTATCTCCTATTAACCTAGGAATAGCAGTGAGAAGAGTTGTGGGGTACATATCCCTAGGGTATTATATGTGACTATAACTGATTTGCTGCCCTGGATCCAGGAAGGTTTTCCCTAAGGGGTTGGGCCATGATGAATCCTCAGAAGCTGTCTCTGGAAAAAACCCTTTGTGCCATTCGCCCTCTCTCAGAGTGTATCTGGCCAGAATTCCAAAACCCTGATAGTGATACATGCTCACCCCCAAATATGATTCTCTACTAAAAAAATGAAACAACGAAACAACTCAGATTGTATTTCACTTATGAACTAAAATTGTTTTATAAAAAAGCGTCAGGGCAAAGAAAACTGGGTATTATGCTTGTAATTTCTTAAGTCATGCAAAAGTTTTTTTTAAAGCACAAAACATGATTTTATTTTCCAACCACTAAAATAAATACTTACCATTTTAACAAGTGGATTCTTTTATTTCCCTGGAAAACGACAAGCCCCATAGCAGTAAATCCTAAAAATGTCGTCGTCCCAGTTGAATCCTTAAAAAACAATTTGAATTTTTAAAAAATTAAAATAAATAGCATAATCTGGATATGTTGCCCATAGGCCAGGTTAATCCCTATTAGGATAAGCCACTGAGCAAATGCTTCTATGACGAGCTTTTCTGAACAAGATTTGTGAGAGCAGAGACTCACAGGGAATTTTGGCAAAGGTGGTCAAAAATAGGGTACAGACAAAAGCTCCTCTTTCTCCCCACTGTTATCTCCCTAGAAAACAGGATGTCCCACAGGCAAATTCACAAAAGCATTCTGATGTCTAATTGTGAGTCCTTGGACTGGAAGATAAAATTGCTTTAAAACAATCATTGGCTCACGTGTCCATGTAGGTTTAGCCATATTGCTATTTCTTAGAAGTAACAAGATACCATGCTCATCTCTGTGATTTAAAATGGTAAGTGGATACCTAACTAATTAGAGTTTCCCCGGGATTTCTAGCACATAAAGGATAAAAATTTAAAAGGAACAATCTTTAGCTAATATAGATAATAGGCTCACAGAGCTATAGCTGGAAGGGACCATAAGAAACCTTCTACTCCAAGTCATTTTACAAATGAGAAAACCAAGGAAGTTAAGTGATTTGTCTGAGATTATACGGGCAGTGAGTTGGAGAAGTAAGATTTGAACTAAGAATGTCTTAGATCAAAGACAGTGTTCTTCCTACTGTACCATGTTTCAATGCCCAGGGAGTTCTGGAAACCAAGTATGTCATATGCTAAGCAACAACAAAGGACTCCAAAATTTCTGAACTAATGGGAGTCAGAGTTCAAGCTAAGCTAGAAACCTAAGGAGATACAAATCACCTCCTAGTCTGTTCGAGACTGGCTTCTTTGCCCACATTTGAAATTCTGTCTAATATGTCCATTACTACCTTCATAGTTAAGAAGACCTATCAGACAGGATTCTAAGGATTAAGTTAGGAAAGCACAGAGGGTTAATTCTGTGGTTAAAATTAATTCATTAAATAAATATTGGGTGGGAGAGGTTGGAGAGGGGGGACATAACAAGTCACTGTAGGGTTAACTATATTTCCAAAGCTTTATTACAGAGCACTGCCTCCACAATCCAAGGATCTGAGTTCCAGTTCCACCTCTGTGACCTTGAGTAATCTACTCTACTTACCAAGGACTCGGTTTCCTCATCAATAAAATGAGGCAGTAGTCCAGGAAGCACCCTGAGGTCCCACATGCCTTGCTACACAGTGATGACTTAATAAATGTAATTCAAAGGTTTATTTTGACATGTATGTCTGATCCCCTGTGGTTGGTTTGGGATGTTGAATAATGAGGGTACTTTGTTCTCATAAAATATTCCTTTCAAATGTAAAAAGGCTTTAGAGTGGTCAAAAGATGAAACTTTTTCAATCAGCTAAATAATTTACAAGCAGAAACACAAAAATCAAAATTATCTTGTGTTTCCATATAATTTCTAATTTTTCCTTCACACACTTCCTAACCCATTCTTTGGAACCTCATTAATGTCTATACTAGCCTTAGGATCACAGATTTACAGGGGGAAGGGAACTTAGGTCACCTACATTCAACCCCCTTTATTTTATAGTTGAGAAAATGGAATTCCAACAGAACAAAATGTCCTGCCCAATGTCACAAAGGTTAAAAGGCCAGGATCTGAATCCAGGTAGTTGGACTCCAAATCTAGTAGTCTTTCCTTTGCACAAATAATTGGTATTCCTTTGACCCTAGAGAACAAGCCATTTATTTGATGAGCAAATAATTTCTAAATGACAAAAAAATATATACAGAACAAATGGATCCCATTATCACAATTAAACAAGAAAGACACTAACCCACACTCCTTGTCTCCCTGTGGAGGGACCAGAAACACCTGGAAGCAACTCTGAAGCATGTTACAACAACCTACTGCTGTAGGAGACCAGACCTCATCCAGAGTTCTCAGAGAGCAGAGGCTATGGGTTGGAGATGGCCATGCTTACAGATCTGTGTTCTTTTCAGATGTAAAGTACTGCTTTCACTGGATATTCTGTAGGTAAGGATCACAAAGGCTATGTGCTACGTGTCTGGCTAGCATATCACTGGCTACCCAGAAACCACTCTGCCAGACATTATGCTGTCTATATTTTAGTATATATTTGTGGCTCCCCCATTAGAAAATAACCCATAGCAGGTAGGAATTGGCATCTAGGACAATGTCTGTTCCACAGAAAGTGCTTTATAACTATTTGTTGATTGAGAAATTACCTTGCAAGGATGGGGATCCACCCCATATGTTTCCAAAGTATGTGCTTTCAATAGTAAGTTAAATTCAGCAACTGGTGGACTCTGGCCCCTGAAATGACACAAGAAAAAGGTGGTTATCAGGAAAAGAATAGAAAACATGTCTTGCTCCATTCAATAGACTGTAGTTGCCAGAAACAGACAGGGAGAGAAAAACCCATCTTCAAAGGCAATCACTTGGACTAATTCCATTTATCATCAAGAGTTGACCTTCCAAAAAATATCTACTCCTATGTTATTCTCACACTAATCTTTCCACATTTAGCCTAGTGGTATTTGATGTACGTTTTATGAGCACTCTTGTGACCCATACAGTTAATCAAGATTATCAAGTAACTAACAAATACAGCCGGGCAAAGTCAATCTTGATATGAAATGAGCCTCAGTAAACTGTCCTTCCCAACTCGTTTCAGATTATCCAGAGTAAATGGCATTCCTTTCAGCTTAGGGGAATAAACACAGCAATCACGTTACAAGACCAGCTAAGACACAAAGCTAAATATAGCACCCTAGTGGGATAAATCATCCTTTCCATCAGAGACCCTTACATTTTTTTAAGGGATGTCTTATTCTTGTAAGAACTATACTATCCTTCAAGAATAGATTCAGGAAAAATGCTATAGTTTTTGGTTTGGGTGGTTGTTTTGTTTTTTGCTTTAAAATCCTTTGAAACCATGATCAGTGCCAAGGTCACATCCTCCAGACCCTAACAACATTCCAATAAGAGTAGTATTTTCAGCATGTCACATGGATTTGTGAGGAGGCACCAGACTGGGTATTCTTCCCAGTGGGACTGGGCTCTTAATCCTGGCTCTGCCATTTAAAAATAATAATGGCTCATATTTATATAGCTTAAATATTTGAAAAGAACTTTACATACATTACCTCATGGGATCCTCACAACAACCCTAAGAGGTAGGTGCTATTATTATCCCCATTTAACAAGCAAGGAAACTGAGGTGAAAGAAGTGAAGTGACTTGTCCAGTTGCTCAGCTAATAAATGACTGAAGCAGTATTCAAACTCAGGTCTTCCAGACTCCAAGTTCAGCATTCTCTCCACTGCACCATTTACTTGACCTGTGACCCACTCATTTAACTTCTGTGGGGCTCAGTTTTACTAACTTTAAATAAGGTGTTTGGGCTAAATGAGTTCTTAAGTCCCTTTACAATCTAAAATTCTATGAATTTAAAATTCTTTCTAGAACTACAAAGTCCCAGAGAGAGAAAACAAAACAAAAACAAAATAATTTAGAAAATAACCATTTCCCCAAATGAGTTTTTCATGCTTATTTTTAAAAGAAAATATCAATACATTTGTGATCTCATCTACATGGATCTTTTCCGTCCACTGGTACAGATTGCAATCCATCCATACTCATCTCATGGGCCATTCTTGTCCTTGTTCTCTCAGGGTTACTTCAGAGATCAATAAGTCATAGGGTCATAGATCCAGAGCTGAAAGGGACCTCAGAGGTCCTCTTGTCCAGCTCCTTCATCTTACACATGAGGAAACTGAGGCATAGGGAGGTCATGACATACCAAAGTCATAGGATATAATCATGCAGCAAGAACTAAAAGGGAACCCCAGAGGACATCTAATCCAAACCCCTCATTTTACAGGAGGCAACCAATAACCAGAGAGGCTGGGTGATATGTCAAGGTCAAAGAGGTGGGATCTGAACAAGGTCCCACACTCTATAGCCAAATGATCTTACCACCTTTCTATGGTGGGGGTGTATATAAATATTGAACTAACTAATCAATGTCTACTTAATTAGACAACTCACAACACTTTCTATTTCTTTGTTTAAGGCATGAGCCCATGATTTCATCATCCTAAGAAACATCCATGATGGAAGTTCTCTCCATGATGTAGACTGGCAACTCATCTAGAATTTGTACCCTTAAAAAAGTGGATCAGGCATTGAATTTCCCCTTGATCTCATAGCTAGTATGTGTCAGAGGTAAATCCCAAACTAGGTCTCCATAACTCTAAAGCTAGGTCTCTACCCACTATGTCACATATTTTTACAAATTGTTACAATAAAAGAGCTTCTCTCGCTCTCTCGCTCTCTCTCTCTCTCTCTCTCTCTCTCGCTCTCTCTCTCTCTCACTCGCTCTCTCGCTCTCTCTCGCTCTGTGTGTGTGTGTGTGTGTGTGTGTGTGAGAGAGAGAGAGAGAGAGAGAGAGAGAGAGAGAGAGAGAGAGAGAGAAGGAAGAAGGAGGAAAGAGAGATGGTCTGTATTCCTTACTTATAGTAGACCATCTTTAATAAGATTTCTGGACCCAGATATAAACTGGTTTCATGCCACCAACACACAAGCACTTTGCTGATTTTTCCCTGAGAAAAGTGAATGACATCTATTAACAAGACAGTCACCAATACTAATGTATTTCCAAAGATAGGGGAAAGCAATTTTGTAAAGTTTTTTCCCAAGTATTTAAACCTAAAGATAGTTGGTTTTATCTAACCAGGTCTCTTCTTTCTTTCCCAAATGCCTCTGAAATAATTTCTGCTCCAAGCAAACGTCCTTTCCTAGAAAAATGGAAGTCAGCCTTTGAATCTAACTACTGGTTTTTATTCCTTGAATCGGGTTCTGCATATATTCTGGTAGAGTCTTTCGATATATGGGAGGAGCTGTTTTATCTGGCACCAGACCAAGAACAGCTCTAAAATCTGGTGTTTCTGATGTGCCCCCAAATCAGCCTTCGGTCTAGTTGCCAGGGTTGTTGCTGAAACTAAGTGGATTCTGTACTGAAGCATCTCAGGACCTAACATAACCAGAGATTATCTCTGCTCTGTCAAACCAAAGGCACTCTTTTTACATGCACAATCACAGCCCTGTTACATTCTGATAAGTACTCCTACGGTCTGAAAAGGAGCTCATTTTCTTTATCTATTAAAACTTAAGCATCTACCTTGGCAAGGTGCCATAAATTTATTTTCAAAATTCAACCTATTATCGACATAGTTTTTAAAGGTCTGTGCCAAGAGTGGGAAACCTGCAGCCCACGTGGCCATCTGGGTCCTCATGTGTAGCCTTTGACTGAACCCAATCCTCCTCTGTGCAGTCTCTTTTTATGTGTCTGATATGAGCTTTAGGTCTAGAAATTTAATTTGAACTTTCTAATTTTTTTTAATCAAACATAAGACATTATTAGTATAGGGCACTCCCAGGGAGCATGCTCCCTCCGCCAAAGAATATCAAGATATTCTCAGTAACATCTAATCTTAGAGAAATGCCTAGGACAACTGAGAGATTAAGTGATTTACCCAGGGTCATACAGTCAATATGTCAAAGGTCAGTCTTGAACCTTCAAATTCCTAACTCTGAAACTCTCCAATCACTATATCACAAATGACTTTTATCAAAATACAAAGTGGCTTTTTTTAACCCCATGAGCCCCTTCTCATCATTTTTCTTAACGTTCTTCCAAAATGGTCAATAAAATCTTAGACTATATTACTAGAAGTCATGTATAGAATAAGAGATGGCAGTCCATTTCTCTCTGTAATTCATGCCACACCACAAAGGTCATGTTCAGGTTTAGGTCTAACACTTTAGGAGGGACAATGACAAAATGGACTTTGTCCAGGGAAGGGTGACCAGGATGGTGGAGAGGCTTAAAACCGTGGTATAAGAAACTGAGAATGTTTTAAAGCTAGAGAAAAGAGGACTTCAAGGGACATTATAGTTTTCTTTGAGTATTTGAAGAGCTGATGTGGAAGAATGATTAGACTAATTCTTTGTGTCACTAGAAGACAGAACCAGGGCTAGCGGGCAGAAGTTCACAGGAATAAGACGTCATCCTTATATAAAAACTTAGCAAATATGAGAGCTCTGCAAAAAAATAAAAGTAATCACATGCCTTCTGAGCAAGTTCCCCATTACTGGGGGTATTCAAGGAGGGGCTAAATGAATATTAAAGAGGAGGGGGTTATAGAAGGAATTCATTCAGCTCTTGAGTGAACAAACTTCCCTCATTCTCCAACCCCCAGTTGGAAGTAATCTCATTCTTCCATGAATTAAAATAGCACTTCACAACTCCATTATGTTCTACTTTATATTAGACCATACTCAACCATAGGAATTTTTTCCTCTTCTGAAATCCTATAGCACTTACAGTAGAACTCCTAATCCTGGGGCCCAAGGAGCAGGGTTCTGCTTTCTATCTTGTATCCCAACCAGTTTAAACATGCTTCTAGAACCATTTAACTTTTTAATTATTTAAAAACATATTATTACTCACAAGAATAATAGCCTGTATGGTTTTTTTTTAATATCCTTGAATAGTTTCCACCTTAGGTTGCCCAGAGTTCAATTAGAAGTTATTTGGAGACCCTACAGGCGTAACCACAATTCAACTAAAACTAGAAGGATTCAACACTATAAAACTCACTCCCGACTAGGAATCAAAAGAGAGTTTGCAGGGGCAGCTAGGGAGTGCAGTGAATAGAATATCGGCCCTGGAGTTCAAATCCAGCCTGAGACACTTCACACACTTACTAGCTGTGTGACCTTAACCACAACTGCCTTGCCTTTCCCCCCAAATGAATGAATAAAGAGAGAGGGAGGGAGAGACGGAGAGAGAGAGGAGAGAGAGAGAGGAGAGAGACAGAGAGAGAGAGAGAGAGAGAGAGAGAGAGAGAGAGAGAGAGAGAGAGGGAGAGGGAGGGAGGGGGAGGGAGAGAGAGACAGAGAGAGAGAGACAGAGAGAGACAGAGAGAGACAGAGAGAGAGACAGAGAGAGACAGAGAGAGAGAGAGAGAGAGACAGAGACAGAGAGAGACAGAGACAGAGAGAGCGCGAGAGCGAATGCTGGCTTCCGATCTCAGCTCCAGCATTTCCTAGCTGTGGAATCATGGCCTTGAGCCTCAGTGTCTTTCTGTAAAAATGGACAAAATAATACACTACCCACCCCAAAGGTTTATCTTGAGGAAAGTGCTAAGTAAGTCATTAAGGACTATAAAAATGTGCTCTAATCTTTCCTTGCTTCCTCGTGGCACCCTAATAGCAGGATCACTGATTGAGAGCTGTAGGGGACTTCAGAGGCCATCCAGTCCAATCCAGTTCATTTTGTCAGTTGGGAGAACTGAGATACACAGATATTAAGTGACTTGTGTGTCCTTGCTGTTTATCTCTTAATGGTCCGTTTCCAACTATTCAATCACATGAAGCATCTACTCCAGTCAAACTGGTCTGTTCACTATCCCGCAAACCTGTTTTACATTTCCTGTCTTTTTTCCTTTTGCTCATTTCATTCCCTCTATGAGGAATTCCCCTTGCTCCATATCTCAACCTATCAAAACCCTACCTGTCCTTCTAGGCACAGATGCAATCATGGGTCTGTGACTTCTTTAATCACCTCACCTAAGTGCTCTGATTTTCTTATCCAAAGGGATAACATTAGCACAATGCCTAGCATACAGTAGATGATTAATAAATACTTATTTCCTTCCCACTCCCCACTTCTGAACTCCTCTGGTCCTCTTTGCTCTTCCTTTGAACTTGGATAGAAAAGCTCTTTGGAGCCCTGGAGTCAGGAGGACCTCCTGAGTTCAAATCAGGCCTCAGACACTTAATACTTACTAACTGTGTGACCTTGGACAAATCACTTAAGCCCAATTGCCCTGCCTTCCCCCCCCCTCCAAAAAGCAAAAAAACAAACAAAAACAGAGTTACCCAGGTCAAGATCTACTCAGACAGTGAAAGAAATTCTAAGTTTGGGCTAAAGAGAAGGTTCTTGCTCATTATATTTACTGACAGGTCTGGGAAAATATGGATCTTCTCTTTTGTCGGGCAGGTGATATAGACATTGATCTCTTTGACTAAGATTTGGGTGATCTAAGTCCTGTACCCCAAGACCTTCGTTATACTATAGCCCAGCTTCTCATTGTAATATTCCTTTTCTCATTAACTGTTAACCAATCAGAGTTGATGTCACCCTTGGGAACACCTGCTCTTCCAAAGGCATATAAACTATGAGCCCACCACCATGAGGGGTATTTTGGTCTAAGAAAGCAATAGCCAAATAACCATCCTTTTGCTAATAAACACAGCAGCGTTATTAATAAAGTGACCAAATTACATAGAAACTATGTCTCTCAAGCTTTTTAAACATAACAAGCTGTGTAACTCTCCCTCTCACTACCTCAATCTGTAAAGTGGTAAAAATACTAGCACCTACTTCTAAGGGTTGTAGGGAGCATCAGATGAGCTAATCATTGAAAAGAGCTTAGCACAGTGTCTAGCACAGAGGAAGTACTATGAAATGTTATCCATTATTAGCTATTGGCTATTATACATATAGGCTTCTAGGTGGTATAATGGATAGAGGGCAGGGCCTGGAGTCAGGAAGATCTGACTTCAAATACAGCCTTAGACACATCCAGGCTGTGTGACCCAGGGCAAGTCACTTAACCCTGTCTGCCTCAGTTTCTTCTGTAAAATGAGCTGAGAAGGAAATGGCAAACAATTCGAGTATCTCTGCCAAGAAAGCCCCAAAAAGGAGTCACAAAGACTCAGATTGACTGAACTGACTAAACACCAACAATTACACATATATTACCCATTCCCAGATCACTGTTTGTTTAGCAAATAGGGTCTTCTTCAATTTGGAAACAATTCTATATCAAAAGGTTTACCCAGGAGCCTCTGAATACCCATGTTAATGCTTTTGTTTCCCTGTTTCCTTTCTGTAGACTGACTGCAGACCTCCAGCTAGGGCAGGACCTCCTCTCAGGAAAAAAGCATTTATTAAGCACCTACTGGTGCCAGGTCCTGTACCCATTTAGGGCTTTGTACCAGGATGCCACATTTAAAGGGTGTTGTTAGTACATGTAATCCTTTGGAATAACAATAAAACTACTAGAAAAACAGTGACGTTTCTCCTGAATTATTATATTTTCAAAGCACTTGAAGTGCATTTTCTCATTTGAACTTCCCAATAAGCAAGGGCACAAAAGAGTTCAGTGCTTAGTTAGCAAAAATAATTAGTAAAAATAGGAAGCTACCAGATGGCAGGCTGATCTGCCCTGCCCTTCCCTCCTCCACTGAGGGTACACTTTGTACAACTTCCCTGGGGCCTGTTTTGTGTTAACTTCCTTATGTACATTAAAAAAAAAGACAATCCTAGTCACAGATCTGTCTGCCTTTATATGTCAGTCAGTCCATAAATATCTATTGAGGATCTACTGCATGCCAGGCATGGTGCTTAGCACCAGGTGTACAACGAAAGGCAAATGATAGTCCCTGCCCTCAAGGAGCCTGCAGTCTAATGGGGAATCTAATAAGTAGGCATTTAGCACAATAATCAGCTTTCAAACTTAATAAAGGACAGTCAGGCACAGAAGTGACTGCCCACTAGAGATACAAAAACACCCTCAAAGACCTCCTGTAAGGAAAAAAAAATATTAAAACATATGGAAGACAGTAGCAAAGTATAATACACACAGACTCACTTTAAATATAATTTTTTCAGGAACACCTTAATACACAAAATGAGGGCTGTTTCTCTGTATGGGACAAGGCTTTTCAATGAATATTTGAGGATTGTTTAGAATAAATGTTAAGAAACCCTTAAATATTCATTGAAATGCAAAGAAATTTCTAATCAATAAGAATGCTTTTCCCTTTGAGTTAAACTGACATGAATATTAGCAAAAAGTAAAATGGATAAAAATATGGTCCATGATGCCTTTTCTACTCATTTTCCTTGGTTGACCAGCCATTTTTTCCCTCCTGCTTAAATATATATCAAGTCTTCATAAAGGGCTTAGAGGGGTCGTGACAATTTTGAGTTGCTATGACAACTGTTAACATAAATGGATGAAAGCTTTAAATTACTTGGCAGATGAACTAAGGAAAAATAACCACCTGGCAATGGTAGACTTGCCCAATTATGAAAAGTTACAAGCTTTTTAACACCTATCTTTCTTTTGAAAAAAAAGGAAATGAGAAAACTTAAAACTAGTGCTGTCTTAAAAGTAGGTTATATCTGTTTAAATTTTAATATTTTTCCTATTTATTTGAAATAAAGATCATGACTTTATTGATCATATCAATAAAAAACAGAAATTATATGATTTTCTCAATAGATGCAAAAAAAGCTTTTAACAAAATACACCACCCATTATATGGCCACAATCTGATATAACTTTAATTGTTATGTTGTTAAATATTTAATGACCAATTCCTGGAGGGGCAGGGGGAGTAAATATATGGCACACTTTTAAGTTTAATCTACATTATTAACATTTTTTTCATCATTTTCTCAAGTCTAGACAACAAAACAATAAAGCAAGCTCTGATTTAAAATATTTTTCCAATTTCTGAGGTGGAAATGCTCACATTGAAAATTTAACAAATTGCTCTTGCAAACTCAGTCTATTTGAGTTGTCTCCAGCACATTTCTGCATCAAAACCCATATGTACATATCTCAGCTCTTAATTGTGTGAGGATAGATTACGGAAGTAAAAGAACAATAAAGATATGATTGTAGTAGTCTAGGTAGGAAAGCTTGAACTGAGTGGCAGTGTTAATGGAGAGAAGTGGAGGATGTTTATAGGCAGCAAAGTTAATAAAAAGGAAGAAGAGACTGAAGATGACTAAGAAAATTTATGTAATAAATTGTAATAAAAATAAAATAAAATAAAAATTGCAATAAAAATAAACAACTTAAAAGACTTAGGAACCCTGATCAACACAATGACCAATATATCAACAAATATTTATTAAACGCCTACTATGTGCCAGAGAAGGCACCCATATGGGGGTATGATGTAAAAGTTCAAAGAATTCAGGTGAGAAATGAGATGTCTGCTCTGAGCTCTCTTCTTAAAAGGAGCTCATAGTCCCACCCTTCAATCAGAAAAGCAGAAGGCAGTGATGGAGGTGGAGGTCCAAGACTGATGAGAATCTGATGATGGGTGTTGAGATGTTTAGACTTAATGTGATATAGACAAAAGTGTTTAGTGGATATTATGTGACTGGTAGCCTCTCTGTGTATTTTTAAAAATTTTTTCTATTTTTTTTTCTTTTTGGAGAAGGGGAGGTAGGGCAGTTGGGGTTAAGTGACTTGCCCAAGGTCACACGACTAGTTTGTTGTTGTTGTTGTTGTTACATGTCTGAGGTCAAATTTGAACTCGGGTCCTCCTGACTCCAGGACTGGTGCTCTATTCCCTGCACCACCCAGCTGCCCCTTCTCTGCGTATTTTTAATTCTGGATTCTCTGGCAAAAATTTTGGAAAGAACCTTTTACACCTTTACTGTCAGATCAAAGATTTACTGAGGAAGAGAGTTCTCATTTCCTGATTGTCCCAGCAAGAAGAGCCTGCTCAGGAAGGCTGGAAACCTTCAGAGAGCCAATTCTAAGCATAGGGGAAGGTACTGTCCTATGTGGGGTGATTCAAGGGTTGCAAAAATCATCATCTGACTAGTAATAAACTTTTGAACTTGGAGTCAGAAGATGCTGAGTCAAAGCCCCATTCTGCTACTTTCTGCCTATATGACCTTAGACAAGTACTTTAAACTCTGCGGGCCTTAGTGACGTCCGCTACAAAATCAGGGGCCTGGAGTACAAGGCCTTGAAAGTCTCTCACAGTCCTAAAGCAGTGACACTATAAATCTGTGATTCATAAAGTGGAAAGGGCACTGGATTTGGAATCAGAGGACCTGAGTTTGAAAGCCAGCTTTGCCATCTTAACCTTGGACAATTCACTTAGCCTTTCCCATCCATAATATGATGATAAAGGCCTAGATGATGTCTAAGGTCCCTCAGAGCTCTAAATATATAAACACCCATGATCTTCCCACTAACAACAGATGGTACTGACATTCATGTCATTACTGTAACTCCTTTCTTTTGTGTAAGGTCTCCCAAAAGTCCCTGTCAAAAAGCAAGTGAAATGACCAACCATAATTCCAAAGGGCTCATGACGAAACTTGCTACCCATTTCCAGACAGAGAACCAATTGCACTCTAATGCAGACTGAAGCAGATTTTCTTCTTTCTTTTTCTTGCTTATGTAAAACATGGCTAATACTGAAATCTGTTTAGCATGACTATAGATATCTGTAATGGATTTTGTTTTCCTTGCATTCTCAATGGGTGGGTGATGGGCAAGGGAGAGAATTTGAAACTAAAAGTAAAATAAAACTGAATTTTTAAAAAATGCAAAAGTGTTACCAGGTAGGGGGAAAAATTTTTAGCAATATTCAAATGGACTGTAGACTTCTTGAAGACAACAGCCTATTTATCTAAATACCCCAGTGCTAATTGAATGCCTTTGGTATAACTGGTGATTAATAAAATATTGGTTATCTTTTATTCTTTCTTCCTTCCTTGCTTCCTTTATCCCTTTCTTTCTTCCTTCTTTCTTTTCTTTCCTTTTTTTAATGAATGTAATACATGAGTTTAGATTAAACCAATATATTCACTCTCTCAAGGAAACTGTCTAAAGTAGGAAAAAAAAATTCACCAGAAAAGCACCTTTGGATTTAGGGCATGTTTGGGGAATTGGAGATTTATATAGATTGACTTATAATTTCAGTGGTATAGGGAACTAACTTTACTTGGCAAAACTTTACTTGACAGCTGAACAATGGCTCCATAACTTAAAAGACTTGAATGGGACAGTAAGAGGTGAAATGACTTTTCCAGATTTATTTAGCCAGGAGATTTCAGAGGCAGGAATTGAAATCCAAGTCTTCTCAGTTCCAAGGAAGTCAATTCACAGATAAACATTTATTAAGCACCTTTTGTATACCAGGCACAGTTCTAAACTCAGAAATGCAAAGAAAGATAAAAAGCTATCCTCATCCTCAAGGAACTCACAGTCTAATGGGGGAAATCGCACAAAAATAACCAAGTACAGCAATATACATTATATAAGCTATTTACAGAATAAATAAGAAATGATTAATGGAGAAAAAGCACTAGAATTAAGAGGGATTAGGTATGTGTTTTGCATTGGGTTTTTTTTCCAGATATGTCTCAGGCTCTCATCATTATGTTCTAAACTAGTGTTATTGCATATAATTAGTTATATATTTATTATGCATCATTGTATTTTGGGATATTCCCCTTGATACATTTTAAGATTACTATCCATTAAGCCACACTGCCATTCTAGGGAAAAGCCTAGAGGTTCATATAGGGAACCACATTCAAAGGCTTTGAATAGCCCTAGGGCAGCACAAGCACAATGGTGTTTTGTGTATGATATGGAAATAAGAAAAGAGGGTAGTGAAAAAAGAGGTACAAAAAAACCTCATAACCAATTTTACCTATTTCTAATTTGGTCTAGGCCCAGCTCTATACATCTTTCTGCTATGACAATGAGCTATTATGCCTAAATTGGGATTGAAATCAGGCCACAAATGCCAAAATAACTAATGTCAGGGTGGTTGACTGAAAGAAAACTCTTAACAAGCTTTTTCTACATAAAGAATCAGATAAAAAAAACTATGTGTTTTCATTGCACAGTGAGGAAAAGAAACAGTGTCTTTCTTGCATTTAATGAAAAAGCCCTAAGGTAAAGAAAAAAAAATCCCGATGCCTAAAAAAACTGATGATCTGAAGGACATTGGCCAGTTCTAAAATACTTAATATAACTAGAACTGAACCATTAATACTCCCTCTGGGTATCAGGACTGTGCACAGATTAAAGAGTACAAGGTCATATGCATTTTGAGGTATATGGTTTCTGTCACTTCTAAGAGAAAGATGTTCTGATGCACATAATCACACATTTCAAACTGAAAAGGCCATTTAGCTCAAATTCCAATTCCTGCCTCAACAAGAATCCCCTCCAAAATCCTTCCCCTAACAATTAATCACTCAGTTTTCACTTGAAGACCTCTAGGGAGGCCAGGAAGTCACTGCCTCTTAGAGCAGCTCATTCCATATTGGTGATAGCTTTCATTGTATCCATCTCACCTTGCCTCAAGTCTTTGCTGATACACTCATTCTTTCCTTATGTTCAGCTTAGCTGACTGACTGAAATTAGATCTGTTTACAGAGAAGAGGAGGACATGGCTAAAGTCATATAAACTGGACTCTAAACTGGGGGATTTCTGAAGAGAACTGATGGATCGTGGACCAATAGAATAAGCACTGAACCAAGGAGAGACAAAATTGGAAATGTAGCCTCAGTTTGCCTAATCAGAGCACAGATTTAGAACCTAGAAGTAATTTGAGATCAGGCTGATACCTCATTTTAGAAATGAAGAGACTGAGCTTCAATAACTCCACTACCTCAGCTGTTTCCCTGGCCATCAGTCCCACACTTATTGCCTCTTCTTTTTTTCCCATCTTGACCCCTTGGGGAACCAGTTCATCTCTATACTGAGCCCTTCTCTTATGTCCCTTGCCCCCTCACCTAATAACCCACCATCACCAACCTTTCCCTGCCAAGCCCCAGGCTTAGATTACTCCCACCTCCTGATGCCTTTGCTCCTAGTCATGCGGTCTTGAACAAAGCTGGAGAAAATCATGAAACCATATTGACAGGGTCTACTACAAATGTATGTTACATTAGCACAAGCAGCAGAGAATTAATCTATACTTTGTTCAAAGGAAACTAGGAAGGAGTGGTTCAGAGAGGCAGAATCTTCATCAAGGTCATGCCCACTGACCACAGGTACCAGCTGTCCTCAGCTCTCTTCTCTTCTACCTCTATACTATTTTGCTTGGTAATTTTATCAGTTGCCATAGATTCAAGTATCTTTTCTCATTCTCAGCTCTATTTATTCAGCCCTAATCTCTCTACTGACCTCCAGTCTCACAACTCCAACCATCTATTGCACATCTCAAACTGTATTCCTATAGCTTCCTGAAGTTCAACATTTGAAAAACTGACTTCATTATCTTTCCCTCCAAACCCTCCACTTTTCCTAACTTTCCTATTCAGGGTACCATTATCCCAACGTCTCTGTTATTGTTGGGAATAACACCATCCTCTCAGGTACCCAGTCTGAAAGCCCAGGTAATATCCTTACCTCTGCACCATCTCACCCTCATATCCAAACTGCTTTCAAGTCCTGTTTATTATACCTTCATTATATCTATTATATATGAGCCTTTCTCTCCTCTGGCACTATCACAACTTGATCTAGAGCCTCATCACATGATACTGCGACTATTACAATAGACTTCTGGTTGGTCCCCCTGCCTCAAGCCTCCACTCTAGTACACCCTTCCTTGACCCATCAAAGTGGTCTTTCTAATGCATAGATATAATTATGTGATTTCTACCACTACCTCATTGAAAAAACTCCAATGGCTTCCAATTGCCTCCAGGATCAAATATAAAGCCTGTTGTTTGGAAAGCCCTTAAATCTGGCCCTTTCCTGTCTTCTTATGCCTTACTCACTTCCACATACTCTGATCCAGCGACACTGGCTTCCCAGTTGCTCCTCAAATAAGACAAGCAATCCTCCCACTCCATGCATTCTCACTGGCTGTCTCCCATGCCTCGAATTCTTTTTCCTCCTCGTTGCTATGTCCTGGCATCCTACACTTTTTACAAGAAACCTTTCTTGATCTCCCTTAATGCTAATGCCTTCCCTCTGAAATTATCTCCAATTCATCCTGTTTACAACCTATCTGCATGTAGTCGTTTGCATTTTACATCCCCGTTAGACTGAGAGCTTTTGTGGGCAGGAAATTTCTTTGCCTTTAGTTGGATCCAAGTGCTTGGCACAAAGTAGGCACCTAACCACTTCTTGTTGACTTGTCTATGACTTCAGTCCCCACATTTGTAAGAGTGAATACATATTATCTACCCTGCTACCACACAATTGTATGATATGGTATTATCATGTGACATTCTAATTACCTTTGCCTGCAAAATAGTATTTAATAATAGGAAGACGACTAGATCAGAGCACCTTGGTTCAAATCTAAGCTTTGCCACTTAACTCTTGTATTGCCTTAGAGTCACTTGACTTTTTAGACTTCGGTTCTCTCATCTATAAAATGCAGAAACTGAATAAGATGATGTCTGAAGTCTCTTTTGGCTCTAAAACTATGGTCCTCTGGTCTATTCTGTGTGTCCCATTCATTAGATTCAGTCTCCCATCTTTGTGACTTCACATGGGTTATCCCTACCTAGCTGGAAGACCTTCCTTCACCTCCTCAGAACCAGCAGGTATGTGATCTTCACTGTCTTTATCTTTCATATCAGAGAATCACTAACTATGCCTGGAACTTTCTCCCTGTTCCTCCTCTCTGCTTCCCAGTGTCTGTGGCTTCTTTCATGTGCCAGCTCAAGTACCAACTTCTGTAAGAAACCTTTGCCGTTCCTCCTAAATCACGGTGCCTTCGCTAAGACACGATCCTCAATCCATCCTATGTCTTGTTTGTACATAGTTCTTTATAGGGTGTTTTCTCCCGCTGGACTAGAAGCTTCTTGAGAGCAGGGACTGGGTTTTTCTCTTTTCTTTGTAATCCCAGCACTAAACACAGCGCCGGGCCCATAGTAGGCGCTTAGGAAATATTTGCTGAAAGGATCTGAAACAACTCCAAAGGACATAAGATGGAAAATGCCAGTCACATGCAGAGAAAGAACTCCAGAGTTGGATGATTTTTGTTTTATTTTGTCTTTTTTCCTTTCTCATGGTTTTCCCCATTTGTTATAATTCTTCTATACAACATGACTAATGTGAAAGTGTCTTTAATAGGAATGTATGTGTAGAGCCCATATCAGATTGCAATCTGTCTTGGGGAGAAGGGAGGGGAGAGAGGGGAGAAAATTTAAAACATACGGAATTGAATGCTGAAAACTAAAAATAATCTAATAAAAAATTTAAAAAATTGAAAATATATATTTTCTTACAGACCCACCCACTTCTTTCAAAGGCTCATCTCAAATGTCATCTCCTATGTGAGGGCTGCCCTGATCTCCTGGGACACGTAGGTGGCCCATTGGATTGAGTGCTGACCCTTGAGTCCTGAACTCAATTCTGACATCAGACACTTACTACATGTATGACCCTGGGCAAGTTATTTAACCTTATTGGCCTGAGTTTCCTCATCTTTAAAATGCACTAGAGAAGGAAATAGCAAACTACTCCAGTATCTTCGCCAAGAAAACTCCAAATGGGTCACAAAGAGATGGACGTGACTGAATAACAAATCCTGATCTCAAAATTGTTAGTGCTTTACCAACCCTACACCACCGCCAAAATTAGCTTGTTTGTATTTTATATTTATCTGTATACATGTTGTATATCCCCTTCAGCTCCCCCCCTCGCATATAACCTCCCTGAGGGCAGGAACTGCTTTAATTTTTTTTTTTTTTTGGTATTCCCAGCACCTAGCAAGTGCGGCCTTATGTTAGCTGCTTAATCCATCCATGCCTGAATTAAGTCCCATGATTATCTAGAGCAGCGGTTCTCAACCCGTGGGTTATGTTCAATTTGTAACAATGAAAATACATCCTGCATATCAGATAGATTCATAACGGTAGCAAAATTACAGTTATGAAGTAGCAACAAAAATAATTTTATGTTTGGGGGCCACCACAACATGAGCAACTGTATTAAGGGTTGCCGCATTAGGAAGCTTGAGAACCACTGATCTAGAGAGAGACAATATATCTGGCAAGCTCCGAGACGTGGAAAGGCATTTTTAAATAAAAACAATAACCCTGGCTTAAATTTGTAGATGTTTAACCGTATATCACATTATTTTAGATCCCTCTAAAAAAAATGAATCCCTTGAAGCTGCTTACCTGCAAGAGAAACCAAGAAAGAAGAACTAACTGGGAACAGGGACAAGGTTTGGTAGCAGGAAAGCTGCCAACTAAATTGTGCCAGGAAGTCCGTTGTGGCTCTGGCAGCACGAAGCCCTGGGCAAGCTCAAAGCCTAGGAACTCGGGGGGGTTTTCTGAATCCAGAGATAGCCATGAATACAGTGAGAAAAAAAATAAAAGCCTCCTTTGAACCAAAAAATGGAAAGAATTCAAAGGAGGGCAGTAAAAGCAAAGAGGTGTGGGGAAAACAAGAGAAACTCAAATTTCCCAACTGACTAAGCGACGGCCAATATGCAATGACCCATATGATGGAAAACACAGACTTCAATCAGTTAAAAAGAAACATTTCTCTTGTATCTGCCATTGAACTTTTGTTTATGGCAGAAAATAATGATTTTCTGTCCTTTATATCCTTTGCCAGAAAATGTATTCCTAAAGCTAACGGCATCTCTAATGAGATATCGAGTGGTAACAGCAAAGGATTAACTAAGATTTTATCTTTTTTTTGTCACAGCTGCAAATTCTATAAAGACATGTTTTTCCTCATTTGATAAAGAATACAATCAGGTAAGGTGGGATAATTATGTCTGGCTACATAATTCCTTATGTTTGCTTTTTTTTTTGTAAACTTTAAACAATTTCTCTTCTAATGCTTTGCCTCTAAACTATGGTAGATAATGGATAAACACATGAAATTAGAGTACCTAAAGTTACCACTTAACAATAATGGTGGACTTGGTGGCACCAGCGGATAGTGCACAGGTCTGGAGTCAGGAAGGCCTGAGTTCAAATTCAGCCTTCCTAGCTGTGTGACCCTAGGCAAGTCACTTAATCCAATTTGCCTCATTTTCTTCATCTGTAAAATGAGCTGAAGAAGGAAATGTCAAACCCCTCCAATATCTTTACCAAATAAACCCTAAATGGCATCATGAAGAGTCAGACGTGACAAATCCCTGAACAACAACAGACAATACTGATAAACTTCACCTAGAAAGAAAAGTGAATAAGGTGACAACCGTAATATTTTCCAGTTTGAGATTCCATGATCGCAGAATCATAGGATGGTAGGTCTAAAGCTACTAGTGACTTGTGAGGCCACTGGTCCAACTCCTCCCTTTACAGATGTGGAAATTAAGAGCCTAGGGTGATTAAGTAATTTGCTCAAGATACAGAAATAGCATCAACGGTGGAATTTGAACCCAGGTCCTCTGACTCCAGAGGCAATTCTTGCTCCACTGTGCCACGTGACGTTCTAACATCTTATTTGATTTGATCGTGGGTGGGAAGGAAAGTAGATGATTGGCCCACCCTGAGCCAAGACAGACAGAAGCCCCAGAAAACAGTATCCATGAAGAAGTTGCACAAAAAACAGCAGTCTGCTCTCTCTGAGCCCTCGGAAGGGACACGCATCATTATATGACATCATCTGTCCTTTAATATGTCCCTGGGGAGATGGTCAGGGGCTTGGGCAAAATTGAGATGAGGCCCGAGACACCTGGAAAAACCCTTCTACTTCCTGATGTGCTGCTACAGACCCTCTATCCAGTCATCAGAACAAGAAGGGGACGGGGTTCTCAAGGTAAGAGACTTGCCATAGGCAGCAGTTTCTCACACGCTGAGAAACATCCCCCACTTTCAAAATAATGACTGAGGTAAGGCTGGAAATTCCACAATTGGGCCTCAAAAGCCATCTAGTCTAAACTCTCTTATTTTACCAATGAAAAAATTGAGACCCAAGGATAGTAAATGACTTGCCCAAGGTCACATGGGTAGCAAACATCAGAAGTGGAATTTGAACATCTATCCTTTGACTCCAGAAACAGTGCTTCTTCCACTTTACTAAGGAAACAGTCCCAGAAAAGTCATTTATCCAAGGTCATATATCACACACATTAGTGCTACTTAACATCTTTGTTAGCAGCTTGGATAAAGGTAGAGAAATGGCACACTTGCCAAATTTACAGATCCCACAAAACTAAGGAGGATAATTAACATGTTACAAAGCAGTTAGCATCCAAAAGATCTCAACCAACTAGAATACTGTGGTGAATCCAGAGGTCTATGAGCAAAGTCCAAATGATCACCTGGAGAATAAGGGCAAACCCTGTTCAGACATGGGTTAGGTTAAATGGCCTTCGAGGTCCCTTCCAATTCAGTTCCTGCCATCCCCCAAGGAAGATTGGGGACCTCAGGAAGCCTATCACGGCCTTGAGGGACACCACCAAACCTCCCTGTAATTTGGGGCCTTCTCAGTTCTTGCTTCACATAGTCTATACCACCTGACAGAGACTAAAAGGAATATCCATTTCTCCTCCTGCCATCTTTGAAAAGTTTGGACTCAGAAGGAAATGTAGATGATCAGATTATAGTTTTAGCACTGGGAAGTACCAGAGTGATCCTTGAATCCAACTGCTAATACTACAGATGAAGAAAAGGTTATGTGACTTGCTCAAGGTCATACAAGTCCTAAGTAGCAGAACCAAGACTCAAACTCAGCCCTCTGATTCCAAATCTACCAAAGGGAACATTCACTTCACCTCCTCAAATCCTGCTGGGATGTGCTCTTTCCTTCTCATCTACAACCATCACCCTCCTTTTATATGGTGCTGATATGACCTACCCTGTGTCATCTATCCTTTCGTCATCAATTTCTTTAGATTTATCGTTACAAAGGGCATCTGCATTACCCTTTACTACAAATCATCCCTTCTGAAGTATATAACTAGACCTAAGAAACCTAACTAATTATAATCTCACTTATTTGGCAAAGCTGTTCCTGAGGGTGCATTTGACTACTTTAAACAACAGAAAAAAAATCGTACTTCATTACTTCCATAATGATTTGATGTAATGTGGACTGTGATAGAAGCTCAGTACTTACTGAGAATATTAAATGGCTTGGTCGTCTAGCCTTTTTCCTCTTTCTCATGAGACATATGTTCTACATCACCAGGTACTGCTAAGGAAGCTTACTGATTGATATGCTGATTATTCATGTTGGTGGCATATCTTACTATTCAATTCAGTCTAATACAAACACTAATTAACCATTACAAGATAAGCCCAGAGAAACATGGGCAAATATCAAATAGTTTCTCCCTATGGAAGACTTGCATTCTATTGAAGGAAGACAACTTGTACAGAGATTATAAGAATATCAATAATTTTAACAACTAGCATTTATGTAATGCTTTACAGCTTGTAAAGCACGCTACATACTCAATGTCACTGGCTAAGCAGACCAAAGGTATAATCTAGGAAGGGAAAGGTCATTAGCCATGAGAATGAGGGTAGGCTTCATCAAGGGTGTAACACCTGAACAGAACCTAGAAGGAACTCTGAAAGTCTAAGAAGGAGTATATTTCATGTGTGAAGAGCATCTTGGCCAAAATGGGCAGGAGTAGAACATGGAACACTGAAGCCAAAGAATAGGTAGTGGTCTTCCAGTGCGTATGTATGAGAATGTAGAGTAGAGGAATGGTCAGCACAGAGTAGGCTCTTAATAAATGATTGGTGACTGACTCTCAACTACTGTAATGTCAATAAAGCTGGGGAAAAGAGGAGAAGCCACACTGTGGACAAAAATATTGGAAGTAATTCTTCTTCTTCATACACATGCAAAGACTTTGGGGATATGAACCCAAGGGCTTAGGAAAGGCTTTGCTTATACTTCACTTACACCATCGTGATAAGCAGGCACTGGGAGAGCTCACTGCTGTGAAAAGAAATTCTGGTTAGAACACGGGCAGGAGTTATAGGTTTGGTTTGGATTTTGTTGTGGGGTAAAGGGCTATGATTTCATCCTCTATTAAGGCAGATTTATATAATATTGCTCCACAATTTCTCATCTAAAAGAGTTACTAAGGGCACCGAGAGATTGAGATATGCCCAGGTTTACACAGTCATTTAATTGCTAGAGGTGAGACTCAAACTCAGGTTTTCCTGACTCTAAGGCAAGCTTGAAAATACAACATAAACAAAATGAGGAAAACCTTCTCAGTTTCATATAGATTCACCTCCTCAGTGGGCACATTTAGTCTCTGTGTCAAAATGAATAGCCCTCTATATTGGCTGCTCAATACTCTGGAAGGCCTGTATACTAGTAAGTGTATTGTTAAATAAAACATGACTTGGTTCCCTGGTTTAGAAAGCCCTTTCCAATGGGTTTCCCATCATCTGCTCCATTCCTCTGCTTACAGCTGGGCTCCCTGTACTGCTTGAGCCCCATTTAGCATACGCTTTCCCCATCTGGCTAAAGCAATGATTTGTTGTCAGGTCTTTGATACGTCAACCAGACAGAGGTGAGAAGTACAGCCATAATAGACTGAGTTCCCTAAGGGTGAAGGCATAGCATTGGTCTTGTCAGACTTTGTCAGAGCATAAATGGTCAATAAGCATTGATTAAGAACTTACAGTATACCTGCAATTGTGCTAAGCACTGAGGACACACAAAAAAGGTAAAAATGTCATCCCCCTCTTCCAGAGACTCACATTCAAATGGAGGAAACAACATACAAAAAAGTGTACCGATAAATAGTGTTAAGTGGAAGGCAATCTCAAAGAGAAGATACCAGCAGTTAGCGGGGACGGGGCTCATTGAAAAAGGCCTCTAGTTGGGATTTGAGTTGAGTTTTGAAGGAAGTCAGCAAAATAAATCAAGAGACAAGAACGAAAAAGAAAAGCATTCCAGGCCCGGGGGGTGGGGGTGGGGGGGTGGGCGGCAGCCAATGAAAAGGCATGAAACCAGGAGATAAAGTGCCCTGTACAAGGAAAAGCTGGAAGACAGCGTCACCAGATCATGGAGTAGGAAGACGGGAGTTGAAAGTAAAAAGACTAGAAAAGCAGTGAGGGGTCAGGTTTTGAAGGGTTTTAAAGGTCAAATAGAAGATTTTACATTTGATCTCAAGGGTGATAGGGAGTCACTGGAGTGACCAGAGACACTTAAGGCAGAAAGATGAATTCAAAGCCTATTAAAAGAGTTCAGGATTGAAACAATGAGTGGTTGAACCAGGGGGGGTGG
Source organism: Pseudocheirus occidentalis (assembly GCA_028646575.1). Lineage (NCBI taxonomy): Eukaryota > Metazoa > Chordata > Mammalia > Diprotodontia > Pseudocheiridae > Pseudocheirus > Pseudocheirus occidentalis. The sequence goes on from CM053599.1 coordinate 122,544,165, forward strand.
GGAGAAGGGGGCATATGTGAGGGATGAATGCCCAGACCCATTGCAGACACAATGCAAGGCTGCTAATTCAGGAGCAATGGGTACAAAGATTCAAGCCTTTGGGCTTGATTCCAGGGGGGAAAACTCTAAAAAAAATTTAGGTCTGTGCAAAAGTGGGCTGTCTATAAAGGTTAGATTCCCCCTCAATGGAAGATTTCAGACAGAAGATGGATGTGATCTCTTGGGTATGTTCTATGGGGATTCCTTTCAGGGCATGGGTTGAACTAGATGAGCACTGAGGTCTTTCTAACTCTTGTTCTGCTCTTTCCACACCTGTCAAATCATGGATGTTAAAGCTGTTCCATTAAGCAGAGTCGCACTCCCAGCCTCTTCACAGAACCTTCCCTAAGATGCAGTGAATTAGGGCTCCTGGTCTGATGTGATACGTACCAGGGCATTTTGGAGATGAACCAGATAGAACAGAGAGAGGGGTGATACTGCCTAAAGAAGCAACTGACAGCCATAAGTATGAAAGTGGGACCCCCAAGGCAGGAGCTGATTTGTGATGATGCCCAGTCTTATCGACAATCAGAGTCATTGAGGAATGGGCAACAGCGGCAGGAATCCCTCTGGCCTTTGCTCGTCTCTTTTTGTCCCTCAGTACTGCTCACATTCCTGCTAGTGGAAATTCTGAGCCCTTATATGGTCCGCAGGTAGACACTTAGCCTGAATCAGTCCAGGATGATCCATCAGCAAGATTCTGTGATGTGCCCAGAGATCTTCCTAAGGGGAGGTAGATGGTGCAATGGAAAGAGCACTGGGGGCCAGGGCTGGAGTCAGGGAGCGCTGAGCTCCAATCTGGCCTCAGACACTCAATAGCCGTGTGATTACGTCTGCCTTGGTTTCCTCATCTGTAAAATGGGATTGCTAATGATAGCTTCCCAGGGTTACTATGATGACCAAATGAGACAATATATTTAGAATGCTTAGCACACTGCCTGGCACATAGCAGACACTATGTAAATGTGAGCTGTTATTATTCTTGGGGCAGCTAAATGGCACCAGGCCTGGAGTCAGGAGGACTTGAGTTCAAATCCCACCTCAGACACTTAACAGCAATGTGACTCTGGGCAAGTCACTTAACCCTGTTTGCCTCAGTTTCCTCACCTGTAAAATGAGCTGAAGAAGGCAATGGCAAACTGTTCCAGAGAGAACTTTGCCAAGAAAATCCCACAGAATCAGACACAACTGAAAAATGAATGAAAACAAGAATGAGAAGGGCAGCTAAGTGGAGCAGTGAGTAGAGCACCAGCCCTGCAGTCAGGAGAACCTGAGTTCAAATCCAGCCTCAGACACTTGACACACTCATTAGCTGTGTGACCTTGGGCAAGTCACTTAATCCTAACGGCCCTCCAAAAAGGAAAAAAAATAATAAATTCTCATTATTAAATATGACAGGCTTTTTATGTTCCTTTGCCACTAACTTATCTGGGGTTTCTTGTGTCTTTCATCATGATCACACACACACACACACACACACACACACACACAGCACAGCACAGCACAAACAGTGGTTTTTGTGTCTCCCTCCTTCATCTCTTCTGGCTCTGAGCAGGTTAAGGGGATCTGCCAGTGAGTTCTTGGCCACAGGCAAGACATACTGTATGAAAACAACCAGGAGACTGATAGCACCCAGGGCACATGGCCTTAACACAGAATATGGATCTCTTCCAAATAAGCTAAGTTCTTGCCATCTCCAGTAACAACAATAAGGCATCAATCTCTCTGACCAAGGCAAAGGAAAAAGGGCTATCTCTTCAATTACTCTAATCATCGTGCCTCCTTTACTGGAGCCCAAGATCACACCAGCGCTTGTGGCTGCCGACTCTGGCCCAGACAAACGGCCTTCTCACACACGGCGCTCGTCACTTCTGCGCAGGCTCTCCTCCACTTCACTTCTACCAAGCTCCCTTTTAAAACTCCACTCAAACGGCACTTTCAACATGAAGCTGTTCATGATCCCCTCCCTCCATGATTGCTGCTAATGCCTCCTCTCTATGGCTTTTCATAAATTCCGCATATATCTTATATATTTTTAAGTATGTGTCACTTTCTTGAAGACAGGGACAGGGTCACTTTTGTCTTTGTATTTCCAAAGCAGACTACGGCACCTGGCACATAACAGGGACAGGACTGATCTTGAAATTTCATTTGCATGAGGAATTCTTAGGTAAGGAAACTTCTTACCAAAGCAGGTTGGCACCTTCTCTTCATCTTAGGGTCTTACATGGTTGCCAAGGGCACTCAGAGGAAAAAATTTTTGCCCAATATATGTCAGAAACGTGATTTGAACTGATGATGTCTCGTAGGCGTTGAGGACTGCTATGTATCCACTACATCATGCTGCCACTCTCACACAACAGGTGTTTTTAAAAAAAATTTTTTTTAATTATTGATTCATTTGAAACTCTGCTGTTTGTTCCCTACATAATGCTGGGCAAGTAACAGCAACAAAATCCACAAACACAACCCCTACTGCAATAATAATAACCACATTTCTATAACATTTCCAGGTTTGCAAAGCAGTATACACGTTAACTCATTTTATTCTCATAAAGACCCTAAGGAGATGGATGCTAATATTATCCCCATTTTACAGATGAGGAAACTGAAGCACAGAGTGGTTAAGTAACTTGCCCAGGGTCACACAGCTGGTAAATGTGTAAGGTAGAATTTGAATTCAGGACTCCCTAACTCAAAGTCTTGGGTTCCATCCACTTGTACCATCTCACTACCTCTATAGTTCCACTTCATTTAATTTCTGTAGGCCTTTCTTTCCTTGTCTATAAAATGAGGAGACTGGACCAGATGATATCTATAGTAAAAATTCTTGGGGTTTTTTTGTGTTGTTTTTCAGAGGGCAATTGGGGTTAAGTGACTTGCCCAAAGTCACACAGCTAGTGTGTCAAGTGTCTGAGGCCAGATCTGAACTCACGTCCTCCTGACTCCAGGGCCAGTGCTCTATTCACTGCACCACCTAGCCGCCCCTATGGCAAAAATTCTTAAACTAGATTGCAAAGGGCCCATGAAATTGAGTAAGAAAAAATTATATCTTTATTTTCACTAATCTTTAAATAAAATTTAGCATTTCTTTCGATTATGAATGTAAAAAACAAATATTCTGCTAAGAGATCTACAAGTTTTACCAGATTGCCAAAAGGTCTATGAAACATGTAAAAAACATTCAGAACTGCTGCTTTAAGGCTCCCCTCTCACACTCCAAATCCTGTTGGCTATAATGAAGTCCTCTGATAATGCTGAACTTCACATAACGGAATCAACATTCACTCACTCAAGAGGCCCTGAATGGCCCAGGGTTTCTCTCTGAGAAGTGCCCTTAACCCTCTCACAATCTCTCTGTACCACTGAAAACTTCGTGGAAGTCCAAAGCATGAATCCAGTGTGTTAGTTCACTTAATACTCCCCCCTGAGACACGCTTATGTGCATTCTATCCTGAATGCTAATTTGCCTGTGAAAGCTCAGAATCCCCATGACACCATGTTTAAATAGGAGGCCTGCTCATTGCAATGACTCTGATAAAGCGAGGAGCCGCTGAAGTCTGGGTACTCTTTTCAATCTGTAATATCTGATCCTCAAAAGCAGAACCCTTGAGAAAAGAAAACCATGGAAAGAAAGAAAGAAAGAAAGAAAGAAAGAAAGAAAGAAAGAGAGAGAGAGAGAAAGAAAGAAAGAAAGAAAGAAAGAAAGAAAGAAAGAAAGAAAGAAAGAAAGAAAGAAAGAAAGAAAGAAAGAAAGAAAGAAAGAAAGAAAGGAAGGAAGGAAGGAAGGAAGGAAGGAAGGAAGGAAGGAAGGAAGGAAGAAAGAAAGAAAGAAAGAAAGAAAGAAAGAAAGAAAGAAAGAAAGAAAGAAAGAAAGA
>CM053599.1:122548581-122559084 GCA_028646575.1 Pseudocheirus occidentalis
AGAGCAGAGCAGGGGAGGGGCTTTACAGTGGGATTGCTGTTTTAGGGTTGGGTCAGGGGCAAAACGGGTAGAAAATGTGTAATTCAAAAATGTAATGAAAATGAATAGTGTAAACAAGAAAACAAATAAAAACTAAATTTAAAAAAGTCAATATAAAAAAAAATAAAAAGTCCGTTGTGTTTTGAACTTAGCTACTTGACTAAATCTTTAAACCCAAATCACTCTGGCCAATAGTAGCCCCCCAACCCAAGCCTCTGGCTCATTGTTTAGTTCTGATGGCTTAAAACGGTAAAAAGCAATTATTTTCTGTTCAGTCCAGAAAGTCTAAGGGTCTTCCCTGTCCAAATTGATAGTTTTGTGATGGAAAGTGGGCCAGTTTTTGTCTTAATTCTTACCTGGTCCTTAGTCATTGAATAGGTGTTGCCTTAGACAAACTTAGACCTGAGAAAAACCTAATTTAGAAAGGCCAGGGTCATCCAATCCATTCTGAGCCATCCTAGTCATCTTGATTTTAGTCTTACCACTGCACTTCTGGAGGAGAGAATGAGGCTGAAGACTTTGTACCTCTAAATTTAAACCATTTAAATCAAATTGACACATGAGTCAAGACATCACTCTGTGATGTTATTGGTCCTCTTTGAGAATGAAGGATGAACAACAACATTGTGACTGTGCAAGATGTGCTCCCTCAGCTGGCTTTGTGCTCTAGGACAATAGCTGAGGAGTAGGAATCTCCCCCATGCTACTTTTGTTTTAGGTGGAACAGAATGAATCACTCAGGAAAATCAGATGTGCCTGAGTTGCAATTTACATCACAGATCTTGTTATATTATCTTTCCCTTCCAAACCCACTCATCTCCTGAATTCTCAGTTACTATCAGGTGGGCCATTATCTTCCCAGGCACCCAAATTCACAACCTCAGTAATATCCTCAACTTCACATTCATCTTCTAATCACAAAATCAACCCCTTAGTTCAGGCCCTTATCTTTCTTTCCCCTGATTTATTACAATAGCTTCCAAAGCAATTCCCTTGCCTCAAGTATCTCCCCTCTTCAATGTATCCTTCACCCAGTAGCCAAAGCACTTTTCTAATGTATAGTCCTAACCATGTCCCTCTGCCACTCAGTGAAATCCAGTGGTTCCTTGTTCCTTCTATGGTTGACTATTATCTTCCCTTTATCTTATCCTTTTTAAATTCATATTTTTGATTATTTGTTTTAAAATGCAAATCAAATTAGCATAATAGTATGTATATGTAACATAAGTAAGTAAATATACATAGATGAGAAATATGCTCAAAACTTTCTCTTTTTTTTCCACTTAAATAATAAAAATTTATTGAGAATTCCTGGGGTAGCTGTTATCTCCTCCCAGCCTTGGAGGGAAACCAGCTAGAGAGGAAATCACTGAGAAACCACACAGTCTTATACCCCAGGACCCCAGCAAAATATGGGGAGGGGGATTAGGGAAAGGAACATCTATTAGTCTTCATTTATCCAAGGAGTGGGGAAGGGGTGGTGGGTAGGTGGGGAGGAAAGTCACATGATGGTGGGGTGAGGGAGCCAAGACTAACTCAGGGAGGAAGAGATCAGCTTTGTCTTGAGGTCAGGAGGATGTCTCTATTTCTTCCCCTTGATGAGGCTGTCACTTCCTCCAGTGAAGCTTTCATCCTGCAAGTTCAGCACAAGGTTGTCAGCGATGAGATAGATTCGGTTCTGAGATGCGGCCATGGTTTTGGAGATGTTCTGGGCAGCTCGGATCTTCCGAAGTTTGATGTAGCCCCGGTTTTTGCTCAGTTTCCCCAAGCATCTTGGCAGCCTCAGCTTCACCCTCAGCTTGGATGATCTTCTGCCGCTGCTCCTGTTTTGCCTTTTCCGCTAGAAACCGAGCCCTCTGGGCCTCCTGCTGGGCCACTTGCTGGGCCTCCACCGTGGCTGTGTACTCTCTGCTGAAGCTCAGTTCTGTGATGGCCACATCATCCAGAATGAGGCTGAAGTCCTTGGTCTGCTCTGGCAGCTCCTGACGGATCAACAAGAACACCGCCCGCTGTGTGATCAGGTGTGAGGCATTCAACTTGGCCTCAACACTCTTGAGCACCTCACTGACCACAGAGGGCAACATACGCTCCTCATAGTCCAACCCTAGGCAATGGTCCATCCTGGGCAGCTCCAGGGCATTGGGTCTCAGAGCACTTGAAGGGAGATGTTCACCATCTGAAGATCTTTGGAGCCTGTAGGAGATGAGATCTTGTGGGGCCAGGCCTGAATGTCATAGATGATGGGGTACTGAAACCAGGGGATCCTGAAATGTCCTTCTGCGAGGATGGTGTCCTGTTGTATACCCCCAATTCGGTTAAAGAAAATGGTTCTTTGCCCACCTTCCACAGTGAACAGGGACTCTCAGACGCTGTAGGCCCTGGCCCGAGCAACCCCTTCAGCACTGTGCCTGTGCCTTGGGGCCGGTGGGCACCTGCACTGCAAAGTCCTGCAGGTTCTGGGCCACGTCTGCTCCCTGGCGCTGAGGCCGGGAACTAGGCCGACGATGCTTCCCGCTTTTCCCCTTGCCCTTCCCCAGTCCCCGGCCCTGGCCTGTGCTGCCTCTCCTGGGATCCACACCCCTTGCAGGAGGCTCTGCTACCTGCCCTGGCGCCTCCCAGGAGAAAGCTCAAAACGTTCTTACTGAGAGGGGTATGTGATCAAAAAAATGTGCTAACTACTGCTCTAGACAGATTGGGCAACTCCTTATCTTTTCCATACCTACTGCCCTCTCTTGCTTCCATGTCTTTGCTATGTCTGGAATTCACTTTCCCCTATCCTGTTCATTCAGTCTTTAAGTCAACAAGCATTTATCAAGCATTTATAAGCCAGAAACTGAGATACAAAGAAAAAATGAGTTCTGCCCTCAAGGAGCTTACATTCTAACGGGGAAGACCCCATATATATAGAAGGAAGGTGAAAAGAGTAGAGGGGAGAGAAAGTAACCCGTGTGGGGGGTATGATGGAATAGTCTAGGGGAATGCAGTCTGGTGGGAAATGCAGAGATGGCTGGCCTGTGTGCTTCCCTAAAATGAAAGTTCTATGAAAAGGCCTCCAGTCAGAATGAGGGGCTCCAAGGGCAGAGGACGCTTCTGAGAGGTGAATTCCAGAATGAATAAGTTTCTGGGACATGCATTGGAGTAAAAGAGGAGAGCAGCCTGATACACCATTGAATTCTCTGCTCATTGAATTCCCATCTATACACTAAAGCCCAATCTATATACCAAATTCCCAATCTGCATCCCTTCTCTGATCCTCATGGTTGGTAATTAATTACTTGTGTGTGTGTGTGTGTGTGTGTGTATACAACATCTGTCTCCCCAACCTCCTCCTCCACCTTATTTGCCCAATTCACTGGCAGAGTGGGTCCCAAAAAGGGGTGGTTGTTATTTGGATTCTGACTAATCTATCCTCCTAAACTCTTCATGAGCCCCATCAATGGGTTTTCCCTTGACAATCAGCTAGTAGACTTAGTTAATTCTTTAGCAAAGATGTTTACTCAAATAGTATTAGCAAAAACTGTAGGTCCACTTTCCCTAACATCAGGAGCATCGTGCTCTTCCATAGATATAACTAGGTTCCAGGATGACGGAAGAATAGGCATGAAATTAGATAGCTAGTTAGATGGACTGGATAGATAGATAGATTAATAGACATAGATATGGGGAGAAAAAGAGAGAGAGAGAGAGAGAGAACAATGTGGCAAAGTAACTCACAACTCTGGGCCTAGAAGGACTTAGAAGTCTGTTCTCTCTTGGAGTAGGAAGTCTTCCCCAGACACTCTTAATTCTAGTGACTTCCCTTTGCTAATTACTTCTGGTTTATCTGGTATGTAGCTTGCTTTGAATATATTTGTTTGCATGTTGTCTCTTCCCTTAGATTAAGCTTCTTGAGGGCAGGGGCTGTCTTTGTCTCTTTTTTATATCCCCAGTACTTAGCACAGTACCTGGATAGTAGGCACTTAATAAATATTGATTAATCGGAGGTTTTTCATGATACTTACTACAAGATTTGGAGTTAGTGATGTTTAACTGGGCTGGCTCTCCTGGAGCATAGTGTCTTTGTGGGACTGGCAGCTTAATTGTGCTTGCTCCTCTTAAGATGTGGTATCTTTGTTGGACAGGTCAATTAACTAACCTCCCCGGCTCATTCTTAAATGAGAAGCTTCTTTTCCCACACCACTGAATTGGCTGGCTGGTGCTTCACTATCTTCAGCTGGAATGTCCTGTACTCTTTTTAGCTTAAGTGCTACATAGTTCTTTCAGCTAGAGCAATGACCTTTAACTTCTCCAGGCAGAAGAAGAGAGAAGACTTGCCTCCCTCTTTGGACAAATCTTTCCTCCATTAAAGAAAGCAAAACAAAACAAAACCAAGTAGTTTTCAGTAAGTCACTCTATGTTGCTTTAAAGTCATTAATTTTAATTCACTTCATTTCTCCCATACTCCCATACTCCTTTAGGAATCTTCTATAGGAGTGGGGGGGCAGCTAGGTAGCTCAGTAAATAGAGCACTGACCCAGGAGTCAGGAGGACCTGAGTTCAAATGTGGTCTCAGACACTTACTACACTTGCGACCTTGGGCAAGTCACTTAACCCCAATTGCCCTGCCTTCCCCCCTCAAAAAAGCAAATAAATAAATGAGTGAATGAATGAATAAACAAACAAACAAATAAATAAATAAGGAATCTTCTGTGGGAGGCTAGACACAAAAGTACAAATCCAGTCTCTGCTTTGGAAGCAAACTCTTGTCTTGTTTGCCTTTTCATTAGCCCTGAGCTATTCAAACTTCCCTGCCTCTTCTAGGTAGGAATTTTGCCACTGAATTTTGTAGGAATTTTACATTTTGCTACTGAAGGCATTAACTAACCACTCTCCTCCAGCTCACAAGAATCCCAGAGATGGAATTAGAATCCAACCTCCCACTTTATACATAAATCCTTTTGGTGGTAGTAATCCATTCTCCTTGTGAATATATACAGGAACAAGAAGCTCACTACTTGGAAAGCAGCATATTTGATTTTTAGATGGTTCTAATTGTTATAAAATTCTTTAATTTAGCCTAAGTGTGTCTCTCTGTAATTTCCATCCATTTCCCTTTGTTCTGCTCTTAGGAGCCATATAGAAGGAGGTTAATTCATCTTCTACAAGACAACTCACAGAATCAAAATCACAGAATTTTACAGAATTCTAGAGTTGGAAGAGACCTCAGTGGCCATCTAGTCCAACACATAACTTGAAAAAGAATCTCACTTCTGCCTACCCACTAGGTGGCATCTAGTCTCTGCCTGAGGACATGTAGTGACAGAGAGCCTACTACCTCTAACTGGCTTGTTTTAAAATTCCACCCATTGCTCCTGAAGAACAAATTACTCTTCCAAATGATAGTTCTTTAAACATTTAGACTAACTCTCATGACCTTCCTGAGTTTTCTTTTCTCCAGGCTAAGCATCCCCAGTTCCTTCAATCTATCCTTTTGTGGAATGGATGCAAGAACCTTCACCCTTGTGGGCTCTCCTCTGAATGCCCTCCAGCTGATCAATATCCTTCCTAAACTGTGATACCTGGAGCTGAATATAATATTCCAACTATGATCTGATTAAAACATATTAATTACCTTCTTGTTCCTGGAAATGATGACTCCCTTAGTGTCACTCAATGTCACATATCACACAATTGACTCTTATTGGGGTAGCACTTTACTGAAATCCTATGATTGTTTTCAGAAAAACAAAAAAGATCTCTATGCTTTCTTTATCTTGTAACTATGAAGCTAACTTTTTGAACGTGTGTCCAAGATTTTACATTTATTTCTTTTATTTGATCTTAGTTTATTCAAACCCAGTGATCTGACCTAAGATCTTTTTGGATCTTGCTTCATCTGGTGTGTTAATTATCCCTCCCAGTTTTTTGTCATTTGCAAATTTGATAAACATGGAGTCTGTGCCTTTATCCAAGTTGTTGATAGAAACATCAGCACCTAGGATTCAATCCCAGATCCTTGGGCCACTCAGGTTTCCTTTCAAGTTGACGTCAAACTGTTAATGTCTACTCTTTGAATCTGGTCCTTCAATTAGTTCCATGTCAATCTAATGTACTATTATCTAACCCATATTTGACCATCTTTTCTACAAAAACAGCATGAAATACATTATCATATACTTTGATAAAATCCTTTAGTTGCTTCTGCCTCTCTGATTGGAGGGCAGAGCAGAAAACTCTTCCATAGCCTACCTTTATAGAACAGAATAAATACCAGCCATTTCTTCATTTGCCACCAGCTGCTCTTCCTTGATTCAACTCCACCATCATCTTCATTATACCCCTGGCTGAGTACTTTCAGGCACTCCCTCCACCTTTTCAGCTTACTGTTGTATATTGTCTTCTTAGCACAGTATCTGGCATATAATAGGTGCTTAATAAATGTTTATTCTATCATTTTATATCTAGGTAAACCTTATCTATACCCTTTCCCTGATTTCAGTTTTGTAACTCTAAGGAAAAAAGTTTAGTCTAGAACAACCTGTTCTTAGTGAAGTCATGCTGGCTTTTTTTTTCTTAACCATAAATTCATTTTAAAATGAATGGCTGTTAGTTGTTGCCCTTCAGTTCTCAAAGAGGATCAAAATGATATCACTATGTTAGAGTCATGTTACAGTATGTCTGACTGGCTGATCAGACCAGCATGAGTTTGGAAGGCTCTGCCATCAGTCAGGCATAAATAGTCCATAGAAACATTTGGAGTGGAAATATCTCTAAATTTGTACATTTCATGTTTCTTTTGAGCCACTACAATGCTGCTTCACTCATAGAGTACAGCACCTTCTTCGATGTGGACATGCCATTCTGGGTAGTCTTTTGCCAGCTTCTCTCATGTCATGCAATCAATTCCAAAGTACTTCAGAGAGACCCTGAGAATGTCCTTTTGTCACTTCTTCTGATTGCCATGTCAGCATTTTCCATAAGAAAGACAAAATAAAACAGTTCTTGCCCACAAGGAACTTATAATCTAATGGGTGAGATGTTCACTAACCATCTCTTTAATGATTCAGTTTACCTGGTTCCTCCCATTCATTCTAATTTTCCTATACAGCACAACTAATGTGAAAATATGTCTAAATAGGAATGTATAAGTAGAGCCTATATCAGATTGTATTCTGACTTGAGGAGAGGGGAGAGAAGAGAAGCGGAAAAAATTAAAAACTAAAAATAAATAAATTAACTTTAAAAAGTAATTCAGTTTGGAATTTCCCTAGGAACTGAAGTCAAATTCCCAGACCTATAGTTTTCAGATTCTATTCACTTACCTTTCTTCAAAACTGGATCCACACTTACCCTTCCTTACTTTAACATCCTCTTCCTTCCTTAGTAATCTTGCAGTATCATCACCAATGGCTCAGCAGTCGCACCAATCAGTTTTTTTCATTTTTCAGATCATCTGGGTTGGTTTGAATTCACCATGGGAAGTAAGTGCTCTTATCTTCCTACTTATCTTGGGGGTAACTCCTCATTGGTCATTTTTGTTTTATCCTCTCCAGTCCAAAGACCATTCTCCTTGCCAGAGAAAACAGAAATAAAATTAGAGGTAATTTCTACTTAATCTATTCCATCCACTCAAGTGGTCAGTTAATCAATCAACAAACATATAAGTATTTACTATGTTCCAGGCACTATGCTAAGCCCTAGAAATATGAAGAAAAGCAAAAAACAACCCATTCTTTGAAGTAGCATACATCTTCACATATAAAGAGATAGGTACATGTGAGCTGTATACAAAGTAAATGGAAGCAGTGGTGCCTATCCCTTTTATTCTCTTCCCCAATATAGAAACCCTCCCTCCAAAAAACCCCCACCAAACCCTTAGCTTTCTTCACTAGCCTCAGGTTATTCTGTATTTTGGGGCTCTTCTTCAGAGAGAGGAGACGAGGCCACACTTTGAGGTTCATCCTCAGACACCAGTCTTGCTTCCATCTTTAAAAATAATCTAAGACGGCTGATGAGTTCTTCGTGTATTTATACTGGTCTCTTTAGACATTTCTTTTTTTCTTCATTGGAATTATTTCTCTTGCAATTTCAGAATTTCGTTGTTGAGAGTTACCCATTTCTGTCAGTGCCTGACCCTGCAGAGTTGTAGTCTATGAAGTTCTACCTGTTCTTTCTTTAATCCCTTTGAAATCTTTTCTTCCCAAGTCTCAGGAGCCATGTCAGCTTATCTCTGCTTTTGTTCCCCTTTATCACAAATTCTAAGTGTTTACTTTCATGAGGCCAACCTTGACTACCCCTCTCTCTACCCCCCAGCTAGACATGTTCCTTCCATCTTTGAAACTCACATGCCTCTCTGATTGATGTGGGGCATGTATACTAATGTAGTGATGGCATTGCTAGACTGGTAGTAAGTTGGCTGGTCAGAAAGGTTGGTCACTGCCTCTCACTGGCCCTCACCTTTATGTGGACAGCACCACTCCTTCCCAGCCATTCCCTCTATCTTTCCTTTTGAACTGAAACTTTCTGTCTAGTCACTTCCTCAGCTCTATTTGTCAGGAGGAAAAGTTTTTCTTTCCAACCCAAGAAGACACTGAAAAATAAACGTGGCTAACGTGAGGTCTCATAGCAGCTAGGTGGCACAGTAGATAGAATGCTGGGCCTGCAGTCAGGAAGACCTGAGTTCAATTGTGGCCTCAGGCACTTCCTAGCTGTGTACCCCTGGGCAAGTCACTTAATTTCTATCTACCTCATTTTCCTCAACTGTAACATGGGGTTAATAGCATTTACTTTTCAGGGCTGTGATATTTGTAAAATGCATAGCACAATGCCTCGTATACAGTAGGTGCTAGATAAATGATTATGCCTTCCCTCCCTTTTCATACTGGTTCCAACCAGCTAGCCACAGTCCTTCCCTCCAACCATAACTTAGTGACCTCCTCTCTCAATATATATTGCCTAGTATCCTACCTAGTTGGTTAAAAACTTCTTAGTATCCCATTGATATTGTCCATAGTCCTTGCTCCAACAGTTGTTCATGGTATTCAGAGAACCCCTTGAAATTAGCTGGCTATCATCTCCTGATGGATAAATGGTCAAATGATATGAACAGGCAGTTTTCAAAGGAAGAAAAGTCCAAGCCAACAAGAACTATATGAAAGTGCTCCATCACTATTTTGTTATTCAGTTGTTTTATATGTTCGACTCTTCATGACCCTATTTGGGATTTTCCTGGCAAAGTTACTGGAGTGTTTTGCCGCTTCTTTCTCCAGCTCATTTTACAGATGAGGAAATTGAGGCAAACCAGAGTAAATGACTTGCCTGGAGTCATATAGCTAATAAGTGTCTGAGGCCACAGTTGAACTCAGACCTTCCTGATTCCAGGCCCAGCACTCTATCCTGTGCCACCTAGTTGCCCTCACTAATTATTAGAGAAATGAAAGCAACCTTGAAGTCCTACCTCTCACCCATATGATCTCCAAAGATGCCAAAAGAGGAAAATTACAAATGCTGGAGAGGCTGTAGGAAAATAGGCGCACAAGTACAGTGTAGCTGGAATTGTGAATTAGGACAACCATCCTGGAAAGCTATTTGAAAATGTGCCCCCTGTAGTTACTAAATTGTATACACTCTGCAACCCAATTATACCACTACTAGGCCTATGCCTCAAAGAGCTGTACGAAAATATTTATGGCAGCTCTTTTTTATAGTACTCAAAAATTAGACATTAAAAGAGTGTCCTGCTATTGAGGAACAGCGAAATAAAGAGTGGCATATAAATGTAATGGAATATGATTGTATCATAAGAAATGATGAAATGAATAGTTTCAGCAGAATTTGGGAAGACCTCTATGAATTAGTGCAGAGTTTAAAGTTAAAAGAACTAGAACAATTTATACAAATGACTACAAGAGCCTTTGACGTTGTTAATAACCCTCTTTTGGATACTCTTCTTCTTTTCTAGGTTTTCATTTCACTACTTTCTCTTAGATCTCCTCTTGCCTGTATGAGCACTCCTTCTCAGACTCCCTTGCTGAATCTTCTTCCAGGCTGCAACTGTGTGATGGGACCAGGTTTTCTCTATTTCCCCAAAACAGGGATTAGTTTTCACTAAGAGGCAGCAAAGAGTTCTCCCTCCCCTCCCCTTTCCCCATGCCCTTTTCCCCTTTTCCTTCTCTCCTCTTTTTCTTCTTCTTTCTTTCTCTCCTTCTTTCCTCTTTCCCCCTCCTTTCATTTTTATGATGAATTTTATTTTTATTTTTATTTTACAATATCATTTCCATTTTGAGTTACAAATTTTTTCTCCCCATCTTTCCCCAACCCCAACCCCAAACAGCATTCCACTCAATACCCCCTCCCCAATCTGCTCTCCCCTATATCCTTCCCCATCACCCCTCTGCCTTTCTGGTAGGGCAAGATGGATCTTGATACCACAGTGTCCATATATCTTATTTCCTAGTTGCATATAAAAAAAATAATAGTAATAAT
>CM053599.1:122566823-122586735 GCA_028646575.1 Pseudocheirus occidentalis
AAGAAAGAAAGAAAGAAAGAAAGAAAGAAAGAAAGAAAGAAAGAAAGAAAGAAAGAAAGAAAGAAAGAGAGAAAGAAAGAAAGAAAGATAAAGGAAGAAAGAAAGAGAGAAAGAGAGAGAGAAAGGAAGAAAGAGAGAAAGGAAGGAAGAAAGAAAGAGAAAGGAAGGAAGAAAGGAAGAAAGAAAGAAAGAGGAAGGAAGGAAGCAAGGAAGGAAGGAAGGAAGGAAGACCAATATTGAGCCATAAGGAGAAAAAAAATACTGATGAAACAAAAACTCTCAGTAGTATAGACAGCTTTCTTAAATCTTAGAGCCAAAGATTAAGAATGGTCTACAATAACCATCCATTCATGCTCCATTCTAAAAGGATAGTCTAAACAAAATAAGTCACTGGATTGTAGATATGGAGTCAGAAGGGACCTTGAGAAATATAACCTAAATCCCCTATTTTACGGATGAGGAAGGAAGCCCACAGTGGTTCATAAGATCATAAAGCCATAAGCTAGAAGCAATCCAACGGGGCCCTTCTCATCCAATTCTCTCATTTTACAAATGAGTAAACCAAGACCCACAAACATTGTGTCTTTCACTAGTTACACAGGTATTAAGTGGCAGAGATGAAAATTAGGTGGTTTGCCCAATGTCATGTACACAGTGTCAGAGTTCAGTTAATAAAAACTTATTCATTTAATAATAATAATAAATTTATTAACCATCTACTGATGCCAGACACTGTGCTTATGCACTGCGGGTAGAAAAAAAGGCAAAAGAAAAACTCTATATTCTCAAAGAGCTCACAGTCAATGGGAGGGACAATATGCAAGCAACTATGTACCAACAAGTTATTTACAGCATAAAATTGGAAAAAAATAATAGAGGGTGTGAACTAGAATTAATGGAGATCATTAAAAGGCTTCTTCAAGGTAGGATTTTTGCTAGTCCTTGAAGGAAGCCAGGGAAGCCAAGATATAGCAAAAAGGAAGGAAATTATTCCAGGAACAACGAGGTGACCAACAAAAATGCCCAGTGAGGAGATGAAGCGTCTTGTTTGAGGAATAGTAAGAAGACCATTATTACTGGATCAAGAAGTATGTGATGGAGAGTAAGGTATAAAGAGGCAGGTGAGGGAGGGGTTATGAAGGGCTTTGCATGCCAAAGAGAGAATTTGGTATTTGATCCTGAAAATTACAGGGAGCCCCTGGAGTTCAGTGAGTAGGAAGGTGACATGATCAGAACTGCCCTTTAGGAAGACTGCTTTGACAAGTAACTAGAGGACAGACTGGAGTGAGGAGAGACTTGTTACAGGGAGACCAACCAGTAGGCTACTGCAATAGTCCAGGATGGTGGCAGTGTCAGAGATCAGAAGGGTGCCGTGTACAAGTTGATGATCCAGCAAAGGAGAGTGAGAAGGAAAATGCGAAATATTTTGTTCGAAAAAGAATTGTCCTGCAAAATGGATTGAGGAGAGTTAATTTAAAAATTACTAAACTTAAAACTGTGATAAAAAATAATAATCCAGAAATTATATTTCTGGAAATTATCATGGAAAACTGCCTTTATATCTCAGATCCAAAGGGTAAAATAAAAATTGAAAGAATCCACCAATCCCTTCGTAAAAGAGATCCCAACACTACAACTTCTAGGAAATCCTAGCCAAATTCTAGAGCTCCTAGGTCAAGAAGAAAATGTTGTAAGCATCAGAAAAAAAAGCATTTAAATATCCTGGAGTCACCGTCAAGATCACACAAGTTTTAGCAGCTTCCACACTGAAGGAACAGAGGGTCTGAAATATGATATTCTGGAAGGCAAAGAAGCTAGGATTACAACCAAGAATAACATACTTAACAAAAACTGAGTATAATCCTTTAGTGGAAAAAACAGATATTTAATAAAGTAGAGAACTTTTAAGCATTTTGGAAGAAAAGACCAGAGATGAATAGTAAATTTGGTCAGAAGCAAAACAGACTATTTAGGGGAGACAGGAGAGAGAGAGAGAGAGAGAGAGAGAGAGAGAGAGAGAGAGAAGGAGAGAGAAGGAGAGAGAAGCATAAACAGAAGAAAAAAAGATGGAGGGAAGTTAGCCTGATTCAGTATTCTTTCAGAGACATGATGGGGCAGTGGAAAGGCTGGATTAAGAATCACAGGATGGGAACTCAAATCCCAGCTCCACCACTTATTATCCTTGAGACAATGGACAAGACATTTAACCTCTCAGGTCCTCAGTTTCCTCATCTGTACAATAAAGGAGTTAAACTAGATCAGGGGTGGGGAACCTGCAACCTCAAGGTCACATGTGACCCTCTAGGTCTTCCAGTGCGGCTCTTTGACTGAACTCAAATTTGGATCTTGTCCAATTTTTCCAATCCAATCAAAGGACAGAATTTGAGGACCTAGAGGTCCACATATGACCTCAAGGCTGCAGGTTCCCCACCCCTGGTCTGCATGGTCTCTGTCCACTCCACCTCTAAATTTACAATCCTCTGATGACCACTACCACCCAAATAGCTGTGGTCATTAGTAATTATTATGATTCTGCAATTATTATGTAATCTGCATCTAACCTAAGACAAAAACTGAAGCTGGGGCAGCTAGGTGGCGCAGTGAATAGAGCACCGGCCCTGGAGTCAGGAGTACCTGAGTTCAAATCTGGCCTCAGATACTTAACACAAAAAACTAGCTGTGTGACCTTGGGCAAGTCACTTAACCCCAATTGCCCTCCAAAAAGCAAAAAAAAAAATATATATATATATATATATATACATATACATATGACAAAAACTGAAGCTAAGTCCAAAGGTTAGTTTTTGTTTTTCCATCAAAAACACAAGTAACTTTAGGTGCCAAAAGTGAGCAACCCCTCTAGTCTCCAAGCAGTAACTCAGCGGTCCCTGCATTAACCCTCCTTCATAGGATAGCACTGCTGGTGAGTAACTTAGAGGTAGCAGTAAATCATACCTTTGTAAAGCTATCATGTGCTTTACATGTAAACCTATCACTCCTGCTGAATTGAGGGTTCAATCAGTGCACTTGAGTTTGCAGATCATATTCCCAACATAAGCCTGCCAGCATTTTTACTGTTTCTTTAAAATTCAGCGTACGACAGGCACGTGGTATACCAAATCGTTTCAATTACTACTAATGGAGCTCCCATTCCAACCCAAAACATCTCACAATCAGCCAGCCACAGGCTCTTTACACCATTGGCTTCTTTTCCTATTTTCATCTTCCAAAGCTTCCTCGGAGCATCTTTCCACTCTACTGGCATAGAGAAAACATGTCGAATTGGAGGCACAACAGGGAAATGCACTCCACTATTCAAATGGATCTGGGATTCCATCAAGGTAGATATTCTCTTCCATAAGGAAGCCAGGTGGCACAGTAGACAAAGTATTGGAATTGGAGTTGGAAAGACCTGATTTCAAATCCTGCCTCAGAAGCTTACTAGTTATGTAAATCTGCTCACCTCAGTTTCCTCATCTGTAATACAGGAATGACAATAATAGTGCCCATCTCCAATGAGTGTCCTGAGCATCAAATGAAATATTTGTAAGGCATTTTGTAAACCTTACAGTCAGCTATGACAGTGATGGGCAGCCAAGTAGCACAATGAATACAGTTCTGGGTCAAGAGTCCGGAAGACCTGAGTTCAAATCCGACCTCATACCCTTACCACCTGGATGTGACCCTGGATGAGTCACTTAACCCTGTTTGCCTCAGTTTCTTCATCTGTAAAATGAGCTAGAGAAGGAAATGGCGAACCAACTAAAGTATCTTTTCTAAGAAAACCCCAAATGGGGACATTTGGAGAGTTGGACATGACTGAAACAACTGAACAATAATGATGATGGGGAAGATCTTAACCCATTCATGCCTATCCATGTTGGAGGACTCCTGCCACTGTGCTCCCATAAGTCTGATCCACTCACTGGGTCAGCCCAATGAGCTGGGAGCCTTCTTTACTTTCTCTTGCTATTGTAAGGGTACCGGTGAAAACATAAGCTAACAGTCATCCTTTGCTCCTGCCAGAGGGAAATGCACTGACAGGAGAACGTCAGCATGATGTAATGCCATACTGTTTTGGACTACATTTTATCTGAGACACACAACCTCAATTATTTCTTTCTTCGGGTAGACTTTGTCTGGCAGGTCTAACATGACATGTTTTGCAGCATGGACATTTCAAGCAAAGACAGGGAATTTAGGCTCAACAATTTAGAAACACTGCCTGCCTGATACAGTCCCATATTTCCAGGATGCTGCAGATTACTTTTGATGATGACAGGCAACACATCAACCAAGTCAGAGACAAGTATGAGGACCAATTAACATATCTCCAACTTCAGTCACAGCCTTACGTGCTAAGCAGATACAGAACAAAGAGGTGCCAAAGGGAAAGAGAATTGTGCTCTTTGAGGCACCAGAACCAAAGGGTATACAGTCTTATTTTTAATATCTTCTGTCTCAAAAGCCACAGACATGTTTCATATTGATTTCACACAGATCAAAGTGAGAGTATGAGTATTGAACCATAGGCTAGAGGAAAAATTTTCAAATCAAAAGGAAATTTAATGTCATTACATTCCTCAACATCAGATAGAGCTTTGATTCTATCTGTGACGGTTCTCACAGCATGGTACAGTGGAAAGAGCAGGAGCTATGAAGTCAGAGGAATTGGGTTCAAATTCCACTTCTCATAGTTACTACCTCCGTGACCTTGGGCAAGTCACAACCTACTTGGCACTCAGTATTCTTATCTGAAAAATGATAGTGTTGGACTAGATAGCTTCTGAGGTCCTTTCCAGTTTTATCCCTCAATCAATAAACATTTATTAAGCACCTACTGTGTTCTAGGTTAGCGCTGGGGAACCTGTGGCCTTGAGGCCACCTCTGTACTTCAGTTCTATGCTAAATTCTGTATACAATCCTATGACACTAAAATTAAATCACATTTTTTACTG
Source organism: Pseudocheirus occidentalis (assembly GCA_028646575.1). NCBI lineage: Eukaryota > Metazoa > Chordata > Mammalia > Diprotodontia > Pseudocheiridae > Pseudocheirus > Pseudocheirus occidentalis. The sequence goes on from CM053599.1 coordinate 122,571,782, forward strand.
TACTATATCTGGGAAGAAATCTATGCATCTCAATGGTGAGGTTTCGGTACTGTGACAAAATACTTCTACCCCCAAAATTTAAAAACTTGTAGGTGTTTTTCAAAATTCTTTAAAGAAATCTGAGGACACTATCTGAAGAAATATCTTATTTGCCTTCATTTTCACCTTTTTTTAGAAATTCTGCTGCAATGTCTTCTTTTTTGCTATCTTGGGTTTTCCTTTTCTGCAATAAGGGTGTTTTTCTAGGAATCCATCGCACCAAAGGAAAGGTGGAGTTCTTTGGATCCAAGGCAGCCGTGCTATTTCTCAGAGTGACCAGAAGGGGGTGTACTTGCCTAAGGCAGCTCTTCAGGGATCCACTGATTCCTCACAGATCATGAGGTTCTATGAGCCTGTTTTGCTTTGGAGTAATGAGGCAATATCTTGACTCAAGTAGTTCTCAGCCTTATCCCGCCATCACAGTATCTATGTTCACTGCAGCCTTCTAAAAACTCTGGCTCTGTTTCCCACCAGACCCAGGTTATGATGATGGAGAAGCCATCAGCACAGGCACAAAATGAGAATTTCAAGCTGGGAACTGATCCCAAGTATCATCCCATTTCATGTCTCATGGCTTACCCACAAGACATTCCCCTTGTTTTTAATGTATTTAATGTAGTCAGTGGACCCTTTCAAGATCATAGTAAGAAGAAAATAGAGTAATAAAATAAATTCTTGTCTCAAAAGCAACTGGGCAAGGACCCGGCATAGGGAAGTTATTTCTATTTGGTATCAAGGATTCTAACCACTACCCTAGGAAAAGTATATGCCAACATGAGGTTAAAAATAGAAGAGCTGATACATATAAATACATACATACATATTACCATAAACCTTACTTTAGGAAACAAGGAAACAGAGTGGTTGACAAGTTACCATTGGTAAGAAAAAAAACATATAAGAAAAATATCGTCCCAAGTATCCCTCCAAGTTCCCTAAGGGAGTTTTATACTGTACCACATAGAGATGTGATCATTAATAATGACAGCTACCCCCCTTCCTTGATAGCCCATATGAAAACAGCCCCAAGAACTCCACAAGCATACAACCAAGCCTTCTGGCTTCTCCAAAAAGGATTTCTGCCTGCTATCCATCATTGAGTCACACTCTCACAGGTATGTCTGGCAGACAGCATGTTGTTTTACCTGAGTTCATTCCTGTGTATTTCCATGATTTTCCTTTCCAGCTTGTGGGACTGCTTCGGGAAAATCTCAAAGTCACTGATGTAATTGTCTGGGTTTTCATCAGGGTCATAATCCCCAAACTCAGCTGTGGAGAGAGACAGGGAGAGAGACAGGGAGAGAGGGAGAGAGAGAGGGGGGGGAGGGAGGGAGGGAGGGATGAAGGGGGAGAGGGAGAGGGAGGGAAAGAGAGAGATGGGGGAGATAGAGTGAGAGACAGACACAGAAAGAGAAAGAGAGAGAGATGGGGGAGAGAAAGACAGAGACAGAGAGTGATACAGAGAGAGAGACAGGGGGGGGAGAGAGGGAGAGAGGGAGGGAGGGAGGGAGGGAGGGAGGGAGAGAGAGAGAGAGAGAGAGAGAGAGAGAGAGAGAGAGAGAGAGAGAGAGAGATTAAGAACAATGAGCATTATGCAGCAAACATTTCCCAATGGGGGTTTCATGCCACTCTGAAATAATTAAAGGAAAGGCTGGATTAAGTGCATACCTAACACAGTATGTTTGTTACCTTCCTCTTCCCAGACACCAAGGAATTCTATGGCAGCAACTGCTCTTTCTGTATCCTCCAAGGCTACCCTTGAACTCTTCTGATGTGCATTTGAAGCTAACTAGGAAAGGTGGAGGGCTACAATTCATAATTCATGATACCTCATTTAGCTTCTTTTCCCCATTAATTTTAAAGAGAGGGAACATGGTGTAGAGCGGTGGTGGTGGTGGTGGCTGTTGAGTCATTTTCAGGCGTGTTCAACTCTTTGTGACCCCATTTGAGATTTTCTTGGCAAGGATACTAGAGAGGTTTGCTGTTTCTTTTTCCAGTTCATTTGACAGATGAGGAAACTGAGGCAAAAAAGGTAAAGGGACTTGTCCAGGGTCACATAGCTCATAAGTGTCTGAGGCCAGATTTGAACTCAAGGAAGATGCTTGATTTGAATCTGAGGCCACGTTTGAACTCAGATTCTCCTGACTCCAGGTCTGGCACTCTATCCACCGAGCTACCTGTCTACCCCAGAACAGTGGTGTCCAACTCAAACATAAATAGAAGCTGCTAAACACTGCATAAGGATCCCTGAAGACAAGTATTTGACACCTCTGCTGTAAAGGACAGAGAACTGACTTCAGAGTTAGGAAGATCTGAGCTCAACTCCTCCTGACATGGCTGCTGTGTGACCCAGGGCACAGAAGTAATTTAATTTCTCAGTGCTATAGGCATTTGTCTTAAGATTATAAATTGCAGGGGCAGCTAGGTAACACAGTGGATAGAATACTGGCCCTGGAGTCAGGATGACCTGAGTTCAAATCCAGTCTCAGACACCCGACAGTTATTAACTGTGTGACTCTAAGGCAAGTCTCTTAACCCTGACTTCCTTGTTAAAAATAAAAATGTGCAAAATAAATAAATAAATAAAAGGGGGCGGCTAGGTGGCGCAGTGAATAGAGCACCGGCCCTGAAGTCAGGAGTACCTGAGTTCAAATCCAGCCTCAGACACTTAACACAAAAACTAGCCGTGTGACCTTGGGCAAGTCACTTAACCCCAACTGCCCTCCAAAAAAAAAGCAAAAATAAATAAATAAAGATAAAAATGTGTGTGTGTATATAGATGTAAACAAAAAATATATACACATATATACACACACACACACACATAAACATACATTGCAGAGAGGATGCTGACCTGTACCATTAGTGGATGTTTCCTCAAGTAAAAGTTCCCTATACCAATGAAATCCCAAGTCTAGTCACCACCCCCTCCCGGCCCGCCATTTTGAAGTAGCATCAACATCACGGTGGCTTTTCTGTCTGTCTATAGCCTCCACAGGGCTGTGTTCACAAGTGGAGGTATTTGGCAGTAGCGCCCCATTATATTCCAATAGAACACAGCAAGAAGTATCTCTCACACTAATCATTTACTTTTTTAATGTTCTCCTTCACTATCCCTAGAGTCCCATTACTATGATTTCTTGCATATTGCTCCAATTTGTAATAGCCATATAAGCAAATGACAATTGTTATGTTCTCTGGTAAACAGCAGTTTCTAATCATAAAAAAAGGTTTATTGATATTTTTTTTGTTTCTATGCCACAATGTAAAAATCATTTCCCAATATGTCTCTCCCAACTCCATTTAACCCTTTCCTTGCTGCACCCCCTCTAAGGTGCTCCCTACTCACACTCCCTTATTGGGTCCCCCAAATAGGCAAAACCTAACTTGGGTTCTACCAATAACTCCATGGTTGACTAGTCCTTCTTCTGGAGCTCATGAACACCCACTAGTGTGTGGCTTGTTAACAACCATCAAACAGAATTACTTAGTTCTTAATAAAGTCATTTACATAGATAGCACAATAAGATCAACATAAAACAATCCTCCCATACACCTGAGGCTCATTTTCCCATGAAAATATACAGTACATAGAGAAAGAGGGGGCTCAGATTTAAGCAAACAATGGGAGAAAGGCACATGTGTAGGACTGATACATGGCAAGGAAAATTCATAACCTCTAGCACTGACGGGCATAGAAGCCCTTACTCCCTGTGCAGGGAGTAGGGTCATGCTTCTTGAAGCTACTTCCTCCCTCAGCTGACTGTCTTTCTGTATCTACATCTGTCCAAAGCATGTTTCTGTTTGATGCAATGCCTGCTATGCATCTAGTAGTCCCAATAACATGCCTGATGGTGGCAGGAGGGTGGAGAGGGGAAAGGGAAATAAAAATTCACTTCCCCACCTTGCTGCACTCTGGCATGAGTGCAGGTACCTCCTTCTATAACTGACCCCAACTCTCAAACTCAGATTTGAACTTCTTAACTATTGAATGACTTCCTTATTTTATAGACAGGCCCAGGAAAGAAAGGAAGAAAGAAAGAAAGCGAGAAGAAAAGACAAAAAAAGAAGGAAGGAAAGAGGGGGAAAAAAGATGTATATCAGTTTTCTTGAACCAAGTCCTTATCAGTTAGCTTTAATCCTGAAATCTAGGGAAGCAAAAAACCCTAAACATCTTTTCCCCGGGACAAGGATGTCCCCCCTAGTCACTCAGGCTGTCTCTGTTGGAACAGACCCTCCAAGCATCTTACAGTGTGAACGATAAGATCCTTTGGAGTATGATGAATTCTTAATGGTTTAAACTACCAGTGTCATGTGACATCTTCCTTTGATGGAGGGATCTCCCATCTCTATGAACTGGCTGTGCCTCATGCCTAGAATGCATCCCTCCACACTTGTATCTCATGGAACTCTCTCTCTGCCTTCTAGATACAGCTCAATCAGTAACTTCTACATGAAGACTTTCTTGATCTTCCAACTCATAGAATCCAGCTATCTCATATATAACTCATATATGGGTGTATATAATCTCCTTTTTATACTTATATATTTATTGTTGTCTCCCCCCATAAAAAGCTGTCTGAGAGTAAAGATTCTTTCTACTTACATCACCAGTGCCTAGCCCAGTGCCTAATACATATAAAACATATAATGTGTTTGTTAATTAACTTATTTAATTCATAGTACAGAAAGGAATTTATGACATCCCTTGATGGGTAAAGTGCCCAAAGATTGAAAGGCAAACCTGCCATGAGGACTGCACACTGCTAACAAGAAAGATCAGAACTTGCCCCATAATTCTTAAGAGCTTAATAAATGCTTGTTGGCTTGACTTGACTTTCCCTCAAAGTCTCTTGCTCAAATACCTGAAGGTATTTTTGTGTTTTTCACATGCCAAGAGAAGCTGGGTAGACAGCTTGTAGCTCTCCTTCTTCACCTAATATCCCATGGTAAAAATTGACATCTTGGATAATTGTAATGTCTTTTAACAAGCCCTGACATTTTTCTAAGAAAATTGAAAATCTGCGGAATGGCAAAGAGCAGTACAGGGATTCATTAATTCATTCAATATTTTATAAGTACTTACTGTACCCAGAAAACACTGTTAGGCACTGTTAGGGAGAAGGAATAGGGATCAGACCTGGGATTTCCTAGGCACAAGGAATTTCTAGATGAGAAAACTCCCTCTACCAATGTAGGTCCTTGTACCTTATCTTCACCTTATAGTCTTAATTAGAGTTGCCTAAAACATTAATTTTCAAAGTGTGGCCTACAGGCCCCCTAAGGATCCATGAGGTCAAAACTGTCTTCAAAATAATACTATGATGTTATATGCCTATTAAAATATTCTAACCTTTCACAAATACATAACTGTGTGAGGCCAGATGTTCTTCATAGACTTCACTCAAAACGATATATTACAAAGAATTGAATGCAAAAGTAGAAATGACAATTCAGCTATCTTCTATTAAGCCAGATATTACAGAGATTTGCAAAAATACATAAAACAATGCCATTCTTCTCATTAAAATCTTTGGGTAAATATAGCTCTGTTCTTTAAAATTTTATTTGGGAGGCAGAGCCAAGATGGCAGAGAAGAAGCAGGAAATTCCATGAGCTCCCACCACAACCACCTCCAATACCTGTAAAATATGACCCTAAACAAATTTTAGAGCTACAGAACCCACAAAGTAAAAGAGAGAAACAAATATCCCACTGAAGGCAGCCTGGCAGGCCGACAGTAAGGGTCTATCGCACCTAGCTGGGAGTCCAGCGCAGTCCAGCATAAGCAGCGCTGAGCCCAGGGTGGCCCCACCCAGTGGCTCCCACCAGCCAAAGGAGATTTTTCTGATACTTTTAAAGTGTTCAGGATGCCATCTAGATACTGTGCTAACAAGAAAAATTGTTATTTGCATTTGCAAATGATCCCAAGTGGACAACAGAATCATAGAATTTTAAAACTGAAAGAAACCTGGGTATCACCAAGTCCATTTTTAACTCTGTTGTCCACACAGACGCTAATAGAAGGGCTTATGTTTAGTAAAATTAACAAGAAAAAAGGACATATCTCTCATAGAAGTATGTACCCTTTCAAATATAAAAATAAATAGTTTCCTTTTAGAAAGCCTAGTTTGAGTTTTGTCCTGGGCATAATGGTAACAATTCCCAAATAAATAAATATATTGTTAAAATCTTCATTGGTTTGTTTGGAATTTGTTTTTCCTTTTTTTTTTTTTTGGAGGGCAGTTGGGGTTAAGTGACTTGCCCAAGGTCACACGGCTAGTTTTTTTTTTGTGTTAAGTGTCTGAGGCCGGTTTTGAACTCAGGTACTCCTGACTCCAGGGCCAGTGCTCTATTCAGGTTTGTTTGGAATTTGGATTCTTAATTGTTCATTTTTATCTTCCCTGACACAATTAAACTCTGACTGGAGCTGCTAACATCTTAATGACAAGAAAATAGAGGGATATGTTCATTCATTTTTAATATTTCTCCAATTTGGCATGATACATAGTGTCCCAAAAATCTTAGTGCAGTTTTGGGCTATTAAAGCTTTGATACTGTCAATACTTAATAATCCTTTATTAAACACCTACTATGTGCCAAGCACTGTGCTTGGAATACAAATATGGAACAGTCTCTGTTGCCCCCAAGGAGCTTACAATCTAGTAGGGGAAGACAATCTACAAAGACCACTGGCTGCTGACAAAGATTTTTGTCTAGATTTCAACACATATTGTGAATGCCAAAGGAGAACACAGCTGTCTCCAACTGTCTCCATTATTAATGTCATTCATTGTTCTCACAACAGGGCAGGACCGCCATCTTTTTCTGTTCTGATATGTCTTTGATGATATCTTTGATACCACTCCTCCATTGATACTAAGCAACAATCCATCACCAATAGGCAACTGCCCCTGGGGTGACCTGCAAGATTCAGAAACTAAAATGGTCCAGAAAATGATATGCAATCAAGTGGGCAGCCCTTTAAATTGGTTTAATTGTATATGGATCTCGACTGTCACTAGAGATGGATTATTTTCCTTTTACTTCTTTGTATTACCAATGCCTACCAAAATGCCTTGCGCACAGTAGTGTTCGTTGAATCAAACTGGGCCATGAACTAGGCTAAGAATTGAAAAAGATAAAGCTCATATACTACGTCCTTTCCTGGACCTTAGAAACTTTAATAATAAAACCTTAATTTTACTGATGAGGAAACTGAGGCACAGAGAGGTTTAGTGACTTGTATTGAGTTACATAGCTAGTAAGAATCTGAAGCAGGATAGGAACCCAGGCCTTTACGACTCCAAGTGGAGTGCCCTATTGTACATTAACCTGTATGACCTTGGAGAAATTTGCTCATTGTCTTTAATGCACCCAAACTTCTCCCTGAAACAAAGATCCATATTTTAAACTTATAAATATATTTAAACATTATTTTCCCTGTAACATAATGTATTATCTGTAAAAGCATGGTATATATAAATCTCTGGAAAATTCAAACAGCTTTAATGGAGCATTTTTAGTAAAGTATCTCCATAGGTTGCACCATCTCCATAAGATTAGTGTTGCCAAAGGCCTCAATTCAAGGCCTGATAAGAAGCAGACCTCCTGTTTCTCACAATGAAAATATATCTCCCTCACTTTAATTCTGTACTTTTTACTAGGACCTTAAAGCAGGATATCTTAATCTGTGCTGAAAGTTCAGCCCAAATCTGATTCTTACTCTTTGGTTGCTGCCAGGGCAGGAAAGAAGGGGGTAAAAACCCACAGGATTTCTTTCAGAGCTATACAGTAACCTGAGAATCAGACCAAAACTACTATTTTACATGGCAGAGATTTCCCCTCAAAGAATGGGATAGGTGACTGAGGTACTAATACGCTTGAAAAGAATGTCTAAACTAGTTTCTTAGTTTTTTCTTTTATTTATTTATAGATTATTGCATCTTTCTTAGCAGCGTCAATACAAGTACAAGGCACTACATGCAGATTGGATCCTGACTGGCACAAAATTAGTTAATCTGTGGGATACTCTCCAATTTTAGAGTTCCTGGGTGTATACACACACACACACGCGCGCGCGCACGCACACACACACACACACACACACACACACACTCTTTTCCTCAGCTCATAAACATATCATTAAGATTCATGTTCCATGAGATTGGATCACCAGTGCCCTCCCAAACTGACCCTGCAGTTGTCTTTTTAGTTGGACTCCAGAGAAAGAAGTGTAACTTGGTCCCTTAGCTTAGCCACAGGAAACATCACCATAGTAATAGATCACCACTAACCCCCAGAGACTGGCTTCCCTCAAACCTCCTCCTTTGTTCCCAAACCATTCAAAGGTAAACACTGGGATGAGTGTGATGTCATTTTCTCTAGGTACCCAGATGCTTGCTCCTTCCTAAACAGAAAACTCAATGAACTAAGCATGCCTCTATTTTTGCTCAAGAAAAAATGCTTCACTGGGTGCTATCTCCTTGTATAAGTCATCTGCCCCCACTCTTGGACATCCCCTAGTGTCTAAGAAAGTAATAGAGTAAGGCTCCATCTACTCAACTAAGAGCATATTTAAAAGTAAGTGCTCATCATAAGGGCTATAAGTTCTGCCCATATAAAAGGGGAGATATCTAACTCTACTACGGAATTCTTGAGGTAGCAGAGAAATTTGACCAGAATGGGGCAGCTACTTAATCACCTCACCCAAAGAGAAAGTCCTTCTCTGCCTCATAGTGAGAACTCACTTTATTTTGAATAAACTCATTTGTAAAAATAGCACTGGTCTAATAGGGAGGTTTCATGGTCCAGAGTGGTAGTCAAGGGTCATGCCTCAGTTTCACATTCAGCAATTTGATCTTAACTAAGAACCAGGAATTCTTAAAGGGATAATAAAAACACAAGGCAAAGAGAATATACCCTTCTCCCTCCTTCCACTAAGTAAACTGTCAGGCAGAGTTGTCAATCAAGACTCAATCAGCTAGCAACCATTTTGATTGGTTGTCATAATGTACTAACTTCCCTGAACCAGGAAAAATCTGGCTGAACACTCCATTTGTCAGGGTGGACAGCATCAAGTTGCCAGTTACAAAGGCCATAGCAGCACTGGAAGATACTGAATATGTCTCTCCACTAATTCCACATAAGAAGATCCCAGGCAGAAGTCTGAGGTTGCAAAGTAGATGCTATTTTGATCTAGGGGGTGCCAAAGCACTAGTAGATATTACTGAATCCTTCAAATACTGTTCAGTGCCTTCTTCAGCTTCTTAGAAGTGACTGGGTGTGGAAAAATTGGGACACTAATTCATTGTTGGTGGAACTGTGAACGGATCAAACCAATCTGAAGAGCAATCTGGAACTATGCTCAAAGAGTTATTAAATTGCTTGCCCTTTGACCCAGAATACCACTACTAGGTCTATTTCCAAAGATTATTAAGGAAAAAGGAAAAGAAACTATATGTTCTAAATGTTTATGGCAGCTCTCTCTGTGGTGGCAAAGAACTGGAAACTGCAGGAATGATCATCAATTGGGGAATGGCTGAACAAGCTGTAGTATATGACTGTGAAGGAATATAAATGTACTATAAGAAATAATGAGGTTAATGATTTTAGAAAAACACAGAAAGACTTGCACAAAATAATGAAGAGTGAAATGCACAGAAACAAGAAAACACTGTATACAGTTAACAGCGATATTGTTTTAAGAATGACTGAGCAAATAAGTCATTTTGACTGTTATAAATGCCCAAATTGGGGTGGCTAGGTGGCACAGTGAATACAGCACCAGGTGGTACCAGTGAATAGAGTACCGGCCCTGGAGTCAGGAGGACCCGAGTTCAAGTCCAGCCTCAGACCCTTGACATACAAACTAGCTGTGACCTTGGGCAAGTCACTTAACCCCAATTGCCCTCCAAAAAGCAAAAAAAAAAAAAAGCCCAAATTAACTATAAAGGACATGTAAAGAAAGACACTATTTGACTTGGCCGTTCTCAGCAATGCAATTCTAAGATAACTCCAAAAGGCTCAGGATGGAATGTGTTATCCTACATCCAGAGAGAGGATTGCTGAATGCATATCAAAACATATTATTTGCTCTCTCTTTTTTGTTTTGTTTTGTTTCTTCTTTCTTGTTCTTCATTCCATTGGTTATGATTCTTCTTTACAACGTGACTAATGTGAAAATATGTTTAATATGAATGTATATGTAGAGCCTACATCAGACTGCGCACCATCTTGGGGAGGGGGGAGGAGGAGGGGACAGAGGGGAAGAAAATTTAAAACTCAAAAACTTGTGGAACTGAATGTTGTAAACTAAAAATAAATTAATTTTAAAAAATAAAGACAACTATCTGCATCCAAAGAACTGATAAACAGAAGTATGTACAGAATAAGTTCACGTATATATGTGCATATATATATATATATATACACATATATATATATATATATACACATTGTGTATGTATGTATAAACCTATTTGTGTGTAATGGTAGCCATCTCTGAGGTGGGGAGTGGAAATATACACAATACCTTTGTTGTATATTTAAAAGGAATAGCACATTGTATATAGTGAATTGGTGGCTTCATGTGCAATCACCTTTTTTATTGTACTATGTTATGGAAATGCTTGTTTTATTAAAATAAAATAAAATTTAATCTAATTTTTAAAATTAATAAATTTTAATTTAAAAAATAAGAAGTAACTGGAGAAAAACATTCTGCTGGGAGCTCCCAAAGGGAACAAAGACTTTTTCCAGTTTTCCAGTATAATCAGGGATCTTGTCCATGATTCTGTTCTGGTTCAGAGTTCTCATGCATAACAAAAGAAGGATACAGGGACAACTCAATGAATCCTGGAAAAAACCCTCCAGCCCTTTTGCTCTTTTCTTAATTGACAACAGATATGGTGGGGAGGAAGGGAGGGCCAGGCAAGGGCGTACACGTTCCTTTTTATCATATTACGGATCATACACTTACCCTGAACAATACAAGCCCCCAGGTAGGCAGCATCTGTAAAGGAGCACAGCAGACGACCATGGAAAATATCTCTTTTAATTTGCAAATATAAAAGGTACCTGCAATACAAAAGGGAGAAAATGGCATGTTTTTACTTGTTATACTAGAGTTGTACCAATTTTCTGAATAGTCATTTAAGATACATCAAATCCTAATGCCAAAAATTAACTAATTGGGATGGAGAGACTTTTGAATTGGGCAAAGCTTAACGGTTTGTGGTTAAGCAGATCTGTTGAACTCCCAAAACTGATAGTAAATACTCTGCCTTTTCAAATTTTCCTAAGAACAGTGAGCAAAAGATGATGGTGTCTGGCCAGGAAAGAGTTAATCAGGAAAGCTCCCAACAGGCCCTGGCAGCTCCATTCATTCAGCCAAACTTATATTCAACAAATGGATGAGGCATCCTCAGAGCCTTCTGCAAGACTAGATGAAATTATGACCCACTTACACTTTAGTCTTTCAAATAGAAAAAAGGCCTGGAAAAGAAAAAGTACTCCCTGTGAACAAGCACACATTTTTTTTCATTTTAGTGAATGCTATCACCTGTCCTTTCCACAGTAAAAGCTCTCTTGATCACACAATCTTGTTTTATCAGCTACCACTAACAATATGCTTTTAGGCCTTAGTGAATGGTCCCTTTGTGACTGAAAGAGTTAATCAGCTTGCTAACAAATCCAAACTTAACAAAACCCAAGCACAGCCAGACAACAGAAAAATCTGGCTTAACACCCCATTTTTCAAGATTTGAGCCTCTGGTGTCATGTATTTCAACACCAAAAATCTCTAGTGATTACAGCTGTCATTTCAAAGGACACCCATTTCAACTTGTGCCTCTGGGGAACATGTCTTGGCTCCTGAGGTATGGTATAAGACGTATGATACACACAAAATAGCATGGCATCCTAAAGCAGCAGACTTGGCTTCAAAATCGTAGCAGCCCTTACTAGACAGTAACATGGTCGAATATGAACAAACCTGTTACTGTGTGACTGTATGACTCTTAAAACTAATGAAAAATCTAAGAGAGGATTATGTAGTTCAGGGGTGAAGAACCTGAGACCTTGAGGCCACATGTGGCCCTCTAGGTCCTCTCAAGGGTAGCACTCTGACTGAATCCAAACTTCACAGAACAAATCCCTTAATAAAAGGATTTGTTCTATAAAACTTGGACTCAATCAAAAGGTCACACCCGAAGAGGACCTAGAAGGCTAGGCCTTGAGGCCCCAAGTTTTCCCCCTCTGATTTGACTCTTTTGCCAGAATTACCCAAAACATCACACTGGAGTCATAGAACATCACAGGAAGCATTGCAAGAATGATAATCTGATAGGAGCAGATGAAAATTTTTCAATCTATCTCCTACTCACACTACATTTCAAATAGAAATGCTTTCATAAGAAAGAAGCAGCGGAGCATTTCCTAAACAAACACTCTCAGCGTGGGTTACCCAGTTTACTTCCTGTTTTATTAAGAAAGATAATACTGCAAACCAAAAAGAGAAAGGGAGCATTTTCTGCATTCCAAGGCACAGCTAAATGAATAAAAGAATTAAAAGTCAGAAATTTCAAGACACAAATTGCCCCATAGCATCACCCTGCCGGAAGACCAGAACCAGAGGCAATCCCCACTGCCCTCACAAGTAGGTAGGAAGGTGAATGAGAGTTGGCTACTATTTCTATCACATTTGTCTGAATTGTTTATGGCCTTGGATTTATTCACATTGTCAATGGCGTGAAAAGCACTGTTCTTTCCCAATGCCATCTCTACAATCCCATCTATGAGGCTGTTGGTCTTTGTTACTCAACTTACCTTCCTCCAAAGATAAAGCAGTGGCACCATTTTCTACATAAGCCACACAGCCAGTTTTTGTGTTTAATATTGTTTCTTTTTAGACTGTTCTACTTAATTCTCTTCAATTTAAAGAGTATACTTTGGAGTTTTTGTTTACAGTTTTATCTTACTTTGCAAAACAAAAGAACAAATATCCCTCTGTTTCTGACGAAACAAAAAGATTGGTGTCTATAAAATAATCATCTTCTTTCACAACCAACGGTAAGGTTCAGTTTTCTCTACATAACATGAGCTCTGTTTCCACTGAACTTTGGATTCTAACATAAACTGAAACAGAACTGACTTTATATATTAATGAGTAGTCTTAAAATAGCTGTTTCTTCTCCAGAAGTCAAAGGACTTGGAAAAGCTAAATTGTCTAGCCTCCATCCTCCATATAGGACTGTATTTAACTTGTCATGAACAAATGTTTATCAGTGTACTATACATTGAATGAAATAAGTAACTTAATTAAACAATCTCTTCTAAATCTCTTCAAAGGAGATTTTATAGTCCTTACACAGAATACACTGTCCCACATCATGACTGTTTGCCTTCAGAATCTCGAGATTCTTAAGTTTTTTGCAACCTGGAAGGCATGCCCTCCATATAAACCAAGACAATAATAATAATAATAATAATAATAATAATAATAATAATAATAATAATAAAACCAAGACAATAACTAATACTATGCTATAATCTAACCATAATACATAAAAATATTTCAACAGGAAAACTGCATTAAGTTGGGATGCCAGGACTATATCTAATCACCAACTCTTGAGCAGCATAAGGCACTCCTTCCCTGCCTCTATGGGGTAACAAGAAAGCTCCAAGCCACCAGTGATGCCTCCCAGATGCAGGGAAAGAGATCGTTGGTGGGTAAAGGTGAGAGGGTATGTGGGGGTCCCTGTGAAAGTTGGGGAGAGGGAGTAGGAGAAAGGATAAGTGGTTAAAGGGTAAGGTATTGTTGGAAAGTGGGGGGTCAGGTCCTCCTACCAGTGTAAATTGCTAGGGACCATATAGGTCATAAAAATCACAGATCTAAAACTTAAAGTCACCTTAGAAATCACCTAATCAATCCAATGCCCAAAATGTCCCCATTTTGCAGTTGAAAAAACTAAGACATAGAGAAGTAAGGATAGAAGATCACATTCCCAAGTTCATAAGTGGTAGGTAAGAATCTGAGATTTGAACCCAGGACCTCTGACACCAAATCCAATATCTTTTCCACTATACCCCTACTCTGTCTTGAACTCTGTGTTCATCTCTCCACCACCCTTTCTTTTTTAACTTGCTTGGGTCCCAGGCATTGGTCTATCTCTTATTTCCAACTAATGTTTCTCTTCTTCTGTGGCCTACAGCAGACAGAACACATTACCCTGTTACTGAATCAAGCCCATAATTTGATTCTAAGAGCTTTTGTTTTTTAGGGGTCTTTACTACTTACTAACAATAACAAATGGGGCAGCAAGGTAGCACAGTGCTAGGCTTAGAGCCAAATCTAGCCTCAGACATGTGCTGTGTGACCCTGGGCAAGTCACTTAACCCTGTTGATCTCAGTTTCTTCATCTATAAAATGAGCTAGAGAAAGAAATGGCAAACCACTTCAGTATCTTTGCCAAGAAAATCTCAAAAGGGGTCATGAAAAGTCAGCGAACAACAAAAATGACTGACCAACAAAAAACAGTAACAAATAATACCAACACATCAAATCCAGCTTTGCTTTTCTTAAGTAAAGAGCACATAGATAATAATGGTGGATATTTGGGGACATAACATAGTGAAATTGCGATTCAGTCACATATCAAAGCAAAATCCAGACTTAGTTGGGTTATGATGAGCTTATGATGAGCATTTTGGAGATTGTATCAATAATGCAATATTCACAACACCCACGGTGGTTATGAATATGCTGGTATAGCTGCGAATCACAAAATGTAGCAAACTCTCCACATGGAGGGCAGAACCAAAGTCTTTATTCAGATACCAGAAAATCCGGTCCCAGAAAGCCAAAGTCATTATAGTGGTCACAAAGTTGATACACATGGTTAATGCAGTGA
>CM053599.1:122587235-122608830 GCA_028646575.1 Pseudocheirus occidentalis
AGGAAGGAAGGAAGGAAGGAAGGAAGGAAGGAAGGAAGGAAGGAAGGAAGGAAAAAGTAGCTATAGTAGTAGTGGTCATAGTGGTGGTAGTAGTGGTGGTGGTAGTAGTAGTAGTAGTAGTAGTAGTAGTAGTAGTAGTAGTAGTAGTAATAGTAGTAGTAGTAGTAGTAGTAGTAGTAGTAGTAGTAGTAGTAGTTGCAGTTGTTGTTGTTATTGTAGTTGTAGTTGTAGTGAGGTTTCTGATATCAAAGGTGGAAACTGACCTGGGAAACAAATAATGGAGAGATAACTTAAGAATCATTGAACTACCTTAAACCATGATGTTTTAAAGGCTATATACTATATCTGAAGAAATCATAAATGAATACTTTCTAGATCTATCAGAATCAGAGGACAAAGTAAAACTAGAAAGAATCTAGTTATTTTTTCTTTAAAGAAACTCCAAAAGTAAGAGTTCTAAGATTGTCATTATAAAAATCTAGAACCTCCTTATCAAAGAAAAACTATTGCAAGCAGTCAGAAAGGAGTAATTCAAGCATAAGGAACCAAATCCAGAATCAAACAAGACCTGGCAACTTCTACCTTATATGAGAAAAGATCTTGGAATAAAATATTCCAAAAGACAAAAGAGGTAAGCTTGCAATCAAGAATAACATACCCTGCAAAGTTGAGTATAATCTTATAAGGAGGGAAAAGGGAGTCTTTCATGGAATAGAGGATTTCCAGGTATTCCTTATGAAAAGATAATAGCATCATAAGAATTCTAAAATGCCAACACAAGTCTTGAGAAAAACTTAGAGAGACAAATTCCATTGAGCAACTGGAAGGGTAAATATGATGATGAAGTGCTAATGTTCTTATAATGGGAGAAGAATTAAACAGCCTTTCAGAACTTAATGTCTTCTAAAGATACTGAACAAGTTAAGTAAGAAAAGAAGAGAACCTAAAGATGGGTTGGTTCTGTTCTGAAGGTTTTAGGAAGGGAAAGAAAAGGGAAGATGAAAGGAGTATACTAGTATGTAAAAGAGAAAGAAATGGGAGAAAATAATGTTTCTGAAAATTGGAATGAATAAAAGAATATACAAACATGGAGTAAGACATGAAGGGAGTAGGTACCAGATGAACCTTACTTTTATCTCAACCTTGATTCATAGCATATCACAATATTTCATCTTTTCAACATACCTAATGCAGCAGAGGATAGTGAAATGTTTTCCAGATTATATGAGTTACATAAAAGAGGCCTGACCAATACTTAGTATCTATTAAACTGTGATCTTCTCCCAAAACCTATCAACTGTTTGATCATATTTCCATTTAAAAAATGATAAATAACATCAGTATTCAAAAAAAATATTTAACAAAAGTGAAATATAACTGGCTTTGTGGGCTGACCTAATCTCTACAAGTAGGCCATATGGTCCTGGAGGGCAGGAGCTAGATTATGCAAATCTATACATTCCCTCAGCCTACTATATAGCTCTATATATGTAGGACCACAGATTCAGAGTTCAAAATTACAGCAATCATCTCATCTAAAATCTTCATTGCACAGATGAAAAAAACTAAATTCCAGAGAAATTCAGTGATTTGTATAGTCATAAAGGATGGAAATGATACAACTAGTATATGAACCCAAACCCTTAATTCCAAATCTAGCATATTTTCCAAGTACTATCCTGCATGGCTTGCCCACATCAAAGAAGCCACTGGGTTCTATGAGCAAAGCAGAATTGTAGTAGTTCAAAAGAAACATGAAATGCACAATGCACAAATTTAGAGACATCTCCATCCCAAGTGTTCATATGGATTGGGCTGATCTGTCACAGCTGAACGCATTGTACATGTACCCCGACACAGTGATGTTATGTTGGTCCTCTTTGAAAACGAAGGATAACAACCAACCAACTATGGATCTCATTTTTTTTTCCACGGTAGGTGTTCAATGAACTGTTGGTTAATTATTTTACTGTACCCAGGAAAAAGATTATAGAAATGCCACAAGTATCTTTCAAACATTAAGTGCATTATCTACCTCTTTCCTCCTCTCTCCCCCAAAAATATGCCTAATAGAATGGTTCTGAGCAAATGAATTAGCTAGGAGAAATGAACTATCTGTTCATTTTTAAAACCATTGACTTGCGAGTGAATTGGATTTAAGTGAAGCAGAGCTGAGAAAAGTTATCAGCCCCACTCTCTCCTCCAAAATCATCAGAGTTCAGAGGCAAGACATAAATCAAGTCAACTGAAAATGACCCCTCCATGTAAGTACATATATGTGCGTGTGTATGTGCACATATTGAGGACCCTCCTAAAATGAACACCATCTTTCAACATACTGTTTTGTGGAAGTCTGCTGTTTCTAATTAAACACACATAAAATTGAGAAACAAGCTACAAGGGTCTCTCATGACCTCTTTTCTTAGGACATCAATATACTTCACAAGTCCCAATGGGCAGAAGTTTATTAAGTTGATTTATACACTCAGTATAAATTCTAAAAAAAAAAATTTTAAAAAAAGATCCACCTTATCCAATGTGTGTTCTACAAACAGTGGGTAAAAGGGAACAGATCATTATCAGTGAGTATTTAAGAGAATTATGAAAGCACGATCAGACTGACATTTATAATCTATCTTCAACCATCTGACTGCTGGAACCAAACCACAGATGAAACACAAGTAGAGCTGGCGTTGGTTGAAAAAACAATTGTCATTTTTACTACTGTGTCAGAGCTACTAACAGATTCACTTCTCTCTCTTCCCTCCTCAGTTCCACTAAAGAACTAAGCTAATCAATTCCAAAAGCAGAGCTAAAAGGGGTAAAAAGGATTCGGGGAAAATGCCCAGCCCAACATTCTTTTCTCTACATTAGCGGTTCTCAACCTTCCTAATGCCATGACCCTTTAATACTCATATGTGGGAGTATCTGCATGTGGGTGCACCCTCCTGGAGACAGATAAAGGATCCAGTGTCTCAGTTCCTAAGACCATCAGAAATATGTTTTCCAATGGTCTTAGGCAACCCCTGTGACCCCTGTGAGTCGTTTGACCCCCCCAAAAGGGTCACGACCCACAGGTTGAGAACCGCTGCTCTACCTAATGCTGTCTCCTTGCTTCTACATACAGGAGTGCTACTAAAAAGGGAGAGAGAAGAAAGAAAAGAAATACAGACTGATAATACCGACAGCCAACATTTATATGGCACACTACAGTTGGGGAAATACTTTCCATACTCTAATGTCATTTGATCTTTATTATAATCCTGTGAGGCAAATGTTACAGGTGTCATTTTATAATAGATGAAACAGGTTTAGAAAAGTGAGGTGATTTGCCCATGGACACAAAGCAATTAAGTTTTAGAAGTGGAATCTGAACCCAAGTTTTCCTGACTCCAAACTGGTCAGTGTGTTACAATGGTAGAGAAGATGGGAAAAAAGAAAATGGGTCTGTTTTAAAAGAGATTTGGGATGCACTGTTCATCTCCAAATTCCTTCTAACATCTAAGAAGGTAAGTGAAATTAGTTAATTAAAATAATCGCTTGTATGCAAAATATTCATCTTAATAAAATGTATGCTATAATACAAATACACTTTATGTGCAATATGTGTACTTGTGATACATTTGAGTCCCCTTTATAATCAGTATATGCAGGATATTTGTAAAGGTTTATAATTTTTAATTTGAAAACTTTTATAATAATTTTATAATTTATAATTATATCACTTATAATAAGTTTATAACTTACAAATTACTTTAATTTTTGCTGTATTTGTGTATTATGAATAGAAGCATGATTTTTTAAATTATTCCATTTTATACTAAGACCTTTACCAGCAAGATAACCTCTAATTACAAACTTGCTTCTATGCAAAAATAAAGTCCGTTTTACAGAGATCCACTTTATAGAGAGGTTTTCAGAAACATTTTGGCAGAGAGCAAAGATTTAAAATGGGGGGGGGGAAGGCTTGGATTTCCCATATCAAAAAAGGTTAGAGGGGGCAGCTAGGTGGTGCAGTGAATAAAGCACAGGCCCTGGAGACAGGAGGACCTGAGTTCAAAATCGGCCTCAGACACTTAATACTTACTAGCCCTGTGACCTTGGGCAAGTCACTCAATCCCAACTGCCCTGTCTTCCCACCTCCAAAAAGCAACAACAACAACAACAAAAAAAGGTTAGAGATGGACAAACTCACATCTTCCAACCTGTGGCCAAGCCCAGAATTATTATTTTGGGCCAAGATCATGAACCCAGAACTAAAGAAGGCGTTAGGAGCAAAGCCCCAGCAGGTCATTTCTGTGAAAGGACCTTGAGCAAGGTTTGCCACCTGGAGAGGAATCAGAGTTATGGGAAGGAGAGGGGCGGGGTTAGGAACTAAAGACAGAGGCAAGGAAAGAGAACAAGGATGTGTTTGGGAAGCTCAGTCTGGGATGAGGAAAGCAGTTCTTGCTGTCAATCTCCCTTTTTCCTCTAGGAATGATTTAGTTCCTCATGGATGCTCTCAGGTTCCTGCTGTTCTGCTTTGCCATTTTCCACATAGAAAACATTCTTCTTCTATTTATTTTTAGCATCCTACTGGAAGCTGTTTTCAAAGGACACCTCCCCCTTAAGCCACTGCTCATTTGTGGCTTAATTACACTCCCAAAGACAACTGTTATAAAAATGCAAAGACAATCAAGTGTTAGGGAACCACCACAAGTTGCAATGTGTGGTTCAGCACATGCCTTGTTAGAGCATTTCACCACAGACCTAGAGAGCCTGGCAGCCAAACAAATAAACCCCTGACTTGTGGAGGGTGCGAATCAGATGCACAAACAAACAAAAAATACCTGGTGAGCTCTTCTTTAATCTTCAAAGGTTCGTGTGGGTAGAATTTCACTCTAAAGCACATGGTATATGGTGGATGAGCTGAAACATTATAAAGAAAAAGCATGAGAACAGCAGCAAAGAGGAACATGGATTCAAACACAGGAAAGGCTGTCTTTATGGACTAGCCCATGAGATGATTAGCTGGGTAATAACAGGCATTGCACTCAACAAAACAAAAACCAAGGAAAAAAATCAAATCAAATCAAATGTATGAGAGGGAGCCCAAAGCACATGCAAAATACATACATTCTAGTCAGTCAACACATACATGACTCTCCACTCCTCTCTACAGCCCAGGTTTCTCCACATAAGTAAAGGCACATCCCAAAGCAATTTTTTCCCATCATCAGCCTCCTCCCCTGCCCTTCCTGCCAATCCCACACCTACAAATAAACTGTAATCAAGCCACAGTTAGTGTTTACCTGGCCACTATGAGTTAGAAAGTATTGTGCATGACTTACTTGAGTGAACCTGGGTGATGCCTAGTATAGGAAAATGGAATAAGTGAATCCTAAGAGTAATAAAATAATTATAGCTTTGGAGATGGAAAGGTCTTTAGTGGTCACTTAATCCAACTCTTTAAATTTAGAGACAAATAAAATGAAGCCCAGAGAGGTCAAGTCACTTGCCTAAGGTCACAGAAAGTACACTGCAGGGAGGTAACTTGAACTCAGGGCCTCTAACTCAAAATCCAGCGTTATTTCCATCTCATGGGTAAGCAATCTATGTACAAACATTCTTAAAATAATGATTTTTCTGAATCAAGTGAGTCATACAAAGACTAAAATTTTGCAAATGGAGGGTCTTGGTAATGTTTTAAATTCATCAAATACCTCAAGCTCAACTCTCCTGTAGATGTTATTTAGTTAATTGTGTATTTTCCACCAATATTTCTGTGAATCTGACATAGTACACAAAAGTCTTTTAGCTTTCTTTCTTTTATTCCTCAGTATGAAAATATCAGGCATCAGATCAGTCCCCATACTCCTTAAGGCAACAAAATATTGTGGATAGAAAGGAAACGGGAGTAGGAGAAATAATGATCTATTCTCCTTAAGGCTTCTTCTCCTTCTTCCATTTTGGAAAATGTTTTAGTGATTTTCTTTTTTTCCCATGTCTGTAACTACCCACTAACTAATCCACTTCCATCCTCTTCCAATAGAAGCCCTCCCCTTTTAACAGTTAAGCAAAACCAATCAACACACAATGACCATGTCTGAGACCTATCTCATTCTACATTAGGTTTCCTTTCATGATAAGCTTTTGCTTTTAAATCACTACTAAGATCATAGGAGCATCCAGCTGTAGCTACAAGGAACCTAGGGGACCATTAAATCTAACCTTCTCATTTTTAGATGAATTCACCGATGTCCAGAAATGTTAAGCAACTTATCCAAAGTCAAACAAGTAATAAATGTGAGAAATAGGATGTGAACCCAGGTCCTCTGAATTCAAAACCTGTACCACACTGCAACCCTGACCAACTCTTTTTTTTTTTTCATTTTTTTTGAGGGCAGTTGGGGTTAAGTGACTTGCCCAAGGTCACACAGCTAGTTTTTGTGTGTGTGTGTGTTAAGCGTCTGAGGCCGGATTTGAACTCAGGTACTCCTGACTCCAGGGCCGGTGCTCTATTCACTGCACCACCTAGCCGCCCCTCTGACCAACTCTTTAATATCCAGGTTTCATAAAGATAGAACACCAGAGACTGAATCATGAACATGTAAATGAAGCTTCATTTAATAAGGAAAATAAGCTCCTAAACTAAACTGCTAGAAAGCGTTGAATCATAAGAACCCTCAGCATCATTCCCGCTGTCTCAACAAGGGCATATGGTTAGAGTACATAAAAATCATAATTTCTGGGTCCCCTCTCCACCAGAAACTATAATCAGTTGGTACAGTCCTGCATCTGTTTGGGATAGATTTAAGAGGGAAAACTGACTTGGAACACTATGAGAGTAAAAGAAAAAAAGTACATCTTTTAATACTTCATGAATTTATGATTTAATTAAACACATCCTACATTAATGGTGACCACAACCTTGTATACCTTAATTGTTTATTGTTATTAGCTCATATGAACAATAAAATCATTGATTTAGATCTGGAAAGTACCTTAGAGACCATCCAGTCCAACTTCTTCATTTTTACAAATGAGGAAATTTAGATACTGAGAGGTTAAGTGGGCTTACCCAAGGTAATATAGCTAATAAGTGTTTGAGGCAGTACTGAAACTCACATCTTCCTACATCTAAGTCCAATGCCCTAACCACTTATTAAACCTGAGACCTCTCAAGTTTCTTGGGTCAAAAAAAACGTACCACCACTGGGGGGGGAGGCCACCCAATGGTATTCATGAGTCAATACAAACTTAACCACATTAATCCCCCACTGACAGACATACAGTTGTTCATTGCCAGAGCCCTCTGAAGCTTAGCAGGACCACTAGAGCTTATGTTCTACCACCTTTGAGAATGCAGAGTTAATTCTATGTGGCACCAAAGATGCAAGCAGATCTCATAAACAGGAATATTTAGTCTTCATAAGAAAACAAAAAATTCTCAGTTCACTGGGTTTTTTTCATGCCATCTAAAAATACAAATTTAATATAAAACACCAACATCTTTGGTAACTAGAGTTTAATTCCTTTATATCATACCCAGAAACGCAAAACTGCCATCACTTTTACATGATTCAAACTAATTATTTCTTTTTTCAAAACCCCTGGGCCTAGGTTTCCAATCTTAGATCTATAAGTACTTTTCCATTGAATACATGAGAGAAGAAAAACTTCTGGCTCTTAATGAATAAATTGTAGATAAGAATGATCCTAAGTCCTTTCCTAATCACTTATGAATTCTACTCTTTTTGTGATTGTGCCATTGTGAAGATGATGAAGTAAAGGGCAAGAATGTGAGCAAAGGGAAAGGAAACTTTTACAAGCAGCAAGAAAAGAGAATTCTGGGAAAGGAAGTTGAAATCAAATAAGAGAATTTATTTTTCATGACGTCAGACACTTACGAGCTATGTGACCCTGGGCAAAAAGGTTTAATCTATATATGCTTCAGGTTCCTCAACTATAAATGAGGATCATAATATCACCTACCTCCAAGGGCTGTTGTGAGAATCCAGTGAAATAGTGTTTGTAAATCACTTGTCATACTGCCTGGTACATAGTAGGTACTTGATAAAGGCCTGTTCCCTTCCTCCTATCTGCATATACATCCATCTTCTAAACTGGAGTTGATCCATATTGGAATACAGAACAGCAGTCAAGATTTTCCTTATGTGTTAAGCCTTAACACTCAGGGTTACTCACTCTAGAAGTGAACTCCCAGCTGGAGGCAACTCAAGAGTCCAATGATGTTAGCTGCCCAATTAGTGAGAGTTTCTGTCCAGATGGCATCAATTAAGATGTTTTTCTACTCAAATAAGTTAAAAAATAATGACAGAGTTTCAAGCTTTGGTCCTCCCTGAAGCCTTGAAAGAGTACTAGGAATGCAGAAAAGGCAATTTTCAGCTAAAAAGACAGATTTTACAAAATGAGTCAAATGCTTCCCAAATTAAATGCAATAGCCAGGTCTTAAATACCAAGGTCACATAACCTACATTTTAGTTCTTGGGAACTTATTACACTTCTACTGAACGCAGAAAATAAATGATAAAGTTATAGTTCAAGCAATAAAGGAGTTTAAGATATCATTCCTACTTTTGATAGAAATGCCAAATAGTGAGTCAAATATATAATCCATCCAGCCCAATATTCTCTTTGTCAATGGAAACAAAGGACATCTTGTCTACAAATATAATTGATGTCTTTGGTTACACCATTATCAATAGTTAATGACATACCACCTGATATCTCTTAATGGTGTTATTCATAGTCTTCCACACACCACACAAGAATTTACTTAGAGACTTCTAGTGAAGGACTTGCCCACCTCTCCCATAACTACACCAGCAAAAACCTGAAAACAGCACTAAATGGAATAACAATCAAGAAGTTCAATAAAAACTGTAATAAATTACTTCTTCCACCCCAGAAGTGCACAAAATAGCCCACAGTAAATAGTAAAGGGTTGCTAGTGTAGGCAAATAATTCTACAGCACTCCAGAGTAACCAGAAAAGGGCCAGCAACACATGTAGCCTACCGGGATCTCTGTCTGGAAATGACAGGAGTACCAGGCTCCCTTGAGAAAGTCCAAGGGTATTTGTAAACTTACAATAGGGCCCATCCAAGAAAGCAAAAATTATCTATAAGGCTATGGTAGCAACCAGTGGAGGTGTGGCTCTGACTTAGACACACAAAGGATCCAGGTTCCTACTACGGTGTCCTGAAATATCACAGAGGATTCTGGACATCCAGTGTTCTGAAACTCAAAGATCCAGGAGGACCAAAAACTAGAAGTTGGAGGTCAACACAGAATCTCAGGTGATCCAGGGAAGAGATCAATCAAGGCAAATTTAAAAAATTAAGTTTGGCACAGACCAAAGTGTAACCTCAACACAAATCTTCTATCGGGAACTAAAGCTAGAGAAATGACTAAACCAAAGACTACCAAGTACAAAATACTGTTATAGATCTGGAGATTTTCAACAAGGAGAAAGTAAGTCTATAACAGCCACAAACAGATACTCAAAAGAAAAGAAAATAGATTTTCCTCAAGGACTGTATGAATATACCTAGAAGTAATGAAACAGGAGCTAAAAAAAAAAAAGAAAGAAAGAAACAAAACTTTTGGAGGAAAGAATTGGAAAGGGAATAAATATCTTAGAAGAGAAATTCAGTCACCAAGTCAGTCAACAAACATTTATTAATCATTGTTAATAATTAACAATATTAATTATTATGAATTATTAAGCATCTGCTATGTGCTGGGTACAGTTCTCAGCACTACAAGTGATAAGCTTTGCCCAAGTAATAGATTTCTTTAAAACAAGAAGAGATCAAATAGAAGTCAATGACTCCATGAAAGTAAAAAATGATAGAAAAAACTAAAACATTGGAAAAAATAAAAGAAAAAAATCATTGAAAAAATTTAGAAAAAAAGAAATTCAATTACCAAGAAAACAACCAGGATCACTCAAGACCCAGCTGCTTCACCTATAAACAAGAAGAGACCTTGGAATACAATATTCCAAAAGGCAAAAAAAGATATCAGCTTACCACCAAAAATAACTTACCTTGAAAATATGAGCAATGTCCTAAAACGACAGACCTTTAATGAAAGCACTGGACTACAGATACATACACAAAGAATAAAATAATCCCTACTCACAAATTTACCTCTAATGGAAGAGACAACATGTACATATGTAAGTGTAAAGAGAAGAAATACAAAGTAATTAAATACAAAGTATAGTCTAAGAGGGAGGTCACTAGTAGTTGAGGGGATGAAGAAAGACTGCAAAAAATGGTGCATGAACTGAGTCTTAAAGAAAGGAGAGATTCTATGAGTCAGAGGAGGAAGGAGTATATTCTAGGAATGGGACACGGTCAGTGGAAAAACAGAGAGGTAGGTAATGGATTGTGATTAACAGAGAGAAAGCCACTGGATCACAGATCGTGGGATAGGGAATAACATCCAATGAGGCTGGAAAGAGAGGTTAGGTCCAGATTGTATAGGGTTTTAAAAGCTAAATAGAAGAGTTTATATTTCATCTTATAGGAAATAAGGAAGTAATGGAGTTGGTTAGAACAGGACTGACATGGTCAGACATGCATTTAAGAATCACTTTGGCAACAATGCGAAGAATGTATTAGGTGGAAATGAGAGTTTTAAGGCATCCAGATTAATTAGGAGGGTGCTCAACCATCTAGGCAAGAAATGACAAGGACCTAAAAGAAGAGGTAGCTATGTGAATGTAGAGAAGTGGTAGCATGTGCAAAATGTTATAGAAACTGCAACATTTGGCAACTGACTGGATTTGTGGGATGAGGGAGAGTTAGGAGTCTAGGATAATGCCAAGATTACAAACCTTGGAGATGGGAAGAATGATAGTGCCTTTGACAGTAGTAGGGGACTTTGGAAGGGAGGAGGGGAAGATAATGAGGTCTCTTTTGGATATGGAGTTTGAGATGTCTCCAGGACATGCAGTGTGAAAGGTCCAATTGGGAACTGGTTATGGAGGGAGGGGATTGAAGTTCAAAGAAGAAAATAGGGATGGATATGCATAGTGACAGCAACTTAAACTTATGGGAGCTGATGTAGTCACTAAGAGAGAGAGCGGAGCAAGACTATGGTAGGAGCCATCAGTGTGGTTTGGATAATGAACAAGGAGAGGAGAATGAAAAGGAGTGGTTAGACAGATAGTAAGAGAACCAAGAGAAAGGAGTGTCACAAAAGCTCAGAGAGGAAAGGGAATCCAGGGAATTTCCTGGGTCAAAAGTCCCTTCATTTTTAAAAGAAATGAAAAAAGATGTTTTGCAGTGTTAACCGAAGCCAAGAATACATCTCAAATTATTGTTTTTAAAACCAAATTCTTAAAAGACATCAATTTATTCTTACCCAACATTCTTTGTAAATTCTTCCCCCTGCCCCCTCCACCTCATCACTGAAGACCATGTATGACCTTTAAGCACATGCCTTCAAGCACAGAGACACACAAAAACATGGACTCATTTTGGATGAGAGCTATGAAAATTTCAATCCACCCCTTCCCCAAGCAGTTCTGGATACAAAGGGCAGAATGCTGACCCAAAATGAATGGCTTTGCCTGAGAAGCATTCGATTCTGTTCTTCTTGCTCCTTCTATGTCATGTATTGGATGTAAAATTAGACCTGGAATCCAGGAGACCTGAGTTCTAATCTTGCACCAAACACCAACTGTGTGACCCTGGGCAAATTGCTTTACCCGCCAACTTCAATTTCCTCATCTATAAAAGAGGGCTAGTGACCACACAGGATTGCTGTCAGGATCACATGAGATAATAAAGACAAAGTACATCACACCCCTTCAAGAGTCATATAAACGTTAGCTGTTACTGTTGATAGTATTATTACTTCATCCATTTCACTGAAACAATGATGAACAATCCACCAAGAATCTATGGAATCGCCTCTCCAAGCTCCAGCCCCGGTGCCGCTAACATGGCTAAAAGAACCAAGAAGGTCAGAATTGTTGGTAAATATGGAACACGTTATGGTGCGTCCCTCAGAAAAATGGTGAAGAAAATTGAAATTAGCCAGCATGCCAAGTATACCTGCTCCTTCTGTGGCAAGACCAAAATGAAGAGAGGGGCTGTGGGTATCTTGCATTGTGGATTCTGTGTGAAAACAGTAGCTGGTGGTGCGTAGACCTACAATACCACCTCTGCAGTCACAGTCAAATCTGCCATCAGAAGACTGAAGGAATTGAAAGACCAGTAAAATCTTATCAAATCTCTGTAGCCCATAGTCCAACAATAAATGGGTTAATTTATGGAATAAAATTTTTTTTAAAAGAGTCTATGGAATCAGTCATTCAGATCTGAAAAACAGCATCTGGGAAGGAAACATAAAGAATGCCTCTACACCTTTCATACAAATTACTTACTATTCGACCATTCTCAAATATTTAGCCTTGTAAGGATGCTAATTATCTCACAATGGGGTACTCCGGCTCTTTCAAGAAATTCACATTCTCTCTGCCTATCCACAAGGGACTACATGAAAACAAAGACCGAGGTGCAACCATTCATCTTCTCACAGGTTGGTATGGTAAGTTCATTCATTTGTGCCTTTATCAGAGAAGATCAAATTTAAGGCATGACCACAAAAATACTTTTGCTGATGAGGGAAATGAGTTCTCACGACTTTAGGATTCATTCTTTGAAATAAACTAGCCCCTTCCTGAAAAAAAAAGATTGGACAGTATGAACAATTAATTGGGCCTGAAAAAAGTAAGTAAGAATAACCAAACTAATTCCTATAGATAGAAACATATCATGATACCGAAAACAATTTCTAGTGTCCAGAAGTGCACTGAAGCCAGATTTGTAAAGGCTGCCAGAGCCAAGTGTAGAATTTCCAGCGTAAGCATTTATACCTCAAGAAACTTCCAAACACTACAAAATCAGGGTTTAATTGATTGTTCTGTTGATTGTCTCTAGGCTTAAGAAAGTGATGGAGAAAACATTAATACTGTAGATCAAATTTTCAAGTGTGTCTAGCTTTTCTTTTTTCACTAGAAGGCCAATTATTAAGCATTTACCAGGGTACCTCTGTCAGTATCCTTCTACC
Organism: Pseudocheirus occidentalis; assembly: GCA_028646575.1. NCBI lineage: Eukaryota > Metazoa > Chordata > Mammalia > Diprotodontia > Pseudocheiridae > Pseudocheirus > Pseudocheirus occidentalis. Next base: position 122,600,327 of record CM053599.1, read on the forward strand.
ATCCCTATCTCTTGCTTTCTAAATACAAATACTGTTCTCAGAGTAGCTGAGATGCATCAGGATAGATATTTGCATCAAGTATCTAATACAAGCATCAGATAGATGCATCAAGAGTGATACTTGAAGAAGGAAATGACATGGTTTAGAACAGTTTCTAATTTGCACTATTTATGTAACTGTAAGCAAGTCACTTAATGTCAATATAATCAGAATAACATCTATAGTATACACTTGACAAAGTTTTATGTGAAGTGCTTTGTAAATCTTAAAGCACTGTGAAAACATCATCTATTACTCTAATATGCCGATGGATTTTGTTGTTGGTTTTTTTGTTGTTGTTGTTGTTCTTGCTGTGTGCCAATGGATTTGTAACCTCATTGATCTAGGTATTTCCTCCAAAAGTGCAGATGTCAACCCATCTGCGCCTGCCCATCCTGCCTGACTCTTAGACAGATCTTCTCATAAGTTTGCCACCGTGGTTCACCCAATGTGCTTGGGCACCTTCCTCACTTTCTCTTGACATTGTTCCAATGCCAAATCTATCCTTCTCCTTTTTTCCTCATACATTTCTTTGGTGATATCCTTTATGCTTCTTCTCCTTTGTAATTCTTTGTATGCCATTTGTGGCGGCCTAGTTATATCAGCATCCACCATTACCCTTTACATGATCCTCAACTTCAGTTGAGGCTGCCAAATTTCATGACTTAAAATTCAGAGGCCTCAGACTCAAGCCCTTTGGCCCACAAAACTCAAATGTGGCTAAACCAGATTAAATTATAATTGGAATATGTTTAACAAAATAAATTAAATATAACATAGAAAGTATTAGCTTATAGTTTTCTAAGTCAATATGCAGCTGCAGGGATGATTTATATTTGACTGTGATACCACTGACTTACCACACTGGAAGAATACATTAAACAGTTGGGATTTGCTTCAGAAAGAAATTTTAAGTCTTTAAAAGAACCCTACAATTTCCCAAAGGCAATCCAGCCCTCTCCCTTCTGTCCAATTTTGGGCCCAACTCATTGTCTATTTGCAGTGTTTGTCCACTACATACATATGTGTGTGCATACATATATGTATGTTACATACAAAAGAAAAAGCTCATTGGCTATTATTACCTTCATTTTTTTCCAGAGGTACTTCTATCTAATTTCTTCTAATTCTATTCTTTACCCTCATATCCCTACTCCTTTGTTCTTTCTCTCACTTTATTTGTAACACCTATAATCAACTCATTCTTTCCCTCCCTACTTTTTTCCCCCCAACAAGCCAGGCTTGTGTCATTAGGTACTTAAACAAAACAAAACCATTGTTGTTTTTAATCCCTCTATGGTGACTGCATTGAGATAGGGACTAGTTAATCACAGTTGTAAAATACCTTAGCTTGATTAAAGCACTTAGCTTAATAATTTAAGTCTTTTCTCTAGGCTTTATGTCCTTACTAGCTTTGCATAATGAATGATGCTATAGGATTAGTTCTTCTCTCCATGAATTTACTCAAAGTCGTCCTGAATTTCAAATGCTCTTTTTCTTTCCCAAAAAGGGGGTTTACCTTTAGAGAGAAATTGATTTGAGAGTCCTAGACCTCATCTTTAAATTTATAATATCCTAGTTTCTTCTATTGTTTCTCATATTTGTAGAAAAGTCTTGAAAATTTTGAATTGTTGGGTTTTGGTATGAAGGCTTCCTTCTTTACTGTTGTAATGGAAATGGGAATTTGAAGGTCTTCCTTGCCCCTTAATAGGCCTAAGGGAATTTGAAGATCTTCCGGGTCCCCTAACAGGTGAAATGTAGTCACATGGAGCCTGTGGTGGGAGAAGTTCACTGAAGGGTGGAGCAGAGCCCACAGGAAGCTGGGAGTCAGAGCAGTTAGAGCTGGAAGGAGGAAAGGAGGCAGACAAGATGGCTAGGCTTGTGTTTGCAGGAAGGCTACAGGATGGTGTGGTTTCCTGCTGTGTTATGGTATATTAACTTCTTTGTTGTTTTGATGGATTTGGTTTCCTGGTGTTGGGATTTGGCTTTCTGGAATCTGGATAAATGTTTTGTTTCTGTCTTCTATATGGAGAGTCTATTATGTTTCATGATTCAAAACTGTACTGGCATATTCATAGTTGTCATTGGTGCTATGAATATTGCTTTGGCCCTACAACTGCTTATAATATTATCTCCTTGCTATTACAATCTTGGAGCTTGATGTGGCTACAAAAACTGAAACAAGTTAACATTTATTAGCACTTGTAAATGTTGTCAGTTTTCAAATTATTCCTATTTTTTATTATTTTTGGTAATTTTTCTTATATAATTTCCCAAAATGAAATGGTCACATTCTTTTCTAAACTATTTTTTGGGGAAGTCTAATAATTCCTCATTTTTTTTCTCCTTGATTTGTCCTCCAAATAAGTCACTTTTATCATCAATATTTCAAAACCCTTTTTTCCAATTTAGTAATTTTCTGTATTTATTTTTCAGCTTCTACTGTAAAACAATTCTACTCTTCACCAATCTATTGTTTTGTTTATATTGTCCAGGATGTTTCTATGCTACTAAGTTTCATCATCTTGTACTGAGATTCCATAGTCACATTCAGTCATTTCTTAATTTTATGTCATAATATATTTACTCGGTGTGTTTATTCATTTATTTTGTCCAGTGTATTGTGCCTTGAGAAATTTCTGGTTTTGTTTCTGATGGCACTGTTGGTATTGTTTTGGTATAATTATCTTCTAGCACTTTTGCTTCTACCTACTTTAATCCATTATGTAACCAACATTTATCAAATATTTGGGAGAAAGCTAGGTGAGAGAACTCAAGAAGACTTGAATTCAAATCATGTTTGCCTCAGTTTCCTTAACTGTACAATAATAAAATGGGGATAATAATAGCACCTACTTCACAAAATTGGTGTAAAGATCAAATGAGATAATACTTGTAAAAGTGCTTAACCCAGTGCCTAGTCAACAGTAGATACTATGTAAATAATTCTTCCCTTCCCTTCCTTTCCATTCCTTTCCCTTTGCTTCCCTTCCCTTCCATTGCCTTCCCTTCCATTCCATTGCCTTCCCTTCCATTCCCTTCCCTTCCCTTCCTTTCCCTTCCTTTCCCTTCCCTTCCCTTCTTCCCCTTCATCCACAAAATAAGCATAGGCAGGATTACTTGGCCAGACATTCTAGAAGACATGACTGCTCAAAAAAGAGCTGAGAGGATCTCAAAAAAGAAATTTCTTGCAAAGGATCATAAATTATCTCAAAGAGAAATATTAAGAAGAAAGCATTTAAAGAGATCAGTGACTATTCAAGAAGCTTTCCGATGACTTTGGGTCAATCTGTACATACAAAAAGCATGCCAAGAAGAGATTATAACTAAAGATGAATACAAAAGAATACTAAAAGACTAAAAGAGAAACATGAGAAAGATCTAAGCCCAGAATGAGCTGAGGCCCATGAAAAATGTGAACAACAAAAACAAAATGACTTTTTAGGTATGTTCTAAAACAGGAAGTGAATGATGACTAGGCCCATTGACTTGGAGTGGATGGGATAATATTTAACAGATGATAAAAATGAAATTGAAACATACAACTTCTATGTTGATGTTCTTGTTATTGTTTTCATCAAAGAGAGTGATTTTTAGATTAGAAAGTTGAGAACAGACATGGACCACAACTGAAGTTTTTAATCTTTATGTGTATATTTGTCAGTCTGGTGAAACCTACTGATCCTTTCTCAGAATTGATGTTTTTAATCAACTGAAAGAAATGCTAAATTTCAGTTAGAGATTAGTGAAAATATGGATGCAATTTTTTTCCATCTAAGTTCATGCTCTGAACCCTTAGTCGATAGGGAACTGAAGTACAATACTGGCAAGGAGATAAAAGGATCACCCACCTGCTCTAAATGAGAACAATTTTCTTGGCAAAGAGGAATCACATCCCAGAATACTGAAAGAGACATGATTACTGAATCACTGTTCATAATCTTTGAGAAATTATGAAGAATAAAAAAGACATGCCGAAAGAGTAAAAGTTGTCTTAAATTTCCAGATGGAGAAGTGGGTTAGTGTATATTGCAAACTATACACTGATGAGTGTTGTTGATGACCTCAGCTACTTACTAGCTATGTGATCCTGGGCAAATAACTTAACCTCCATTTCCTCAACTGTAAAAAGGGGAGAAAAATACCACCTCCTTCCCAGGATTGTGGTAAGGCCAAAATGAGATACGATTTGTAAACACTTAGCAAGTGCCTGGAATATAACAGGCACTCAGTAAATGCTTGCTTCCTTCTTTTCCTTCTTCCTCCAAAATGTGACTAGTAATACCTGCTTACATCCATGGGTTGCTCTGAAAATTAAATTGGGTAAAGGATGGAGCATGATTTTGTAAACTGTAAAGAGTGATACAAAGGGAAGGTATTATTGATGAGGTAGATAGAGTGTCTGAGGCAGATGGGGCTGACAGTATGAAGTATATGAGATTTGAGATAAAATGTAGGATGGGACCAGCCATAGATTATGCATCGATGCCCCCACCATGGACTTATCTGCATGCTTTCTATAAAGCACCTCCCAACTATGTGACATTTTGAAGCAGTGCTCCCCTTCCCTGTTTTCCTTGCTTATCTGTATGACCAAGACACCTGGGGATTATCTGATATTCCAGGCATTCCAGAGCCGTGCTTGCCCCTCCTCCTCTTCTCCTGCTCCACTCCCCCCTATCCCATCAAACTGTATTGAGAGCAGGTACCTAACCTGGCTGTTTGCTCTGCCTCCCATGGGAGCAGATCCTCTGGATGCATTGCTCAATAAACGCCTCTGTCTCAGAGGTGGTCTGAGCAAATTCTTTTCAGGACAGACCCTGCAACTTATGGGTCTATTCCTCATCATTTTGGTGTGCCTCAGCATTTTTTAATGTACCTTGAACCCCAATGTTCCAATTATCTTTTAGGGGAGGCAGCAATCAGAAGTTATATTTGTGACTTTGGACATCAGCTTCTTGCTGTTATTGAGTCATTTCTGTCACATCTGACTCTTATGACCCCATTTGGGGTTTTCCTGACCAAGATCCTAGAGTGGTTTGCAACTTCCTTCTCCAGCTCACTTTACAGATGAAGAAACTGAAGCAAACAGGGTTAAGTGACTTGTCTAGGGTCACACAGCTAGTAAGTGTCTGAGGCTGAATTTGAGCTCAGGAAGATGAGTCTTCATGACTCCAGGCCTGGAACTCTATCCATAGCTCCATCCAGCTGCCCCAGGACCTCAGCTTCCTTGGTTACAAAATGAGTGAGTTGAACTAGAAGATCTCAACCTAGGATCATTTATCTGAGGAATTCCCAGGGTAGGAACACCCCTCAATGATGATAGGCAAATTCTTGATAACCTACTAAAAAATTATAAACAGAGATCTGGAAGGGACTTCAGAGGCCATCTATCTAATCCAACTCCCTCATTTTATAGATTAAGAAACTGAGGCCCATGGATGTTCAGTGACTTACCTAAGGACCCAAAGGTAACAAGTGTTAACCTTCTTATAGCCTTAGAGAGTAGACTGTGGCACTGAGAGGCTGTGACCCTCTCAGACGGCCACTGAGCTTAAAAACCAGGTATTTCTGACTCCAAGGCCAGGTCTCCAGCCATGATGCCTTGCTGGCTCTCATTCTTCCTAATTATTCATCATCACCTCACCCAATTTAAACTCTTATTCCCCCCATGCCCCTCAAACCCAAAGATCAAACAACCCCAAAGGAAAAGGAACTACTATTTGTCTTACTGCAGTGACTTAATTATTATGTATTTAAAAGGTAGCTAGCTATCACTGCATAGAAAATAAATGAACAAGCATGTGTCCTCATTAAAGGAAGAAATCACTTTGTAATGTCAAGGGCTCCTACAAAAATATAATTTCCAGGAAGTACTAAGATGGAAATCCACCTACAACATGACTAAAAAATCTGCATTAAATGAGTGTCAACCCTACATGTTACTCTCTACTGGCCTATATTTGCATACAAATGTTATTCCCAGTCTTTTTAAGAAGTCTGGCAGTACCTCAGGGCCAGTCAACATAATATAGATGCAGCCTTATCTATTCTGCCTGGACAATTAGAACTCAAATCTCTCCCAGCCATAATGAAGCATACAGGCTGCTTTTCAGGATAAACAGGGTTTTCTTCATCTGTCTCTGCTCTTTGTATATAATCCCATGCCCCATCCTTCAAGCCTACCTAAATGAATTAGTCTCAAAACTTCTAATCCCTCCAAAAGTTTGTTGCTTTTAATGACCCATAAAATCATAATCAGAAAAAAGCACTTCACCAAAAGAAAAGAGAAACCCTTTCTCTTTCAGGTTTAGGTGGAGTATCCCAAAATTCTTAGTGCAATTGTAAGTAAACTACATTAAGACTTTTGGGACACCCTTTTTTTTTAGTTCCCTTGTTTCTCATTAAAATTGCTTGGGCTAGGAAGAAACCACAGAATGTTAGAGCTGGCTGTTGCTGTCAAGCTGTTTTTCAGTCATGTCTGACCCCATTTGGAGTGTTCTTGGCAGAGGTACTAGAGTGGTTTGTCATTTCTTTGTCCAGCTCATTTTACAGATGAGGGACTGAGGTAAACAGGATTGAGTGACTCACCCAGGGTCACTTGGATATTAAGTGTCTGAGTCCAGATTTAAACTCAGGAAGATGAATCTTCCTGATTGCAGACCCAGGACTCTATCCACTGCACCACCTAGCTGTCCTAGACCTGAAAGGGGCTTTAAAGATGAATATTTAGTCCAACTTTTTCATTTGACAGATGAGACTAAGGTCCAGTGATTTCCTTAATGTTAAAGAGTTAGGACTAGTAGTAACCGGGTCTCCTAGGATATCACTCTTTGAACTATGCAACACTGCCTTTATGATGCTTATTTCATGCATTAGTACAAAGGGCTAAAAATAGTTTATATTATTTTACTTAAAATTCACCTATCCCTGTGACATTCATACATTGGCCAAAGTCAATCATTTTATGTTATTATGATTATCACAGTCAATCCAATTATCAGGCTTCATATTCTTATGAATGAGAACCATTTTATGAACACTTTCAACTGGGCAGGTAAGACTTACCTCACTGGAATGAACAATGCCAGATTTTCTAGAAAGCAGACTGTTTGAATTAATAGAGTCATAAGTTCACCACCACCCTCATAACGCTGCGCATTAGAGAGTATAAATTGTCCTCATTTCAGAAAGAATAACACTTATTATCTCTGAGACTCTGTGCAAATTACTTAAGCTCTCTGGGACTCAGTTTCTTTATCTGATGAATGAGGATGATAAAAAGAACTTCTATTATGCAGGGTTGTTAAAAGGACCAAATGAAATACCCTAAGTAAAGCTTTTGACAAACCTCGAAGTGTTATATAAACACGGGCTATTATTAGAGCAAAAGACTAGAACAGTGCCTTGTACATAGGATTTAGAATAATTTAGGATCAGAGGATCACAGACTTTGTGCTGGTATGTACCTTAAATCACTTACCCAAAGTCACACCCATTCATAAGTGGCAGAGCTACTACATGCTCTCTCTCTCTCTCACTCACTCTCTCACTCTCTCTCTCAACACACACGAGCACACACACACATGCACACACACACACGAGCACAGACACCTCTAGATTCAGATCTGGGTTCTAATACTAACAGTGTGACTTTGAGTGACTCTTGATATTCCCATCTGCAAAATGAAAATAACAACACTTACATTACCTGCCTCATATAGCTGTTGTGAGAAAAGCACCTTGTTAACCATGAAATAATATACACTTATGATTTCTTCCAAGAGTCTGGGCTTCATAATGGGAAAAAGGACTTGGTGCACTCATTAAGTAATAGCAGACAGTTCCCCTATCAAGAAGGGTAGGCTATGGCGCTACATGGGTATTGCTCATTTAGGTTAATTCTGGCTACTGACCAAACTCATTTAATTCCTCCAGCATCTTATCTTCAGACAATCCACCTTTCCACCTCCTAACCTGTTTAATTCCTTCCCCTTCTACATGCCGGCAATATTTCCTCTGAGGACAAAAGGTATCATTCCTTTTTCTCCAGACCCTAGTCCCAGGAGAACACTTGCAGTGCTCTTGACAGGGGTGGCTTGTTTATATTGGCAGCCTCATATCTGCTTTGAATTCCCAGGACTGGACAGCGTTTTGGCATCAGTGTGGTCCTTGCCCCAAATAAATGAACGTGTTTTTTGCCTGGTGTCTGATAATATTAAAGTGTTAGTTCTTGTCCCTGGCCAGTCTAGGCCCTTACTGGCTGGGGGAAAGAAAGTAAAAGAAGCATCTTGCTTGATATACATAATACTATATATTAAAAATTTTGTTTTGCCTACTTTTTGCACTTATGTCTACTAAAGTATTCCACTGAGGAAGATGGGAATGGTGAGGGAAGACACATGCAAGAAATGAAAGCTAGGCAGTGGTTGGAACCAGCAGGTGTCCAGTGTTCCCTGACTCCA
>CM053599.1:122608930-122643668 GCA_028646575.1 Pseudocheirus occidentalis
AGGAAGGAAGGAAGGAAGGAAGGAAGGAAGGAAGGAAGGAAGGAAGGAAGGAAGGAAGGAAGGAAGGAAGGAAGGAAGGGAAAACCTGTGCTAGAAATAGCATGTGGCCAGACTCAGTCTCCTAGTCACAGAACACCAGATGCCCAGTCTGGATGGAAGGGGCCAATTTCTCTACAAAAGGCAGAGGCTATAGTTACCATTTTGATAGTTAATTAACTTGTAATAGGGCATAGGATCTAGAGTTGAAATGTTCATTTTAGGAGATATAGGAGAACTAAAACCAAAAGAGATTAAGTGACCTACCTAAGACGTCATACACAGTTATTAGCAGGGCTGGGATTTGAAGCCAGGCCCTCTCGTTACAAATATAGCCTCCTTTCACAAATACCACATCGTCTCATTATACCAGGAGCTCTTATCCTGGGGTCCATGGACTCCACAGGAGCCTAAAGATACATTTAAAGGGAGTCCATAAATTGGAGTTTTTTTAAAATATATTTTGATAAATGTATTTCAATATAACTGATTTCCTTTATAATCCTTTGTGTTTTGTGTATTTTAAAATATTATTCTGGGAAGGGATCCATCCATAGGATTCACCAGACCACCAAAGGAGTCCATGATACAAGAAAGGTTAAGAACTCACACACTATGCTATAAAGTCCATCAATCAAGATAAAGAAGAACTAAATGGCTTCCAGGGTCTGGAGAACATTAACATTTTCAAAAGAGGGTAAGAAAGGCAACTGCCAAATCAAGGCAAAAGACTTGACACACAGAATGAAAACCCTTGGGAGTCAAGACAAGGAAAGGTGTTTCTCAGACATTATTTCCCTTGGTCTACAGAGTGTGTGCATGTGTGTCTGTGTCTGTGTCTGGGTCTGGGTCTGGGTGTGTTGGGGGGAGATACTGAGCATATTTCAGATCTGAAGTCCTGGACAAAGAACCAGTCAGAGCAAAGGAAAGCACAGAAGTGAACCATTCTGCCACAGACCTGAAATCCTCCACCCAGAGTTAAGGGACAGGAAAATGAATTGGAAAAGAATGACACCTTAAAGCTTGGCCCAAGCCAAGTCCATCTGGAAGAAACTTAGAACTGCTCTAAGATCAAGCCCAAGTAGAACTGAGGTCTAGCTGACTAACAGGAAGCCTAGCAGAAGTGAAAGTCAATTTAAAAAAAAAGTTAGAAAAGTATAAAAGCCTTAGTTCCCTATAGGTGGTACGTAGGACTACAATGAGCACTAAAGATCACTGCAGCTTTGAAATATTCCCATTTAATGTATTACTGTAACCTTCTACTTGCCCATGCTCAGTTAGATTCTTTATACTTAACAGTATGATACAACATGACATAATATGTAATACAGTATAGTGTGATAATATAATATATAGTGTAATATAAAATAGCAAAGTATAACAATATGTAATATAATATGGTATAGTATAGTTTGATATAATATAATACAGCATGATATGTAATAACATAATTTAATATAATGTGATATTCCTTTTAAAACTCTAATGAAAGGTTTACCCTATTTTCAGTAAGGAAAGAAAGGGAAAAATGAAAAGGCTCATATCTTTTCACTCAGGGTAACTAGGTGGCACAGGGGATAGGCCACTGGGTGTGAAGTCAGGAAAACTGGAGTTCAAATCTGACCTCAGACACATTACCTGTGCAAGCCACTTAATCTCTGCCTCAGTTTCCTCAACTGCAAAATAATAATAATAAGGCCTAACTCCCAGGGCTGTTTTAAGGATCAAATGAGATAATATTTGAAAAGTGCTTAGCATAATGCCTAGCACAGAGTAGGTACTTCATACACTTGTCTCCCTTCCTTCCTTCCTTCCTGTCAGGAAAGCCAAGCTGGGCAATGAAGGACCTCTCCCCAAGAAGAAAGAAAGCACCAGCAAAAACCATTAAAGGAAAGTTCAGCCATCCCAATATAAGGCAAAAAAATGTTCCAATCCATTAAAGAGACTAGGGGTAGGGCTGGTCTGGGACCAGATCTATGCTTTTATCTGCATAGAGATTCTAGAGTAGGAAGCCATTTTCTAATGTAGGCTGCCACTTTCTCTGGAACATACAGTCTTAGAGAGTTGTCTAGAGTACAGAGAAGTTGACTTGCCCAGGGTCACAAAAGCAGTATGTGTAAGAGGCAGCACCTGAACCCTGGTCTTGCACCAGTCTTCCTCTATTTAATCCCTTAAATAGAATATCTCCTAGCAAAAAAAAAAAAAAAAAACATAAAAAGTAAATCAGATAACACCATCATGTGTGTTTTTACAAAATATGATGTTGAGAGATTTACAGCAGGTAAGATGATATGCCACCATAATTGGAAGAAGATGCCATACTGTAGTGGAAAGAACACTGACTTTGGGAGCAGAAAGACCCAACTGGGCTCAGTTTCTGGCTCTGTCATTTACTAGGGGTGTAAATTGACTGAGATCAATTAACCTCCAGGAGTCTCAAAATTGGGAAACATTCACCTGGAATAGGCTGAAGGGCAGGGAGGAAGGGAGACTATGGAGGTGAGGGGAGGTTGTTGGAATAGATCAGGAGTGGGGAACCTGTGACCTTCTAGGTCCTTAAGTGTGGCCTTTGACCGAATCCAAATTTTCTTCTAGGTCCTTAAGTGAAATTTGGATTCAATCAAAAGGCTGTACTTAAGGACCTAGAAGGCCACATGTAGTAGGCCTTCAATAAATATTTGATGAATGAATGAATGAGCCACTTGTGACCTCCACAAGTGACCTTCACCAACCTCCTCTAAAAAGTCACATGTGCACCGAGGGACAAAAGGAATCCAAATGGGCAAGTACAGGAAACCTGAACTTCTAATCATTTTCCTTTAGTGAAGATGGGAATAGAAAAATCATCTTTATTACTGAATTATGCAGCCACTACCAGTTAACTGAGAGGAGAGGAACATAAAAGGCATATTCCCAGAAGAAGCTGCCTCGGGGTTGGAAACAAGATCCTGTTTATATCTCCAGGGCTGAGTCCCAGGGGTGGGGCTCAGCTTTCCCTGGACTGATAATGACTCAACTAAAGTCATTACAGATTTTTTTTTTAAAGCTCTCAAGGTTTCCCAGCTAGAAGAGAAAGCAAATATCTTCCCAAGGCAGACAGAAAACCTATAGAATCAGAGCAAGTTAGCTACACCAAGTACTTCATATTTGGTCATCATAACAGTCTGTCAAGCACACAGTAAAAAATTTATTAACCCATTTTGCAAATAAGGAAACTGAGGCTCATAGGATTTAATTGACTTGGCAAAGCCAACAATAACAACAGCTCACATTTAAATAGTGTCTGTGCCTAAACGTTTGCAAAGTACTTTGAATATATTACCTCTAAGTCTCTTAACAATGTGAAGTGGCGGTATGATTCTCCCCACTTTACAGATGAGAAGACTTAGGTTCGGAAATCTCCTTAATACAGTATCTCATTAGGTCATCACAGCTTTGTGAGGCAAGCTGTGCAGGTTTCATTCGTTCCATTTTACAAATGTGGAAACTGAGGCTTATAGGATCTAAGTAACTTGCTGAAGGTAAGGAATCCTGAGTCCTAAGTCCTGAGCAGTGAACCGACTTGCCTAGAGTCACATAGCTAGTCAAAGTCTGGGGCAGGATTCCATCTCAGATCTTTCCAACTCAACATCCAGCACTATCTACTGGGCTACCTATCCCCTTAGTCTATTACATTGTGTGTGCGTGTGTACACATATATACATATATGCATGTGTATAGTATATCATGTGTATGTGTATATATATTATGAGTGTATGTATGTGCATGTGTCTATATGTATGTATGTATTATATATTTCCTTAGTATGGAAGTAATGGAACTGGGACCTGAACTCATGTCTTCACATTCCAAGTCCCATGCTCTTTCTACAACACTGTACCTGTCTTCCAGGCAAGTGAATTCAAAGGGAATTGGATCACCCTGAAAGTCATTTATTTTCCGTTGGCAGAAGAGAAAATCTAATCCTCTTCCATTTTAATCAAACTGAAAGGCTATTTGTGACCACAGCCCCCTCCTAGAAAAGCTCTGCTCCCCCCAGGGCCATACCTACAGTAGGGTATTTGAGGTCACCACCTCATTTAAGGATGACCAGATCCCAGCTGGAAGGCTTTGACTCCTCAATTACTTAAAAGATAATGCACATTTATGTGCCCTATGATTATACCATAAAAACTAAGAAGCCTTTAATAAGGTTATTCTCTCTTTATAGCATGACCCTGTTAATGATGACCTAACCAGCAATTCAAAAAAAAAAAATCTCTTTATCTCTTTCTTCCTTCAAGATGCATCTCCAGCACCAACTCTGCTTCGGGGTTTCTTAACCTGGAGACTGAACTTATTTTGCTTTTAATATTTTGATAACTGCATTTCAACAGACTTGGTTTCCTTTGTAATTCTATGCATTTTTATTTTATGCATTTCAAAACATTATATCAATATTCTAAGCAAGGGTCCATAGACTTCAAAAAAAGTGAAGAAGCCCTGTTCTGCATGAAACCTTTCCTGTTCCTTCCCACCCACGCCCCTCCTCTGAACTTTAAGTGGGCACCTCTCTAAGTTCCCTGTATTTGACTACCTCACATTTGTTTTTGTTCTATTTACATTTATACTTGTACATGTTGCCACCCTGTTAGCCTGTAAAGTCCCTAAGAACAGACATTCTTTCATTCCTTGTATTTATGTCACATCCGTCTCCCTGCCACCTCCATTAGCACAGTACGTTGAAAAGACCCCAGCGCAAGCATGAGATCCATCAGTTTGGGACCTCCCACCCAACCCATCATTTCCTACCCATCCTATGGACCTCTCTATTTTAGGACCTCCTAAAAGTTCACCACACACTATCCACTTAACAAGCTGGAGGCCTTCTTTGCTTTTGCCTGACATTGTAAGGGAGTTAGTGGAGCATCTAGCTGGCATCCCTCCTTCTTGCCATGAGACCAGTCCCATCTTTTCTTTCCGTCATATAATTCCTCAGTCACATCCTATATTCTTATTATTCTGCTTTCAGAGTTCTTGATAGTTATTATGTGCCATCTACCCACAGCTACCATGAGCCTTTGCTCAGGCCTCTGTGGTTGGTTGCCTGATTGATATCTGGGACCCCATTAGCACAGAATTCCTCCGCAATAAGGTGGCCTCTTCCTTCCACCTGGGATTTTATCCCAGCTCCATTCCTAAACAACCCTGTTGAACCTGAGGCAGAAGCGTACTGGTCAGTTCAAAAGAACTACTTATTAAATTTTCTTTGTGAGCATTTCCACCTCAGAAATTGGCAAACACTCCAAAGCGTTACTGCTGGTAGATCACTGGACATAAGAAGGGCAGCTAGGTACCAGAGGAGAAATAGCGCCAGGCCTGGAGTCAAGAATTCATCTTCCTGAATTCAGATCTGGCCTCCGACACTAGCAGAGTGACCCTGGGCAAGTCACTTAACCCTGTTTGCCTCAGTTTCCTCATCTGTAAAATGAGCTGGAGAAGGAAATGGCAAATCATTCCAGTGTCTACCAAGAAAACCCCAAATGGGGCCATGAAGAGGCAGACTCAATTGGAAACGACCAGCCAACAACAAAGACTTTAGAAAGTGATGGAGAAAGTGTCCATGCATATTAAACTTTAAAGTGTCTCAGGCCTACATTTCTTCCCCCCCCCCTTCCCAAAAAGCCTGTAGCTGGACATTTACCTGAGGTATTACAAGTATGTAGCAGTCACTGCTCTCACCCATACAATGCTCTCCACTGATACCCTATAGTCTCAGGGCCACAGCTGTTGGTGGGGACTGACTCATCCACTCTCTCCGACACCCATTTTGCATCAGAAGATAGTGGTTTTTGAAAGAGAAAATGGGAATAAGGAAAAAGAAATAGTCCTATGGCTTAGCCCCTGGTTGGGGTTTTTTTCCCCTTGGGGAAAATGACTTTCTTTTTGTTGTTGTCGAATCCTGCAGAAATCCCTTGTACCTAAGAGAGTGCCTAGCATGTAAGTACTTAATAAATGCTTAAATTAGTGTTAAATTAAAATTGAATTGATTTCTTTCCCCACCAAAAAAAATTATCAAAGACCCTCTCCCCATACTATCTCTTCTATACCCCAACCCCTGTAAGGGAAAAGGTGTGGAGCCCTAGAATGATGGCAACTCTATGCGTATGTGTTCACTTTAACTTGGATAAGAAACAGATTTGTCACCTATACATAGGATCATCCAGTATGCCTAAGACAGCGAAGAAAAACACAATGAATTTCTGAGGATGTAATTGAATTCCTAAAGCACATTTCAGAAGCTGCCCTCTTGGACATAAACAAAACAGGTTGGTAACAACAAAGAGCAGGTCACCAAAACAAAACATCTCATCGACTGGACCATAAATCATGCATCCTCCTCTGTTTCCAGATCAGAAGTCAGTGATTTCCACAGAGAGACGATTACACAGGCACATAAATGCTTCGAACAGCTCTGTTAATTCATGACAACAAAACAACTCAACCTGAAATCACAGGATTGAAAGCTGGAAGGAAGCTGAGAGGTCATCTACTCCAGGGACTCTTAGCCCAGGGTCCATAAACTTGATTTTTATTTAATATTTTGAAAGCTTTTTTGGTATCATTTTGTAATCAAGGGCATTTTATTTCACACATTTAAAAACATTATTCTGAAAAGAAATTCATTTGCTTCATTATACTGTCAAAGGTTTTCATGGCACAAAAAGTTAAAAACACCTGATTTAGTCCCACCTCCTCATTTTAAAACTGAGTAAACTGAGGCCCAGAGAGGTAGATTTGTCAAAAGTTATACACAGTTAGTAAATAACAGAGCTAGGATTTGAATTCAGGTCTTATAACTCCAAGTTTATTGTTCTTTGTTTTTTAAAAAAGCTGTACTGTTACATTCCCACTACTTCTTTTTGAGGGACAGAAAGAAGGAAAATAATAAATAATAATAAAATAAATAACAATAAATAAAACTTCTTATAAAACTTGGGCTCCCACTGCATCAGAACCACTAACAGCAACTTGTTGCAACTGAACAAGATAGTCTGTTTCACTTCCCAGTCTCAACATGGTACTTCCAAAGGACAGAAGGAGCCAAGAGGTCTATAGGAAGCAATGTATTCTGCCCTATAGCAGAAAACGAAGTCTCCCTCTGGGTCCTGCCAATTAATGACTTCACCTTGCAGCTGAGGAGGTTATTTGCATGCACACATCTGCCCTGCTTTCCAAAGTCTGAGTACTGTGAGGATAACATAAGGTAGTGAATGAAGAAGGAACAATGAATCATTTTCATAGCCCTAAATGGAACAGAAAAGGGACCACCATTTTCTAAATCTTAACCAACCTTTCCAACTTCACTTGGTTTTTCCTCCCACAGGGCAATAGAACCAGGGTGGTGTTACAATAAAAAGAACATTGAGTTGTGGAGTTCAAATCTTGACACTGATACTTAATATCTACTTGATATTAGGACACTCACTCAACTTTTCTGAGCCTTGATTTCTTGATTTATAAAATCAGGGGGTTAGAGTAGAAGACCTCAAAGGTCCCAACCAGCTCTAATATGATTCTAATATGATGACAGAGTAATTGGAGAAAAACCCACAACCCAATTCTTGGGTATCTTTCTATTCAAAACCGAAGTTTGGAATCAACACTTACATTTCATTTGCTTGGCGATTGACTTGTTGGGTTCTAGCCAGTGCTGGAAAGGAAAAGAAGAGACCCGTGGTCAAAATGCTGTATGGATGGTACAGTGAAGATGTAAAAACCAAGAAGCTTTTAGTAAGGTTATTCTCTTTTCGTAGCATGATCCTGGTAATAACAGCCCATCATCAATTGCTCCATTCTCAGAAGGTCACCATGAACTATTTAAGCAATAATAGCAGAGGAAAGGGTCTATAATTACAAACTAATAATATTAATGTCTACATGAGTACTATTTGAGTCACACTGCATCCGATATGGAGGCATTGGGAATACAATATGCACTCAAGGGTGAAATCCCTCATTGGTTTACAGATGAATTTTGGAACTGTCAATTCAGTCTGGTTTTACTAAGGATATCGTCAGTTCTGCTTCAATGAGACAAGTGCATTTCTAAAAATCACTGCATTGTGCAAAATAGCATGATAAAAAAACACAGGGTGTATAGGGAAATGGGAAAAGGAATACAACACTCAACATCTTCATCAATGACACATTAAAAAAAAGATAGAACCTAATAATAACAGTGTCATAGTTCTATATGTTAAATAGTTAAGAAATATAGAAATACTATGATGCATAATGGCAATGTCCATGGCCTCATCCTGCTGCTTCCTTTGGGGGCTCGGATGGTAAGTCAATGACTACAGGGTAAAGAGTATATAGCCTCTGAAGGCCACAACTCCAAGGCTTGTTCGAGTTGGGATGCTGAATGAGTATTTTTTCACATAGAAGAATTTTCAGTGAGGAAGAAGAGCAAAACACAACCTTGTTGGATAACACATTCTTAGCAGAGGTTTGAGGTTTGTGTTCTGTCTATTCCTATGGGACTTGGGTGAAGTATTCTGTGTTTTTTGCTGCTTTTCACTGATGTACATAAACAAATAAAAAAATCCAGATTATGCTCAAATTGTTTCCTGAAATGTCAATCATGTTGAAATAAATTTGTGTTTTCAAAGGGAGTATTATAGCAAAACTGACTATGTGGGGGAAAAAAAGAAAGACTCAATTAGACAAACACTAAGCAACACTATTGGAAAATCATCTCTACCTCCCTTTATCCTTAGAATGGTATTTTAAGGTTGCCTCATAATAGTCTCAAAAAATAATAATCACAGGTTTGCAAAGCATTTTACATGCGTTAACTTATTTGAGCTTCACAACAACCCTTTGAGATAAATGCTATTATTTTCATTTTTGATGAGAAAACAGAGGCACAGAAAAGGTAAGTGACTTACCCAGGGTCACAAAGGTAGGAGGTATCTGAGGCAAGATTCAAACTGATGTTTCAAATCCTATACTCTAACCATTGTACCATCTAGCTGCCTCAGCATTGAGAGGCTCATCTTCCCAATCTTAAAGATGAGGAATCTAAGGCTCAGAGAGGTTAAATCATTTGCTCAGGATCACAATGGATAAATTTTAGATACAGGATTTGAACTCAGGTCAGAAATCTTTCTACTATGCCATGTGGCCTCAACAAACTTTAAACTTTTCTTCATGAGTCTGTACTACCGCTAGTAGTAATGATTGTACTGTAATGTATCTAGTGACAGCTAGGTGGCGCAGTATCTAGAGCACTGGGCTTAGAATCGGAAAGACTCATCTTCATGAGTTCAAATCCAGCCTCAGACACTTACTAGCCGTGTGACCCTGGGCAAGCCACTTGGGACCTGCTTGCCTCAGTTTCCTCCTCTGTAAAATGAGCTGAAGAGGGAAATGGCAAACCACTCCAGTATTTTTGCCAAGAAGACCCTAAATGGGGTCACCAAGAGTCAGACACGACTGAAACTACTAATCAACATTTCTAATCTTGAATATTAGATCATCAAAACTGCTCAAATATAATAGTAAAGTAGGACTATGTAAGATCTATATATGAGACTGAGACTTTTTCTATGAACTTTAAGAAATACCTTTAAATGACATCTACTTGACTAATTAAGGATAGGGATTGTGAGTAGACCTGTGATTTCTTTGGTACAGGGAACTTCCAATGAAGAAATTCCCTCCACCAACACAAGGTCTGTCTCACCTTCCTCGATACTTAAATTGTCAGAGTTGCTTAGAGCACATACAGGATAAGACAACTGCCTGCAGTCAGAAGACAGACTCGAAGCCAAGACTTCCCAGCTCGCTAGCCACTACACCACAATGCCTAATTAAGGACCTTATGGGGGGGGGGGGTTCCCTCCCTCAGGAAAACAGAACTATATTTCTAGGAAAACTCAAACTTTTCCTAGTTCACAGCTGTGTTTTTATAGATAAGAGTAATTGTCATATAATGAAGAAATGAGAGTTTCTCTTCAAGTACTGTGACCTGTTGTGAGGTCATTTAAGGAAATCTTTTTTTTTTTTTGAGCTTAGAGGAAGCACTTTGTGCATTAAATAGAGCCCACAAACCTAGGGTAGAAAAAAACTACTTTGTTTTCCAAGATGGTGCCTGGGCTCACAGGCTGATGAAACCGTGACTTCTCAGATAGTTTCATCATCTCCCTTGTGATTGCTTTCTGCCCTTTCCCATCTTCCCGTCTGTAGCTAAGGGTCAGCTAACTTCCAGAAAATAGCACTGTCAAGCCCTTCACCTCTCCCCTCTCTTTCTAGAATTCTCCTCTTCCCTTTTCAAATCATTCTGCCCCATTAAAGCTGTTGAAATGAGTCAGCAAATGATAAGTCAGAGGCACACCAGTAAATCAAATCGTGCGATTACTGTACATATAAATAGATTATACTTAGGCCATTTTTTAAGTCATTTATTCTGCTTTGTAATCAGATGTAGTAATTAGAACATCTCTTTGATTTCACTGCCATTTTCCTTGCAAATGAAACTCGGTGTATGCAGCACACTGGGCCTGCTTTAAAAAATAACTTTGCTCTTTCATCAATAAGCATGCTGTTGCCCCAGAGAAAAAGAAGACCCAACAAAATACCCCAATATGATGCTGGCTTGCAGGAGTTGAGGCCCTCATCTCTTCCCGTCTGGTCAATTGCAATAGCTTCCTAACTCCTCTCCTCATTTTCAGTCCCTTTCCTTGCCCACCCATATACCAAATAGTTGCCAAGATAAACTTCCTTTGAGGCACGGGTCTCACTAACATACTCCTCTGCTTCAAAAGCTTTCAATGGCTCCCTATTATGAAATAATAGCTCCTCAGCCTGACATTTAAAACCCTTCATGATCTGGCTTCACACTCTCTTTCCAGCTTTATTTCACACTGCACTTTTTTAAGTACACTATGTTCCTCGTGTCCCCAATTTGACACACCCACTTCTCTTCCTTGGAACAGACTCTCCCTTTTTCTGGAAATGGACTAGCTTCTCTTTGGCCCTGTTCTTGACCCTCCCTTCCTCATGCCTTTTTCCCCTTCCTGGGATCAGCATTCTCCTGCCTAGACCTTAGGGAGTTAACCCACTCAGCTCCTCCTTGGTCCTCTTTGCTATATCCTCATTCAGATTATGCCCATTAACCTAGGGCACTGTCTCAGTTAAACTGAGATCTGTCAAAGACTTGAAAGGGTCAAGATCTCCCACTACATCCTGAGCCACCTCCAGTCATCCTGATCTATATCTTGCCACTGGACCCAGATGGCTCTAAAGGAGAAAGTGAGGCTGGTAACTTTGCACAGCCCTTCCTCACTTAAATCCAATTCACTTGCATGTCATGACATCACCTCCCTGATGTCAAGTCCTCTTCAAGAATGAAGGACAAACAACAACTAATCGTGGGTATCCCACAGGGCTCAGTACTAGGTCCTCTTCTCTTCTCCCTCATCTATACTATTTCTCTCGGCTCCCAAGGATCAAATTATCATCGACATGCAGATGATTCTCATATCTACTTATCCAGCCCTAACCTTTCTGCTAAACTCCAGGCTTACATCTCCAATTGCCTATTGTACAACTCAAACTAAAAGTCCCATAGACGTGTTAAACTCATCATCTTCAATTCCCAAACTCAATTTTTTATCCTTCCCCTCCAAACCCTTATCTCTTCCTAACTTCTCTACTATGGTCAAGGGTATTGCAATTCTCCCTATGACCAAGGCATCAGCCTCAACTCCTCACTCTTGCTCTTTCTCAGTCTTTATATCCAATTTGTTGACAAGTCTTGTAGTTATTAGCTTCATACAGTCTCTTGAATAACCCCCCCCTTCTACCTTCTGACGCTGCTCCCACCTTGGTACAGGCCCTCATTGCCTCCCATTTAGACTATTACAGTGGCCTTTTGGTTGCTCTTTCTGACACAAGTTTCTTCCCACTTTTCAGGTGATGTTCCTAAAACACAGGTCTGATGTTACCTTGCCCCACTCACTACACCCCAGTGGCTTCCTATGATCTCCAGAATCAAGCATAAAATCTTTTGTGTGGCATTCAAAGCCCTTCATCACTTGTCCCCTCAGCCTCGCTAGTCTTTTCATATTTTATGCCCCACCTTGAACTCTGTGATTCAGTGACACTGGCCTCCTACCTGTCCCATGAACAAGAAACTCCAACTCTCAATGACAGGCATTTTCACCAGCTCTTCCCCATGCCTGAAATGTTCTCCCTCTTCATTTCTGCTTCCTGGCTTCCTTCAAATCTCACACCAAATCTCACTTTCCCTGACCCTCCTAAATCCTAAATGCCTTCCCTCTATTATATATTTTTTCTTTATCCTGCATTTAGCTTGTTAGTACACAATAGTTTTCATGTTGTCTCTGTCATTTAGCTGTAAGCTTCTTAAGAGCTGGGACCTTTTTTTTTTTTGCATTTTTTTGGTTTCCCTAGCACCTGAGTAAATGTTTGTTGACTGAATGACTGGAACTGTGCTTGGGACTGAGCTATCCTGAATGGTAACTGCATGCAAACTAACTTAACCCATTATATCTAGCTGGCCCAGACCAGATCATGCTTAGTACTCAACCACACATAGGAGAGACTTTATCTAACCTCCTCTCTCCCACTCCATCTCTCATTCTGGTAATCAATACCATCACTGCTTCTAGAAAAGGCATGTTGAAATTACACCCACTTCCATTCACCATTCCAGTGACTTGGAAAACCTGGTTCCCTTCGCATCACGATCCCATGGATATTGCCTCCCCCTTATAAGAATAAAAATTCCTTGAGGGCAGAAACTATATTGGTTTTGTATTTCTATCCCCAGTGCCTAGCACTCTGTCTGGAGCATAGTAGGCACTGAATAAATGCTTTTTTCATTCATTCATTCATCTCCATCTTCCAGAATACTTATCTTTCTCAAGACTCAGACCAGGAGCTGTCTCCCTCAGGAGAGAGAGTCCCATCAGTCCTCAGTACTTTCTCCCTCCTAAAATCATTTTGCATGCCTTAATCTGTGTTGACATTGTATCCTCCAGCAGCAGTGAAGCTCCTTGAGGGCAGGGGCTGTTTGGTTCTAGATATCCCCAGACTCCCTTAGTGTCTTGCATCTAGGAGGTTGTTAAATATGGGTTGAATAAATAACAATAGAAGCAAAACAAGGAAATACCGGACAGAGTCTAAAATATCTCGATTTGTATCCAAACTCTATAAGCTACTCGGCCTTGGGCAAGACATTTAACCCCTCTGACCTCCAGTTTTATCAGTAATATTTTACTAATACCTAATACTAGAGCTTATATTAACAAAAGGATCAAGTAAGAAAGTAGAAGTGGAAACACTTGAAAAAATTATAAATCTCTATATAAGGTATAGGGCAACTAGGTGGTGCTTGGAATTAGCAAGATTCTGTACAAATCTGGCCTCGGATATTTACAAGCAGTCTGACCCTGAACAAGTCACTTAATCCTATTTGCCTCAGTTTCCTCATCTGTAAAATGAGCTAGAGAAGGAAATGGCAAACCACTCCAGTAGCCACCAAGAGTCAGACATGATTGAAACAATCAAACTATAGTATAACTAATATATTCGTTTCTTCATCTACTCAGATATAACTGTCTTAAACATCTAGAAGAATCAACACATTCAAGTTTGTGTTTTATTCGACCTGCAAAATGGACTCATGATAATGTGTCCTCTTAATCGATGTGATTTTAGAACACTAAGAAGAGCTTCACCCAAAATTCTACTGCTTACTCACTGAAGGCTGAAATTCTAGGCACATTTCTTTAGCTTAAGGTTTTTACCTCTATTAATATGTAAATCAATATGAGATATATTAGCCTCCTAGTATCCAGCACTCAAAGGTAGAATGCCAGAGTTCCTTACTCCCTTTCATTTACAGAGAAATTCATTGATGGTTTTTGCTCATTTCTACTAGGGGCTCCTATTGGAGAAGGGAACAGATGATCAAAGAAGGGCTTAAGATCTCAGCCCTACTTAGTGTCAGAGCCAGGGGGACAACTTAGATGTCTTGATTCCTTGCCTGCTGAATTTTGGGTGCCTGAAAGACAACTGATTCTGATCCCTCATTTTCAGCTGTTAGCAGGAATTTGTGCTTTAGTATTAATGAGTTTTATATTCTTTTTCTTGTAAGTGGGTTGTGTTAGGAAGAGACTTTGAGGTCCCTGGATTCCTAATGGGAATAAATGCAATAATAAATGGAAATTAATTGATTTTAACTGATTATGGATAATACTGAGGCTATCTCTACTGGTCAAAATGATATCGGGGTGCTAACTGCTGGTTAAATTATACCAGAGAGATGTTCATTGTTAGATTGGTGTTGGAGGGAACTCCTTAGAGATGATATTCCAAAATGTTAAAGAGCCATCTCTCCCTCTAACACAGAGTAGCAGCTGCATGCTGGGGACCTACTATGCTTGTCCAAGGGTAGATTCATTGTGGCTAGCCATAAAAACAATATTTTATATAGCAATTTATAATTTTTTCAAAAGCTTCCATTTGTAGTTTCTTAGATGTTAGTATTAGGCAAATATTATATGTGATATTCTGAAGTTCAGAGCATCTTACTCACACATGGATTAGCCTGTAAGTTCAAAGCCCTTATAAATTACTCATGGATGCTAGAGTGGCCAAAGAAGTTAGAATCTAAGGAAGGAAGTCATGAAAATGGCAGGGGCATTGGTTTCATAGGACTTAGGAGTCAAATCCTGACTTTGCCATCCTAAGTAAGGTTGGACAAGCCATTTAATCTCTTAAGTTAACTTAAGAAGTTAAACAACTTCTCAGTTGTAAAACAAAAAGTTTGTACTAGATAACCACTAAGGTCCCTTCTGGCCCAAAAGTTATTCTAAATTGTTTTAATATTGCATCAAACGTGTTACAATAGTATTTTACTTGAGTGACATTCATTCTACTTTATACCCAGTCAAGCGCACACATTTCTAGGCTCCAGGGACCATGTGTCTACATACAGGTAGATCACCACAAGATGGCGTGGCCATACAGGGAGTGTCATCTCTTCACCAGCAAGGTTTAAGAATCCATTGACACCACATTGCAGGCAACTAAATGTTTAATAAGGTTGTGCAATCTTGTTCTGTGTTATTAAAATATAAAACTTTTTAAACTCACACTGATAAATGGATATTGGAATAAATTCCCTATGGGGACCAGAATATACAAGAAACAAACTATCCAAAAGTCTATGAAATTAACATATACGTCCGATTTCTACTTCCCTAATTCATAACCTCAAATAAGGTGCTCTCAGCTGCACTCTGGAGGTGCTTCAAAGCTTACAGCTCATCTGGTCCCCATAGTCTTTGAGGCAAAATCCAATATTCCTGCCTGTTGCTCGTCAGTGAGAGAACTTGTGTCTCTAATGATGGTATACCGTAGTATAAATAATTAATGATTATAAATAATTAATCACTAATACTCTATCTAGAGTTTACTATAATGCTGCTATATTAGAGAAGGTAGAGCTTCTCTAATCATCACTGGCTACACCAAGTTTGAAGCTGTTTATTCCATTAAGAGAGCAAAATTTTTGCTTAGAGAAGATGACATTTGTCCAGCCCCTCTTAATCTAGTCCTTTTTTTTTTGCCTCAAATCAGAATGAGCAAATCATGAATAGAAGCAAGATGTTGCTCCCCAATATTTCTCATATCCCTTCTTTCCACTAACATAAACACCCCCTTAGTTCAGGCCCTCATCACTTCTCCCCCAATATTACTGTGGTAGCCTCCTAATTGGCCTCCCTGCCTCCATCTCTCCCTACTTCATCCGCCCTGTAGCTGAAAAAGTGATTTGCCTTATGCACAGATATAATCATGGCAGTCAACTTTAGTAGCTTCCTACTGTTTCTAAAATAAAATATAAATTTCTCTATTTATCTTTGAAAGCTATTCACAACCTGGTCCCAACTACCTTCCCAACATTACTAAACATTATTCCTTCTGCACTCATTGAGCCAGTCAGACAATCCTTCTCCCTGTTCTTCACATACAATATGCTGTGTCCCATCCCCCTTCTCTGGGACTGCATAGTGGGGGCTCCCATGCCTAGAATGCATGCTTTCCTCATCTCTGCCTCCTTCTCTTCCTTTAAAATACATCTTAAGTACCACCTTCTAAAAGAAATCTTTCCTGATGTCCTCAACGTCTTTCCAAATTATTTCATAGTTAGTTTTGTATTTATTCACTTTATATTTTATTATCTACATATGTATATATATTTCATTATAAATGTATACACATACACATATATATACACATACCCACATATATGTATGTATGTTTTTTCTCTCAGAACATAAACTCCTTCAGAGTAGGGACTAATTCATTCTTTATGTATATATCACTAGTACTTACCATAGTATCTGACACATAATAGGTGCTTAATAAATACTTAATTAGTTTTTAATGGAAACAAGATTCTGTTCCTTCCAATATAGATATTTTAATTTGCTTCAGATTTCTGGTTTCTGACTTTCCCTTCTCCTTTCCCCACAAAGAAGCTGGTCACTTTAAGCTAATGATTCTCGTTTTTTTTTTCCCCAAAATCTGTCCCTTGAGGGGTAGCTAGGTGGCACAATGAATAGAGCACTGGCCCTGGAGTCAGGAGGACCTGAGTTCAAATCCAGCCTCAGACACTTAACACTTACTAGCCTTATGACCTTGGACAAGTCATTTAACCCCAATTTCCCTGCCTTCCCAAAAGGCAGGCAGAAAAAATGCAAAAAAAAAAAAAAAACCTGTCCCTTTTAAAACCTCTTTTAAATGGCAACCTAGAATTGTGCAAAGAGCACTGGCTTTACAGTCAGGACATAGAGACATAAATTCAAATCCCACCTCTTACACTAAACACTTGTGCGACCTTGGGCAAGTCACAACCTCTCTAGAGGTTTCCTCTTCTATATAATAGTTACAGAAATCCCTTCCAGTTCTGAATATGTCATACAAATCCTCTATAAATAACTACAGAATCTATATAGTTAAAAGTTATTCTGCCTACTTGTGGACAGACTAGTTTGACAATGCTATTCCCAAAGAACTCTTGATTTTATTTTGGGTTTTCTTCTGCTCGTTTCACTCTTGATTATTTCATGCAAGTCTTTCCATGTTCTTTCTAAAATCAACCTGCTCATCATTTTTTACAGTACAGCAGTATTCCATCACAGCCATGTAACACGACTTGTTTAGCTATTCCTCAACTGATGGACATCCCCTCAATTCCTGGTTCTTTGCCACCACAAAGAAAGCTGCTATAAACACTTTAGAATATACATGTTCTTTTCCTTTTCCCCTTATCACTTTTGGAAAAAAACATAACAATAGTATTGCTGGGTAATAAGGTATACACAGTTTTCTAAGTCTTTGGGCATACTTCCAGATTGCTCTCCAAAATGGTTGGATCATTCACAGTCCCACCAACAATACAATAGTGTCCCGACTTTTCCATATCTCTACCAACATTTGTCATTTTCCCCTTTTATCATTTTAGTCTGATAGATGCATGGTGATATCTAAAATTTGTTTAATTTACATTTCCTTCATCAATGATGATTTAGACTATATATAGTTTTATATACATATTAGACTATATATAGTTTTAATTTCTTCATTAAAAAATTGCTTGGAACTCTTGATTTTAAAATGTCTGGGTAACTCAGTCCACAAGGAGAGATCATTAGCAGTCAGATTCATAACCCAGTGACAAGAGACAAGGAAATAGCCTTTCTGTTCCATGGAGGGCAGCCCTGGAATCACAGATGCCACTTTTTCTCATGGTTAACAGCATCTGTGCAGCATTTTTCCCCAGGAGCACAAACACTCTTCTGGCTGCAGGAGCAGCTGGTCAGACATAACATCGTCTGGCACCCTGGCACCTTCATTATACAGTAACCCAAAACCAACAAGGCCATTCTTAATTCCATTCCATATCTATTCCCAAGTCTCCTCTGGAAAAAGAAAACTGGCAACCAGTGAACAAAGATGGTCTTTTCCAGTTATGTATCTATATAATGCTAGCTATTATTATTTATTTTTAATTAGGGTCCGATCTCTGGTTGCTTCAAGATACTAGTATTAAAAACTTCAGGATCACTTACAGGGTCTGTTCAGATTCAGTCTGCTGGACTGAGTACAGACACCAGAACAGCTTCATCCCTATTGCATCTCAGAATCCTAGAAACTCAAGGAATTTTGTATATATTATATATTATTATACTATAAATTAAATATTCTATATTACCTATATCATTATATTGCTAATTATATAATATATTGTCATATTATGTAATATATTGTCATATTATATACATTATATTCTTATATGTTATATTTATAATAGTATCTTGATATAATTCACATTTCTACATTTATTTATATTACATATGTATGATATATAACATACATTAATACTTCATTATATATTGATAAAATACATATTGACATTATTATAATTGTTATTATAGCCATCATTTCTAAAGTCCTTTGAGATTTGCAGAGTACTTTACCTATGTTATCTCATTTGATTCTCACAACAGCCCTGTAAGATAAATGCTATAATTATCCCTACTTTAGAGATGAAGAAACTGGGGCTGAGTGATTTCAATTAAATTTCAATTTAATCAAATTATCTGCCCAAGATCACACAGCTAGTAAGTCTCTGAAACAGAATTCAAATTCATTACATATAATTTCTATTAATAGACTAGGGGCTGGACCTATGACTTCAACAGTATATGGAACTCCCAGGTCAGGAAAGTCCCTCTACCAAAGCAAGTCAGCGTGTTTTCTGCAGTTTATGGGCTTAGTGAATCATGTGGAGCATTGAAGGGTTAAGTAACTTGCCCACAGTCACAGAAGTAGCATGGGTCAGAAGTGGGACTTGAACCCAGGCTTTCCTGTTAATGATGTCTACCAACAATATTTAAAATATTTTGTAAAGTTAATCAAAGATGATCACCGGGGCAGCTAGGTGGTACAGTGAATAGAGCACTGGCCCTGGAGTCAGGAGGACCTGAGTTCAAATCCAGCCTCAGACACCCAACACTAACTAGCTGTGTGACCTTGGGCAAGTCACTTAACCCCAACTGCCCTGCCTTCCCCCTTCCAAAAAAAAAAGAAAAAAAATTTTTTTAATTAAAAAAAAAACAAAGATGATCTCCACTAGTACTCTCTTGACTCTTCTACATACAATATTATCTCAAGAGTAAACAAAGTAATTGCACCAGAGCTATGAATTCTCAAGATTATATGAGCTTAGTTCCTTAGCCTCTCTGGGGTCTCAGTTTCCCCCTCTGTAAAACTAGAGGTTTACATGAAATGATTCCTTAAGGATTTTCTTAAGGCTCCTTTCAGACCGAATTCCTTTAAGTCTATTTCTAACTGAGCTTCCCTCACAAGCAGGAATGATACTACTGGTTAAGATGTCCTTTCCAAGTCATATACAAAGGCAAATCTAATACTTACAGAACAGTGGAATCAAAGGAAAATAAACTGGCCCAAATCTTTTGCTGGACAAGGAACCAAAAATTCATTATTTCTGGTCATTAAACCCTTAAGACTTAAGCAACTCTCAGAGAAATCAGAATTATAACATCCAACCGAGGACTTTTTAAAATGGTTCCCTCTAGATAGAAATAAAATAATAGAAAGGACACTAGACTTGAGAATTAGAAGCCAAGTTTTTATCTTAGTGTGCTAAGTGACTCTGGGTCCACGACTGTACCTCTCTATTCCTGACACTCTATATTAATGGGGGTGGAGGGGAAAGTAGAAGAGGACACCACCTCTCCCGATTCATGAAAATGTTCATAAGACCAATCAAATCACATAGATAAAAATCCAATTAGTACTGCAGAATAAATTATATTTCTTAATTTCTGTAATTAAAGGCTATATTTACCGATTGGCGTTCAATCTGGCCCTTCTACATCAAAAACTGAATAAATAAAAAAAAGAAAAAAGAAAAGATGGAAATATTGAGTCCTTTTACTGACAAACCTACTCACTTCAGGAGCATATGGGGCATGAGGCATCTTGCTAAACATATGGTGTTACAAATGTAATAGTGCTAAATATTTAATACATGGCAAGGTTTTACCGTAAATCACAGCCTCAAAGAGATGTGAGTCAGGCCAACTACCCACACTGCTTTAAAGGAAAGGTAAGTCACATTTTGGTTTCTAGAACTCATTTGGCTTTTCATTTTTCAGTATTGATTAGCCTTCTACTAAAATGATGCATCACTTCTGTTACAATAAAGTAAATTGGAGAAGCTGAGGAAGAAAACAGGAACCTGATGGGAACCATTGCTTGAAATAAATTTCTTATTGTTCCTCTGTGTGGTCCTAGGGACGAATGTGTTCTCGTTCTTATTCTCATTCTCAATCTCTCTCTCTCTCTCTCTCTCTCTCTCTCTCTCTCTCTCTCTCTCTCTCTCTCTGTCTCTCTCTCTGTCTCTCTCTGTCTCTCTCTCTCTCTCTCTCTCTCTCCCCCCCTTCTTCTTTCTATCTCTCATGTTCTCTCTCTCCCTCCCTCCCACTCTCTTTCTGTCTCTCACTCACTCTCTGTCTGTGTGTGTGTATATATATGTGTGTCTCTCCCCTCTCACTTCATTTCTCCCCTTCTTCTCCTTTATTCTCCCTTTCCCAATTCTCCTCCCTTGTTCTCCCTCCTTCTCTCCCTTATTCTCCCCTTCTCTCTCTTTGTCTCCCTCTTCCTCTCTCCTTCCCTTACTCTCCTTCTTCCTCTCTTTCTCCCTCTTTCCCCTCTTACCTTCTCTTTCTCCCTGTCTCTCCATTCTTACTTTTTTCTAGAGTAAAGGCTCTTAAGCTAGGGTCTATAAATGTGTCCTTTAAAAAAAATAGTTTGATAACTACCTTTCAACATAACTGGTTTCCCTTGTAACTCTATGTATTTTGTTTTATGCATTTAAAAACATTATTCTGAGAAGGGCCCCCATATGCTTCACCAGCCATCAAAGAGGACCAGACCACTGAAAGGGCTGAGATTCCCTGCTCTACAGGCAGAAGGGTGTTGCAGATAGGGCACTAGCCTTAAGAGTTGGGAAAACGTTGCCTCAAGCGCTAGCTGTGAGCCCCTTGTGAAACCATGTGTCCTATCTGTAAAAGAAGGACATTTAGGGGTCAATTACTTCCAAAGTCTCTTCTTGGCTAGAAATCTATGCTCTTAAAATCTTACGTTAGAGGGGGTAAATTCCCAAAAATAGCTTTGAAAAAAGATGCTTTGACCATTTCTAACTTCCCCATTTCCTTACACAACAGCCATATGTGGAATTCATTCAATTTTGCTATTTACTAACACTAGAATGAATTCTCTATGAATCAGCCAAACTCATCATTTTCACTTTAGCATTACAAGTGCTCACACAATATTCCAGCTGTTCTGAAAAGTTTTAGGCACTGAGATTCTCCCTTAAATAATCAATTCCTGGTATAATACAAAGCAGGGGTTATTAATGGCTGTATAATATTGATCCCTTTGGCAATCTGGTAAAGCCTGTGTTCCTCACCCCTTCCCAGAATGTTTTGAAATACATAAAATAAAATATACATGGGTACAAAGGAAACCATGAGCAGTTAGGTAGTACAATGGATAGAGTGCCGGGCCCTAAGTCAGAAAGCCCTGAGTTCAAAAACAGCCTCAAACACCTACCAGCCACATGCTCCTGGGCAAAACATGTTTGCCTCAGTTTCCTCCTCTGTGAAATGAACCAAAGAAGAAAATGTCAAACCATGCCAGTATCTTTGCTACGAAAACCCTAAAAAGGGTCATGGAGAGTCAAACATGACTGAAAACAAAGAAGTCAATTATGCTGAAATAAATTTATGGGTTTTTTTTAAGTTGACAGGACCTAGGATAAGAACCCCCTGGTGCAGAGGGATACTGGAACCCACTACCAGTGGACAGCAAAGTTTCACAAAGCACAGCGAACCAGCCTACAAATCAGTCTAAAGACTCTCCTGCTTTTCTAGCCAAAATCTTCCAATTGTCAGGTATGAGGGAAATGAGACAGGTTTGTCTATGTACACACTGGTTAATACATTTTTCAAATGTGAAGAATCATTCCTTGCAAGCTCTCAGCCCACTCACCACACACACAGGGTAGGGTGAACAGGAACAGAAATGGATCTAGCCCATTGCCAGCTTCATCAGTTCTATTCCCTACATAACAGCCACCATAGCATTCTATCCTTTTTGTTTCTTTATCCCCCAGGAATCAGTGTAGCACCTGGTACATGGTATACATTTGATAAATGCTCTTTAATTCATTGTTTGATCCACTAGAAGTAGATTATTTTTATGTTGGGATAAGAGAAAGACTAGATCTGAGATTTCATCAGTCTAAGAAACTCCTGAAGATCGTCATTGTACCAATGCAAGTTGGTATCTTCTCTGATGCCTTAAAGCAGCGGTTCTCAACCTGTGGGTCACGACCCCTTTGGGGGTCGCCTAAGACCATTGGAAAACATTTTTCCGATGGTCTTAGGAATCAAGACACAGCTCCTCTATCAGTCTCCAAGCGGGGCCACCCACATGCAGATACACCCACATACAAGTATTAAAGGGTCATGGCATTAGGAAGGTTGAGAACCACTGTGCTTAAAGTCTTGAAGGCAAGCCTAGAGCAGTTGTGTCCAACTCAAATAGAAACAGGATCTAAGAAACCATGCATATGAATCCCCAATGGGCAGGGTACTGACTTAGAAAACCACATATTCACATTATCTACATTTGATTGTATTTTTATTATTTTGTTAAAGATTTTTCAATTACATTTTAACTGGGTTCAGGTAACACTTAAGAGTGTTGTGGGCCTACATGAGCAGCATGTCAGACATCTCTTCACTAGAGCACTAAGAGATTAAGTGTTCTACCCAGAATCCCGCTGCCTTTGGGTCAGAGGCAAAACAAATCCGGGTCTCCCTGGCTTTGAGGTGGGTTTTCTATTGATTCATTTTTATAGCAACTAAACTGATTACCTGACCTCATTCCTTCTTTGGGGTGGAGCAGGGAGCACAGTGAACATTTTGGTGTGGACAAATGCTAAGCAACATACAACAAAAATATGTCAAAACCAGAATCAGCAAATAAAGGAGCTGCTTTCTCAGAAACAAGAACATTCCCTCAAGGCCTTGAATTTGATGGGTGTTTATTAATAAACGTTTGCTGAATTTGTGGATTTTCTCTGTTACCATAAGGAAAGACAAAGGAAAGCTTCCCCCAAAGAAGTATTGGCTTTTGTCCATGGCTATCAGGGTTATTGCACCCTCTCAGCCTCAGGGAGGAATAATCAGGCTGCCTGCTGTCATGTGCAGGATATGAAATGTTTTCCAAAATATTTTGAAAGAATTTAATCATTATCTTGGAAGTTTTGAGAAAAATAGCGTTATATTACAGTTTGGGGGCTACCTTACGGGAATTCAGATAAGGTATTCACCTACCCGTTGCTTCTCAGGGTCCACATAGCGAATGCCAAAATAATCCTTCTCCAGCAAACTGTAATAGTTGCAGATGTGGTCTATGAGAAACTGACCTTTGGTCTCCCTCTGCAAAGGAAATACACTTGTGTTAACAGGCTGACAACAACCCCTCGGACATCATTGCTGTTCTATTCTCCCTGGTGCAATCCTGTCTTTAATCCACTACAATATAAGAGAATACACTAGTATTATATAAGCCATCCCCAATTTATTAAGAAACTGTGTTCCCAAAGTTCATCTGTAGGTCTGTCTGTATTGGGAAAATGGATTCTGAGTTACAAAGAACTATGTTGTAAATGGTGATTTCTTGGTTGGTCTACAAAAATCGAGGCATGGTGTAAAGGACACAATGTTACTAGATATGGAATCAAAATATCTAGTTTCAAATTCTTGCCCTGATACTTAATAGCTATGAGTTTGTGGGCAAGTCACTTTTAACTTGAATTTCAGGGTTTTTTTAGCTGGGAAAGAATGCTAATAAAATTATTTCTAGACTGCAAAGTGCCAATGCAATCCAACCAGCAAGACTTTTAATAAGGTTTTCCCCCCCCTCCCCGATTCAATGGTAGGCACAAGGCTGCAAAAATGAAATGAAAACCAGGACCTGCTTTTAAGAATATTTTCTTATGTTGGGGAAGGGTAGAAGTATAGCATGAAAATAGGTGAATGAGTATATACATGATTATTTGAGGAGGGAGAATAATAAGAACAATTGGGGAACTGAAAAGTTTCCCTATAAGAGTTAGTGGCACATAACGTGAACCCGAGAAGGAAGCTAGAAATTTTAAAAAGGAAGATGAGGAGGGAACACATTCCAGACATGCACAATAATCTGTAAAAAGGCACAGAAGGGTACTTCTAAAAGTGAGCCACTATTTAAACAATTTGAACAAAGCAAAAGCATTTATTAAGTACATGCTGTGTGCTAAAGATTGTGATTAGCACCAAGGACACTAATAGAAAAATCAAGACAGTCCCAGCTAAAGCAGTTCAGACTATAATTAAAGGAGACAACATACTTGAGGGCACTCTGGCTTCAGGACAAATGGAAAGGCTTATAAGTCCTAAGGGTTCCACAAGTGATGTAGATGACAAGTCCCATGGGTCCTTAAAGTATATTATTGGGTCAGAAGAGCATGCCTGGAGGTCTGCTCATTAGCAACAAAATAATATGGTAAGGGTTGGTAGTATTCCACGTCTCCACGGAAGTACTACAGTTAGTGATTCCTAGCTCATTTAGAGGGCAGCTAGGTGGCATAGTAGATAGACTGCCCGGCCTGGAGTCAGGAAGACTCATCTTCCTAAGCTCAAATTTGGTCACAGACACTTATTAGCTGTGTGACCCTGGGCAAGTCACTTAACCCTTTTTGCTGGAGAAGCAAATGGCAAATCACTCCAGTATCAGGTCATGAAAAACTGGATACAATTCAACAACAAACACACTATAGGAACAGTTAGGTGACCAATGGATAGAGTGCTAAGCCCGGAGTCAGGAAGACTTATCTTTGTGAGTTCAAATCTGGTCTTAGATATTTACTAGCTGTGTGACCCTAAACAAGTGTAGCGCCAATATGATATTCATAGTACCTATAGTGGCTATGAATATGCTGGCATAATTCTAAACTGCAAAATATAACAGACTCTCCACATGCAAGACAGAACCAAAACATTTATTCAGATACCAGAAAGCCAAATCCCAACATCAGAAAGTCAAATCCATTATAACAACAAAGAAATCTATACACAATAACAATGCAGGGGGTACCACCATCCCTAAGCCTTCCCCCTGCTAGGGCCTTCCCACAAACACTCACAGCTCACTGCCAGATTTTTCTCTCTCTCTCATCTTTAACTGCTATGACAAACTTCCTCTCAGCTCTCCTTCACACTTTCTTCTCCACCCTTCCTGCTCTACCTGTTCAGTAAGCTCCTCCTACCACAGACTCATGTGACTCAGGCTACCATGTGACTCAAGCATGTCATATAGGCCTATTAATGAATGGGAAAGATCTTCCCATTAAGCAAAACTACATGAACAATACAGCAAGTCACTTGATTCTTTTTGCCTCAGTTCCTCATCTTTAAAATGAAATTTCTTTTTTAAAAAAATGGCAAACCACTCCAGTATCTTTGCCAAGGAAACTCCACATGAGATCATGAAAAGTAGGACATGACTAAAATGACTGAACAAGAAGTCATTTAACTTAGATAACCTAAGTTTATAGCCCAGGTAATACTAAACTGATCTCTTGGTGTTGGGATCAATGGGACATACAACATAGGAAGAGGAAGAAGAAATGGATTTGCTCCCTCTTTCCAGGGTATAGGGCAAACCTTCAGCATCTTTAGCTTTCACTCACCTCACTTTAAATCTCATTTTCCAATCTCTGGATGCCCTTCATCTCACATCAAATCCTAAGATAGTATGTGACTATTAGGGAGTAGGAAGAATCTTAGAATGGTTACCATTTTCCTGTGTGATGCTGCTGAATCATGGGCATTAAAAATTTCACTCCTAGCCAAGTCCAGAACCTACTAATACAATAAGCTTCTAATACTATTCAAAGCATGGGGAATTCATTAGTACACACTAGGGGAGAAACCAACATCTTTGTCTGTGTAAAGCTCTAGTTTTCTCCAAAAATCTCACATTGAGACATTTAATCAGGCTGTAGTTCACTCTCCTCCCAGAAAATGCCAGGTAATTAGTTTTACTTAGGAAAGACAAAAAAAAAAAAACTAAAATGGATTTTAAAATTTCCATTTCCATCAATGCTTTCTTAAAATATATCCAGGAGGTTCAAGTGACATTAGCATTTGACAATTGTTAAATCCAGAGACCAAAAGAATAATCAATGAATTTACTAGCTTTTATAGATTTACTCTGTAATCTATTCATCTCAGTCAGCTCCCTGCACACTCAAATCACCAAGCATAGCATTTGAGTTCATTAGAGAATTAACAGGTTCTGGAGGCAACTGTGGGCTGGAAAACATGACAACAAAGCTCTCTTTTTTTTAACAGTCACTACACAGCACTAAACCTGCCATGCTGAAAAGATGTGGGTGAATTTAAAAAGTTAAAATAGCAAGGAACAGAGCAGACTTTAATTTTGCACAAAGACAGCATGAGTAAAGGCAGCTGCCGATGGGCTTTCTTCTGACCAATAGCCACCCTTTGAAGTAGAGCCAATCACTGGGGCTGACTCAGTGTGACTGAAAACATGACTAGCACATAAGTTCCTTGAAGGCAGAGAATTTCTTTTACCTCTTTTTGCATCCCCAGCACTTAGCATAGTACCTGGCACATAGTAGGCCTTGAATAAATGTTTATTGATCGATGGATGGATGGACTGATTGATTGATTGATTGATTGATTGATTAGATGTCTACACACAAACACAAACCAAGGAAATTTCCACCCATGGCGGCAGGGTTTATTTTTCCCATACTGGAACAATATAAAAACTTCCACCTGATCCCATGTGAATGTGGAAATTCCTATTTGCCAAATATTCTTCCCAGGGCTCAGAGAGACCTCTAGACTACCAGCTATTTCCAACACTAAGCACACAGGTGAAACTTTCTCTTTCAAGGACTACATCACTGTTCGCAGTTTTTTCTGAGGACTTTTCTAGCTCTTCTGGCACCTTTAATCCTACTGTTCTACTCTATTTCTATCTGCCATAAACCCAAGGGAATCTGAGTTCATGCC
The DNA here is from genome assembly GCA_028646575.1 of Pseudocheirus occidentalis. Lineage (NCBI taxonomy): Eukaryota > Metazoa > Chordata > Mammalia > Diprotodontia > Pseudocheiridae > Pseudocheirus > Pseudocheirus occidentalis. The sequence continues at coordinate 122,636,236 of CM053599.1, forward strand.
ACTGCACAAAAATCAAGAAATAAATCCATGGTCTATTCCAATTTTTGCCATTGATTACTAGGTGGCACAGTGAATGGAGCAGTGGATCTAGAGTCAGGAAGTCCTGAGTTCAAATCTTGCCTCAGCTACTTACCTATATGACCCTGGGCAAGTCACTTAACCTCTGTCTGCCTCAGTTTCCCCATTCACAAAATGTGGATAATAATAATAGCCCCTACCTCCCAGGGTTACTGTGAGGATCAAATGAAATGTTTTGACAACACTTTGCAAACCTCAAGGTACTATATAAATGTTAATTGTTGTTATTTTTTAAATTATTGCAAAAACCAATATAGAACTCTTGGGCTATTTTTTATTGTAGCCATTTGATACCAAGTTAATTCTTACACGGAGTAAAAAGTATATGCTTTACATCTAAGAGGATTCTGAGGGTCAAAGATAAGAGAACTAGAGCGTATGGACATAGAAAGAAATGACTGCAAAAGCTCAGGACGTAAAACTATTTATCCTGCGGAAGGAAAGAACTGGGAAAGAATGGGTGGAGAGAACCATCTTCAAATATTAAGAGGACGGGCATGTGCAAGAGGGATCAGATTTTTATCTATGACTCCATATGGTAAAACGAGGGCCATTGAAGGGAATTTACAAAAAGGAGGCAGACTTTGGCTCGATCCAGGAATTTCACAGTAGTCAGGACACAGGAAAATAGAATATGTTATCTACTGAACTAGTGATTACACTGTCACTGCAGTTACTTGTAGTAAAATGGAAAAAACCTAGATCTGGAATCAGAAGACATGAGTTTGAATCTCTGTTCTTCTGCTTAATTCCTGTATGACTTTGGGCAAGTCCATTAACCTCTCCCGGCTCAGTTTCCTCAGCTATAAAATAAGAGGGCTGGACTAAGTTGTCTTTACGTTTCCTGCCAGCTCTAACCCTAAATGCAATCTCTTCATGACTCACAACTCCTTCAACCCATCTTTTCCATGAGAGCGGCTAGTCACTAGAGTGCATAAAAAAGTAGACTGACGCCAGATATCACAATGGCTCCTAAACCCAACTTTTCACATGAATGTCTCCAGATACTTCTGATATGCATATAGAAATATCTGAATGTGATCAAGCCTTGGCCTATCATAGAGCCTCCTTTAGAAAAGCCACAAGCATTCAATCAAAAGAGAGATCTGACAATTCACAAGGAAAAACAAAATGGAGGGAAAATGCCCATATGCCAACTATGACATGATGTTGAATGGGAAGTCCATTGAGTAACTTCATAAATACATGTGCACAGCATATAAACTATGAACCTACATATGCACAGCAAATGAACTAAGATCAGCACCCAGAACTGAAAATAGAGAAGAACCAAGACTGAGCTGCATGTGGAAAACCAAACAATGCTTATAATAATCAAAAGCTGCTTTATGACACCAAAATCCATATTCTTTTCATCAAATCTATTAAAAATTAAAATATCCTGGAAATGCCATGTTGCCAGGAATCATGGAAGAGCATAGCAAGAACCTCAAAAAAACAAGGCCACAGATGATCCAATGGGTGTAAGTAGAATGTAACATCATTTCTAATAATGACTTGGGCTCATTATACTCATATATGTTATGATGCAGAAAATGTGTGACCGGAAAAGGCAGGCCAGTCACATGCATAAGTAAGAGGGAAGGGTAACAGATAAACAGTCTTAGATTACTTAGGACTGCTATCTGTGTAAAGATAAAGAATCTTTCCAATACATTAGAAATTCTCCAATAAGGATTTATAGAAGGAAATTGACAAGAATACCACCGACCAAAAAGACACACAAGTGCTGTGATCTGCCCTGATACAGGGTGTACCCACATACAGGAGAACTTCCCTTCAAAAAGTCTTAATGCAGTTTTAAGCATTAAATAACCAAAAAATATACCAAGACCACTGGGACACCCTGTGTAAGTATTCCTAGTGCCTAATACAGTAACTTGCATTTTGCTATGTATTTAAGGTTTTGTCAAAGGGAATTAATTAGGGACACAGACAGAACACAAGTATCTTAAGACTTTGTCTTTCAGGGTAAAGGCATATGTAGATTTAAATAGCTATTTGACATCCCAGTCTTGCTCTACTCCCCAGTACAAAGCTATTCTCTCTTCCATCCTTTAAGGATTAGGTCTGGGGCGGCTAGGTGGCGGAGTGAATAGAGCACCAGCCCTGGAGTCAGGAGGACTTGAGTTCAAATCCAGCCTCAGACACTTCACACACACACACACACACACACACACACACACACACACACACACGCCATGTGACCTTGGGCAACTCACTTAACTCCAGTTGCACTTCAAAAAAAAAAAGCAAAAAAAAAGGATTAGGTCTCTGCCCACTCTCTGGATATGTGTTACCTCCCAGAGAGAGAGAGAGATCTGTGTCCATCTCTAATCATTGCTGCTGCTGTCTCTAATTCTAATTTCTGCCACTCTTCCCTCTATTCTTACTCTATCATTTTTCCCGCTCTTCTCAGCCTTCCTACAAAGAAAAAAGCAGACCAACAGTTTTCAAAAATATGATCTAGAGACCCCTGAGTTCCTGAGACCCTTTCAGGAAGTCCTCAAGGTCAAAGCTATTTCCCAATAATATTAAGATGTTTAAATTTCTAGTAAGGTAAATATCAATAGACAAAAGCAAAGAAAATAAGTGTTTATATAGCACCTACTATGACCAAGGCACTGTTCTAAGCACTTTACAAATATTAGCTTATTTGATCCTCACAACATCTCTGTTGTAGGTAGGGAGCCTAACAGAGAAAAAGTAAGGATCAGGCTGAATTTGAACTCAGGTCTTCCTGACTCCAAGTCCAGCACTGTAGCCATGGCATCATTTAGTTGCCTCTAACCCACAAAACCCAGATAAACTATACAAACAAAAGTCTGTTTGGGTGCTCAATGATTTTTTAAGAATTAAGAACTGCCTCAGTGGACCACGCAAACATCACCAGTCAATTATAGTATCTATTTTCTCTTATTCCGGGAAATAACCAATCACAGAGCATTAGGTCTTCAACTCTTCTCAGCTATCAGCTAATAAACAATAAGCATTTATTAAACAATTGCTATATGCCAGTCAGGCTGCTATATAATTACATACAATAAATTAAATAATCCCCTTTCTCTCATATTCTCTCTCTTCTTCTTCCCCCTCTCCCTCTCCCTCTCCCTCTCTCTCTCTCTCTCTCTTTCTCTTTCTCTCCCTTTCCCTTTCCCTTTCCCTCTCTCTCTCTCTCTCTCTCTCTCTCTCTCTCTCTCTCTCTTTCTCTCTCCCTCTCTCCCCTCTTTCCACTTCTTAAAATTGTAAGAAGCCTAGTCACCAGATAATAAAAGTTTTACTGCACTTGAGGAATTATTAATGCATTTTTCAGTTTCAAAGATGCCTTATCTCTATTTTGTACTTCTCCAGCAGGTATATTCAAATTAAAATGTTAAACACACAGTCATGCCCACATGAACATTAAAATGAGAAAGTCACAGAGCACGTCATCTCCCTTGAGCATAAAAGACACTTACTTGGGCATCTACAGCTAACACAACTTCAGCTTCCAAAATGTTTTGGTTTAAAACAGAAAATGATAAAAATAGTAACAAGTGAAGTCATAAGGACCTCAGGAGTCATCCTGTCCAAGTAAGATCTGCAGGAAATTCCTTTTCCCACCAGTGGGGAGTGTGACTGTCAAGTAACAGCTAATTCCACAAGCATTACCTCCGTATTTCCCTCTGCACCAGCATTAATCAGCACCAGTCTCTAAACCATGATCTTCGGGCCAAGCTTCCTTTCCCCTCCACCACAATGCCTGGTTCTGAGTAACCTAACAAGAATCCTATGAAAACCTACTGGACTTGACCAGTTTGAGGGTTCTCTTCCATTAAGCACCCAAAAGGTGATCTGTTCCCAGTGAGCCTGACTGCCTTTCTCAGTATATTTCCCCTTAATACTTTCTCTCTGTTAACTCCCCTCTTGTACCCTGCATTCTGTCTTGGGATTTCTCTCCTTCCTTATACTGCACCTTGGAATCTCAACCTTCATTAAGACCGACATATCCATAAAGGTTCATTTTATCTCTTTAAAAGCCCTATAGTTGTATTAAACAGCGGTTCTCAACCTGGGGGTTATGTTCAATTTGTAACAATGAAAATACATCCTACATCACATTACGATTCGTAACAGTAGCAAAATTACAGTTATGAAGCAGCAACGAAAATAATTTTGTGGTTGGGGGTCACCACAACATGAGGAACTGCATTAAAGGGTCACCACATTAGGAAGGTTGAGAACCACTGTGTTAGAAGCTAAAAAAAAAAAAAGGAAGACACTTTGTTAATAACTCTTACCTTTTGGATGGTTGAGAAGGTCTTAAGTAAAGTGCCTATAAAATCCAGTCATCTTTTTATGAAATGGTACCTCAATAATCCTTAATGAAAACTCTGATGCCAAGTTTACTATACTTGCATCCCCAGAAAACTTTTTTCCAACTGAAAAATCAAATCATTTTGACCTAGCGTGAAGTTCTGGATTAGACTTGTATCTCATAAAAAAGCACCATCATCTCCCTTCCATTCCTGATGTTGTCGTTTGTCCTTCGTTCTAAAAGAGGACCAATGACATCAACAGGATGATGTCCTGACTTGCAAGTAAATTGGATATAAGTGAGGCAGAGCTACGTAAAGTCACCAGCCTCACTGTATCCTCCAGAGTCATTGGGTTCAGTGACAAGATATATGTCAGGATGACTGGCTATGGTCCAGAATGCAGTGGAAAACCTTGGTCTTTTAAGCTAAGGCCTTTCCCCGGTCTCAGTTTGTCTGAGGCAATAACCATTCAGCGATTAAAGCTAGGTAAGCTGCCAAGACTGTTAAAGGGTGGCAGACTTTGCACAAATCTCCTAAACTTTTTGAGCCTCAGTTTCATATAAAATGAATGGATTGAAAAAGATGATTTCTAAGGTCTCTTACAGCTCTAAAACTATGCTCCTATACCCTACATGTAGGAAAATACTGAGTATGTGAAAAGTTGGAATAGGCACTGACTCTGATAAAAGTGGATACATGGGGACAGTATGCAATTATGCAAATATGTGTGTGGAACTTAACTGAATATGAAGGATTCTTAGAAGTAACAGGCAAAAAATTTCTCAGGTAGCCAAGACATATGGTCAGAGGCTAAGGGCTATAAAGATACGAGATTGGCATTTCCCTTTATCTTGCCCTGGGTCAAACACTGGCAAGTAATCTTTTTTTTCCCTTGTTTTACTTTTGGAGGGGGAAGAGCAGGGCAATTGGGGTTAAGTGACTTGCCCAAGATCACACGGCTATTAAGTATGAGGTGTCTGAGGACAAATTTGACCTCAGGTCCTTCTGATTCTAGGGCCGGTGCTTTATTTGCTGGGCCACCTAGCCGTCCCACCAGTAAATCTTCTAAATGACTTCTATTTCTTTAAATCAATGAAAATCCACCTTTTCTGTCTTCTCCCCTCCCTCCCAGTCTCAAGGAAGAGAGAAAGAAAGAAGAACAAAGCCTTGTTATAAACACACCTAGTGGAACAAAATGAATTCTCACACTGGTCATGTCTAAATGAAATATGTCTCAATTAGCACTCTGAGTTCATAACCTCTTTGTCAGAAAGTGGAAATAGGTTTCACCATAATTACTCCAGAATGACAACAAGAATTTATTAAGCATCTACTACATACTAGGCCCTAGGGAAAAAATACAATGAACAAAACAGCCTCGACTCAAAAAGAACTTCCATTCTAACGGCCGTAAACTGCGAAAATGACTGTTTTATGCTGCCACCAACACAGTACTTCTACCCGGTCAGTACCTATCCACTCCTCTAACAAATGTGCCGAGAGGGGCAAAACTGGGAGACAAAAATGAAAAGTCTTCAAGAATTCTACTTCTACTGAGAAGAGGTTGCTGTACCATTTTCTCATTGTCATTTTTGTCTGATGGAAAGAATGTAAGAAATGAGGAATGACTGGTTTCCTCTGCCTCTTCTTCCTCCCCTTCCTCCTCCTCCTCTTTCTCTTCTCGTTCTAGCTCCAGTTCCTATTACAGGGCCTTGCCCAAAAGAAGTCCTAAATAAATGTCTTTTGTGTTGGATTGACAAATGGTTGTGTAGGTTACACTACAAGCTCCTAAAAACAGGATTTATGTCACACAGAAGTCTGTGCACAATACTGGGCACACAACAGGTACTTAAATGCTAAGTGTCATAAGGAAGAAAATAGGAGATTAGAAAAAGAAAGAGCAAGGGAGAGAAGGTAGTAAAGGTTAAAAATGTTAGAGTGGCTAGCATGTTTTATACTTTTATCTTCAGTAGAGGCAATTAACACAGCCCACGGATGTGCCCTTGAAAAGACATACTAGCAAAAGATGAAGTCTGGGGCCTCCTTATAAATGTTAACTCAAAAAAGAAAGAGGCTTGTGGTCTGTTTTTTTAATCCTCACATACTTACTCTGAATATTCCAGTAAAGATCCTGAACTTCTTTCTCCTCTTTGAGAATCCAGTGTGTCTGGTCTCTAACCATGTTCTAGCCAGATTCATCTATCTAATCATGGTCTGAAACAATTTAAGATATATTTAAGATGCTTTCAATTCCAAGAGAGGAAAAGCAGCATTCAATTAGGAGCTGCCAATCAGATGCCACAGGGCAGGGAGGGAGACGGTCTGTGGTCACATAATATGGAATACAAATGCATCTGGGAGCCTAATAATGGAGACTGAAACAGCATAGGAGATGACTTCAGAAGAGCCCAAGTACTTGGCAAAACCAGCCAATTAAGGACAAAGCCCCTTCACAGCCCCCCTCTACCTGTCAAGAATTTTCTGTAGGTTGTCCAGTTGTTTCCAAAAACAGTTTGATACATGACATTCTATCCCTGCAGGAAGGTATGGGGAAATTAAACCCAATGGAGAGGAGCTGTTCATGGGCAAACTCAAAACTGCTCACTAGATTAGTTGGCTTTTGTTTACAGGGAAAAACAATCTCCTCAGTGAGCTGTTACAGAAATACAACTAACAGGCAAAGAGTTAGTTGTAACAGAATGAAAAAAGGCAGCGTATTTTTAATATTCCATCCCATGTTTCAACCTAAAGAGTTTATCACTGAAGTGAAGGGAAGATTCTGAAAGCAATAAAACTCAGGAAACAAAATTGTTATCCAGTAGAATTCCTCATTTCCTTAATTTTTGGCAACTTTAGCTGCACCATTTTTCTCATTGCCTTTCTTCAGAGAGAGCCCCTTTAGGTTGGGCTCATGCTATTGAATTACTGGGGCATGATAGATAGTCTTGGAGGGAGGGAGGGAGGAAGGAAGGGACGAAGGAAGGAAGGAAGGGAGGGAGGGAGGAAAGAAGGAAGGGAGAGAGGGAGGGAGGAAGG